>JAODLD010000051.1:9244658-9257719 GCA_026781065.1 Mormyrops boulengeri | reverse complement strand
TAAGACTGCCCACCCCTGACCTAAAGGTTACCCCAAACACCCGCACACACACTCGCCCTCTGCCGATACGACTGCCCACCCCTGACCTAAAGGTTACCTCAAAAACCTGCGCACACACCGGCCCTTTGCGGATAAGATCGCCCTCCCCTGACCTAAAGGTTACCTCAAAAACCTGCACACACACCGGCCCTTTGCAGATAAGATTGCCTCCCCCCCCCCACCTAAAGGTTACCCCAAAAACCTGCACACACACAGGCCCTTTGCGGATAAGGTTGTCCACCCCTGCTCTAACAGAACGGCCAGAATTCAGCAACATGCAAAACCTTTGGTCAATAAATACATATACAAAGAATGTATCGGTAATGTGTACTTGATTACATTCGTACATTCTCCATGGGCAGTACTTGCTACCTTACAGTGGTATCTGACGTTCTCCATGGCCAGTACTTGGTACCATACAGTGGTATCTGACATTCTCCAAGGGCTGCACTTGGTACCTTACAGTGCTATTCGCAGTCCCCTGATTGAGCTTCCCTTTTCTGTATGGTCTGTACGCGATGCACGGACATCCTAGCGAGTCGTGTGCAGTTTCACCCAGAGTCACCCCCGGCCGATGATCCTTTCACTCAGACCTGCGAGAACCTTCTCCTCAGGGACAGAATCTGTTTGCAGTTTCACCCAGAGATGCCCCTGGCTGATGATCCTTTCACTCAGACCTGCGAGAACCTTCTCCTCAGGGACACAGTCTGTTTGTGGTCTCACACAGACAGACTGAATCCAGATGAGCCCAAAGTAGTGCCTTTTTGTTTTTGCTTGTTTTATTTTTTGCCCCGTAGGAATATGCTACGCTTGAAATCCCACACCTTATCAGCTGACAGAAATTACAGGAAGAGGCACCATTACAATGGCATCCTGGCTTTCAGTATTGCATGAGTAAACAAGCATCGAAATTAAATGTTAGTCATTTCACAGTCAAACAATATTCCTCCAGAAATCGTTCATTTGAGAGTTTCTCTAAAATATGAGTAATGAGATTCTAAACATAAAAATGGGGGATTGTTAAAAAAAACAGCAAAAAAAAGTTAACAGTGAGAGAAAATTGCTCTTGGAATGTGAATTAAAGAGCTTTCTGCCTGAGCAGTGTATTAACAGGTCATTTGATTGAGCTTTAGTCAAAGAAATTCTGACCTGTCCTTCTTTATGGCCAACCAGCTGGTCCAATCACAGGGTGGGGGGGGCTTTGATTTGTGCGAGGGATCTTGGCTGGGGAGACGCTGAAATGGAGCTGATGTCAGGGGTAGAGGAAAAGTTCAGTGGAATTCCTTGTTTTTCTGCAACTTTCTGAAATATGTTAAAGCTTTACAGTAAGCGCATCTTCCTAATGCTATTGACTTTGCTTACCGGCCAAACCGCTCCAGAGAGGACGTCATTTCGTCATTTCGTCATTTCGTCATTTCCTCTGCTCTTCACCTGAGCCTAGCACATTTGGGGGACAAGAACACTCATGTACGAATGCTGTTTGTTGATTTTAGTTCTGCGTTCAATACGATCATCCCCCAACAACTGGTGAGCAAACTGGGCCCCCTGGGTATCAACACGCCGATGTGTAACTGGCTGCTGGACTTCCTCACTGCCAGGCCACAGTCAGTGAGAGTGGGTAACAACATCTCCAGCTCCATCTCTCTCTCCATCGGTTCCCCTCAGGGCTGCCTCAAATCACATCATAAAAGACACGGATGACACAACGGTGGTGGGTCTCATTAGGAACGACAACGACCTGTCCTGTAGAGTGGAGGTGAAGCGACTGGTGGGATGGTGCAGGGATAACAACCTGATCGTGAATGTGGAGAAGACCAAGGAGATGATCATCGACTTCAGGAGAAAACAGCCCAGTCGTTCACCACTCGTCACTGACAACAACGCCGTGGAGGTGCTCAGCACCATCAAATTCCTGGTTGTGCAGATGTACAGGTAATAATATGAAAGCAATGCTTTAAGACATGCTCTATGCATGCATTATAAATGTGTTATGAAGGTGCACTTAATGTAAAGTGTTGTCATATGGTACAGCGGTAAAACTGTGCTGGACTGGGCTCTTGTCCCATGTTCATTGGGCCTTAAGATGCAGGTATCAGATGAGGTATCACTGTGTAAACAGCTGCACATGACCGTCTGTGCTGAAGTGCGTCAGCAGCCCAGACAGAAGTTTGGTATCAGTTCTACACAGAATATTTGATGCGTATGGAATATATGCATAATTATACTTATATTCATATTAGAAAAACACCTTTATGAATTAAAATTAAATGAAAGAAATGCACAAGATAATGTAATTAGGACAGCATTATAGAACACCATGCTGACTCAGCCCAGACCAAAAGGTTCGGCAAGGGAGGAAATGCGGCAGGGATAATGCGATGCAGCTGGGTGCCCCTTCGTAATACAGCCTTATCAGGGCAAGTCTGTCGTCGCATTCGTTGCACCGCTTGGGGAGGGGACATTTACACAAGACCCCCGCTTGCATCTGCACCTTTATGACTCAGAAGGCAGCATGTGTGGTTTCATAAATCTGCACCCAGTCGAGTAATCAAAAAATCCCGAGAATAATGAGTGACGTTTATGAAATTGATTCCCGTAGATTAATTAGTATGGTATCTAACTGAATGTTTTGCTTTGATACTTTGTATATACAATGGTGTCCAAAGGAACAGCAAAGCGCAGGAGCCGAGGCCTTGGACTGCACGCCTAAAAAGAAGACACAGGAAATAAATGAACAAATGAATAAACAAACAAACATTCAGAATGCGTCCTTGAGTTCTCTTCTGGTCAGTGTTGAGCCTGCACCACCACCTCTGCCCCCTTTCGTCTCTGCGTCCTCCCCCAGCTTCCACCAGCCTCCCCAGCCTCCCACAGCTTCCCTCAGCTTCCCCCAGCCTCCCCCAGCAACCAGCTTTGCACCCGGCTAAATGTCATCTCTCACATTTTGAATCAGACAGGAATCAATGTTTTGTCTTCATATGTTCATGGAGTGAATATTAATCACAAATAAAGGATTCAGTGTCGCAGTGCTTATTTCATGTATTCAGCTGACTGTGGTTTTATCATTTTATCAGTTAAACACAGGTTTTCACTGCATGTATGCAGCCGTAAGGAAATAAATATAATAAAAATAAAATAAAAAGTAGCCTTGTACATTGGTGAAAATGTTATATGAATGGGCATCATCTATCTATCTATCTATCCATCTATCTATTTTTATAATCATCATTATTATTATTATGTTTTGTTGTTGTATACTTTCAAACAGATACTGTAACCATATTTATGAGCTTTACTTTCTAAATAATGCCCGGTATTGTAGAAATTGAGTGTCTAGTTGGTATTTTGCCAATTTCAATTTAATTTGTAGGAATTCTAAGGGTATCTTAAATAAGAAATATACTTGTGAAATTATTAGATTATTTATTAGTTCTTTTTTAAATAGTGTTGTATTACTTTATGCAAATTGATGTTTGTGGAAAAGCATTAGTACAGATTTATGGGCTTTAGCAAAACAACAAGCTAATTTTAGACTTTTTATTTATTCACGTGCTTTAGATTAGAGGACGTGTTGGGATTGATGTGTGATGCAGATGCCAGCGCCGCACAGAAGCTTCCTCCTTTAAGCTCTAATTTTAGGCGTATTCCTGTTCAGCATCTGGACTGCCGAGATGCTGAAACTCCTGTCACAAACACCAGGCACAAGTTACCAGAACATCGTCTGTTCATCTTCCACCCCACGATCTGTCAGTTTTGCTTTAAATGCATTAAAAGCATACTGCCGTGACCTATCATGTCACGCTGTTATGACACGTTAATGACGAGATTATGAGGCCCTTCAAACGGCCAGCCCAAATATAAGCAATATACCACGCGGGCGATAAAAAGAAGGGCAGTGTGTATGCACAGTGACCTTGATTTAAATAAAACCACGTCTCACATTTTTAAGTCTTCTTTAGGAATATCAGTCAAGTTGTGGCAATCGTGCAAACGCCGCTGGCGATCGATTATTAGCAGCCCCTCGCCGCTGATGTCCTCCTGCGCCGCTGCACCCCACCTCTGGATGCGCTCCTCAGCAAGGCCGCGGCCAGAACGGATACCTGTCTGGCAGGGACAACAAGAGAGAGCGTCTGCTTTTGAGTTTGCCTGGCTGGAGTCAGAATGGATCAGTGGCTCATCGGAAATTGCAGGGCACCGGAACAGCTTGAAGCATATTTGTGTATTTATGTATATACTAGTTACTAATTACCTATGAACATAAACATAAAGTATACTGTATTATTTGGACTAGGAAAGAAATTTGGATCCAGAAAGAATTCATTAAAAATATAAGTAATTGATTTTTAATGTCTTTTCATTCATTCTGGTTAGCAAGCTGTCATTTTTCAATAATCTGCCAAGAATGAAGCCCCTAAGATTCCGAATTAAATACTTTTTAGTATTACCTGTATTAGTTAAATTAAAAGGTTATTCTGTTTTACCCAGTTCTCTTTTAAGTCCATTTATTTATGTTTTAAAATATTTATTTTAATCGATTGCATTTTTATGCAGGCCTGTCAGCACCGTATGCTCACTGTACCAAGACCGCTGGCCAGAGGGTGGTGCTTGTTTCCCGAGGAATTTAATCAAATACCTGCGAAACACTTGGCTTCAAAAATATGTCTCAGCATAGAAATCAAATCTCAAGAAGCAGCGAATTTCCACTTTACGGCTCATAAAGCCTCGTCCGTCACGTAGCTTGCGGAGAGGTAGCTGAGCCCTGGAATGCAACCAGCAATCAATAGAAAGTCAGAGAGCTCTGCTCTTGGTGAAGTTTTGCATGAGTAATCAGTTATGCTGAACGCACATCTGCATTCACTCCTTAATCTGGATGCCTTGCCTTTTAAAATGTAAATTACCAGAAGTTAGCTGGAAAGCTAGGTTTGTTTGTAAGATACTTTGTTAGCATCTACTTTATTTTATTTTCAATGGAGAGGAAAGAATAAAATTCTCCTTATTATTGTGTATTGTACAAAGTTAGTTCCGACCAAGAAATCTGATTGGACAAGAGGCGCTCAAATGTATCCATACTATTTACTATAGAGTTGCTAGTTGATACTGCATAAGATGATGCCCACGTAATATTAAATGTTTGCTTTGGTCAATTCCTGCCTCTAAGCAACATTTCTGCTGAGTGTTAGACCAAGTGCGGACAAAACACAGGAGACCATTTAATTAGGGCCATTCGTCAAATTCAGGAACAGACAGCAGGGCAGAGATTACATCTCTCTACAAGCTCCGGAGGCGATGAATGGCCCAACACTCCTAATTCACCACATGCTTTTAAACCTTTAACTTTTAGTTGAATTGTTTACGAGAACAATCAATAAGGTGCAAGCATTATCTTAAGCATTACCGTAAGTGCATTGTTTATGAAAGTGCATTGTCACCAAAAAATTAGGCCTTCCTTGCACAGGCACTGGCTTCAGTCAGTATGTGCCGTCTGTATAAACCTGTATGCTGAATCCATATGACGAATCGAATGTTTATTAAGTGCCAATTATATATAGCACATGTATTTTGTTAAATGCCTATAAAAAGTAAGCAAATGAAACTCAAGCATTTTATTTGGGTATACACCTGCCAGTGTAGATGCAAAACAAACATCTTGAATTGGCTATAGGATATGATATGAAAATGAATAGAATTGCAATGCAAGTAAATGCGACATGAATATAAACCAAGGCTGAGGTCAGGGCTTGTGTCTGGATCAGCACAAGAAGGGAATGCATCACTTTGGACTCTCAGCCGTAGACGTGGGGCAGCAAAAGTGGATTAGCACAAACAGGCATGGTCACCTGACAGACAGCCGTAGCATGGGAAACATCTATCAAGTTACACGCTCATCAAGCTACTTCCTGCTCATTCATTGCTACATACATCCATCTTCCACAATCCGTGATCCCGTGATTTCACCCAGTAAGTGATGGACACAGGCAGGGGACCGCCTGGGTACTGTGGCAGCCCCCCCCACCCCGATGTATCTCCATTTAATATGAAACTAGCTGCTGAGCTTTGATTTCAGCTAGCAGTGTAACAACAAAGTGGCCCATCATGGAGGCCGCATTTCTGTCTCATCATTTTGCTCAGTGCTGTGTTATATTAGTTGTGGTGAATTTTTCCTGATCTAATCCTGTTCCTTTCTAGTTGTCATTTATGCTGTGTTTTTATATCAGCAAACTCCAAAGCTTCAGGAACACATGCCTGAATATGTCCTGTAAACTAGAGAAAGGATTTAACTAAACAATCAATGTTGAAAGGGGTCATGGTGGCCCCACTCTACATGGGGGGGTCACCTCTTGCTCCTGCATCTCTGTCTGGAGTTTACATGCTCATTTATTTAGAAAGGGGTCACGGTGGCAATGGCCTTACTCTACACGCGGCGGGGGGGGGGTCGGTTCCTGCTCCTGCTTCTGTGTCTGGAGTTTAATTGAAGGAAATTTCTACCCATCCTATTATTCACATCCTCAAAGCAGCATTGATCGATTTACAGTATTTTGTGAGAATATTGTGAAAAAGTCACAGAGATAATATTGACCTTATTTAATCTGACATTAGTGTATTGACTGGGCAACAATATGATACAAATATGTGGTATGCATATCAAAATAACAAGTGTGATGCCCCTTTCTCTGAGGAGGGAAAGGTATCGCTGGACACAGTTTCTTCTTGCACCGCCGGAATCAGGAGCCGAGGCCGCGCTGCTCCTAAGGCTTGTTGCGTCCTGCTCGCGGTGCCTATGGACGTCTGCTGCTGCTGGCCGTCGGCCCATTGGACAGTCAAACCAAGGGAGCGATATCTCCTGCGCTAAAACAATCCCTACGCAGCATGTGCCCTTCACACTCCCATTTCTCGCTTCCTTCCTATGCTTTGGAAATTCGGTACCACATCATCAAATACTCTTTAAGACCAGTAAACAAATATTTATATTAGTTGTCTATATAAGAATGACATTTCAAAATATCTAAATTGAATGTACTGTATAATGGTGTACCCAAGGTTTAATAAGGCCCTTTGGAGCCTTCAGCAAGGTCTAATCAAACTTGGTAGCAAAATAATCTCAACAACGCAATTCCAAAACCTTGTCGAAGCCAAATAAGTAAATATAAAATAACAGACTATTTCTCCAGTAAATCTAAAGCAGTAAACCTAGGCGCTGGTCAGTTTGACTTTAATTCAAAAGAGTAGGAACATTCTGTGTATTCAGCTATCAGCTCCCAGTTGCCTTCACTTGTTTCTTTGTCGCATTTAAGCTGGATCAGAGGCGATGGCATCTGAGCGAGTTTCCAGAACTTTACCAATTACAGGGCAAATGCTACAAAGGGCTGGTTGAACCTCCTGCCATTTTGTTCCGTTACAGCTGGATTGCAGGATGGGCTGAATGTGTACTCATACTGGCAGAAGGTGGAGCTGGACTTAGCACCCGCTGACAGTGGCGAGATTGAGGAGCCTGCGGGTGCTCTGACAGACCCTTTCATTACGCTGTTTGTTAGCCCGACAAAGGAACAGGGTACAGCAGAAACGCAGCACCTCTGACAGCTGACCTGTTTATTTATCAATCACTACACCGCCCAATTAATTGCTGAGCATTGACCTGGCCAATAAACCAAATACTGTATAGCAGGTCGCCCCTTTTTGTGATTCCTGCCGTGACGTTGTGTTAATTGGTGGGCGGCGCCGGCTGTAACCATATAAATATCGGCAGGTTTCCACCTGGGCGTGTCCCTTCTACTTGGTCGTTTTATCATTCTTGGGTGTCCTACTTGTGTCCACCAGGAAGTATGTTTTATTGGGCTGGTTTTCATTAAGGGTCTGTTACGTGCTGGTTAATGTGTTCTCTGCTTTTAGTTTCTGAGTTTGGGCTTCATAGCCCTTATCTCCTCCACTGCTGAACCTGGTTCTGCCAATTGGTTACTAGAAGTGCAAATGATGGATGTATGATTGTTTTTCTTCTGGATAATGAAGGCTATCGTCAGTTTCAATGAGGCAAGGTAGGCTGGGCTTGGCTACATTTTAATTGTAAATGATTTGTTTTAAGGTTTTTTTCCTGTAGCAGTTGGAGGTCAGGCTGGTGTGCGAGTCATGAAGCCTCCCAAGTTCACTGCTACTGGCTTTTGTTGTGGTTTTGTGTTGTTGGTTATTTTACTGAGTGGTTATTGTGATTTCATTTTACACTTTTGTGTCTTCTGTAATGGCTATTTTGTTGTTTGTGAATTATTTGTTGATGGGAGCTGTTTGGGGGCCAAGTTGGGGACTGGTAGAGCACTTGATTGGCCTCTTAGTGGAGAACACTGAGTGGAGTGTGTTGTGGTCATGTGCAGTGGTGGGGAAGTGTCTTTACCCTTCCCATGTTGTTGCCATTTTCTTGCCTTGTTAAACTCAACTGTTGAATGAGTCATAAGTATATGCTGGGATTGTGTCCCTGCCTGTTTCTATGTGTGAATGAACATCTGTCTGTCCATCTCGTCCGTCTGTCGACTTTTTGGTATCGTTACATCCGGACTATTTACAGATGAACGTGATGACATTCAAGGCACACTGGTACTCTGTGCAATCAGTCTGCACACAACCTCATTCAGCTACATCTCAGTTAACTGCAAAATCTTTAAAACAGATCTCACTGCTAATTCTTGAAGGGAAGTTAACATTGAACATTGTTTGTTGGAATCAGAACCAGGAATGTTGATAGCTAGATCCTGAAAGGATGAGTTCTAAAGGGTCAGAATGCTAAGAACATAACGGTTTAGTCAGCCAGCCAATGTAAGTGTCACGACCGATCGTTCAGCCCTCATGTGGACCACGCCCACCTCGTTTATCTCGTGTGAATCCTGCTTTTTACCAGCTGTTTCCTGTTTGTTCGCGTTTGTCCTGTGTATTTCAGTCTGTGTTCTAGTTCGTTCCCCAGATCTGTCATTGCTGTAGTTCCGTGCTTTTGGTCCGTGTGGTTCCCCGTTACCCTGAATAAACCCTGTTTATTCGCATTCACGGCTCCCTTCGCCTGCTTCTCCGCACCCAACGTGACAGTACGAGGCATGGGAGGAGAAGGGAGACGTAAGAAAGCTGCTCTTAGACCTATGAAGTGCATTTGAATGAATAGCCCAGAATAACTATTAAGCAGGTCTATGGGATTTTGAACGTATGATGAAGCAGGACAAAATTTGTTTAATTAAATCCTACAAATCCAGATTCATGATCCTGTAAAGGTTAAAACTATGTTTCTACTACTTCTCAATGCAAGAATTACACACAGTTTTACACAATACTGCCATGTATACCTTGAGAAGTATACTGGAGAATTACACACATTTATACACAATACTGCCAATAGTGTCATGATTACAGATCCAGATCTTGGACCCAGTCGGTTACCCTTTCTTTATCTAGTGCACTCGTCTGATAGCTGTATACGAGGCTTTCTGAGCTTAATCTCCATTCCTGCGCAGGATCACTTCTGTCAGTCCTGTCACGCTTAAGGACTTCTTGCCTGGTTCATTGACTCAGCTTTTAGACGCTTTTGTTTTTGTTCTGCTCTGCTAGGATTTTGACTAACCGTCTGTAACGATGATTACAAGGTTAGATTCTGTTTCATTTACTCGTAAATAAACGACTATGGATCGCTCTTCTCACGGACCGCTGCATGATTCATTACAAAAAGATGTACCAGCGTAGCAGTCTGGCTAGAACCCATAGTCTATAAAGTGCATCTCTCTGCACTGGAGTCACTCAAAGGACAAAAAAGCACCTACTTCTGGAGATGTCCCAGTATGTGGCAGAGTCACAGCAGTATAACTCTAAACTGGACTAGTACTAACTGGAGAGTTTGTACTTTATGGAGTCAATGGACTACAAGCAGATTTGCTTTTCGACAAAGCATAAGGAAAAGAGTAACAGAGGCAAGAGAAGCTGACTGCAGAAGCAGGTGAGAACATAACCAGGAGATTGATGGGAAATCCCTGGCTGCAATGGGAGGAAGCAGTGCAGGGGGATTAACATACATAAGCCCCAAGCCGCTGGGACCAGTCTGTCAACCCATCAAAGCTACTGTTATAGCAAAATGGAACATCTCTTGCATCCATTGAAACAACAAAAGGGAAGCCTTAGGACCACATCTTGTGTTGGTAGTTTTTGTAACACAATCTGCACCAGCATCCATGAGAGGAGAATCGTATCTAGATGGGGAAAGAGCTCATACTGAAAACAGGAACATCTGCTCAAGCCTGCTACAGCTATAGACTGGCATCTGATGGTTCAATTGGACAAATAGTTGAATTTCCCTCAACACATATGTTTCTTTCAGAAGCTGCTAAGCAAATAATCACTTTATGGGAGCTTGAGACCAATCAGGGGAAGCCTTGGAACAGGGGCAGACAATCTTATCCAGGAAATGCCAGTTTCTGTGCAGATTTATGGGATAATCTTTAGGTCGGCTGTTCAAACCCAGGTGTGAACACTTCAGACAATCAGTCCTCTAATGAGTGATCTAATTAGGGAGTTGCAGCAAAAACCCGTGCAAACAACAAGCCTTTCTGACTCATCTGTCAGTCTCTGGGATCTTTTGGCAAACGCCACATTTATTCCAGTTTAATTGTTCAGAGCCAACTGACGAATAACCGAAACTGCGAATGTCAGGTTCATCAGATTGGGGGGGGGGGGGGGGGGGTTACTGTGTTCCCTCCATTCCCTCAATGAGTGTCACATGCTTGTCAGAGATTAATTGAAGGTATTTATCACCTCTAATAGCTCAAGAATAGCCATAGACGAGACAGAACGATTACAGTATAACACTAAACATAAGGTGTGTATAACGTTGTCTTTTTTCAGTGATGACGGGAGAAGCATCTTGAGAAGCACAAACACCACTTCAAGGATATTTTAGTATAGGATATTTATATGTAATTCTCAAGTTCATGAGAATGACCCATATTTTATTATTTGTTTAATGGTTTAATTGTAAGTGCAGATTATTCATTCCCAACAAAAATTCTACCTGCTAGTAATACAAGCTAAATTTCAATGCTTCCAATAAGGCTCAATGAACAGATGCCAATATCAAAAGAGAGGGCACTGTATAAATAAGGGTGTTAAACTATTGCTTTAAATTACACACCTTGGCGATTAATGGCACATACCACATGTACATATAATCACATGTACTCACCCGGTGGGTTGAAGCACCAGTTAATCCCGGCCGTGCGGGTTTTTTAAAAATAAACCAAGTTTGGTAACTTCAGCTTCCCCGTCAGATGTTAACTGAATGTTTTGAGTTTAGCTCTGAAGTCTGGGACTGTGTACAACATCACAACATGATATCTCATATTAACATGATAAATTTCCCAGGCTATATGTACACATACATATAGAATGATTAGGGGTTACTGATCCCTGTAGTAAAATCCTCATTTTTCTCTCTGTAGGTGAGAGCAAGCTTAGCAGTGAAGGGCAGCCACCCATGGCGGCGGCCAGGGAGCTGGGGGTTAAGGGCCTCGCTGAAGGACCCACAGACTCGAACTGGTGACCTTCTGATCACAGGCACAGGCTTAGCCCACTGAGCCACACGCTGCCCCCACAGGGTTGTAGTCATATCTTGTGGGGACCATCCATTCATCTCTGTGGCCAAAGCCTAAATCCTAATTATGACAACCTTAACCGCTACTCAGCCCCTCCCCTTAAGAAACCAAACAAAATACAAGACTATTGGCATTCTTAGTTTTTTGATTGCAGTCACAGATTGTTAAAAAACTGAATTTCCACTTGTGGGGACCGAAAAAATGGTTCAAAGCTGAAGCGAGATTCAAACCGTCGTCCTGGAGATGTGAAACACCATGCCATTACTTAGCCTTTATATAACATACACTGGGGCTGGGGGGGGGGGGGCTGTACACATTTTCATTACTTCATTATTACCTACAGCTACAGCAGAAAGGTTAAGTTGGTCTTACCATTTTTATGTTAGATTGTTCTTCTGTCTGAGCATTCAGTAGCACACCTGCGTCGCCTTAACAGCAAAGCCGGTAATGTCTTTCTGCTGCTACCCTTTACTCTAGCATTAAATTACATTAAATGGAAGAAGCTATTAATCTTCAGTCGTTCTGCTTTAAATAGCTGTGCCTACCTGTTCTTGCATGCTGACAAGGCCGGCACTTGATAGTTTATATAACAATGCAAGAGTTGTGCCACATTTGGCGGTAATTGGTGCCATTGAGAAATCATGACCTTAGAGAAGCCTTCCTTGGGGTGGGGGCCTCCTATCAGCATTGTTTTTGCTTTATTGATTCCAAGTGGTGGACCCACTTGTCTGACATGTCCATCATATATCCATAATTCATGGCCTGAGAGACACCAAAGACCACCATGCAGGAAACACTGGAGGAAACACAATGGTTTTGTCATAACGAGACTGCATTTTGTGAGTGGCGGAATTTGAATTTGCAAAACCATTGTGTCTAATTTATGCATGAGTCTAATCTAGACCCAAAGAAAGAAAGAAAAAAAACGGGCTGCAAGTAAACCCAGAGACAGTCACCAACTGGGAAAGGCAGCACACTGAGAGTGCATATCTTCGGACTGTGGGAGGAAACTGCAATGAGCAGTCAAACCCACAGGAACGGGGAGAGCATGCGAACTCCATGTACAGAATACGGAGCCGGGAGTCAAACCCACAGGGACAGGGGAGAGCATGCGAACTCCATGTACAGAATACTGAGCCGGGAGTCAAACCCACAGGGACAGGGGAGAGCATGCGAACTCCATGTACAGAATACTTAGCCGGGAGTCAAACCCATTGAAACTTCCATAGACTTTGTCCTTCAAACATAATAAAAACTAGAGAAACATGATTACAGTGGGGCAAAAAAGTATTTAGTCAGCCACTAATTGTGCAAGTTCTCCCACTTAAAAAGATGAGAAAGGCCTGTAATTTTCATCATAGGTATACCTCAACTATGAGAGACAAAATGAGAAAAAAAAATCCAGAAAATCACATT
>JAODLD010000051.1:9229704-9243055 GCA_026781065.1 Mormyrops boulengeri | reverse complement strand
CTCATTTTGTCTCTCATAGTTGAGGTATACCTATGATGAAAATTACAGGCCTCTCTCATCTTTTTAAGTGGGAGAACAATTGGTGGCTGTCTAAATACTTTTTTGCCCCACTGTATGTAAACGGATGAAATTAACGTCTGTTCCGTACTGGGTTAAGTACTTGAATGTGCACCAGATACTGTAGTCAAGATGAGAACTGCTGTTTGCAAAATTCAGGAAGTCTACAAATAAGGGTCGCGGAGCATTTTCCCAAACACCTTCTACACCTTTCAAACAGTAAGACATTTGTGAAAATGTAAAACAAACCAATATTTAAATGGGAAAATCTGTCCCAGGGCAGTGAAAAATGGATTTACACCGATTCCTCATTATCAGTCACACAGCTTTTTATTTTTTTCTGCCAGATATTTTTATCTCCTCTGTATTACGGAGACTGCAAGAGGATGTGGTCACACGTGCAGGTCTGAGGTGCAAACCCTAGCAAGGACAATGGAAGGGAAAACCAAGGCTTTGTATTCTACAACTTATAGAATGGGCTACACCTTTAAAAAAGTGGAAAGTTATGAAACGGAAACTAAAGGGGAATTTAACCAAGTAAAATCCCCTTGGCTGGAATGATGTCTGGATGAGTGGTGGCTTGTCACTAGCAGTCTTTAGCTCAGCAATTAGGCATTGATCTGTCTGCTTATGTACCGCTACGTTCAGCATTAACTCTCAGCAGGTTCTGTCCACCTCTCACAGCTCATCTTAGCCACAGTCACCTCTGGGCCCGCCCAGGCCAGAAGAGGCAAAGAGGAGACCATCTTCCAAAACATCAAGTTGTACTTGGTAATAATATTAATAGTAGGCTATAATATTGGTATACTGTATGCCAGTGAAATGCATACATTTCATTAAATACATAAGCTTCTTTAAATCCAATGCTCTCTGTGTTATTAATGTTTTATTGATAATTATCTTCCTTTTGGAAGCTCTCCTAAAATAATACAACAAGGTCTCCAATCTGTGGTGACAGATTTCGTCTAAGCTGATGCTACCTTGATTAATGACAATCCTAACATCACCATGGATTAAATAAGACCTGAGACCATTCAGGGTGCTCCACAGTCTTAGGGTTAGGGTTACATAATGCACACACCATTCACTTTGAAATTTAAATTAAAACACATAAGCAAATTAATTCATATGGGCTATAATTATACATAAGTGAAGCTTTAAAACTAAACAGTGTGTCACACAAGCCTGACAGTACAGCTCTCTCTGTTCCCTTTAATCTAAAACAAACAGGGCCGCTCTCCCGATCCCAGCGCCCAAGGGATGCTCATCAAAGCACCGACAGCTGCTAACAAGACCTTCATTGAATTGACCTACAAGAACTTCAAGCTCTGCATATTTCTCCTAACCTGCTGTAATCAGTTACATTCCCACAGAATCGATTTCACAGGTTTAGCTTGACAGAGCCATGTTCAAATACCTTTCCTGTAAGGGGACTTTCCATTTATTGTGGGATTAAATTACTTTTCAAGGTACAATAACAATTTTCAGAGCACAATAGAGAAACAATGGCTTTTATGATGAGCAGAATTATTATACACAGCAGAGGCGTACTGTATTTTAATGCAAAGTGTTTAACTGCTATTCTGATGTTCTGGTCATGGCCGCTCATTGTTCTGCAATTAAAGTACCTGCACTATATAGACTGTAACAGTATTGGGCCACCTCGCCATTACGCCTACAGGAACCTTTATGACTTCCCATTCTAAATCCACAGGCATCCATATGTTACTGGTCCCCTATAACAGCTGGCACTCTTCTGGGGGGGCTTTCCACAAGATTCTGCAATGTAGCAGTGGTCATTTTTGCCCTTTCATCCAGAAGAGCATTTGTGAGGTGAGGCACTGATGTTGGACTTGAGGGCCTGGCTCGCATTCTCCATGTTCGATGGAGTTGAGCTCAGGGCATTGTGGAGGCCAGTCAAGATCTTCTTTACTAAACTCACCCAACCAAGTCTTAATGGACCTTGCTTTGTGCATTGGAGCACAGTCATACTTGAACAGCATCTAAGGACATCTTGGCATCTGCCAAACCCAGACTTGTCCATCAGACTGCCAGACAGAGAAGCGTGATTTTTTCCCCTCACAGGAAGGGAAACTACTCCAGAGTCCAGTGGCAGTGAGCTTTACACCACTCAGTCCAACATTTGCCATTGTGTTTTGTGACGTGAGGCTTTGCAAGCCCATTCCATGAAGCTCCATGAAGGGGTTCATGCCAGAGGAAGTTTGCAGCTCTGCAGTTTTTGAGTCATCAGAGCATTGGTGACTTTTACGCACTATGCACCTCGGCGCTCGGTGACCCCGCTCTCTTACTTTACATGCGGTCTGTCATTTTGTGACTGACTTTCTGTTGTTCTTAAATACTTCCACTTTTCAGTAATACTACTTAGAGTTGATCATGGAGTATATAACAGGGAAGAAATTTCACAAACTGACTTATTGTGAAGGTGGCATCCTATGACAGTACCACACTTGAATTCAGGATGATCCATTCTTTCAAAAATGTTTGTAAATTTGATTGCATGGCTGAGTGCTTGATTTTACACACCTGTGGCAATGGGTCTGAATGAAACACTTGAATTCAGTGATTAAGAGGTGTGTCCCAATACTTTTGTCCCTCTCATGTATGTCTATGCACGCACGTATGTACGTATGTATGTATGGACAATGAGTGCCGGAATACATTCTTTTACTATTGGTTCCTTTATGTGGGACATTACTATAAGCAAGTACATTTACTAAAATGAGAAACTTTGAGTGTTTTAGTAGTCTAGTATTGTCACAGCAGTGTTTTGCAACAAAGAAGGCTCTACTTACAAGCCTTTGCCCCGAAGTCAATAAACTTTTCTTGAATGAAAATGCATGACACAACCTTTCTACGATGTGCTGACTCATACTGTATATAAGTTAAAGAGTATTTGTTTAAAGTCAAATGTAAGTACGAGCAGACAATTATCTAGCTACAAATGTTAGAAAATGTTACTCTGCCAGCCAGAAGATTTGAACTTGACCATATAGATATGGGCAGACATCCCTAACTCTCTCATGTAAGTATGTATGCATGCACGCATGTATGTAGGCTTGTATGCACGCACACATGTATGTAGGTATGCATGCATGCACGCATGCATGTTTGTGTGTTACGGCCCAAACCCAAGATCTCCTTTTATTTCCAGCTGTAGTCTCAGTATTCCCACTGGACAATTAATGGCAAGCAAAGGGAGAATTAGAGACAGGAAAAATAAAACGAGGGACTTTCGAAAGTGGGGAACGCTAGGAGAAAGAACACCAGCAGCCGCTATTTGTGTGGTCTGATTAAAGAATGATTTATGTCCTGGGTGCAGAACCTCTCCAGCAATCCGTCTCTTGAATTAGTTTTTCCCTTCAAGAGGCTTCTAAATCAAGCCTTCTGGCAAGGAGCTTGACTGGACAATGTCGGCAGAGCACTAAAGGCGAGACATTAAATGTTATAATCATTGGTGCTGGAGGGGCCGGCCATTTCACAGTGACTCAGATATATCATATCAGTGTTGGGGGGGGCAGATCCCCCAATCCATGCCATTATACCTGCATACTTCTGAATATACTTGATTTTTGTCTGTCTGTCTGCCTGACCGTCTGTATGTCTTTCTGTCTGCCTGTCTGTCTGTCTGTCTGCCTCTGCCTGACCATCTGTATGTCTTTCTGTCTGCCTGTATGTCTTTCTGTCTGCCTGACTGACTGCTAATGTGACTGTCGGGCATGTCTGACATGAGCTCAGCACCCCAGATCTTACTGTATGTGTTTATTCCTGCTACTATCAAATCAAATCACAGTCCAACAAAACTCCTGGGCTAACTGGTGAAATTGCACTTAATGTGTGATTGTGTGTTTGATTATTAACCCTTCAATGGACTGGCATCTCATCAAGGGTGTGCCCTCCCTCATGCCCTCTGCTTCCTGGGGTTGTGGGATGTGAAGTGAATGTATAAGTCCAGCCACGAGAGTATATGTGAGCTGTTATTCATTCTGATATTGTTGTAATATTGTCGCTTCTATACTGTTATGCTTCTTCTTTCAATACATGTATTAACCTTAAAATCAGGAACAGATTATATAGTAGAACTCATAATACTATATGAGTGAAGAAGACTCAAAATATATTGTTATTTTGGTTTTCTTTGTGTTACTTATTTAATAATTATACCTAATTTGGACTGTGACTTCAAAAGTACATCTTTTTTTCTTTTATTTGGAATATCATTATGCCTCAGTGTTCACATGACAACATCTTTTGAAGTAGCAGTCAAAATTGTTCTTTCCTGAATTGAAATAACATTCATTTAAAACGGCATGTCTGTAAAATTGTAATACATCAAACCAAATTAATCTGCTGCATGAACTTCATGCAGCAGCACTTTGTGATTATATGCTATATAGATATGGGACTGGAGAAGAAAATGTCAGGGTGAACAGTTTCAGGAATCACAGCAGCCCATGCCAAACATAGATAATCCGCTTTGGTGAAGTTTGCTAATGCTAAAAACTGCCAAAGTACGTCCACCCTCAAAAAATGGTCAGAACACCTCTGTGACTGATTAAAACAAAGTAAGTTGTGAGCTTCACAAGGCTGGAATTTATGGCTGAAAGCTGCTTGTATCCAAGATCCGTGCAGAAAGAAGCATATCCTGGATACCTGAGTAATGGAAAAATAATATGGCCTGATGAGTCATATTTCACAGTTTCTCCTACATCTCGATTGGTTTACATTTATAAAAACCCAAAGGCTGATTTCCACCCACAGTGTCTGTACAGTATAAGCTATGCCTGTATGCGGGAATCATTGGCTCAGCCCTTAAAACAGCCAAGGAATATGAGGTCATTTTCTAAGACCAGCTATACTTCATTGATGCAAATAGAATAGCTTTACTGTCACTGTACAGGTATCTGATCTTGCTCTCCAGAGACACTCAAAGAGGTGAGAGTGACGCCTGGGGTCAGAGCGTAGGGTTAGTCATTTATCCGGCTCCCCGGAGCATTCTTCGTAGCTAGGGCCTTGTTGATAGGCCCATTGGTGACTCTTCAGCCAATCTCCTTGCTGAACCTCAGCAGATTTTGGCCTCCTTCATCCCTCAAACAGCTGCAAGTTCTACCTGAAGAAGGATCAACCTTGTATGACAGCATTGCACAATAGACTAAATCTAGGATAAAGGTGCATATACTGCTTACTGGCTCCTCATAATAGGGTTACACAACATTAGTATATAACAGGGTGTTTCCATTATTATGGGTAGTCCTCTACCCTGTATTATATGAATGTTGGCAAAAAAAGTGTCAAATGTTGTAAATCTGTTTTTCTGTTTAATAATGTTAATATCAGGTCATTTTCATATTTTGTGCGGGACACTGGGTGAGAAATATTACAATATTGTGTGAACTATTACCCAAAGTCTCCAAATATATAGGAGTGTGTATAGATTTATAGCCTTATTCCTTGCATTTTATTTGGAAACTGCCCAGAGCATCAGGAGACTGAAATGCCCACATTATTTATTTGTTCATTTTCCCAGAACTAAGAACTCAATGCAGGGACATTGTACGCCTGGAGCCTGTCCCGGGATGTGAGGAAGGATACACATGGACTCTAAAGGCAATTTAAGGAGGGAAATCTATCTAAACTGCATGTTTTTACTGCAGCAAAAAAACCCAGAAAATGCAATAGACACAAAAACACACCCAAAGACAAACACCAGGGTCAGAATTAAACCCCCCAAACCTGGAGGTGTGAGGTTGTAATGCTACCCATTGGCCCAGTGTGTGATGCTTCCTAATGACTTTGGTGCTGGTCTGCGTGTGCGGAGGGGAGAGACCCGAGAGCTGAAATGCATGTTAATCTTGTGGTTCTGATGATGTAATATTCCACTGTTTTTAGACGAAGAAAAAGTCCAGGCTGGAAAAGGGTGTGACATAGCCTAATACGATTAAGCTTATCCCAAAAAAATGGAAGAACACCTTACTCAGTATAGCCTCACAATGAATCTGAAGCTTATCCTATGATTCACACACACCACAAGCTAGAATTCATCTACAAAGGCATGGAGGGCTTGTAATCATACACAGAAGCCCACAAAATGGGCAAGTTCGAGACTCCAGTTTATGTAGGTCGTTTTAAGGCATCAACCTTAAGAGGCAACCCTGGAGGTGTAAGGCAGTAATATTTCCCCTTGAGTCACTATGAATAAGAAGGAATGGTCACTTATGGACCATTACATATAAATTTAAATGGTATAAAACACATGGCAAGTCATCACAAATTAAAAAGGAGAATCTCCCATTTAAGTACCCATCAATTCATACAACGAAAAGTGGACAGAATTTTGAAACACAAAGGACCTATAGCTACAAGCATTATAAGATGCAGACAAGGCCGGTGAAGGAACCGAAGAGCTCGTGCTACAAAAAAACACCAAGAAATAACAATGGAGCCCACATAATAATAATCAAACAAGCAAACAAATAAATGATTAAAGATTGGCCAAATTACAGGTCCAGCCATTAGGACAGCTCAGTTACAAATGCCAGGTGGCGATTGAAATTGAAAATAAAAATGGAAATAGAAAAATAAATTAGATTGTGGAAGCTTCATTGGAACTTTTTCTCCAGAACCAGGCAATTTTATCACATTCACACCACAGGAATTCGGCCTGATTGTAGTACCTTGGAGGCAGTTCCGGAACCGTTTTTTTAGTACCTACTCTAGACTAGTGACTCGCAATACCAAGAATGCAAAGATCGTATTTGTGGTCTTGGCAAGAATGGTCTTCCTAATTTGCCTTCCAAGAATGAACTTGCGGTGCAATGAATCATGGGATTGCTCTCGTTTGATGAGGATGTAGCCAATGCATCCTTGATATTTGGGGTGGAACAAGAACAACATCCGGGGATTTTTACCGTCCTCTGTACTTCTGTTATTAGCATTGGAACTGGTACATGAGAACATAAGTATGGTTAAGTATCCTCATTGAGATTCAGCGTATGTACTTTTCGTTCAAACACGAACTACTGGGTGGGGCATATAGTGATAAACATTCTGATTGGTTGAACAGAAGCACCGGAGCTAACTTCGAAGTTATGTGGAAGTCCTTGGAAAAGAGATTGAAGTAGTGGAGAAAAAAATGGAGCAGATGGAATTATTTTTGTACAAAGGTGTTACTAATTAAAATTCCCGCAATGAGACTGCCTGTCAATGAACTTGTTAACTTTATAATTACTCTAACTATAATTTGGGCTTCAATTTATTACTACTTGAAATGAATGCTTTGCTTAATACTGTTGGTTGTTTTTAATGTGATATATATTTATTGTAAACAAAAGAATAAAGTAATGAATTTTGTTACCAATAAACCAATAAATTAACAGGATTTTTACTATATTAAGTAAATGTCCCAAGACTTTCTATCGGGGCTGTATGTTGTTGCTTCTGGAGCTAGAATGTAAGACAGACTTTTGCTACGTCCCCTCCGTGACGTTTACGCATCTGGGTCCCTGACTGTGACGGCACGCAGCCACTCCCTACCTGAAACATTCTCCTAGCGATCTTTGTTCATTTCTTGCCGACCCTTGGCGAGCTAGAAAAGAATAATGTATGTAAAAACAAATGTGTAATGAAGTGCAAGAAGTTCTAGGTGCTGAAAATTTCACAGTGAACACTGTCCCAAATCCACTCTCATTAAAACAGGGGCATAACAGTTCCCCTGTTGGCTGTGAATTACATCCCTCAAGCTTTCCAACACCTCCGCTGCTGAACGTTTTCACGTCCTGTAGAGAGGGGAAGGAATCACCTGCTTGAGGATGCCTGGTGTAAACTTTCCAGCAGGCTAAAGAAAGAACTGCTGTGTTTAGAAGGGTTCAAGTACAAGATTATACATTTTGGCAGGAAACGAAGAAATGCTAATTTCCAGTGATTTTGAGAAAGAAAATGTTTGGTGAAAAAATAAATTATGTAGGGCAATGGTAGCTCATTTTTTCCTTTTTAAGGTTTCATCTCCAATTAAGGCAGTGAATAAGGAGTCTTTAAAGAAGTTTTAATTGCTTTCAATCAAGCATGAAATGATTAAAAATACAAAATGGCGTGCTACACCTCTGAGAGCAGTAATTAAAAACCGTTAGTCTCAAGTCTAATCTGTTCACTTTCTATCGCACATTGCTCTTGGCACCTTTTAACGTTTTTTTTTTTTTATCGGAAGGACAAGCAGTAATCAGGATTTCTGCAAATGAAATGTCACATATTAGTCCACATCACTCGACAAGAAATGTATTACTTGTGTGTTATGTTCAGAAGCGAGGTGAATCCTCAATAATGTGCTATTTCACTTGTGAACAATAACAATGCAATACAGAAAATATTATCTTTCCTTCTTCTATCTATCTATCTATCTATCTGTCTAATCATCCATCCATCAATCCATCCATCCATCCTGAGGGGACGGACAAGAACATGCACCACTGACTTATCAGATGTCTTCAGGAATATAGAACTTCACCCAGAGACAGCAAAACCTCAGCTGTCAAACAGTACAGTTTCAGACTTAAAGTAGATTGTGCATAATCTATCCCACTGCACGCAGTACGCCATCTGCCAGTCCACCTTATTTCGCTTTAGTATATAAACAGAATATAGCGCTGCAGTGATCTTTGCTTCTTGTAGACATTACAGTGTTCTCTGCATACACTGCTCCTGCTATTCATATAGTATATAAACAGAATATAGTGCTGCAGTGATCTTTGCTTCTTGTAGACATTACAGTGTTCTCTGCATACACTGCTCCTGCTATTCATATAGTATATAAACAGAATATATAGGCTTGTAGGGAGCATTGATTGATCAGTGTTCATATGTTTGCTTCCAACCCTTACTATTAGAGTG
This sequence comes from Mormyrops boulengeri, assembly GCA_026781065.1. Classification (NCBI taxonomy): domain Eukaryota; kingdom Metazoa; phylum Chordata; class Actinopteri; order Osteoglossiformes; family Mormyridae; genus Mormyrops; species Mormyrops boulengeri. Next base: position 9,234,097 of record JAODLD010000051.1, on the reverse strand, counting down.
TCTGCACTCTGGTTAACTGAAGTATACTGCTGTTTAACATGTCATACCCATCCACACTATTCAGGATGCGGACGGCGATGTCATTTCCTTCAGGGGTGACACTGAAGCTGTTGGTTTTCTGACTCTTGTGGAGTCTTGAATCGTATTACTCCATGATTAAGTTCTCTGAAGTTAAACAAACATAAGCTTTTTTTCTTGTGTATTTTGATCGCTAGATTATCTGAAGCAGGAAGGTGACCACAACAGAGACGTCACTCTGGAAGGAGAGACAATTATAGGATTAAGGCTGACATTTTGTATGACATTTGAAGCCTGTTGACCTTTTTCAGTACTGTTCAGTGCATTATTCTAGTTAATCAAGAAAGGTTGAAATCACATTACAGGTGAAATGTAAACAGATTTGCATGTTTATGTGTAAATCACCATAAGCCCTAAAGTGTTTCTTGTGAATTCTAATTATATATATATATATATATACACTGTGTATATATATATATATATAAATATAAAAATAAATAATATAATATACACACACACACAAACACATATATATGTGTTGGCCACTGCCCAAGGTTGGTTCCTGCCGGCGCCCCTTGTTCCCCTTGTCCCCCCCGCGACCCCGGTTGGGATTAACCGGTTAAAGTGATGGATGTATATATTTATTTTGGAAACACTTAAAGCAGTCATCATGAAGCATTACAGATATCTTCATAATGCCTTTTTACAAATAGTTATAGCCATATTTATAATGCTTTATGAATGTATCATAATGCATTATGAAGGTATCTATGATGCATTATGCACGATTAAGTATTACTTATTGTTCTTTAGTATATTAACTAAAGTATGGTTCAACTTTATACCTAGTTATCTTAATTTACTGTAATATGCATCATGACAACCAGGCCAAACTGTACCAAGTGTTTTTGTTGGTACATGAACGATGTAGACCTACGTATTTATTCAAAACAATCCATGCATCCATTCCTCCATATATCCATCCATCCATCCATGCATCCTTCAACCACTTATCTAGGGCAGAAACCAGGGAAGACCATGTTACTAGAAAACAAAAAAAACATGCTTGTCTGGATCCTCAGAATTACCAGGAATTTTAAACTGTTTGGGGCATTTGGCTGCTCTCCTAAAAAAATGTGTGAGCTTTTTAATTATTCACTTGCATTTTTGCAGGTGTTTGTTTATCACTATAGACCTACCATTGTACCTGGTATTCTTGTAATTTCAGGGTGATTTGTACAAACCTGTTCTTAACAGGAATTTAAGCAAGCAATTATTTTTTCAATAAATTATAGAGACTTTAACATTTTATAAATTATTCATTCCTTCTATCTGTCTGAGTCACATAAAATAAACCTCCCCAAGAATCTAGCCACTGCATGTGCAGTTTACCTTAAGTAATTCAATCTGACCATTAATCAGCCAGTGATTGTACTGGAAAATTCTAGGCACAGTGAGAACATGACATCAAACAGGGCCAGGAATGTGAATCAAACCCTGAGCCTGGTGTTCTGAGGTCACAGTGCTACAGTGTGTATCAAGTATGTCTATGTGACAAATTACATATTTATTGAATACAAACAAAAGGAATGTTCGAGAAACCATGTGGGATGGACATTCTGGAAATGTTTTTATAATGCAGCTAGACTCATATGCATCAACCCACCTTTCCAATAATTACCTGACACAGGGTAGGGAAGGCCTGGAACACAATTATTATTTTATATGTAGTGTAATATTTGATATATGATAAAGACAATTAGAAGCAGATGTTTAGTTGTAGAGCACAGTTTAATTTCCATCTTTTAAGCTATTCAGCACTGGCATAAAAGGAATAGAAATGTAATTTCAAATTTTATTTTTATATAAAAAATGTACAGTAAGTCACAGAGACAATAAAAGGGATTTGCATGAGCTGTTTGAAACCATAATTGGTTTAATGATTATTGAGAAAATGAAGTGCCAATCTCTAGGAGCAGAATATCGAAACTTAATCGCGTAAATAAAGCTACACTATAATGCATTGTACCTACATGACGTCGATGGTTTTGGATTCCTGGGTGGCTTCAGAAGGCGTCATAGTTGTACTCTGGGTAGGGAAGCAGGCCTCTTTCATTTATTGCAGGCCTGGATCATTAGTTGATGAGTCATTATGGTTCCATCATGACCTGAAACTGCTCTATGGATGTTCTGAAGTGGGATCTCAGTACAGCAGCTGTTTCTTTAACTGTTCAAGATGTGCAAATCAAAGTGCGGGGGTATGGCCAGGTTCCTCTAGGCTTTATCCTCCTGTAATGAAACGGTATATCCTCCCCCCTCGAGTACTTCTTGATGGGCAGCAGACTTGTGTTGTGGGCTATTGCTGAATCCTCTTTTGTCCTTGTTTTCCCCTGTTATTATGTTTCCCTTCTGTTTTTATGAGACTTCTGTTCAATCAGGACCACAGTAATTCCCTGGTGAGCTGTCCCTGACATCAGAAGGCATCTTGGTAGACAATATACAAGAGGGCATCTTTAACAGGGTTTAGTGTAATGAGAGGAAATGCTAATGTTTTACTGTAGACATGCTAACAGCAGGCCCCTCAAAGGCATGTTTCAGAAACCGTCAGGGGTCTGTCTGGCTGTGAGAAGGCCTGCTGTTGGACCAGCATGCAGCCGTGGGACCTTCACCGAGAAAGAAAACCCTGTGATAGTTATTAGACAGACAATGCGATTATGGCCATAACCTTCAAGACCCCCCATATATCATTTTCTATCAATTCATGGACCATTAAGTATTTGGTTTCTTCTGAAACTGCAATTATAATCCTGTTTTTGTTTTTGCAGACTTTGCTTTTAATTCCTCAAAGCAATTTCTTTAAAGCCCATGAATGCGTTACAGAAAACATACTTGATCAACTCAAGGACATTAATAATCCCACTTTTAGCTGATGGACCCAGGTTCATAAATGCTTTATAATCTGGGAGTAGAGTCGCGCGCGGCTTAACATCGACAGGGAAGCTTCCGCCTTCTACAGCCCGAATGGGCTTTGCTTTTATCAGCTGCAGTGCTGCAGTTGCCTGACTTGATGTGCAATTGTCTTACAAAGATGACTCTGTGGTTTACTAAGCATAGCATTCACAGGAAAAAGAGAATTACTGTGGCTGTGAATTCATTTGCAAAGCCGGTTGGCCGCCTTAACCATAAGGACAGCTGTAATGCAACATGGGTATGTCTGCTACTAAGGTCTGGTAGACAAACAGTACTGTGGTGCAGCACCTATAAAAATGGGTTTGCTCAGCTACTTAAGTGGCTGATTTTGGTCATTTCAGTGCTTTGTCTGTGGTTGAACGGTGTGTTTTCAGTGCCGTTTCAGTGCTTTTCTCTGCATTTCATATTGAGCTGAGTGGTTTCAGTACCATTTCAGTGCTTTTCTCTGCAGTTGACGTTGAGCTGTGAGTTTTTAGTACCATTTCAGTGTTTTTCTCCGCAGTTGACGTTGAGCTGTGAGTTTTCAGTACCGTTTCAATGCTTTTCTCCGCAGTTGACGTTGAGCTGTGAGTTTTCAGCACCGTTTCAGTGTTTTTCTCCTCAGTTGACGTTCAGCTGTGTGTTTTCAGTACCACTTCAGTGCTTTTCTCCGCAGTTGACGTTGAGCTGTGTGTTTTCAGCACCGTTTCGATGCTTTTCTCCACATTTGATGTTGAGCTGTGTGTTTTCAGCACCGTTTCGATGCTTTTCTCCACATTTGATGTTGAGCTGTGTGTTTTCAGTGCCATTTTGGTGCTTTTTTCTGTTTGATGTTGAGCTGTGCATTTTCAGTGCCGTTTCAGTGCTTTTCTCTGTGGTAGTCATTGAGCTGTGTTTTTTCAGTGCCATTTCAGTGCTTTTCTCTGCGGTTGACATTGAACTGTGCTGTTTCAGTGCTTTTCTCTGCATGTTCACACCTTTTGTACTCCACCCATTTTCCAGTCTCCAGCATTTGGTAGCAGAATGTAGCTTAGGAGATGATGCAGACAGTTTGTCCTACATATGGACATGAAGGTAATGACGTACACTGCCAGAGAATACAGAGTCTTTTATAATTACAGCACTCAGTTCATAAATTACAATTTTCCCCATGTCTTCTGCTAATACGCCTTGCTGTGTTTAACTGGTTTTGTTCTTCAAGGTAATTGTGTGAGCACAGAAAAATGTCAAAGCACATACTTTAAATGATCAACAAAGCTATGAAACAATTAATGTTAATCATGTTCGAAAAGAAAAACAAACAAATAGGACAGATCACTCTTCTTGGGAGAAAAGCAGCGTAAAATGTGCTGTATGTGCTGTACGTTCTGTACGTGCTGTATGGTCTGTAGGTGATGTACGTTCTGTATATACTGTATGTGCTGTA
>JAODLD010000051.1:9177394-9189613 GCA_026781065.1 Mormyrops boulengeri | reverse complement strand
GTGTTCCCTGGCCTTGTTCTGTGCTCTCCTAAATGATAGGCAGGGTGTCCTCCGGCCTTGCTCTGTGCTATCCCCAATAACACACAGGGTGTTCCCTGGCCTTGTTCTGTGCTCTCCTAAATGATAGGCAGGGTGTCCTCCGGCCTTGCTCTGTGCTATCCCCAAAAACACATAGGGTGTCCTCCGGCCTTGCTCACTGCTACTCCAAATGACATGCAGGGTACATATTACAGTACATGGGAAGTATCTATTGCTATAAAGGACATTGCATCATTTGCTATTACTTTAAAATTACTGCAGATTATCCCGATGCGTTGATCATTTCAATTTATTAGTTTGCTTGTATAAAAAATGAATGAATAAAATCGCTTAATCTTGGAAAAATTACCAATTTTGTCTCAATGAAACCATTAAATATCTGATCCAGTATTCATATTTAATGTCATTATACAGGGTACAATTATAATTTACTTAAGGATCAATAATTAAATGTGCTCTGTGTGAGCGGTGTGAGTGGTGTGACTGGTGTGCATTATTTGAAAATGCATCAACATGTGAAAAAATGCTTACATGTATCCTCACAACAAAATAGGCATTGTTTACTTATCAGTGGGTACGTAACATTTTGCTACATATAATATAAAATGTAAACCTAAATATTATATTAATGCATCATGGGACTTCCAGGCATGAGGTAACAATGCTAATCACAGGATGGTATAATGTAACATACGTATGTGGTACGCTGTGCAGGATGTAAGCCTCGAGGGAAGGCCTTCTGGGCAAAAGTTAAGCCAAACTAACAGATACTTGGAAAGAAATAAGATTGTTAGGGATCCAAATAGAGATGGACACAGGCAGGCCGACATTAATGACAGAACTAGGAAGGACAGGCCTGGGAAGCACTATCATAAAAGGCTGATGAGGAAGCAATCAAGAGGCAGCTGGAGTAAATCACAGAATAACCCTGCCCTGCTTCTTGTGTAGGGGTGCTTGCATGTCTCTCCCACTGTACTCCAGTTCAGCAGTCTTAGATACAGTATATAATCCTTGCATTAATAATGAAGCATTTCATTTAGAATACCTGAGGGGTGTACCAATGGACACCTAAAAATGCACCCCGCCCCCCAGCCAGCAAAATATCAGGAGGACCAGAACATCTCGCTCCACCCCTGCCTGTGCGGTACTGCGAATGCTTTGATTGGATTTATTCTGGGCGTGTCTGTCACCGTGACCTGGATGGCTAAGGGTGGGCTTCCCTATTAGGACAGTGTCAAAACCTTTGAAGGAACTGTCCACACGGTATTAGTAGTGCGCATAGTCCTCACTTTGTACGCCTCTTAAGGCTTTGATTGTATGCTGCTCTAGGTGGACCTTTGGGTGGCTACAATTTGATGACTACTACTGTAGGACACCCTTGTGCTCTGAAAATACTTTCAGTTCACAAAATAAAATCTTTCTTCTCTGTCTTGCATTTTGGATTATGGGTAGGCCAGGCTGACATCGCTGACGGGAACCTCACAGCAGCGGTAATAAAACTCCATACCTTCTCTCAAGAATCCAATGCACTATATTCCTGAATGGCATTTCATAATTAGCCGTCACTTTTTGCATATAATGTAGCATTCAGCTTAGCATTTTATCACTTGTCTAGATATTGTAAGTCAAGGAAAATTAGAGCCATGGGACCTGAGCTTGGGAGATCTGAAGGTGCTGCTATAGCAACTGATTATTAACCCAGGCTCAGAGATGTTAATGATAGCCAGTTAATGATATCCTATTAATGATGGCCAGTTAATGATAGCCAGTTAATGATATCCTATTAATGATGGCCAGTTAATGATAGCCAGTTAATGATATCCTATTAATGATGGCCAGTTAATGATAGCCTGTTAAGGATAGTCAGTTAACGATAGCACTAACAACATCCTATTAAATATAGCCAGTTAATGATAGCCAGTTAATGATAGCCTGTTATAATAGCTAGTTAGTGATAGCCAGTTAATGATAGCCTGTTATAATAGCTAGTTAGTGATAGCCAGTTAATGATAAGCAGCTCATCCTGACTGGACTGTTTATCCAGGATAAGTGGGGTCAGTGGGCTGAATTCAGAGGAGAATTTTGCAATCTGTGCTGTGTGCGCGCGACCACTTAATATACGTATTCGTTAACTTAGAAGGTTACTTTATACTGTCCCTTCAGTTCATGTACCTGATCCCTGTGTCTGGGCTTTTTCTCATATATCAGAAGATCCGCATTTCTCAGCTCTTATACCTGAAGCCTTTCCATTCTGTACATATAGTCGACGTTTCCAGAACCCACCATAAAACTGTAAGCATCACCTTTAATTAAGCAGGTTATCAACAGTCCATGTAGGAGGAAGCAATGTCTTACATAGACTGATGAAATGATATTCTCATGAAGTTTAGATCAAAAAGAAACAATTCACTGAAATATTCTTGTATTTTTATTTGGTGGGGTTTCTTCTGGGTTTCTCCCCACAGTCCAAAAGGATGCTGAGGCTAACTGGAGTTACCAAACTGCCCGTACAGTGGGTTGGTGCCCCATCCTGGGTTGGGTTGGTGCCCCATCCTGGGTTTTTCCCTGCCTTGTCCCCTGTGATGGGTTGGTGCCCCATCCTGCATTGTTCGCTGCCTTGTGCCCTGCGATGGATCGGAGCCCCATCCTGGGTTGTTCCCTGCCTTTTGCCCTGTGATGTTTTGGTGCCCCATCCTGGGTTGTTCCCTGCCTTGTTCCCGTAGTCACTGGGATAGGCTCCAGACCCCCTGCAACCATGAATAGGACAAGTAGTTACAGAAAATGGATGGACAGATAATACTCTGCCAAATGTACATTTATCAAACATAGATACAACCAAGTTACGCATTTATGATTTGTGTTTACAAGCTGAAACCTTTCCTTTCCATTACAAAGTTACAGTGTGGTAAGCCGAAAGAACAGGAGACAAACCTGCATTTCTCCACTAAAGTGTCCAGCAGTGTAAAGTGGTGAAAGATTTTTAGAAATTCATGAAGATGTTTGTGTGCTTTCTTTGTTGTATAAGGTAACCTAACTACAACACACGTGAGTGACATTTGTTGTCACCTACGAATGCTTATTTTTTGTGTCATTGCATATAATTGGAAAGGTTTACATTAGCTTATGTCATCCATCCATCCATCCAGGTCAGAGGGACCTAATCTCCGGCAGCACAGGGCACCAGGTCCACTTTGGGGCATCAGTCAGTGGAGCCCATACTGTCCAGGCCGCACCCTGCTATATGCCCTGTGTCCTGTGATGGACCGGCATCCCGTCCAGGGCGTAGTCCAGCCTTATTGACTGTGCTGCCCGGAGCGGGCCCCAGCCGACACTGACGAGGGAACACGGCCATACCAAGCCATCCTATTCCATACCATCCCAAGGACTGAGTAGAAGCTCATTCCAATCAGGCTTAGAACACCAAAAGGAACATTGTGCAAAGGTCAATGGTATATCTGGTAAAGGGTATGTGGCGTGGTAATTGTGGATTGTCAGTTATAATTGAAAATATAATTAAATAAATATTTATTATATCTGTTTTGTGTTATTTCCTAACGTCCAAAGCAGAGAGAGAAAAGAAGATCAAGGGAGAGACTTATTTAGATAATGCTGCAGCATGCAGTTAAATGGTCTTTTGTTTTATTTCCAACACTTCAAAACAAACGGCAAGTCGATGTTAAATATAACGTGAAAAGGGAATACCTTGTTATTACAACCACAGTGCGACATCGTTGCCAGAAAGTGCGAAGCATTTGTTGTCAACTCAATTAGGGAGGTACCCTGTAACTCACATCACGCGGTAATTTATTGAAGCAATACATTTCACCTTTTTATTTCACCATAATCAGGTATTCTTCGTGCACACTATAGTCATAAAATTATTATAAACAACAGCATTTAGCGAACTCGAACACACAGTTCAGAAAAATCTGCACAGTAGGATTCGAAGCACCAATGGCGGCATTAAAATATACTGCTGTGATCTGCATCCTGGAAGTAAAGCATAGCGAAAGGCTTGTCTGCAACCTCGCCTGCTAGACTAATCCCTTGGAATTAACTCTGAATTTTGCTGTTTGAAAATCGTATTGCCTATTGGGCCTGTATATATTCCGTGGTACAGAGCTATTCTCCCGAGCAGCGTGTGCCGATTTTAGCCGTCTCGTCTGATCCGCGACAGCTGAGTTGCAGCCCACGCTGGTTGTCTTCGTTTGCCATTACATGAGCCCCCAATTAATCCACCAGGAGGTGCTCTAAATATATCCCGCCAAACTTCATCAAGCATCCACTGCAGTGTCTGCTCCAGTAATTAATTTCTTTGTGAAGACTCACTTCTCTCAGTCGATGACGCCTATATTGCACATGATTTTTTAAACAATAAGCTGCATTGATGTTGGAAAATGTTACTTGTTGTGTAATTTGTGTATTAAGTTTGTTTAGTGTGTGTTTCAAGGTTTTCAAGGTTTGAAAATGAAAATAACATAATTACTGAAAATTGACTACTACGTTACATCCACATACATAAAGCCATTTTATTACTAAAGTAAAGCCGGGAATGAACATGTTTTACGGACACTTTAATTTAAATACATTTAAGTGATTGCATAGATAAAATAAAATACAGTAGAATAAAATAGTTCCACACGATGCCAGCAGAGGGCAGAACGATACTTAAAAGCAGGAGTTGAGGAAAATGATGCCTTATTCCGTTTTTTGTTTGTTTGTTTATGGATAACAGTAGCCCACCTATCATCATTATACTCACCATTATTATCGTCACGAAATGCGTATCATGTATTGAACTGTATTAATTGATCATATTCAATTAATATGATTATTTTTTAAATGTTATATCAAAGGAATAATGTGCACACGCGATAATATGCATTTTAACCTGAAACAAGCAGCATCCTGTGCACGCACCTTCTCGTCCTTAGGTGCGTTTTCTTAACGCTCCGTTGTTTGAGGGAAAAGCGATCGGAAAGCAATCAAAGCCGTTTTGTACCCCGGCAGAGAGGCACTTGTGATTAATCCCGTCTAAGTTTTATTAAACGTGAGTAGAAGGGGCTGCGCTTCCCCCGCCGCCGCGATCTGCGACCGTCGCTCCGGCTGATCGCGACCCGCTTCTGCTCCGACTGATGCGCATATCGTGTCCACCAATGGACAAAAGCTGTTAGGATAGCAGACAATCCTGAAAGAAGTCAATGAATATTAATGCTCAAGCCGTTCACTCTCATCCGCACAAAGTTAGCGGATCACCAGAGGGGTGATGGACTCTATTAGCATTTCAACGCCGTGTTTGGATTAAGACTCATTCAATTCGGAATTTGGTCATTTGGAAACCAATGTTGTGCATGACAGTGGTTGTGAGGACGGGACTTTAAAGAATTGCCCGGGACTTACGGCATATGGAGACGTGACTTGCACGCCACTTGAAGGACTTTTGTAATATATAAATTTTTTCCCTATAAAATGTGAAGCGCACGTCTTGGATGCTCTGCTCCGCAAGCCGGGCTGATCGTGTGGAAGAATCTATACAAGATGCCTTTTCAATCTTAGGGTCCCGTCTTCGTAAATGGTGAGAGGCCGTGCGGGAATAACAAACCACTATTCCAGAAACTGTGACGACTTTCTTTTCTTCTTCTTTTTTTAATCCATCACCCCTTCCCACTTCTCTTTCTGTTTTCCTGTGCAATTTGCGGCTTGTTTTTAAGGTGAGTGGATCAGTTTTCGGCAGCAGCGGTGCTTATAGACAGCGGACAGATTATTATTGTTGAGTGTCCATGCGAGACTTTCAGTCAAAACATGTCAGGCCATTTCTCTGTGAGGATCACTGCTGTCAGAGATGGCATTTTGGTCCCCAACTTCATTTTTTACCTCTAAAGTGCCTCGGAAGATATTGTTCATGTTCACCCTGTCTCTTACTGTTACTTACCTCTTTTACTGTTTGATGAGCTGTTATAACACGCTGCAGTTTCCCTTTCAAGAAAGCTACGCGTATCAAGCCGGCCAGGTGACCGAAGAGACAACTTTCATCACATTAAGAGAGAAACTTTACTCCAGCACCTCCCAGGGAGACTTCGCAGGAGATCCAGAGCCGGAGACCGTCACTGATCCGACGGCCGGAGATGACAAGGTCTCCACCGCCAACCATGCGCTTAACATGGAAATGGGAGCCAGGACGACGGAGTGGGACGGCGGTCAGGCTGATCCGACGAAGCCCGCGGCAGGGGGTCAGGGTGCCGGACCGGAGCCGGAGCACCAGGAATCCAGCACCAGCGACGACGATCCGAGCCGACGGCTCAACTGCACCTCGGATTACGGCCAGAAAAAGCTGCCCCAAGCCATCATAATAGGGGTTAAGAAAGGAGGCACCAGGGCACTGCTGGAGGCTTTAAGGGTGCATCCCGACGTCAGGGCGGTGGGAAACGAGCCCCATTTCTTTGACAGGAACTACGAGAAGGGACTCGATTGGTACAGGTGCGCGCTTTTATATTAATATCTGCTGCTTTCACTGGTTCACCGACTTGAGCAAAACGGGCATTTCAGCTTAGATTTCACCTTAGATGCCCGGCTTCACCTTAGATTTCACCTTAGATGCCCGGCTTCACCTTAGATTTCACCTTAGATGTGATTTCGGCATGAATCTGGAGAGCAGCGGCCACGTGATGGTGCGCGGATGTCGCTCATGCTTATATATGTTACTACGGGTCGAATCCCATAGACTGTTTATGCTTTGCGGCAGTGAAAGGATGACATGCACATTGAAATATGCCTCATTTGCATTTGTAACAGAATTTACAAATAAAACGGCTGACAAACATCATGTCGCGATCGGGTCCTGCAGCGATCGACATTTAAAATGATATTAGATACAATATGAGCCAACTTTAGTCATGAGTTGGATAAGTTGGCCTCGTATGATTACGTCGTTTTTTGTAGTTGTATTTCAGGCCAACTATTTCTTGTAGTGTGTTTTTTCAGTAAAAAGAAAGCAGTGATACTTTGATGCAATTCGTAATTCGCATTATTAATAGGGAAATTTCAATGTGATAAAGATTTTGATTCCTAGTGTAGTCTAAGTTGTTTTTTTTTTTTACTGCAAATGAGACCTTGTGCGATACTGTAGCGTTAGCGGTGACAGTAATAATTTATATGTGCACAAAAAAGTGTCGATACCTGAGAAGGTCCTCAAGCACAGTAAGAAATAATTGCCCTGGCGCTGTGTTGTGGATTCACCTGTGGACGCTCTCCGGTGATTTCCAGTGTTTACTCCGCTCGCCAGTGCACCATTGCAGTGGGAGCAGTGAGAAGTGCCTGCAGGCATTATTAAAAGAAAACACGTTCGTGGCCCTTCACAGAAAAATCCCGCTATACCTTACAAACAAACCTTACAAAAATGATGCGTCTGCGCATGAAGCATTTAGACCGAAATTACTGCACCGTCACACTGCAATTAGACTGGGCAGAGAGGAGTAAATCATTCTTCTGAATGATCAGTAATTATAGTAAAAGTAACCCGTATTTAAGCGATTCCGTTGCTGTAGACTTGTTGCTTTTGTGTATAATTGTAATTATTATTATTATTGTTGCTGGTTTTATAGTGGGTCCACCATACATTTATTACCCTGTTACTTTTTATTTTCTGTGCTTATGGAGATAATTAACAAGGCTGGAGATTCTGAGATACATAGTGTTGGCAAAATATTTTAAGATTTTCTGAAAAATGTGTGTGTTCCCACACAAATCCGTATAACTGGGAGAGCAGTTTGATGTGTGAAACATCTCGATGGTGGTTGCATTCATTTTCCATGACATAACATCTGTAATGTTTGGCACGTTGAGGAACCTCGGCTCGCTGCTGGACATGTACTATTCCTTGAGGTGTAGAGAACATGCCTCTCTCCATCGCACAAACAGATATCAAAGTAGAGCTAAGAGGTCTCTCTGCAGACACTTTCTGAGCGATGGCCGTGCTGGTGCTGGACTAGCACATGGAGAAACGTCTTTGGATAAGTTGCTATCTTCAGTTACTGCTGAGCCGTGTAGCCTTGGCTGTTATGAGTGATGCTTCTGGTAGCAGATTTTCTACCCTCCAGTTTCAGAGCAGCATTCATTTCTAATCAGCCACGTATCAGTGATTGTTCTGACATGGTTTGTATGAAGTCATTTAAAAGTCAATTTATAAAGCCTCAAACAACATTTAATGGTCAATTTGTCTTTTCCTTTTTACTGCTGACTGTGACTCTATAAAAACAGCAATTCTGGAGGATAACAGCAAGTAGTCAAGACCAATGGAATCTATTTTCAAAATCCCACTGTGCCGTATTAGACATCTGTGATGAGGAAAACAAGGCTTGGTAAAATAAGCTATAGGTGGCTTGGTACTTCTCATTGCTCTACAGCGACACCTACTGTCAGCCGGGTGCCAGCAGGGCTGCGGGTGGGCTCGGCCGTATTTCACCATCCCGCGAGTGTGTTGTGATGTTCAGGGAAGAATGGCTTCACATAGAGTGAAAGCAAATGACCCACGTCGAAGGAACCGTACGATGTTTCCATCACTCAGGATTTGGCATGACTTCCATGCAATGAGAGGGATACCTATTAGAAACAAGATAACTGGCTATACTAAACTGGGAAAGAGATTCGGCAGAAAAAATATATGAGTGCATGAGGATGATATTAATGTAAAGCTTTGGGTGAGAAGAAACAGTGAGACAAGCAGACTAAAAAGATGCAGTGTCATGGAGGTTCTAGAGCAGCAGGATTCCTTACAGAACTACTGGTTATACATCCGACAGAGGGATCTTCACTGGGCCCGAACCCTCCGCGCACCTCATAGCCGTTCCCTGACGGCTGAGACCCCCCCCTTTATATATTCATGAGCTTTGCAAGATGGCCAAGAACCTTAACGAAAGGTCATCCTTCAAGCATATGGTATGGAAATGTCTGAGGAAATGTCTCTTTAAGACACGTGGAGAATTTCGTCATTGTATGGAAATGTCATTACACTAGAGAGCCGGGTTCTGTCAGAGCAGCTAACTTGAACCCGAATGCCGGAGACAAGCATCACTGATTCTCATACCTGTATGCAAAATAGAGCTGAAGAAGTTTAACCTTTGGTCACGCAGTGCCTCTCTTTCATCTATCAGCCAATAAGACGTCTTAAAGAGGCTTCCATTAGCTCTGGAGTATCAGGTCCAGAACCAGTTCCCCTGTGTTACCGGTCTCTGCATGTTCTCATGCATAAAGCTCCACTTTAACTCAATTAATACATTACGCTAAGTTATGGAATTGCTTCTTGATAGTGCATCGCATAGCTAGGTGTGAGATTTTTTTTATTTAGAAACCCTGCACAGATCAGTTCCCTACAGCAGGTCATCTTTTTAAGGAACATTTAAGGAACTTTTTTTTCTAAAAAATATTGTGCTTTGAGTTTTTATGGACAACTTCTCATCAGTGGAGACAGGATTCCAGTACTAATCAAGAAATTATTTGAGAACGAGCAGCACTTTTTGGTGGACGGGGGTTGCTTTACCTGGAGCCGCATAGTTTTTGAAGTAAATGCTCCCTCAAACAAGTGAGTGCAAATTAGTAATTAATAGTAAATTAGTAGTCAGCAACCAAATTAGTAGCAGCTGAACCCTAACACGGATCCAGGACCTTTAAAGAGACATTAAAGAAGTCGCACTGTTTAGGTGGACCTGCTGGGAGATGCTGGGTAGTCTGTGGGTAGTCTCTGGGTAGTCTGTGGGTAGTCTCTGGGTAGTCTCTGGGTAGTCTCTGCCTGACCTCAGCGCGGAGGGATCTGCTCTCCCCCTGTTCATTTGCAGACTGTTAATGCTAGTTGCTCTATAATGCGTTTAATCTGTGGCACATTAAACAGGAGATAGCAGGCTTACACAAATGGGAGAAAAGTATCTTTGTCTTAATGCCCCCAAACGAACTATGTCCCTGAAGCACTGTGTCCTTTTTCTTTTGGTATTTTGAGTTTTATGATCACACACTGAGTGACATTAACCTTTGGATGGTGTGCTGTGAGTCCACAGACCATCAGGATGCGTCACAAATCTTCTGAATGTTTTTTATTTTTTATTTTTTAAATCTGCTGACAGCAAATAGATGACAGTGTTCCAGTAAAGAAGTCACTACAGCAATTTAAGGGATAATTATGTGAACCTAAATTTGCCGGAGCACAGTTTTGAACTATTTTACTAGTATAAAAAGTTACTTTTAACAAGCCAAATCATTTTAAAACAGCCAGTTTCTCTAATGACACTGTATGATTGGCACATCCTTTCCTCCTTTTAAACAGAAGAGCCGTCCATTATTTATTTATTTATGTTTAATACTCACTAATCCTATTGAGGGTCACAGGGGGTTCAGAGCCTATTGCAGAGGCTGAGAGCAACAGAGGACGGGGTGACATCCCATCATAGGGCACACAGACACACACAGACACACACACATGCACACACACACACACACACAGACACACACACACACGGTGGAGGCTCAAACCTTGCTTCCAGAGGTGTGAGGTAACAATGCTAACCCTTGCTCCACCATTAAACCCCAGGCATGGAGACACTTTGATAAAAACAGGCCTTGCTAAACTGCATAGATACCTTTGGTTGGCCCGTTTACAAAGTGGCACAGCACTTATGATGGATTACATATTTAAAGGGATGGATTACATATTTAAAGGGATGGATTCCATGTTTAAAGCTTTTCACAGGATGCATTTTCATTTTCATAGTATTCAGTTATTTTTGTTTGGTGATGAGGAGCTGATGTCTTGTTAGACCTCAGACTGCCCCCCTGACACCCATCCCTCTTTTTCCTGATAAACTGTCATTTTTCTCTTGAACTGTGAGATGAGTATGACTCTGGAGTTATTATTAAAGGGACTGCTTCACTGTCACCCATCCATTACTGAGAGATGCTTTGCCATATCACGTGCAGCTATGAGTTTAGACAAAAAGTGAACATTCAGTTTCACTGCAATTCTTCCGAAACCTGCAGTGCAAACTGCATGCGATTCCTTATTTTCTGTGCAGGAAGCCTGTTACACTAATACTGCAGAGATCTGTGTAAGATGGCCATCATAGTATGAATGCGCAGATGTGTGTAGAAATGTACAAGCATCTGTGTCTCCACATAGCAAACCTTGTATGTCCCACTGACCAGCAATTAACAGGAGCTCTTTCTTTAGTTATGTTTGAAGGTTAACATTACTTAATATTTCAAAGGATGAGCACATGGGAGATTGTAACAATGTAATGCTTTCTAATGGTTATTATTATTATTATTCGTCCATATATAGTCCTTTACATTTCTGAGAATTGAATACCGTTTAGAAATACCTCCATCGCCAGTAATTCCAAGGTGTCTTGCATGATACATTTGGCAGATCTTGAATTGGCTCAGAAAAGGTCTGTTCTGGTACCATGAGCTTTTAGACAGTACGGTGTGAGGTGCTTGCTGGGATGTGTACCACAGAAAGGCATGATGTTCATCCTGTGTACATGCTGCCTTATTCTTTCACTGAGGCAGAATGGTCACGCCGCTCTAAAGGACTAGTTGACAGCGGTCAGGGTCACCCTTCATCTCTACATTTCCGAGGCTTCTGGGAAAATGGATGTTTTCACTCCCTGGGTTTACCCAGGAAGTTTGGACAGGCTCCTCTGATTGCCAGTGTGAAGAGGAGCCGGGCAGTATGGCAGATGAGCAGGTTTCCACCCTCTGCTGAGATTTGACAAGAATGCAGTGCTGCCTCTCAAGGCTGCTATGGGCAGGGGGACGAAAATGGTCACGTGACCCCAGAATGGGAGGAAGAAATGAGAACTGAGTGTGGGATCAGAGCTGGGTCTGATGGAAATGGTGGGATGGAGTTGTTTTTGCTTCAGCGCTGGAGAAATACTGGAATACAAAATGGGTGTCGGATTTTGGGAAGGTCTACAGTGGCATGTGAGCATCAGGGCGTGTTGTGGGAGCCCAGATGAAAAAAAAACTGAATAAAGCCTTGTTTTACTGATATCACAACACAGGTGAAGTGAATCGCTTATTTTACTGGTATCACAACACAGGTAAAGTGATTTGGTTATTTTACTGATATCACAACACAGGTGAAGTGAATCGCTTATTTTACTGGTATCACAACACAGGTAAAGTGATTTGGTT
>JAODLD010000051.1:9095668-9124957 GCA_026781065.1 Mormyrops boulengeri | reverse complement strand
CTCCCCAAACGAGCTTGATGGGCCGAATGGCCTCCTCTCGTTTGTAAATTTCTTATGTTCTTATGTTCTTATGTAAATATATATATTCATAGAAATTTATTTTCTGGGTCATTTTCAGATTTGGAGCATTTCAATATATTAAATGTCTGTTTTTGTTTGTTATGTAGTTATTTCATACTTGTAACAATCATAAAATATGACAGTATAATTGAGATATCAGCTTTGAACCTAGAACAGTGATATCAGATCTGAACCTCAATAAAAGGACATGATGTCCGATTTAGGAAATAGATGAGAGACGCACAAGCCGATTGTCTCTCTGCAGTCTCTATAGTAACAGGCGTTTGATAAGTGATTTGCAAAGAGGTATTTCATCAGTGAACATCATACTAACTGCAACTATTGAACTCAGTATGTGCTGGACTTACTGCATGTTCTTCATTCATATCCTCATTAAATTTAATCTCACAATCAATCTACAAATTTCTCAATTGCTTCAGAAGGGGCTCGCTTAGGCATTCATTGATTCTCTTGGCAATGCTTGACTTGAAATATGTTTCATGGACTTAGATCTGCTGGGAAAATTATCTGAAAATGTTGTGTCACAGGACAGCACCAAAGCTCAATAGGCAGCATTGGTAACTCTTACCTCCAATGACGGGACTTTGGATCTTGCTTTTGGTCAGGGTGTAGCCCAGTCCGTGTGCCCCGTGCTGCACCGGCATCCCCTCCAGGGTGTAGCCCAGTCCGTGTGCCCCGTGCTGCACCGGCATCCCGTACAGGGTGTACCCCAGTCCGTGTGCCCCGTGCTGCACCGGCATCCCGTCCAGGGTGTAGCCCAGTCCGTGTGCCCCGTGCTGCACCGGCATCCCGTCCAGGGTGTAGCCCAGTCCGGGTACCCAGTGCTGTACTGGCATCCCATCCCGGGTTGCAGTGCCAGGCATATGGTCCAATAGAGTTACACTAAGTCTTGTATGTCAGGTCCTGCCCAGCACGTCCACATGACCCTCCTGTCTCCTCCCTCACATGGTCATGCCTGAAACTTGTCTCCCCTTATTACTGTATGTATTAAAGTACCCCCATTGTCCCGTTGTTAGTCCGTCATTAGTCTGGTCATTGATGTTATACTATTTTGTTGCCTGCACCCAGTACTCCCATTTTGATCTCCCATGATCCCTTTTATTTCCAGTCTTGGTTTATCAAGTTCAATAAAACTCCTTCTGTTTCTCCACCTTGCCCTCCGAGTCCTCATCCCCGGTGCTTGTGAAATTGTAATTAGTCATGGGTATGTTTGGGGCGTAACATGCTATAAACCAATCAGAGTGTCATCTCCCAATCCCATTAAGAGCCACCTGCACTAAAGGCCCTAAAATTGTATCTTTTTTTTTTGGGACAAACATTCAGTGAAAGCTGTAATATTAATTACATTTCTATTTGAAATAGTATCCCAAGTAAGGAGGCTTGTGCCCCCTGAGACTGCAAATGCGGGGGGGGGGATAGATAAGTTTAACGAAAGCAGTGGAGAGAACAAAAGAGCCATGTTGATGTCCGCAGGGGGGAGACATGCCGGAGGGCAGGCAGAGGACGGGGTCTCACGGAAAGTTACAAGCAAGGATCGGCATACAGGCTCTGCGTGTTTAACGAAAGGAAATTTTGCTTAGAGATTGATATCCCATAGTTTTTTGCATGAGTGCAGAGTCTACTGCTTTACCAGATACTGAATACATTTGACCCATAGTAATGCATACATTATTCATAGCCTTATCAATTTATAAATTTGTATTTTCTATCCTTGTTTGTCTTCGATAACCTTGTTTCCTCCTCTAGCCTAAAGACCTGTAGTTTAAGTTTAGTTTAACGATCCATCCATCCATTGTTTATCCTCGTCAGGGTCGCAGGGGGGCCTGGACCCTAACCCAGGCAGCACAGGGCACCAGGCTGGGGTACATCCTAGACAGGGTGCCACCTCGACACAGGTAACGTTCATGCACACGTAATCAGACACACAGCTTAGAAAGGCCACCTGTTTTTCACAACCTTTTATTACAATAAGCCTGGAGCCAGTGCTGAGAAGGGTCTGGCACGAGGCTCTGGCACGAGGCTCTGGCACGAGGCTATGGCACCCCATGTATGGAACGGCAGGCCACCACAGGGCTCAAATATAGTCACAGAGAGACCACAGGCAATTTCTCTTAGATTGGTAGGAGAAAATGCAGTACTGTGTGGAAACCCACGCAGGACATAAGCAAATTCCACAAAGACAGTGGCGGGATTCAAACACAAGACCCTCAGGATACAGTGCTGCTACCTGCTGAGCCTCTCTCACTTGGGCACACATTTTAAAACCCTTTTCCCAGTACATTCACATCCATTGGAGATTTATGTAACTTCGTCATTATTCATATTGATGAACACAGAACACATTTTTGCTAACTAAATATTACAGAAGTATCGACTGTAAAAAAACAGATCTCTACAAATGTACAGTTCAAGGAAACCACTGGCTCTTGTCAAACGTCGGGATGCTTTGTGAAGGAATTGGGAGCGTTAATGTGATCTATGCCTGACAAGGTTGGGCCCAAAACTCTTCTATTTTCTGCCCTCCCTTGATTCAAGGCAGTTGTAAAAATCCTTTCCACTTTAAATTGCTGTAAAATACCAATTACTGCAAAGGCCAATGGAATAGTATTGTAGAAATGGTGCGTATTACCATGCCTGCTGATTTTTTGATTGACTTTTCAATTCAGACCCGGTTTATAGATCTGCCTTTATCGACAAAAGATGTAAGCTGCTGTTATACATTGAGTAAAACATGACTGTATACACTGGAGGCAGAGATGACTGACCTTCTACACGACTCACTGTATGATGGTGATACATTACATGCTGTACAACTTAAATATGAAGCCTCACTTGTTATATACTGTAGCATCTTGCTCACTCTTTCAAGCTTTGACTTCAAAGATGGATCATGTGACTAACAAGATCATTTGATTTTAAGCTGAGTAAATGTTATGTCATCTTATTAAAATTAAGCGTACTGTAATGAAAAATATTTCAGAAAATATGTTTTTTATTGCTGTCTCTGTCTGTATTTACCTGCATATGAATAAAATCCAGCAGAAACTTGACACAAAAGGCACCGTGTCAGTTTGTCCTCGGTTTGTGTTCAGCCTTCGATGGAAACTCTGCCAGCTTCAGCCTGTTTTTAACGGTTGTCAGAAGCTGTACCGTTCATGAGGAGCCATGACTGACAGCAGCAGTACATCATTGTTTATCAATTCACTAGCAACATCTCCTCATATCCTCTGGCCTCACAAGTGCAGGGTCAGTTAGAATCCTGCCCCCCCCCCCCCATATTCTATCTGTGTTTGCTCTGGTCTCCTATGGGTGCAGTTTACTCACACAGTCATGAAATATGCAGTTAGGTGAACTGATGTTTCTGAATTGGCCAAAGTGTGTGGGTATGTGACCGGCATAGCGGACGGCGTTATCCATGCTTCTGTTCCCTGGGACTGGCTCCAAGGTGACCCCATACTGGGAAAGCAGTTACTGTTGTATTGTAAGCAATGTAGATATTGCACTTGATTGTAGAAATTCATTATTCATTATATTTACTTACTATTCTACTTTACATATAGTATAAAATACTACTGTATTTTTTACATTAATGGGTAGAATGAACAACGATGCTACAGATTATTTTCTATGTTTGGGTCAGAAAGCTCATGTTCCCTGTCAAAGGGAGAATGAAAGGTAACCGAAAGCGTGCCATTGTCTAAAATGCAGCGGTTTGGTGAAAAAGCCTGTTTTTGAAAATGTCTGATTGATGGAGTCAGTGTCATGCAATCTGCTACAGGTCACCTGCAATAAATCAAATGTCACTCATGATAAATCAAACTGCAAGTTTGCTTGTCCAAATCCAGCTGGTGCCCATTTCTACTTGACTGAAACTGATCATGGACTGTTAAGAGCTGGCGATTTATGACGTAATCCAATATTCACTGTGCTGCAAGGCAACTGTAGGCATCAATCAATCATACAAACAAATTTAGCTCAACATTTCACCAACTTTGTCATAGAATTTCAGACATTAAAGCGTGACAAAAATACACAAAATACATTTGCTTTGTCATTGTAATGGCTAGAAATGTCAGAAGACATTTTGATTTGAGAAATATATGCTTTTGTATATATCAAAGACATATGTAAAAAAAACGGTTTCCCTTTTGTGTCACAAAGTGTTTTAGAGTGATTACTTTTCTCTGGAGGGATTCCACAAATGATTATACATAGATTTATAGACAGACAGACATATATAGATATATAGACAGATAGATACATACTGTATAGATATATAGACATATAGATATATAGACAGATAGATACATACTGTATAGATATATAGACATATAGATATATAGACAGATGGATAAATATAGATATATCGACATATAGATAGACTCTTTCAAAAGAAGTTGATTAAATTATCCTCCTGGATTGTTAAAAAAATTGTCTATGAAAAATAAAAACTGCACAATGTACACAGAACATAAAAATGTCATGGTGAGAAATAGCAGATCTGAGTTAGGGTTAGAATTAGAGTTAAGGTTAAGTCCAATGGTCTATCTTTTGGAAGTAGGATACCGAAGGTGGGCCAGTGCAGACCGGTGTACATTGAATCATCAGAACAGCCACACTCTGTGGGCTCTTCTAGTGATCTGATAGAAGACAAAATCAAAACAAAAATATGAGAAACTCGCACAGCTTTTGAATATCACCTCTGACATTACTAAAAGCATCAATGTATGGTATGAAGAGTATCACTTTCATGCTGCTCTGTTCATTTTCCGAAAGTCTTAATCACCTTCAGCAGTAGTGTACTTTTAAAAGACAATTTGAGCATCACCGTCAGTGATCAGTAATCAGTCTCCGATCTGGGACATCCTCTCCAGTTAAATCGAGTGCGAAAGTTAGTTCAAATCATATGGCAAAAATTAAAAATTTACCTTGCTGAAAAATTAACAGCAGCTATTTTTGAACATCACTGGCAACTAGATAGAAAAGAATATTGTCCGTTCAGATTATTATTATTATTTTTATTGCAAACGTATCATATATAGAGTGATATGTGCTGCAATTTCTTCTGGTAACAGCACAAATTCATAAATACTTATTTTATTTATATGTGCATTTGCGCTGTCATAAGAAATCACCATGCAACTTAACTTGTACAGTCATATACCGTGAATGCAGAATGCATTTGATGCATGGATATCTTGCTATAGCAGTAATGTTGAATGCTTGATAATTGAGTCTATCCAACTCGCTTGCCATCATCTTCCTGCTTTGTCTTCACCTTTTCCGAGCATTATACATATCTTTAACACACTGGGTTATCCCACTTAATTCCCAAAATAGCTTTAGTCTGCGCATTTGTGCTTCAAGCAAAAATGTAGGCTTGATTTGATCAATAGTCCTGTGGTATTCTTAAAAGAACAGAGAAGCAACAGTGTCCATTGTCCAGTTTTCATGAGACTGCATTTATTTACCAGACACTTTTATCAAGAGCAACATGCAACAGGGCCTGCTAGTCCATTGACCAATCGGAGTTAAGATTCTTGTTCACAGGCCCACTGGAGAAAACACTCCGCTGACCATGGGATTTGAACCCGTGAGCAATGTGGTTGAATCCCATGTCTGGGTCTAGGCCTGCTTCCCGCCAGCAGCTCTATCCCTCCTCCAGCCAAACTTCCTCACCCGATGTGACGTTTTCTCACAAGGTGCACCGGCGCTTTGCTGAGTCTGCACCCCCTCAGAAGATGGCGCCCTAGGCATCCGCCTATGTCGCCTGGTGGACTGAGCAGCTCCTGGGCTCATAACTGCTGCTTTCTTTAAAATACCACAGTGCCATCTTTCATAGTGCCACTCTCTCATTTACACTATTAATGTCTTAATTTTTCACTATAATTGTGGTCTCAGCAAAATGTTGAAGGTTAGTAGAGTTTCTCCGACATATCTGGAAGGAGTCGGCTTCTTGTAGTCCGTCCTGACAGCTGTATCGTGCCGAGAGCAGTGATTCTTCAGAAGCACGGTAAGATGCTCTGGTACATCCTTTTCCCACAGAACATTCCAGAGTTTGACACATTCAACACATTTTTAGGCTGCATGTATCTGACCTGTCTGAATGTATATGGATTGTCGATCTCTTTAATATAGAGGTTTCTGCGTATTATTCCAGCTTTGCTTTGTCTTTGTTTACATCCTTCAGCATGCTGACTTACAATCGGCACCTTTTTTTCCAGAGATATTTAACGCCTTCCATGTTTTTTCCTTCGTCAAATGAATTTGTAGATGTTGTTGCAACACTGGCTTGTTTTTCCTGGTTTCCTTTGTTTTGCACTTTCTACTGTGTATTCTTTCTTTCACTTTGATTCCTGTGGCTCTTTGATTTTAACCAAATGTTTTTCAGATCCACCTTGGATGACTAATTTGAATTCCATCCACAGTTCCTCTAGTTCTCTATCCAGCATCTTAAATAGGTTTCCAGTGTTTTTTCTTGAAGGTAATGAGTATATTTTCCATTCACTGGAAGTCAGATGGTCTTGTTGCATCTAATACCTTCACATGAAGCTTGCCTATAAGTACTTCATGATGTGTTTCACAACCTGCCCCAGTCCAGGTCTCTTCTACTCAAACTGAGCTGTTTCATTACTTGGCATAGAGAATGCGGTATACTTAATTTCTAAGAACTCCATCTAGCAATATCAGGGAGGAAGATGATGGTTTGGTTGACTGAAGAATATATTAGCAGTGAAGATGGCACTGGACTTACTGAAGCTGATGAAGCACCTTCTCACATGGTTTCAGTTTCCAAAAGAATGCTGGCCAATTGTATTTTCTGCCTTCTTTCTTATTTCCAGTCTTCATTCATCAGGAATGTCTCTCATTTACATGTTCTACCTATTTCAGACAAAATTGGGTCATAAAAATTTGCAATTTCTTCTTTGTCTGCATCTGTTTTTGGGCCATAAGCCCATATAATTGTCCAATTCAAGAAGAGTCATTGAAACTGAACTAATATCAATTGGTCATTGTACCCAGTTACAGTCTATCCATAGTCCTTCTTGGTTATGAAAGCTGCACAATCTCTTTATTGTCCATTCATTTCACCTGAATGAAAATACATGAGTCCAGTCCATTTAAGCTTGCTAATGCCTAAGCTTGTGATTCATTTCCAGTATCTTCACCACCTTCAGATTTTCTCGATTAATGCTTCATAAATTCCTTTCTCCAATAGTGATTCCGTCTTTGCAGCTTTTCTCCTGGAAAGGCAACATCACCAGTAGACATACAAAGGGATTTTTTATCCAGCAATGTCATAAACACCAACCGTGAATGAATCTCTAGCTCTTCCTCAATGACGAGGGCCTTCCAGACCAAAGATCCCAACTTCCAGTACTCTATTGACATTCTTTATGGTTCTTCTGTTTTTACTGATACAGAAGACATTTTAACGTCCCTTTCTTCTATGTAGTTTGAAATACCATTATTGCCATCGTCACCAGCATGATCACCTACTGCCAACACAGTCCTGTGTTACCAAAAATAAACCCTGCATTTAACTGCATTAAAGCTGTATAGAAAATATAGTGAAATTTCATGAAAAGGAACAGAAAGGGGACAGATTTAGATCTTGTGTATTAATGTTTGTCCAACCCAATAAGCAGTAGGCGTGACTGTAGTATAAAATCTAACAGAGGTAGTGATTAAACAATTATGGATAGCATTTAAAAAGCAGAGCAAATAGTGAATCTGGAAAAACTGGTGCAAATGTATTTGGCTTTTGTGGAAGCAGCGATGGTACGCCAGTCTAAGCTGCTGCACAGCTGTGCTTGGGTGCCTTTAAAAATAATCCTGCCAAACTGGCAGAAGCCTTGGGGTACTGGACCACGTCTCCCTGTTCTTCCCGGCGCTGCCACTTGTTTTGTCACATAAGGCAAACTACATCGATGATGCAAATGCACAGCTATGACCCATCAGCTCAGTAAATGCTCTTACTATATTACCGTTCCTCCTCAGCCCAAAAAAGGTTCAGCGCTCCAACCTGAAAGGCTTTGAGATAAACTTTATTCATGCACATATATGTTTGTGTACATGAGCGCATGTCGTTTCTCGCCCCAAAGTAAACACAGTCGTGTTTTTTTTGTTTTTGTTTCCATCTCCACTTCCTTCCCAAAATGAAACCGCCGTGGAGCAGAAGGCACAGTTCAGGTAACACCCTTTTATACTCAATGTTCTTTATCTCGATGTACTTTACCATTAGAGATCCCTTTGCTTTTATTTACATTATGCAATATTTATGATGTTGCATGTATAGGCCACACATAAAAGCAAATTTACACCAGAAAACAGGCCCTGCGCATGAAGAGCATGCAGTGTAATTTGGGTGGATGTTCAGAATTAGCATGTAAAATCTAACCTTCGAATGACATCGTGTCATTCCAGTCTCTTTTCATTATCATATTTTTTAAAGATCTTTATATTTTCCCAAGTGAATTAACCTTCAATGGTTTTTTTAAGTCTAAAAACTCTCAACTGACTCACAGATCCAACAGGCAACTTATGGTGGAAGCTGTCAAACACGTTTTGGACTGCTGAGCGTCGTGAAGCATATTCTATATTCAAAAGTGTAGAGGTACTAAATTAAATGCATTCACTGTGTGCACTTTACACACAACAAGCTGTCCTATGCCACTGCAAAAAAGGCTCTTGAGTCAATTGTGAGATGGTTGTTATACCCAAAATAAAATTGGCAGTGTTTATTCTCCTTATTATTCTCATTACCACGCTCCAATCCTCTCTCCATTTCAAATTATATTCAACATTAAAAAAAAAACTATAACAAACAACTTTGTTTGCCCAATATTCATTCAAAACAGAACCATCAGCTTCACACTGATTGACAGGCACCTTTCTCTGTCCAGGTCTATTGACTTTCTGGTAGCTTAAGCAACAATTCTAAATTTTCATTTAGCAAAAATTCATCCATCTGTGCTGGAATATAATGTGGACCTTCTATAGACCCTGAAAGCTGATTTTACATGTAGAATTGAAATTTAATTCACTTTAGTACCCAAACTATTTTAATGGAGTGTATTGTTAAATTTATTCCATGTGACGTTGGTTTGAGATAGGAGGGGGGCGACCAGGTTCTCCTCGAAGTGAGCAAGTAGCTTTATTCAAAGCTTAGTTTCATTGCGCTTTCAGATTAAGGCTGATCTCTTGGTCCAGTTCTGTTTGGATTCCATTTTCCAGGATTGCAGGGTCTTAATCTCCTGGCATTTTCTCCCCAGTTCCATATCTTCTGTTTTCTGGAGTCCCCATCTCAGGTTTGCAGCACTGTTTGCCAGGGTCTTTTCTCTGGCCTCCCAGTTTTCATTCTTTAGTATTTTGTTAATGGCTCCATTATTCTGTTAGCTGGAGTCACCGTACAGTGGGGACACTTTCGGTCTTGTTTTCATTTTTCTGTATTAGGCTGCATTTTTGTATGTTTTTGTATTTCAGCCTTCCCCTTTCCTGGTCCTCTTGTTCCGGTTCCGGAGAGTTCGTCTCGTCCTGAGGGCACCTATCAGATCTGCAGCCTCCAACGGTCACCTCCTTCACATGGAACACTGTCCAGTGGACTCACAAACTGCCTGATGGAAATCCCTACACTGGGACAGTGTGCTTCACACTCTCCTTTGTACCCTGTCAGTTATGGAAGTAAATGAAATAGGTTTTACCAAGCAATCTGTGTCCCATTGCATGACCATTACCTACTGCAGTGCAGCAAATTTTATATCTTACAATAAATACATTACAAATTACAGCAAGACGGGGTATAAATATCCTCAGGTGTAAAAGCCAGTTGTACTCTGTGTGGGTGTAAGACACTGTGCTCTTTGCGTCTGTATTTCTAGGTTTATGATATAATAATACTGATGTAGTATGTAGGTATTTTGATTTACAAAACTTGTTTTGAATTAAGATTTTATGAACACGCCTGTTTGAGACTGTAAATAAGCCTAGTTGGATACAATCAGAAATGACTATCAGAAACTGCACAGTATATTTTTGTTATCTGTGTCCTGGAGGCATTGGGCTGTGGTAAGATTAGTGTAATCAAGGTTTTAATTCAGGCTCTTTTTGAAACAGTAACCTGTCCACTTACTGTATAATATGACAGCATTTTTGGCAAATGTGACTGGCTATGTTTGTCTTAATAATGAATGGAGTTACTCAAGTGAAGTCATACCTGAACAAACGGGGTGGGGGGGGGGCTGGGGTAAAGGGTTATAAATTACTTTGACTGGGTCACAGTAGGTGAATCCTGCCATGGATTAAGTGGATGGACTTCAGGAGTCTCAGGAGTCAATTAAGAAGTAAGACTCATTATCAGTCAGCTGGAAACAAGACATGATGATTAATTATCAGCAAGCCCAGAATTATGGCGAGTCAAACAGCGATCATGCATAGCTGGATCACATGACGCCTTTAACCACAAAACCTCAGAGAAGCTGATTTGTTTAAACTGTAAATCCTCCTTCTGTGGCTCATGTGCAGTCAGAGCGGACCGGTGGTTGGTGTTGGCTTGATAAAAAACTCCATGCTGCTAACAGAGCAAAACATGCACGTCCTGTATACATTCATTCATTCATTCATTCGTCCTGTATACATGCGTCGAGTAATTACGGAAAATAATGCAGTTTGTTCTTTTTTATAATTGAATGTCAATTCATTACAACAGTTTACTTACTTAAATAACATGCAGACAGAGCAACAGACCATTAGATTTTCCCCTCTTAATTTGAGACGCATTATTTTGATGATTGATATTGAATTATTTAATAAATGATTATTATAGAAGCTTTATGTGTTTGGCACTGTAAAATCGCTAAGGAATGTGTTTGCTCCTTTATTCGGTCTCCACGCTCATTGTTAAAGGTTTTTCCATCAGCTGCCCCTTGCTTTTATACTCGACTTTTTGCCACCAAAAGCAGTGTGAACGGATCCTCTCCCATGTGCTGATGCCTGTATAATAGTATGTGGAAATACATTCTCCTCCATCTAGTTGATGTCACTCCTTGAAACCTTTGGAGAGCAGAGAGATAAATGCGCTAGCGAAGCCATCTGCAAGCCACAAACATGGTCTGTGTCCAGCGTTCTTGTTTCCGAAGCTCTCGGGAAAACCCCGATCAATGCTCCCTCTAACCATTTCAGCTGCCACGTCAAAAGCCATGACTTTTGCACTTTATTATTTTCTCCTACTGTCGTACCAATTATATTCTTAACTGAGGAAGGTTATAAAAAATATAAAATACATACATTAGACCATGGCAGAGCAGTCTGGGAACATTTATTAAACTGACTGCAGGGATTACAGTTTGTGGGGAAGTCAACTGTTCCCTAGGCGACTGCATGCAGCTAGCTTCCACGGTCAGATGATGCGAGAAGCAGGTACTCGACTGAAGTCCGCAGTGCTATAGCTGTGAGCTGACAATGCTGCCGTAGACTGCTGCAGCACCCATTCCAATAATGGCATTTAACAATAATGACACCTGGTAATGAAGTTTATTAAATATTTACCCTTCCTGTGTTTTCCTCAGGCCTGCCTTCCACAATGCATTATCACTGCAACTGGAATCGTCTCTGAGGAGGAGATGATGCATAGCTCTGCATCACGTATTTACGAATGTCATCTTTGCTAGCCATATAGATCTTATAAACCTTATATTTTACTAGCCTAATACAGCAGCATATGTAAATTTACCATTTATATGTTTAAGAATAAGGATTGTTTTAGAACAGCTATGTTGGGAGAGGCACTGTATGAGCATACAGTAATGTTATTTACTCACTAAAGAAAGTGGGTCGGCACCCAAGGCCTAATTAATTGGCTCCTTATGTCCAATACCTTCTCGCACTACCTTTGGCAGTAATGACTGCAACTGGACGCTTCCTGTGGTTATCGATCAGTCTCACTGCGCTGTGGATGAATCTGGACCCACAGCGTTGTGTGGAGATGGTTCGACCCAATGATATTTCAGAGTTTATGAGTGTGAACTGCTCACCTTACAAACCCAGTGGGGTATCTTCAGGCTATGGACAGATTCACGCAGAACTTTTAGCTACAGTACTGCAGACTCTCCAATACATGAAATACTAAATTTTCAGATCATTTCAGAAAAAACAAAAAGGACAGTCCCGACACCACCCCCAGTGTGCACCCCCAGCGTGCACAGCCATCAGCTCCAGCCCACCAGCACCACCATTCAACGTCCCATCACCACAATGGTGGCTGGGGCCACTACAAGGGGGGCTCCGAACGCCCCCTCCCTCCACCACGACGACCCTCATTCTTTCTGAGCAGGACATTAAGAAGGATCTCAAGCATCAGAACCCCTGCAAAGGAGCCGACCCAGACTGTCTCCCCCACCACAGCGAAGCACTGTGCTGACCAACTGTCTCCAGTGCTCAGACATCTTCAACACCTCCCTGCAAACTTTCCATGCGCCAGACTGCTTCAAAACCGCCACCATCATTCCCATCCCCAAAAAGCCCAGGATCTCAGGACTGAACGACTACAGACCCATCGCCATAACCTCAGCAGTAATGAAGTCATTTGGGCGTCTTGTACCGTCTCATCTCAAGGCCAATTCATACTTCACTTTTCCGCCTGGACTTTCAGTTGCGGACGAACGGACGTGATGTAAATATCGTCATCAAGGGTCGGCTGCAGACGGCTGCGGTCGGCGTGTGTGTAGCCCAGATCTTTATGTCTGGCAGAAACCTTGCACGTCGACAAAATTGACTTGTTATATCCAGGAGGTGGCATGTATGCAAACTTTGTGCTTTCGATTTGTTCAGCGCAAAATAATAAATATCAATTGTTCTGGAAACCTCTTCACTAAAAAGACATATGTGAAAGTGACTTGGTGCATTGTCCAGCATAGTTTAATACTTGAAGCAAACTTAACTGGACATGTCCATCGTTTATGGTTATACTTATTAGTCGATTAATTCTATGTTTTGTACTTTAAACGGACAGAGTACAGTTATTAGCAACGGAAAACTATTGTGAGGGATCGCTTAGTGCTTCTATGATACACCAAAACAGTGGCATGTGGCGTGTGCCGCTAACTAGATTTCATAAACATAACAATATGCCAAATTTATACAGATTACTAACTTTTGGACATCACACCATACATCTCATTAATATTTTAGCTGTACTTTCAATCTGCTTACCAAATCGTGGTCATAAGTAAACATCTGTATAGTACTGAAAAGTCTTCTGGATAAATGTTTCACCCGTTCTCTAAAGCCCTAGTGATTATTGCACATGCACCATATAATCACAATTAAATCGCAATGTGATATCGTGCAGTCCTACGGTGAGGAATAATTTATTACTGTTCTCATATATAATATCTCCTATTATGCAACATTCATTCTTGTATAACGGCAGTATTGCACTATTGCATTACATTTCTGCTCTCATACAGGCTCGCCAAGACCCTATACCGGTTGATAATGACTTTTTTAGAGAAACTAAAATTCCATACGTAACTAAATTTGTTTTTGGTCAGTTCCGTCACTAGTAAAATGTACCTTTTTCGGTACCCTTCAGCGAAGTGTTGGCCCGTCCTTTACAGGCAGCGTCTAGTATATAGCAGATAACAGGCAGACCAAGAGTGTAGGTTTGACAATACTTCCAAACACAAAAACAAGTGACCTTTGAGAAAAATCTTATTAAAATACAGCTAACTGAATTAATTTGAACAGTATATTCGCTCTGTTAGGGAAAAAAAGCCCAGTTAGACTGAAGCAGAACAGCCACTCTACTTCACCTGAGGATTAGACGTCTGTACTTCGTCTCCTAATTAGCTAAAGAGTGCCGTAAGGACCTTTGTGGGGCGAACCCTTTGGTAGGGCTTTGGCTTAGTGTTGTAGTACTCGAGATCGGTCTCGGTATGCCCTGGTCTTGGTCTCGACTCGGTCTCAGGTTAAGTGGTCTTGACCCCAACACTACTTTGTCTAGCTCTTTCCTGGGCTGCTTCCTGTGTTTCTGACCTTTTTGGCACCAAAGCCCTGTGTCCCGACCCTGTCATTTTCTTTTCTCTTTCTCTTAATGTTTTTTAACTTCACTTGCATTTTGGGTTATATTTTGGTGATTGTCATTTATGATAAATCATTAAACGTTTTCCCTGCTTCTCATGTCGGAAATCTATCATCACATTTCAATAAGTGGTGAAACTTACGGAGGAAGGAAATGATAGAATTTCTCCTTTGCCAGTAGCGTTGCTGTTTGAAAAATAAATCTTTGTATTTGTCTTTTTGTGAGTGTGAGAGATTTTATGCTTCACTGAACTTTTTTCAGCCCATAAAACCTGCCTGGTCATCATTTCTTTCTTAGCTATTCCTTGCAAACACAACTTCCAAGCTGGAAAATACAGTAAGCTCTAATTATAAATGCCAGTATTATTATACCTTTGCTACGGTGTCTCTTCTGAGAATCCTTGGACACCACTGGTTTGACTTTGTATTGAAGAAGCGGTTGCTCAGGGAGTCCCGAAAGAGGCACATTACCTGCATCAGTTACGGCACTACAGCCATGTGGAGCGATTCCCTGAGGGTGATCTGGCTCACAAGATCCTCATTGCCAAGGACCTGAGCGGCTAGACCAGGCCAAGGGGACACCCCTGCAACACCTGGCTGTGGCAGATAGACAGCCATTTCTGGAGGGTGGGACTGGACTGCGTATCGACCGGGGGGGGGGGGTCGCCAACTGGGATCCCGAGGTGTTTCATTGTGTGGTTGGTGCAGTGACATGCTGTACCAGTGCATGTTCCCCAGCCTGACCTGACTATTACTGTCTGTATGTATACATGTATACACTTATATCTGCCTTTGCTGAGATGTATAACATGTAGAATCAAAAACACTGTGCCATAGTGTTAACTAAAAAATCATTTATGGCTGATTGGAGTATATTATTAAATTAAAACCACTGACAGGTGCAGTGAATAACATTGATTATCTCATTACAGTGGCACCTGTCTAGGGTGCCATTATGTAACAGTCAGTTCTTGAAGTTGATGTGTTGGAAAGTGCAAGGATCTGATAGACTTTGACATGGGCAAAATTGTGGTGGCTAGATGACAGAGTCTGAATATCTCCAAAAACGCAGGTCTTCTAGGGTGTTCCTGGTATGCAGTGGTCAGTACCCAGCAAGAGTTATCCAAGGAAGGTCAACTGGTGAACCAGCAATGGAGTCATGGGTGCCCAAGGCTCACTGATGTGTGTGGGGGGCGAAGGTTAGTCCGTCTGGTCTGATCCTACAGGAGAGCTACTGTAGCACAAACTGCTGAAAACCATTAGGCTGGCTATGATAGAAAGGCGTCAGAACACAGGGTGCATGGCAGCTTGCTGCGTATGGGGCTGCGTGGCGGCAGACCAGTCAGAGAGCCCGTGCTGACCTCTGTCCACCACCGAAAGCACCTACAATGACCATGTGAGTGTCAACACTGGACCATGGAGCAATGGAAGAAGGCGGCCGGATCTGATGAGTCACATTTTCTGTTACACCATGTCGACGGCCGGGTGCATCATTTACCTGGGGAAGACATGGCACCAGGATGCATTATGGGAAGAAGTCAAGCCAGCAGAGGGGGTGTGACGCTCTGGGTGATGTGTCTGCTGGGAAACCTTGAGTCCTGACATTCATATTGATGTTACTTTGACACGTACCACCTAAACATTACTGCAGCCCAAATACAGCCCTTCATGGCAACAGTATTCCCCGATGGCAGTGGCCTCTTTCACCAGGATAATGTGCCCTGCCACACGGGAAAAATTGGTTTGAGGAACATGGAAAATGAGTTCAAGGGGTTCAACTTGACCTCCAAATTCTCCAGATCTTAATCCAATTGAGCATCTGTGGGATGTGCTGGACAAACAAGTCTGATCCACGGAGGTCCCACCTCACAGTTTACTGGACTTAAGGGATGTGCCACCACAGGACACCTTCAGAGGTCTTGTGGAGTCCATGCCTCAATATGTCAGAGTTGTTTTGGTGGCATGAGGGAGAGCTACATAATATTAGGCAGTAGTTTTAATGCTATGGCTGATTTATGACTGTATTTGTTGTTATAAAAAGTTATAAAAAAATCTAGGCAATGACTTGTTCATTGCATTTAACACATTAACAAAGAGGTCTATAACCTTTGGTGGAATTTTGCCAGGATATATTTATTGTTTGGAATAAAAATGGCATGAATGAACATGCATATTTAACACCACCTGTTATACCTAATTATGTGTTGCCTCTGCATGTGTTTTCTTCTTTTTTCCCTATAAAAATATGGAAGGATAGTTGTTTAAGTGAAAAAGGTTGCAGGCCTACTTTTATTAATTAGAAATGCAATCTTCCGCATAATGCAAGCACTTTATTAACAACTGATTATATAAGAATTGTGTTAATCTTGGTAGCAAAGAGCAAATTAAAATCTGAATGTATCGTATGCACATATAGAAACAACGTAAATTCTGATGAAGGGAAACAAACACTTATTCAATATTGCTTCAGTTCACAATTGTGTGTTCCTACAAACATTTTTTTTTTTTGAGTTTCTCAGGGCATTTTTTTGTTTATAGATTAAAAGAAAGCAAAACGTTTTAGGAGCCAAGAAGACCATCTAGAGATTTGTACATTTATTTGTGCAACATAAAAATAACTGAAACATGACTGAAAAAATAGCTGCCTTATGATATTGGTAATACTTTGCTTCAGGGGGCACACACACATTATAGCAGTATAATCGTACATAATGTATTAATTAACAAGAGACCAAGTGTTAGTTACATACTGAAGTCCGTTCATTAATCATAACAGTCCATGTATTTCATGCAGTTGCTACATTTGTTCATAATTTTTTATTGAGTACTAACTGAGTAACTAAGTTACTTGAGCCCCCTCAAATAAAATGTTACCGCAAATGTTACTTATTCTTTAAGTAATGCGATCGGGATTGACTTATTTCTTTAATTAACAGTTCTGTCAAAGCCAATTCATTAAAAGCTCATTTGAAAACAATACAGAGTGGGCTGCCAGGATTCCAACATGAAAATATGAAACGTCCAGTGGCCCAAAGCAGGTTACACTAGGCAGTTTTACTGCTAGGTATCTAGGACTTGCCCTTTTTTCATTACACTCCCTGGGGAGAAAACATTCAAATGGTTGTTCCTTAGTAACATAAAAGGAAATGATCCATGACAGGTGATCGTTTGGCTTTATCCCTAGATACTGCCTGCATTACTGACAATGGCGGAACATGTACATGTGCGGTAGTCAAATAGATTTTGCCCTTTTTTGTCATATCTCCTTATGAGAAAAGCAGTGTAATGACTAATGGGGAGGTCTCACAGCAGGGTAATTACAGGATAATGAATGCACCTGTGCATTCCGCTGTACCTACCATGTCAGCGGAAAAAAACTGCCTGAGTTATTAAGTGCACACAGAGCGGGAGAGAGATAGAGTCAGGAAATTATCACCTATCATAAATTCTTGGCAAACACTGGCTAATTGGCCATGAAAAGGCCACGAAAAGTCACATTATTGCTCATACTCCTTCTTAATATGGCATTACTTAATCAAAGTGTCAGTTATACATTGATATATGTAAGATTCCTTGAAAAATATATTTCTGATATACCGTTTATACTGTAATGGACAGACATAGCATCCAGGCCGTTCCAATGGCTTCTGCTCATTGCCCCCAGGCTGGGAGCCAATGACCTTGCAAAGGATTTTTAATGCATAGCTTTTAAAAAAAGCAATAAATATATAGATGTCCTTTTACTTTAAAACGTGAAATAATGGTTAACAAACATAATGAAATGCACATGCAGGCAATATAATGTAATTAAGCAAACTAGCAAAGGCTGGTACTGGTTCCGTAAGCCTGGGAGTCGGTTACATGGTTAAGCCTGGGAGTCGATTATATGGTTAAGCCTGGGAGTCGGTTATATGGTTAAGCCTGGGAGTCGGTTATATGGTTAAGCCTGGGAGGTGGCTATATGAGTAAGCCTGATGGGCTCAGTAATGTGCCAGATATGTCAGATTCTCATGAGGAATCCAGTGTTTGGTGCCTCCAGCCACCGCCTCCACTCTGCCTGGACCAATTTCATGGACAGCATTGAGATAAGAGCTCCTACTCCAACCTGCAAGGCATCTGCCTCCGCCAAAAATTCCCACTTGCGGTGTGGGTGAGGCAGCCATGGATCTGACTTTCCTACGAAAGCTTCAATCAAAAGCGTTCAATCCCAGAAGCCTCAGCAGCTCTCTGACAGAGGTTGACTGTTGCCACTCCACATTGGCTTTGACGCTGAATCCATCTGGATTCTGGGTGGGAACATATATACTCGTAATAAATAAAATGAAAGGACTCGAAACTCATGTGTTTCCCCAATTCGCATACTGGTCACTCTCCTAAAGATGGCTGAGATACCTATTTGATGTTTAACATGGGAGGTCACACCCAAAATAAATACTAGCATGTCTTTTTGATTTACAATAACAAAATGTTTTAGCATTTCCCAAACATAAATCGTCAACAAAGGCTTGGAATGCCACAGCTGCATTCACTGGCCCATGAAGCATTACCACACATTCAAAGTGCCCTCTGGTCATTTAAAAGCCATCTTGTATTCATCACCCTTCCAGATCCAAATCAGACAACCATTATGAAGGCTGAGCTTTGTAAACCTGTTATATCCTTCCTTGATCAATTGGAAAGGATTTTAGTTTTAAACCATCTTCGCAGTGAGTCCCATTTAATCGTAATAATCAACCTTAGACCACCCGGGGATATTAATTCTGTAATCAAGGCTTCTGATTTGTGTCCATAGCTCAAGGTTCTGGATTGGGATACATGCACCCCCTTGTTGGTTTAGTATACTAAGGTATAGTGGCAGCCCAGAGATCTATGGCACAATAATATGGGCAGTTGGGAGGCAAGGTAGCATCCTTCCATATCGAGAAAACTTCCTGGAGATCTTGAAAAGGGGCAGCAATGCTCTTCTCCTCCCATGTGTGACTGGCTCCCTGCTCACCCTCCCAAGCATGAACCGTAGAATGCCAAAAGTTAGATAGGGTTAGCCGCTGGCTACCAGCTGCTCCATGGACCAAAAATAATACATTTTGTACCACTACAGGAACATAGAAATTTGAGCTTTTACATTTTGTTGTCCTATAATATGCACAGGTGAGAGAGAGCTTGAGGTCATAGCACAGGGTTAGCCATTTAAACAAGTACAGAGGATTTCTTTGGTTTTCATATATACTGTCTTTATTCTCCTATGAGATACACACACAGGTGAAAGAGCATCTTGGGGTCAAGGCACAGAGTTAATAGTTTTTCCAGTACCCCAGGAGTAGCTAAGGGTTAGGGGCCTTGCCGAAGGATCTGATGGTGATGTAATCATGATGCTGGCCACATTCCTCAACCTTTCGATCATGGACAGGGGGTGCTAACCAACAAAGCCACAGAGTCCAATATGACAGGAGCATAAAGGTGCATGGTGGTCATGAACATAGTAAATAACTATTACATACATGTTAAGAACAAACTGTAAAACAAACAAGAATACAATTAAATTACACTCACATAATGCTATATACTGTACTGTATGCATGCCTATGATGGAATTATGATGGTGTGGAACACTATCAGTGTGTGCAGTTCATATGTACAGTTCACCATGCAATCATCACACTGATTGCGTCACAGCCAGTGGTCGGTCACAATGAAGTGCTCAGTCTCATTTTTTGCCCATGGCTTCTGCATAAAATCATTTAGTCAGAATGAATAGGTAATTAGGGAAAGACGACAGTTTGCAGAGAAATGGTGGCTAACAGCCATTTTAAAGCTTCAGATAAGCCCTGCTGGTAGGCAGTGGCTAGGGAATGTTGTTTCACCCACTGTTTGCTGCTATCATGTGGAACTTGACAACATGATCAGTGGACCATGATTACATCATAGTTGACTATGATGAGGTGTGAGGTATACAGTCCCAGTCAAAAATTTGAATATACCTACTCATAGAAAGGTTTATTGTACTGCTGTCCTACAATTTATAATACATTATAAAGTCATCAAAACTACAAAACATATATGGAATTATGTACTGACCAAAAAAGTATTAGGGACTCAGAAGGTTGCCAGTTCAAATCCCACCATTGGGCCCTTGAGTAAGGCCCTTAACCCCAGTTGCCCCAGGGACTGGCTGCGCCTACTGTCCCCTTTATACCAGTTCCATGAGGTGGCCTCCTGGGAAGCTTTTCCAGCCGTCCTGAAGGAGGTCCCACATATATGCTGAGCTCTTATTGGCCGCTTTTCCAGCCGTCCTGAAGGAGGTCCCACATATATGCTGAGCTCTCATTGGCCGCTTTTCAAGCTGTCTTTAAGGAGGTCCCACATATATGCTGAGCTCTCATTGGCCGCTTTTCCTTCACTCTCTGGTCAGACTCCTCCAAAACCATCTCTGGTGTGTTTAGGTCAGGTGGCCAGGTCATGTGATGCGACGCTAAATCTTCTTTGTAGGCGGCTTGGCATATTCAAACTTTTGACTGGTTGTATATAATCATTTTATGCTGCCATTACTGATACATGTTTGAGATGTCTGACATTTGTTCCTTTCAGAGTATCTGTCTATCCTTCGTAATCAGCATTTGTACTGTACCTTTTAAATTCCCACCTGTGAGTAGCGGCTAGACACCTGCCTCATACTTACAAAACAGACCACCTGTTTACAGGATTGGGCAGAAGACAAAAGAATAATTTGGAATTTGAAAAAAGTGAAAGTGAAATACGGAACACAAACTAACTGCATGTAAAGCAGCCAGGTTTGTAGAGGCATTTACCTCCGTTTATGCTCCGCTGCACCCCTGTTATCTCTGTCAACCAGAACCATGCAACCCTGACACCTCTGGCTGGACCAGAGTGATTGTAACATTACCGCTGTGAACAGATGAACCATATAATAATTATTCCCTATTATACCTGTAACCACATACTGCACAGGATTAAAATGCATGGCGCTGCATATACATATGTATTTATGCATTTACATTTATACCTGTAACCACATACTGAACAGGATTAAAATGCTGTACTGTCAAACACATAGAAGTGCTGATATTCGTTAATCCCTGACCTGTAGATTCCATTGTACTCTATTTTGAATTCAGAATACTATTTGTTATATTGCTTGTGTTATGAAATTCAACAAGTTCAACACAAGTTCAAGTTTTAATGATTACGGAAACTCTGAATCATGCAGCTTTGACCCGGTCTCCACTTTCCCCATATTCAATATTTTTGGGATTAGCTACAGCATTGAGCTTCCTCTATAGTGAAAAGAACAGGTAC
Source organism: Mormyrops boulengeri (assembly GCA_026781065.1). Taxonomy (NCBI): domain Eukaryota; kingdom Metazoa; phylum Chordata; class Actinopteri; order Osteoglossiformes; family Mormyridae; genus Mormyrops; species Mormyrops boulengeri. Next base: position 9,103,483 of record JAODLD010000051.1, on the reverse strand, counting down.
CTGCTGTGGAAAACAATCTATCCATCCATCCATCCATCTTCTGTGCCCGCTTGTCCTATGCAGGGCCGCAGGGGACCAGAGCCTTTCCTAGAGGCTACAGGCACAAGGCAGGGAATAACCCAGGATGGGGCATCAACCACTCACAGGCCACACACACACACACACACACACACACACACACACACACACACATATACCATTCACATATCAAATAAAATTCATGTCAAATTCTACTGGTCTAAAAACAGCTATAGTTAAGTGGTTATGGGGGTCTACATTAAAAATACTGTTACCATTACGATGCGAATATACATCAGTGAAAGTCTATGTGGGAACGTTACGTTGCAACCCATCCATTCTGCATACATGTAGCAGAGAGGCACCTGTTGCGTTAGTCAAAGGCACGATGCTATGAAAAGCGTGACTAGGCTGACACCTAAGCAGAGAAAGGGGCTCCAGTGGCTTTTTAGCTGTCCCCTCGTATGTTTCCGTCAAAACCGAGTATAGTTGGACTGAGATATGATGTCACAAGATAGAGTATAGGAAACCCGATTTCAATTATAACACAATTTTGATAAAATATGCAATTACAGAGTTTTGCCTTTGTACGGCAGCACAGTACACTAATAAAAAGAGTCCTGATCAGGTATAATGTTAAGAAATTACACATTGGTAATAGCATGCATGCTAAAAATGTGCCTTCCATGATAGTTATATAAAACCCAGTTGTTGGTGACAAAATTAAGATAATGGATTCCGTAGCTTCCATTGTGTCCGTGGGGTGTTTTAGCAAGGGAGTTGACTGTTTCACATCTTAGAATTGCCACCTTCTGTTTCCTAGCAACTGATGCACATATCTGGGGAAAGTGAGAAAGAGCTGGTATAATTGCCTAAAGTATTTCAAAATGTTTTAAGTGGTTATGAAAAAAAAAGCAACATGGAAGCTTGATAGTCCCATTAAAGTGTACGACAGACTACAATACGACAGACTACAGTAAGACAGACTACAGTACGACAGACTACAGTACAGTAGGGATGTGCATCTCAGTCACTGAGGTCAACACGATATACATCTCCATGCATTGCGAACGATCCGATACATTAAAGATACATATGAAGCAACTACTAATGCAACATATGATTCACCCCTTAATGCGATGCAGTGCAATTCAAAACATTGCGATATGATGTAAATAAATTATGCTGTGCAATTCAATATGGTACAGATACTGAAAAGAGTTTATAGAGGGGGAATCAATGCAAATATAAAATTATTGGTCACATCTCTAAATAAAGGCATAGGGCCTTTTTATATAACAATTATGTACTAATGAACCGTATTTTACTGATGCAGAGATGTTCAAAACAATGCATCCAGTGTTCATCCCAAATTGTATCGGGTGCGAACATTTCTAATTGGGCCAAACACAACATTGTATGCTGGTGCCAATACAACCAGGCCAATCTTGCTACCCCTACAATGCAGCACTGACAGAACAGTACTGCAGCAGTCATTTCGGAATGGTCACATTGGTCACTTTTTATTCCGGCCAGACGTGCAAGCGGCTTGCAATGATGCAGCCTGTAATTTAGTTTTACAGCTAAGCTTTTGAGAAATGTTTGTAAAGGGACTTTGCTAAAAGGAGTTAATTACCTGGACGATACTCACCTGTGTGGGACAATCAGTCATCATACTGCATATATCTGACAAAGCTTCCTCGATGTTCGCTGTGATTTTAGAACAAAGATATGTAGGTCAAATAAACTGAAACAGGAGAATCTACTATGATCAAAATAACTTGAAAATTTTCCCAGTAGAGTAATCTCTTTGCAAACTTACTCTTTCCTCCTAATAACTAAAGGGGTCCTGTCAGTTCAGGTCCATATGCATATTTGTACTGCCTCATTAAACCTTTTGAATTTGTACAATCTCTGGTTTCAGAACCTTTCTTTCTAATACAACGATGCCTTGTAATGATGCAAATATTCTAAGTAAACACTTACATGCTAACAAAATTTTATCCAAAAACGCGTGTAACTCACCATTGCATCAGCGGTGTCACACACAACACAAAATAGCTAAAAAAAAGTTTGCTTGTTTGTTTAGTGTATTGTTATTAACATATAATAGCAGTTTTAAAAATTAACTGCTTAGTGTTTAATTAAGTAACACTTAACTGGCCAAACACCAGGGGGGGGGCATCAACTCCTCAGCCCTCAGCAGCACTGTCTACATTGTTGCAATTTATTTTTATTCATTATTTTCTTTTTTGTTCTCTGTCACACATATGACCTATAATGTTGCTTCTGTTTTCAGTTCCCTCTCCCTGCCTGTAATTATTGTAATTACCGTAATTGTCTCTTCAGTGACTTTACACACACTTGTAAGCTGGTATATACAGATCTATTTGATGAATTTCTCACTCTAAGCTGCACGAGCATATTGCTCAAATTTGCTTCGAAGTCTTTGGTTCATATGCATCTGTCATTCCGCAAACCTTTGTCTTGGATCTTAGATCCTCATCGTTCGCCTTTGTCTTGGATCTTAGATCCTCATCGTTCGCCTTGGATCTTAGATCCTCATCGTTCGCCTTTGTCTTGGATCTTAGATCCGCATCGTTCGCCTTTGTCTTGGATCTTAGATCCTCATCGTTCGCCTTTGTCTTGGATCTTAGATCCTCATCGTTTGCCTTTGTTTTAGATCCGCATTGTTCGCCTTTGTCCCTTGAAATCAAACCATAGACAGCAAAGTGGTTTCTTTGATTTTCTCGCTAAATCCCTGAGTATCTCTTTAGTACCATAGAAGTTGGTGAGTGAACTGTCCATCAAACATATACAACATCTTATTGTGTTTTTATCAGGCACCCATCCAACTTCATGATGAAAAACATCGATTCCTGCAACATACCACTGAGATCTACAGAAAATAAATTCCCATGTCCTGATAAAGTAATGTGCTTTATTGAAGGGATTCATTATTATTTAAAGGTGTGCAGGTGTGAGTACTATGCTGACCTTATTATGAATTTTGCAAATAAATGTTGCATTTTTCATGTGTTAAATTTATGCTCTGTTCTGACAGCATACCTGGTTGAGTTTGACCACGATAAATTTTGCCAAACAAAATATCACAGTATACTGAAAATTTTACCGTAATACCGCCCAAGCCTACCCTACACACTTTCCCCACCTCTCCAAAAAACCTTTCTTAAAAGCCCAGCTTTGTGTGACTCGTTTCAATGTAGCTCATGTTCACCACATCTGTAGCTGTTCTTTCATGTGCCACCACTGACTAGGACTAAGTGACAAAATTAAGTTAACCCAACCCATGCCCTGTTCTGTTTTACATTTGTTTGTAGTCTCTCCTTGTGTAGATAGCCCTCAGTGATTGTTAATGTCTCCTAGGCTCTAGTGTTTGATATATACCCCTCCAGTTTCTTGTTGCCCCGAGCCCTTAGGCCACGGTTTGATTTTGCAAGCATATGGTCGGACTTACATCCTCATGTTTTGGACACTCCGGTGAAGAGAAGAGCTGAGCTGCCAACTGATCACCACCTGGTAGTGAGTTATAATGCTGGATATACCTGGTAAACCCAAAACACATAATGAAGGTATGCTTGGAACATCTAGCCAAGGCCCCTATCTGGGAGATCTTCAACTTGTGCCTTCAGCAGAACTTCTCTTGCCTCCCAAGAAAGGGACATTGGGCCAAAATGGGTGATGTTCTGGGCCTATTCTAGAATTGTGGCTGTAAGGTTGTTAGTGCCAGCCATAGTGGCACTCCCTGAACCTGGTGGTGGACACCAGTGATAAAGAGAGCAGTCAGGTTAAAGCATGAGGCCTTCCAAGATGGGTTAGCTTGTGGGACTCTGTAGTAACTGACAGGTACTTCAGGGGTTGGGTGGTGGAAAAAATATTTCGAGGACCTCCTGAATCCTAATGACACACCTCAACTTAAGCTGGAAAACTCAGAGGAGGACTACCTTACATATTACTAGGCTGAACTCACTGAAGTAGTCTAAAAACTTTGGCAGTAAGGCCCTGAGGGTAGATGTGATTCACCCCGAGATCTTGAAAGTTTTTGAGGATGTTGGGCTGTCTTGCCTGACATGTCTCTTCAACATTGCGCAGAGGTTGGTGACCATGCCTTTGAATTGGCAGACTGGGGTGGTACTCAGTCTTTAAGAAAGAGGACTGGAGCATGAGTTTCAACTTCAGGCGGGATCACACTCCTCAGACTCTGGGAAGGTCTATGCCAGGGTACTGCAGAGGAAGTTCCATCTTGGATTCAGCAGGAACAATGTGGATTCTGTCCTGGTCGCGGAATGCTGGACCAACTCTTCACTCTCACAAGGACACTGGAGAGTTCATGGGAGTTTTCCCAAGCAGACTACATGTGTTTGTGGACTTGGGAAAGGCATACGACCCTGTCCCTCAGGGGGTCCTGTGGGGGATGCTTCAGGAGATTGGGGTACGGGGTCCCTGTATAACTGGACAATGAGTTTGGTTCATATTGCCAGCAGTAAGTCAGAATTGTTCCTGGTGGGTGTTGGACTCAAGGGCTGCCCTTTGTCCCTGATTCTGATCATAAAATTTATGGACAGAATTTGTAGGTAGAGCTGAGGGGCAGAGGGGGTCTGGTTCAGTAACCTCTGGGTCAACCTGTTGCTTTTTGCAGATGCTAGTGGCTTCTGTTGTGGTAAAGAGCTTGAAGGCAAAGCTCTCGATTTACTGGTTGATTTATGTTTCTACCCTCACCTATGGTCATGAGTGTTGAATATTGACCGAAAGAATGAGACTGCGAATATAAGCAGCGAAAATGAGTTTCTTCCGCAGGGTGTCTGGCCTCGGTCTTAGAGATAGGGTGAGGAGCTCAGACATTTGTGAGGGGCTCAAAGTAGAGCCACTGTTCCTCTGCATAAAAAGAACCTGTACTGTGTCAGTATTGGTTCCCTGCCTTTTTCATTCTGTATGTCATTTTCCTGTTTGGCCAACAGCTTTTGCTTGCTGTCCCGTTCTTTCCTCTGTGTTTCCCTAAATTTAGTAAGTCTCAGTTCTTATGGTCTTCCCTTCCTCTCTGGTCCGCCGCTTGGCTGAATTGACCGAGTGTGTGGTTGGTAACCATACATCCCATACTGAACCTCTCCCACTTTACACATTTTGAGTTGCGTGCCCCAAGACTCTGTTATTGTAAATCCTTTACTAATTTTGTTCCTGGTGTTTACGTACTCAGTATTGGTCCTTACATTTACAGTAGCGTCTTTGTTCCTGGTGTTTACGTACTCAGTATTGGTCCTTACATTTACAGTAGCGTCTTTCTTCCTGGTGTTTACGTACTCAGTATTGGTCCGTACATTTAGCGTCTTTGTTCCTGGTGTTTACGTACTCAGTATTGGTCCTTACATTTAGCGTCTTTGTTCCTGGTGTTTACGTACTCAGTATTGGTCCTTACATTTAGCGTCTTTGTTCCTGGTGTTTACGTACTCAGTATTGGTCCTTACATTTGGGAGAACATGCAAACTCCTCACACACAGCAGATGCGGCATCAATCCTTCATCGCTATAGGAGTCAGAAAATAGTGCTAATAGTTGAGCCACTGTGCCGCCCTTATTCTGGATGTTATGTCATAAGTCCTTCAAGACGAGTGTTCAAGGTCATTTTAATTTCAAAAATAACATTAAAATACGAAAGCCTGTACCCTTGGAAATGTGATTTTGTTTAATTATTTTACCATTTCTGCCTTTTTGATATGCTTTCAAAAGGAAGCCTTGAACACACTAAAAGGTACAAACAGTGGGAAAAAAATTAATCAAATCTTTGTACGTGTTCTGAATGAAATGCTGAAAACATGGAGTTCTGGAGGCATGGCATCTCCCTGGATGGAGTTTGTCCTCTCTACAGAAACACAAATCCCTCAGTCACAGTGGGGCAACACAGACAGAAAACAAAGCTTTTTATAAATGTGTGGCTGTGGATTTGGACTCATGATCAGAACGTCACTGATTCAGACCCCAGCAATGGAATTTCTCTTGTTCTTATATCTTACTAAACAGAAACTGAACTGAAGACTATCCAAATGTAGACATGCCAGCATGCCAAACTATAACACTTAAAGTTTTGTTTGTAGTTTCAAGTACCTTCAAGTGAGTCATCCTGTGAATAGGTTTGCCCATGAAAAACTGTTGTGATTTACAATATACAATTACAATGTACAATGTACATTACTTCGGCAGAGATTTGAAAGTGATGCACCCCACAGTGTTTGAGGTGCTGGGCCCCCTCCCACTCAGAAGGCACAATATAGCCAAATCACCCACCATGATACAGTTAATGAGTTTGCATCACTGCTAAATCCAGAGACGAGTCTTCTATCTGGGTTTGTAAGTCTATTCAGGGCATTTTCACTAAAAGTATATTTAGAGTAGTGCATAATACTGGCATGTAAAATCACAATACCAAACGAGGAACCAGGCAAGATTTCATCTGGCAAATGTTCCTCTGGCTTCCAGAAATGGGCCTTGGTAATGCAGCTCCAGTCCAACTCTATACTACAATTTTAACTCTTATGTAATACAGCTTAACTCGTTTGCTTTGAACTTGTGTCTAATCTCCTATTCCATTTCTTGAGGGGGGTTCTGATAGATTTAAACAACTTATAAACAATGCCCTCCTCAATCAGAATAGCAAATTTACAAGTTGAGTAAGTGTGAATAATTCCTCTCACAGTCCATCGAGAGACGCCATCAGTGTAATTGTACTGTGTTTTTTTCTTTTTTCAAAGCTTCGAGAGATTTCTCAGAAGTACAGAAGTAAGTCCAAACTGTGTTCGTCAGGCTCCCGTTTCCTGTCCGCAACACCTTTTTCTTTTCTGCGTATCAATTCCGTCTAGTACGACTACTGGCCGCTACTCCTCAGCAGAGCAGCGTAGCGTGCGTACTCCCAGCATCCTAGTTCTTTGTACTTGCGTATACCCCTAAACTGATGTTGAATAACTACTTACGACAACATTTGAAGTTACGAACAGCCGTTTGGAACGCAACTCGTTCGTAAGTAGAGGAGCGCCTAATTACATAAGCAGAATAAGCCATTAATTACGCAAAGAATCAGGTGACATTCAAATGATGGGTAGAACTGAAAATCCATAATCTTAGAACTAAAGATTTTTCTAGTTTCTGTAGCAGTATGCAGCTATGATACAATGTGTGTTAGAATACATCATTAATTAAATATACCAAGTGCTATTCTGTTATGTCTAAAAATATTTGCAATTATGCCACTTCTATATATTTAAATGCACCTAGCATATAATTATATTAAAATAAATATTTTTATTATAGATTTTTTTAAACTAGAGTTGATCCCAGAAATTGTTACTTCTACAACCCATAGAGCTTCCCAGACAAAGACGTGAGGAACCGAAGTATTGTGGGTGATTATGAAACTTAAACAGCACTGGCTCCCTAGCAGCACCGGACCCACAGCAGTTCCGGCTCCATAGCAGCGGCACCGGTCCCGGCTCCCTAGCAGCACCGGACCCACAGTAGTTCTGGCTCCAGAGCAGCGGCACCGGTTTCCAGTTCCGGCTCCATAGCAGCGGCACCGGTTCCAGCTCCGGCTCCATAGCAGCGGCACCGGTTTCCGGCTCCAGAGCAGTGGCACCGGTTTCCGGCACCGGTTTCCGGCTCCATAGCAGCGGCACCGGTTTCCAGCACCGGTTTCCGGCTCCGGCTCCATAGCAGCGGCACCGGTTTCCGGATCCGGCTCCATAGCAGCGGCACCGGTTCCGGCTCCATAGCAGCGGCACCGGTTTCCGGC
>JAODLD010000051.1:9069641-9091168 GCA_026781065.1 Mormyrops boulengeri | reverse complement strand
GCACGGTACTATGCACTGATTACAGGGTGTCCCACATGCTACCCGCACGGTACTATGCACTGATTACAGGGTGTCCCACATGCTACCCGCACGGTACTATGCACTGATTACAGGGTGTCCCTCATGCTACCCGCACGGTACCACATGTGGCCACTGATTACTGTCCTGGCTGGAAAATGTCCCGTCATCTGCTTTGTGGACTCCTCCTGAAATATCAAAGGATGCAATGGTTTTCCGTTGAAAATGCTAATAAACCAGTTTCTGGCCAGATGTTGTGGCTGTTTTTTGTTACTATAAATATTGGTTTTATTGCAGGATGCCAATTATGTCTTTCTCGGTATATTGATGGACTGCTGGGAAATCAGCTTCCCAGACTGTCAGCCAGTGTTATTTTTACTGGAGGGCTGGCCGAGGTTCTTTGTTCACTCACCACGGGCAGAGTCCTCTGCCAAGGCAGACTTTTTACCTAAGGTACTATATGTTCATTTTATTATGGTATTCTGTTTTGAGACAGAGACCATTATATCCGTCTGAGTATAAACGAGACCAATCATGTATGAACCTTGCTTGCATTACCCTTGGGTGATGTCTCTCATATTCAGGCATTCGCTGTAAACTTTTTGTGACCTGGAACGGAGGGCAATGGAGCAGGAAGGGAGAGCCGGGGTAGGATAGGTTTGTTCTCAGAGAGTCCGCAGGGTCTGACTGTGGGCTGTTTCCCGTTCAGCGGGGGACTGAGGTGCGATCACTGGGGTAGGGGTCCGATGGCCTGAGAACAGTCTCATCAGCGCGGACTGACGCTTCCCCGCTTGGGGTGAGAAGTGGCACAGAATTGATGGAGTCCCGGATTACAGGGTGTGAGGCCTACAGCCCTAGAGCAGCCTGGAAAGAGGGGTCCGGGCCGACCTGCTCAGCCTATGCCGTCATGCTGACCCTCACTAGGAGAACCTAGATGAAATTTGTGGATGGATACATTTTAAGGTATTAGAAAATTAAAAAGGTAAAATATAAACAAACAACACAATCATCATTTGGAAGATGATGGAAGTTGATACCTTAATGTAATAACAGGCTAATAAAAGATTTCTCCCCGTTTCTCGGAGATCCGAGAAATATCCCGGAGCAGCACATAGGATCCCGAGTTCAGAATCCAAGATGGCTGCGCCCTTTATCAACAGAAGTGAAAGTTGTAGTTTTATACCGTAAGCACTACTTTTCATTTGTGGCTCATTAAATCGGTCGCACACACTATACCTTCCGACTTATCTGTGGACGTGCTGCTCCTTAGTTTTATTCGTAAAGCACCGCGCGTAATGTGTTATCAACTGATATTGCTAACAATTAACCGGCTAGAGTTGGATTTCATTTTTAGTCGGATTGTTTGTCGGATTTAAGGTAGTTCTGGATAATTGTAAGTGAACGAAGATAAAGACCATTTAAACTGAGGTACCTTAAATCTGACAAGTTGTCCGGCTAAGCAAAAAATCTTGCTTTTTGATACGGATCCATGGTATTGCTACTTCAATGGCAAATGGAACGCATCCAAGCCCGTGTGAAATGGTAGAAATTAAGCCCGAACCAGTCGGGACCCGTCATCAGCTCTAATCAGGAGGACCAAACCAATATGGGGCTTTAAAAACGAACACTGAAATCTTGAACTTAGTCCTGAACCCAAATGGTAGCAAGCCGAGGGTAAAGCAAGACTGAAGTTATATAGTTAAAAACTGTGCAACAGCATTTTGGAACAACTGTAGGGGGGCTAAGCATGACTGACTTACCCCAATGTGCAGAGAATTACAGCACAGTAATCTAAACGAGATGAAATAAAAAACGCACAAGTTTCCCTGTCCTGATTTTTTTTATTATCCTGAGCAGGAAAAACCTCTTACCAGCATTTATTTGCTTATCCAACTTGAAATTAGAGAGTCAATATGACACCAAGATTTTTGACATAAGGCCTAACATATGTAGACAGAGAACCCAGAACCATCATAGTTACAATGTGTCCACTGTAATGTCGCTTCCCAGGTGCACAGCTGTCTCTCTTAGCTGAAGGCAATACAAGCAGAAGTCCAAAACACAAGACAGACACCAAGTCCTTCATACTTAATATGTGCGGTGTTACAGCAGTGTTACCCAGAGTATTCTGATTCGTAACCTCCTGGTTTAAGTGCCTTGTGAGACTGTACCGCCTTAATCATTAAAGTACTGAGCCTAAATGTCCCAGGGCCACGACAAGCTGTAGAAATGAAGATAAACTGTAAGCCACTTTGGATAAAAAGTCATGAGCAAAATAATATCAGTAATGAATGGTGTGTGTGACACTAGCCACTGATCCCGTTTGTTTCTTCCCAGACGCACACCTGTCCCTTAACCGATACCATTCATTTGTCATAAAGTCACACAGCAATTTATCATACGATACTGTGTAGCTTTAACACACAGATGCCCTCTAGGAATGTTTGTGTCAAATAGAAGACAATGTTTGTCATGAAGGGTGAAACCACTTTGCAGTTTAAAGATTGGGGGAGATGGCAGGATTGGTCCCAGCAGAGAGTGGAATGAGTTTGTTTGAAGAAAAGAAAAAAAGTGTGAGATTGGCAGTGATTTGACAACCACTGCTGAATAGCAAGCTTCCTCGATTATGGGGCAGAAAAACAAGATCTAGTCACTTTCCATCGAGACAAAGTAACAGTCAATGGAGGCATCCTTAAATGGTTATGATCATTGTTGCTTTCAATAATATTTTCTGTTACATTTTTTTTCCTGCATCAATTGCAGCACAAGATGATTTTCTGTCCTCTGATCATTTTAATTGTATTTTCAATCACTGAAGCAAAATACCTGATGTAGCATCTGTTTATTAAAGCTGAGAATATGCGTGTAGACACCGCCGTCGCCCCTCATTTGTTACTGTAGAAGTCCCGGTGTCCAGTTAGTTTACCTGACCCTCTCCTTTCCCTGCCTCCATCCCAGGCCTCCCACACATGTCTTCACACATTGGGATTGATTGCTGCCAGGGTGTTGAGCAGGCCGCCTTGCCGGTCTGTTTCAGGTCCGCTCCACACTGACACAGGTCCGTACACTTGATAACTGGGTGATTGTGAGCCCGGCCGCCCTCACATGACATCGGCCGTGGCAGTTGCTGTTGGCTCCTCGCCGCTTGGCTGGTGACGAGGGGACGGGAGAAGACCTGCAGTCTAGACGAAGCCCGCTGAGCTGTGCTCTCGCGACTGGACTGCTAATCTGGCTAGCAAGGCTGCTGGAATTGACAAGGGGCTCGCACTGTCCCGCACAAAGAGAACCATCTGGAGATCCCCCTTAAAGGGACTCCATTAAATATACCTCACGTCAGCTTCATGCACAGAACTGCCATCTTCAGCATCTGCAGTGTCACTTCGGGATATATAGAATATACTACAATAATGGGTATAAATTTAAAACAAGATTAATTGCACAATTTCATTTAAACATTAAAATTATCATTGGAGAAAGTTAACATGGTTAAGAGTCATTAGCTTTCTATTGAGAATTTCCTGATGTTTTCATTATTTGTGCAGAAGTGCTCTGAATAAATGCTGGAATTATCCTTTAGTTGCTTCAGCCTCATGGCAATAACAAAATGTTGCATTTCTAGCATCTTTTTATTATTTTTCATGGCTATAAATTCCGTTGGCAATGAGCTCACGCTATGTGGCCTGTGGTTTAGGTTAGGGTGTTCGGGTTAGGGTTAGGGTGTGGATCTTAAAGCAGAGTTTGGTGTGGAGCCACTTTACCTGCCATCACTCCTACGTATTATAAAGTGCCCGTATTCCCACTCACCATCAGGGACCCTATATTCATCACTGATGTCCTGCTAACCTGGACCTTCCTACCCACCCCCAAGCCTCAAAGTCAGCCCTGGGTCCCCAGCAGGTTCCCCATTGTTTACCCCTTGTTTCTCCCCTTTTTGTTGTAAAATCCTTCACCCCAAGAAGGAGGTCATGTTCTTCTTCCAGTCCAGGCATCCCCTGGATCTGCTCTACATGCCTGCTGAGGAAAATCTCACAGTGGTTTGTTTTTGCAGGAAAAGAAAGTATGTTATATATACATTGCACATGAAAGGTTTATCGCACATTGCAAATGAGCATGAAAATATGAACTATTCCGTAGCATAGCATTTAATGCACACTGTGAAAATGGGATGTACCCACACATTTAAATATGCATAACCTTTGAAACAAATTTTTCCTCACAAATAATTTAAAAATGTAATGTTTCATGGCAATGTTAATACTTTGCATTAAAAAGTTCCAGTAAGTAATGCAAATGTGTACAAAAGGACTATGATCACCCAAAATGGAACAAGTAAAATACAGTATAAATTTAAATTGTAAATATTCAATGCAACTTCATTGAAATTACTGAACAAAGAAAATCCATGGATCTTTACATTTTAATATATACACACAGATTGTTTAATAACACCGAATATATGTTAGTATGAAAAGATGTTTTTTCTTTCTTCGATAACTTAATAATCAGACTTGTGTGGTCAAACTTATGTTGCCTTTGAAACTAACATTAATGCATTATTGTAGTGTAAAAGCTAGGTTTGGGCGAACTTGTGGTTCAGTATGCATACCTTGAAGATACCATACATCCCCGGCTGTCCTTCAACCCATTCAGCATTTAATAGTAAAAATATAAAGAGTAAAACCTTAGTGCTGAAATGAACAGAACAATAGAAGGGTATGCAGACCAGAATATAGTATTTATAACAAGCCGAGTATTGCGATGAATGGACAATAGGACATCAATTTCTGATCTTGTTCCATTTAAAAGAAAAATTAGAGAGACGACCACCCCACGGGGAATAAAATTGCTTGCATCAAGCCCATTGTTCTCAACCAGAAAATCCATAAAGTTGTACTTTAAGACACTCTGTTCATGATAGAGCTTTCATCCACTTTATCAATATTATACATCCTGCGATTTTTCTCAATTTTTTTGCAATACTTCCAAAAAAAAAAAAATGTAAAACAATAAATGCCATATTTGAAACAGGACTGGGAGTTTTAGTTTAGTATGTGGGAAAACTGCACATCATTTGTTGAACTCAAGCCTCTAGGCAGCCATTATTTCAGATAAGCAAGTAAAACTTTATATATAAAGCACTTTTCACAGACAAAAGTCACAAAGCACTGTACAATCAAGCAATCAACCTTACAGTACACAAACAATAAAACATGTAATAAAAATAAAAGGAAATGAAACCTCAAGCTTGTTTAAATAAAAGATTTAAAAGAATCAACAGAATCATACCGAAGGAGGAAGATTATTCCATAACCTCGGGGCAGCAGACTGGAAGGCACAGTCGCCACGAGTCTAACTTGGTGCCTGGAACGGCGGACAGCCTAACAGCCCTTTCCCATGAGATCTGAGCACTGGACAGTGCTCTCAGCATGACAGGTTTTGTAATTGTCAAGGAGATCCGTTACATACTTTGGGGCATGACTATTCAGGGCCCTATAGGTAATCACCAGGATCTTAAACCTTATCCTAAAATCAACAGGAAGCCAGTGCAAATATGACAATATAGATGTTTTGTGCGACCTTCTACTAGAACGTTTTAGAAGCCTAGCTGTCGCATTTTGAACTGCTTGGAGTCGGGAAACAGAAGACCAATTCAGTCCCAAACACAAAGCATTACAGACAAGATGAGATGAAAGCATGAATAAGCATTTCAAGCTCAGCTCTAGACTCTACTGCACGGAGCATGGAGATTTGTCTTAAATGAAAGAAACAAGATTGTATAACTGATTTAATATGAGCTTCAAAAGATCTAAAACCATTGCAAGGTTACTTACACTAGGCTGGGCTTTCGACGAGATAGACACAATCACCCGACAAACAGCCTCCCGCACACTGGGGTGTGATACAATCATAATCTCACTCTCCTGATGATTCATGAACAAGTAATTATTAGAGAACCAATTTTTAATCTGCATAAAACAATCAATTAAAATAGAGAGCTTATCAGGCTGGTGTGGTTTAAAAGAGATATATAGCTGAATATCATCTACATAGATCTGATAAGAAATGCATTTAAGAGACCTAATAATGTCAGCCAAAGGAAGTATGTATAGGGAAAAAAGGAGGGTCCCAAGGATAGATCCCTGAGGTACTCACTATTCAGCACTGCCGTAACAGAAAAGACTCCCCCCACCCAGAAAGAAAAAGACTCGTCTGATAAGCAAGATGAAAAGCAATTTAATGTAGAACCAGAGATCCAAACCAAATTCTGTACCCTATTAAAATTTTATGATCAACTGCGTTAAGTGCTGCAGTAAGGTCAAGAAGTACCAAAACACTGAACAGTTACCATTATCTGTAGCCATTAAAATATCATTAAAACCTTTAAGAAGAGCTGTCTCAGTAGAAGGCTTTTTACGAAAACCTGACTCATTTCTCCAAAAAGACTATGAGCTCCTGTTCATACGTGTTTGTATCGGTTGTTGGAAATGAGCTGTAGTGTTCATTATATCGGCAAGTGGACACCTGTTTACAGAAGTTGGTGTGAGATGGGTGTAAATGGGGCAGTGGTGTTCCATTTTACCATGTTTAGCCTTCATATGGTGATTAGTTTGTGCTTCTTTGGTAATCTTTGGTAATCACCTTTGACCATTGTTTCCGTGTCTAACCAACTTCCGACAGACCTTGTCAGTCATCCGTGTCTTGTTTAAAACTTGACAGGACTGATAATATCCAGAAAATAAAACTCCTGTAGAAGCACAGCAGGGACTTCCTGCATCAGATCCTCAGCAGAGGTGACCCTTGCAAGCAGGACACCCTGATGCTCCAGAAATGCATACAAAGTACCCTTTGGGCAAAGATAGCTCAAGGGCAAAACAATATTATTTATTTTATATTATTTTGGACGATCGCAACAAAATAGGAATGCGAAATCATATAGACACTCTGGCCACCCGTGGGCCCCCCCGCGCACGTACTCTCTGGCCACGCATGCCTAGCGCCGGCTCAGGTCTACTTTTGCCTCCTGCTTCTGAGGAAAAGGAGCCATGCGTTCAGAGCAGCCGTTCTGCACAACACTGTTGTACTGAGCTGTTATTTTTGCACTTGTGACCTTCCTGTTCGCTGTAACAAGTCTGGCCATCCTCCGCCAACCTCGCTAATTAACAAGGTGTTTTCAGCCACAGAAATGCCTCTGACGGGATGTGTCTTTGTTCATCACACCACCCTCTATAGACTCTATACTCTGCGCAGTGCATGAAAATCCCAAGAAGGTTACCATCTCTGTGATGCTCACACCGACGACACCACTCTCATAATCACTTAGATATGGACATCCTAGCCATTCTAATTCTTAGGCAGACAGTAGTTGAACCTCTTGACCCCGTCTGCATGCTGTATGTATTCAAGTGCAGCCCTGTCATTCACTCTTCCTAACAAACTGGCCACTGAGTGGAAGTGCAGTTTAAGTTATTTTAATTCCACAATGTAGACAGGCAGTAAAGAGAAAATATCTTAAAATGTTGACAGTTGGCAGGAGGAACAGGTGATACCACAGGGAACCGTCTACAGGAAACTCGGGTTATGAGAACGAGGAAGCCCTGTTTAGACTAATTGTATTATCAAGGTATTACAGGGTGACCTCGGTGATTTCGTTTTACTTTTGTGCCATTTTCAATTTCCTGTTTAAAATGAACTATTATCTATTACTCCAGATGAATAGTATATTGCTATACCACTACTTGTCGCATATCTCCGCTCAGAACCTGCACAATTCCCTTTTGGTTCCCTTTTGGTTCGCATATATGGTGGTTTCTGCCATCATATATGCGAGAACACACCACTCAGCCCAAGCCCTGCTCACTCTCCTGTCACGGGAGTTTAACAGCACTACTGGGATCTGCTCATATAGTCAGAAACCAGAACTATATTTCTCACAATTGAGCAATCAATTGATTCTTAAATTTTTAATATATTCAAGTTCTCTGCTCATTTTACAGTGTGCCACTAGCTAACTGGCATCATCCACAGGGGATGTACTGTACTCAGAGTACCAGCTGTTCAATAATAGTAGCTATGAAAACTGAACTATAAAGACTAAATAGCAAAAGTTAAACCATTTAGGGCATAAAATAAAAAAAGATGTGTTATCTAATTTGCTAACTTGCACAATTAAAACTGGCATATACATCCCAGTCTGTCCGGCGTTATTTTTAACGTTCAGACCATGCTTACAGTTGGTATGAAGATTTAGCGTTTGCACAGTTTTGGATTAAAATCGAGTATATGATTGTACTACCGTGCTTTATTTCAGCTACATATTGAGGTTTCCGCATCATTGCCATGCAGTTGTGTGGTTGCTGTTCTGCTGTACTGGTTGGACATGGGACCATTATCTTAGACCAGTTTTTCCCAACCCAGTCCCTTCCAGCTCCCGGTAGCAAAAATGTGGACTGTCTGTGGGTCCCTGAGGAGCAGACTGGGAAACATTGTCTTAGATGAATAATCACATGATTTGGGGGTTACCCTCAAACACCAATGTCAGTAGTTTCTGGTATTGCAAGCTCAGGAGCCTGTAACAGTACAGCACCTCCCCCCCAAGCCTGGAAAAAAAGCACATTCACCTGCTACCATAAATCTTCTCATTCAGTCAATTTCCATTTTATAATTAATTAATCCACTAAATGCACATTGTTTCATCTGCTCTTGCACGTCATTTAATATAATTTTTATTGATATTTCCTCTGCTAAATGCTTCTCACTTCATGGTATAATTGTGAATCGTTTCACTCTCCTATGGATAGCTATTCATCTTCAGATTCTGGGTGACTAGGAAGCTACCATGAGGTCACTTTGAAAAGTTCATTATCAATTCACTGGTTGTATACTGGGTGGGATATTACCAGACCTCACAAGAAGGATACAAGTCAGCATTCTGACCTCGCTTGGGGGTTTTATTGATTTTTACTAAGGTGGTAGGCTGAACTATTTTCTGTACTTGAAGGGGTGCCCTAGATATGGACTGTTTAAACACTTCATTGCTGCAGGAGTATAATAGCTGTTCAGTGTGAATTCAGCGATAATTAGGATTGGAATAAAATCTATATTACTCATTTTGACACAGGTGAATTGTATGAGTACGTTTTCCCCCACCCAAACACACAACCCACCTTTAACTGCGTTATTATTTTAAAATATAACAAGAAATAATAATTATAATTCTGTTGTAATCCGGCAGTTTTCTGGATGGCATAACCAAGCTTCCACAATCGATCACAGAAGATGTGGCCTCAGCTTTTATTGTAGATGTACGTTGATTAGTCGTTAGTCTAAATAAAGTTTAATTATCTTGATTTGATGAGTTAAAACCGAGTGCAAAATACTGGAGAACACTGTGAAGATAAAACACTTATATTAACTTGGAAGTAGGTCAACTCACTATATTTCATTTTTAAATTTATATATATTTTTACACCACAAAAAATACAACATATAAAATGTAACAATACAAAAAAAAAAAATTTAATTCTGTTTGGTTTGTGGTTAATTTATGTTTTTATTCCTCTTTTCTTTGCCAGGTACCTTTACGTTACATGCACTCGCTTAGGTGACACTTCAATACAAAAGTGCCCCACAAAGTTTATAGTTTGTGCTGGTATTTTACTGCAGAGAATCAGGTTAAGTGTCCCACTGCAGAGAATCAGGTTAAGTATCCCACTGCAGAAGTACAGCGGAGACCCTCCTGGAACTGGTACTTAGCCTTAAACACTGAACATTGCGATGAGTACTTAACGTTAAACACAATCTTCTCAGACAGAGCAATAAGGGCTTTCCACAAAACCAATGAAGCAACAAATTGCAATCATATCACATATATTTATGCAGCACTCCATAGTAAATAGTAAATGATCACTAAAGAAAAGATCCCTCTACATTTTTTCTTCTGTATATGAGATTGGACGTCAGAGGCATGAGAGGAACATCGATTGCCGTGAAGTGTTTGCCCCGCATGACCGCTGTCTTCGCCGTCTTCCGGTCATGTAAACCATTCCACCGCATTGGTCACGGACTCATCAATTTCACACGTCATTTCAGTCCGGCCGTATTCCCGGAGGAGCATGAAGATGCCGCTGACAAATGGCGTTTATGTTGGTGTTATTTAGAAATCAGCATGATGTAATTGAATTAATATCGACAGTTGAGGACAGGCACCGGAGGGAACAGGGAGATGGAAAATTGAACGCCTGCCTGCAATCTGAACTCAAAGAATACAATCATGCAGCGTGTGTGACAAATGTCCCTGTTTACACACACATGGCTGCTTGAATCAGAGTTAAAGGGGACATCACAAGAGGCAGGATGAATGAGGCATGTTGAATCTGACACAGGTTTTGAATGTCTGACAGCCTGAGCGCATGACATTCGTGCAGGTTTCATTGTCTTGAGTGATCGCACTTCAGGCAGCACAGGGCCAGAGCCCACCCCATGCAGCACAGGGCCGGAGTGCACCCTGGGGGGGATTCCAGTCTGTCAGTGGGCAGGGGCACCTGCACAGCTTCAGGCTTCCATCTGCCTGTCTGTGTGGAGCTGCCATGTTAACTCTCGTTACAAAAACACGTGGGTTATGTGAGCAGGCATCTCCAAATGACCCTTCGTGTGTGACGTTAACTGGCATCCCTGTTAACCAGAACCCTGCACTGGAGGAGCAGCTGCTGAAAAGATACAGATTAAGAAAGTTAATGTGCATTTCTGAAGGGCAGCACAGCTGTGTGCATCTTGGCCTGCCCACTTTTAGTTACTTTTAGGCTGATGAGAGAACTGCATCTTATCTCCGACATGGAAGGTTATATACACCGTATCTTATATATACACACTTTGTTTGCATACACTGCAAGACATTTATGTAAGACACCTTTAAGTTTGACAATAAAATCAATCATTCATTAGGATGTGAAATACTGTCCAAGTAATAAATTCACATTTGGGAGGACTTCGATATCCTTGTATGTATGTCACATTTTATAATATAATGTGAGAGACATTAGAGAAACTCTAAAGGCCACCTTTCCAGTTGCGGACGAGGGGACGTCATGTAAATTCCGTCATCAGGGGTCGGCTGTGGACGACTGCGCTTGGTGTGCGCGTAGCCCAGATTTTTATGTCTAGTGGAAACCTTGCACATCCGTGTGCATCGACCGCACATGTGCAAGCTAATTGATTAGGTATTTCCAGTAAGTGGCAGCATGCATTTTCACAGATCAGCAGTCAATGAATGAGTAGAGGAAGAATAGTTGGTGTTGTAGTAGTTATGGTGAGCGGCTGTATGAGGGCCGGAGCTACCCGCATATCTAGTTTTTCATACTGTCCAGACATTATACCGAGTTATACAGTATTATAAAAAGCAGCACTATTCAGGCATTTTTGAAGTCTTAGCTATAAAATTCACTGAGAGGGTATCAGGTTGGGGTCCCAGGTCATTTTGTCATAAGGATTTCAAAAAATACTGTGGTATGCCTTATTACCATAATATCCTCAAGCCTTGACTTATGTTACAGTAAAACCTTTCAGAAAACTACCTGGTTTCTGACACTGTTTGTACAGTATTTGTTTTTACATCTGCCATCTTCTGGTCTGGTGGAATATTACGGCTGTTTGCATGCACCAACCAACCATGACCATCTGCATCCACAGGCCAACGGTGCAGCTGCCATGTGCACGACCATCCGCAGGACAAAAGCACATGACAGAGCATGTGGAAAAGTGAAGAATGACCTAGGCTTTAGTAAGAAATGCCGACTTGGTAAGACATGCAAAATCAATGCTTTTGTCAAAGAGGGGTAAACATTTAAGAAAATAACATCCATACAATTAAAACTAAAGAATAATATGCATAGATTTGAGAGTCAATTTCAAATCTGTTCTGCACAAGAACATTTCACAAAATGAAATTTGTCAATTTTAACTGTGCAACTGGAAAGGAAATGTCAAATAATTGCAAATTGGTTTCTTATCTGTTATTACAGTTTCTCAGGTGCTGAACTGCATTGATCAAGCCATCAGTGCATGCGGTTAATTCCAAACACCTATGAGCGAAACAGCAAACATCTGTGCACAAGAGTGAACACTCATGCATATCAGTCTCCTTTCCTAATGGACTTTATGCAGATCAGTAGACATGGTGCTCATTTGGCAACACAAAAAAAAAAAAAAACACAAAAAGTGATCAAGAAAGTGTCTGATCAAGGAACCCACACCAAAATGGCTGCAGCTGCCAATTCCCAATCCCGACACACTTCCTTCCTTTGACTTTAAGCACACGACAGAACAAGACATACCAGAACAAGGCCAAAGAGGACATACAAGACAAAGGGGAAGATGTGGACAAAGATGGTCTAGAAGAGAGATCACAAATGACATCGGTATGTTTACAGGCGATTGGCAATCACTGAGCTGTAGCCATTCAATGTTACTGTAACTCTATGCAGGACCTGTGTTTCTTTACATGCTCTTTCATGCGTTTCCCTTTGGGATGTTGGTTGTCATTACAGAGGATCATGGAGCTGGAACCCAGTGCTGACCCCGCTATATCCTTCTATGTGGATGAAGCTGGTTTCATTCTGGCCAAGAGCAGGACGTGTGGGAAGAATGTAACTGGGCACAGGGCAACAGCACAGACGGCAGGGTAGAGAGGCACAAACATTATTGTGAATGCAGCCATATCAGACTCCGGCGTTGTAGCATGCATCCCAACAGTTGGGCCATATACAGTAACTCTGCCAGACGTATTAGTGTTTGATGGGCTTTACTGACTACTGCTGGTGTCTGAAGAGAGACTGAAGGCTGCGGTCAATGGGCAGCGTTCTGCAGTCTTGCGAGACAATGTTCCATTCCACCACACATCTGTAGTGAGGGACTGGTTTAGGGCTGAACCTCGTATGTCTATCGAATGTCACCCTCCACATTCCCCATTCCTCAATCCCATTGGTCTTGCAGATGGAAAGTACACGATCCCTCTGAGCAAACGCCATTTTTAGATGCTATGACTGAAGCATGTCGGCCAATCACAGCAGCAGGCGGACAGGGCTCGATCAGGCATACCTGACCATTTTCCCCATGTTGCATTGCCAGGGAAAATATTATTGGCGATGTTGATGAAGACATGTGGCCCAATATCAGGAGCAGGATAGATCAGGCAGAGTAAGGAAAATGGCAAAGCTTTGTCTTGTATTTTGCTGGATTATATTGCAGTATTTTTATTTTTTTTTGATATGTGTTTAAGTATGCAACTTGTATTACATTACTGTTTGAGGTCCAACAAAAATACTGTACTTACAGTGAAGATCTGTTCCCATTCTTCTGCTTAGCTGTGTACTGATGTATACTGTAATGGCAGTGTGATTGTGGATTACACCAAGTCTCCTTTAGCATTGTACAGTAGCATGAACAACCACAGCACTTTCGAACTGACCACAGATTGTGATCTGTGCCTTGGAGACATTTAGTTAGCATTAAGCCTGTGAATCTTTCATGAATACTTGTATGTCTTTACTGTTGAACTGCTGTGTGTCACTGTTTGAGTTATACCGGCTTTGCAGCATGTAATTTATTGTTTTGATCGAAGTAGAGTTTTGTGAGCTATGCTCGTGCTTCACAGACTGTTGGCCAGTTGAGAATGTGGTTGGCGTTTTGACCAATGTGGTTAAGTGCCTGAGAAAAAGCGCATTACCCGTTTCATTTTGGTTGGTTGAAAGTCTTAAGAACTTTCATACAACGGTGCTCTTGAATTCTCAAATCTGATTGGTCACAAAGGTGTTCATTATTTTTCATTTTAAAAAAAACAAATAATGCGCTGCTTGGAGCGCAGTAAAACCCTTTCATGCGTTAAACCCGTACTTACTGCATGTTTCCCTTATTTCTACACAGGAAATACAGCATTATATGTCTAATCATTAATCACAAACAAGACTGCCTTCCCTAAACGAGAACTACCTGTGAAATTAAAACATCAAACTGGACATGGAGATTTGAACATTTAAGCCAAACACAGCCAGGCCTCACAACTTTGACAAATATGTGGGTATTATTCAAATATCACTGAGTGTCCATAAACTGTCTAAATTAGATGAATTCTCTAATCAGTCTTAATGACGGTTATGATGGATCATGTAATGAGCAACTGGTCGTGGCTGGAAACAGCATTACAGTTTCCCCATTATGAGTCAAAATATCATCTTTTCTGTACGACTGTCTGTGGAAAAGTTGTTTGTTAAGCTCAAAATTCATTTTATGAAATACAGTATAATAAATATTGACAGTTTCATTGTCTGTTAAATATTTCTCTTTCGCCGCATTCAACATGCAGCTAATTTTAAGGTCTAATGCCGGAATAGCCATGAGTAAGTAATCTGTTATTTTAGTGGGGGGGTGGCGCTCACTAGATAGCAGTACTGCCTCATCATTCCAAGGGTAGGGGATCAGTTCCTGCCTCTCCGTTATGTGGGTGTGATGCATCTGCCCCCCACCGCTGCATGGGCTTCCTCCCACAGACTTGCAGTTATGTTAATTGGTGTCTCTAAATTACACATTCTGTGTGTGTAATGGACTGGCATCTCATCCAGAGCGTTCTCTGCCCTGTGCTTCCTGCGATAGGCTCCAGGCCCCCCTGGAAGATGGATGGGCTGCATCTGTGATTGTCTCATTATTCTTCTTGGTTCTGATAGTGTGTAAATAGTATCATCGGTCTGGCCTGGTGAGAGACCCAGGGAAGAGTACAGGAATCACACAACAGTGTTGCTGGCTGCGCCTCCGATCCTTTTTCCTTTTCTTGTTCTTATCCTTTATTCTTATTGTTCTCTTAGACCTCATCTTTTCTTTATGCCCTTGCCGTTCTTCATTAATATTTTCATTTCTTCTTCATTTTCTTCTTTTCCTCTACCTTTTATTTTTTCTTTTCTTCTTTATTTCTTCCTTAGTTCCTGTTCTGTCTTTCATGCTAGTTAATTCCCCACGTGTGAATGTACCGGCACGTTGACAAACTGTAGGCGGCACAAAAGCCAAGCGCTTGCTGCCTTTGGTGAAAGTGTGGAGGATCCGCCGCTTCTCTCATCCCCCGACGTCTTTGTCGAGAGCGTTACTGGAGACCATTTTGTACTCACTTACCATCTGTTTACATAAGCAACAAGAGACAAATTATGAAAAGCACATTAAATATACCCTCGAATACAAATGAGTCCTGTAGGGATTTGGCTTCTAATCAGTTCTTATCTAATTTTATGGGATTTTTATTTTTAGTATAGTTGTTGCGATATCATCATTGTTGTACAGAACCAAAAACATCTTTGTAATTTCCTTCTTTGCAGTTCTAACATGTATGATACATTGTTTCCTTGTGTTCTGAACACTTTGCACAAAATGATTTTACCTTCTAAATCTACTGCAGCCTATTTTTGATACTAAATTCCTCTGTCTTGTATAAGAATAGTTTCCTTCATCCAAAATTGTCATAGAATTGTCTTCTACAGTTTACTTGGAAACCAAGGCAAACCATTTCCACTGATTGCTTTTGACATGTATATGTTAGAAAGCATATTTTTACATGATGGGGCTGTCCATTACAATCACGCTGCCAAATCGGAGAAAGTCTTGAAATATTTTATCGATCCCCCTCCCTTTAGGGTCAGAAATGACAAGAAGCGCCGCAGCCAGTTCTCATCCCACAGATGTATTGGCAGTTTGTTGGCATGACAATACGACGACATTAAAGTGTGAAATACAGAAGCTCCCGTGGTCCGCTTATTCGAAAAATAAACAAAATGCCTTACTTATCTGCAGCAGGATTGTGAAATGACAATGGCATTATTTAAATAGTGTACTATTATTAATTATTATTATTATTATTTGTATCGTTATTTATTATTATCATTATTATTATCATTATTTATTATTTATTGTTATTATTATTATTATTATTGTTATTATTTTTATTATTATTATTATTATGAGCAGAGACACTCCTAGAATTACACAGTGATATATATTAGTTTAGTTATCGTTTGTCTAAAATCTTGGAATTCTCTTGCAAATTCTAGTACAGGTATATCTCCTGAAGCATTTAACATTGTTTGAATCTAAAATAGGCCTTTGTTCAGCTAAAAATCACGACATACGTCATTAGCGGCTCGGGTATGAGAGTGTTATTTTGTTCACATCCCCACACAAATGAAAAAAGAAAGCGCGCTCGCTTGACTGCGTTCAGCACTTAGCCGTGGTTGGAGCTCACATGGTGCCAGGGAGATGCCATCAGGACAGCTTTCAGAAGCAGTAGGGAATCCTGAAGCAGGAAGCAATGCGCAGCTAAAGATTACAGTTCAGCTTCCACAGAGCAGTATGACAGAAGGACTTTGTAAGTCACTCCCAGAAGCCCTTTCTGTGGAGCGAAAAAAGCACAACATGAAAATGAAAAGAAAAGAAAAAAGCATATAAATACTTGATTTCCCTTTGACATGGATCCCTTGCGTTTAGCCTGTAAATACTAACTTTAATCTGATCATGGTGCTATTTTGTTTCCCAGTTAGTTGTAAAAGTTCTGGGGTTTATTTTAAAACACATTCACTTTCACAATACCTCTCTCTATTAAGCCAGGTTATATTTTCTAGCCTTTACAATATTTTAGACCAGATTATGGATAATGTCCAGCAGGCCTTCTTATACAGTACATGACGACTGTGCTTAATACTGATTAAATGTACCATTGATAAATAAGAATGATGTCACAATTGAGCCCTCGAGAAAGGCCCTATACCCCAGTTGTTTCCTCAGTTGTACATCACTATGGATAAATGTGCCACATACGCAGATGTAATGTAAAAATTAACTGATGAAGCCAAGGACAAAGCATTTTGTCTGGTTGGTTTTCATCAGCACGCTACAGTAGACCTTCGGTGCCCTGCCCTGTGTGCATCCTTGGATTACCGTAGTCTGCTTGAGAACCCTGTGCTGCATAGATTAGATCAGTGCTTCTGAATCTCCTGCTTCAGGCTTCCTGTGTGCCTGTGGTGAAGCTGTGCCGGGGGGGGGGGCTGTAATAGTTCACAGTTGTACCCCTGCAACGCGCCACCATGGATGGATATGTGTGTGTGTGTGTGTGTGTGTGTGTGTGTGTGTGTGTGTGTGTCCCCTAACACCCTACGAAAAATGTTCTTCCAGATGAACAAATCCACAGGACACAAGATGGGCAGGTGATCTTAACTGAACTTAACTAGACAATTAGTTGTAGGTGAGACGAAGGCCTCCCCTCCCACGGTAAGGTATGTTACATGCTCATACTGTTACATGCATGAGAATTATTGTCAGAATCGCATTGCCTTCTGCAGTAGTCACCATCTCGTTGTCCTCTTCCCCTTAGACCTCGCCTTGTGTTTGCATGTCTGTTGCCATCTGATGACACCAGTAGGTCTGCTTAGCTGACATTCATGGCCCATGTACTTGTTGACAGCTCTCTCCTCAGGTAAAATCTACCGTGACTCAACAGGGAATCCTGGTGTCCGTCACAGAGACTAGTGACATGCTGACAGAGACAAAGGCTTATTGCACACACATTCAGACCAGGCACGGCGGATGGAAAACTACACCTTCATGTCAGTTACACATTGTCATTTTCTAACAAGCTCAGAGTCCTTCTGACAGTGAAGTCAAAACCAGAGAAAGAAAAAAGTAATAGTTTGCAGTAACTGATGTCCAAGTTTAAATAGCCTTTCCCATGGCAGTAATAGGATTCAGTGATTATTATACACGGTCTTCTCCATCTGAAGTGAGATCTTGCTACTGTAAACCTTAAAACTGCAGGCAGAGACAGCCTAGTGCTTCCTAACGTGCCACACTTTCCTTGAAGAGCGTGTCATTCTTTATCCACAGTCTTGAAGAATTTAATGGTCAGTTTTCAATTAAAAGAAATTAATTGCCCCCAATTTTTTTCTCCACTATTCTCTCTCCCTCCTTAATGTTGCTTCAGTGCAGAAGAATATAAGAATTGCATGATTGTGTTTTTGCTTTCCCATGCTACCATAACATATGCTGTGTGTGGGGTCGCCAGGGATACACACACGCACACAAACAATTAGGATTAACTTCACGACCATGGCAAACCCTGTGGCTCCCTGCCACCGGCACAACATTGGCAATGTTATGTAGTGGTGAACATTTAAGGTCATATTGTATACAGACAGTAAATTATACACAGCAGTTATTCCTAGTATGATCTGCAGTACACAGCAGGTGTAATAAGAGAGCACTAGTACTTTTTATGTGCCTTCGGAATTCACACAGCATATCTCCACAAGAGGGCATTTTAAGCTTCTAAACGGCTTTTGCTGAATGAAGCCTGTGAGTAGCCCAAAGTCAATATTAAATAACAGTTTAATGTGCTATTTGAGGAACAGTTACAAATAGATACCTCAGAAGCAGAACTCATCCACAAACACGGGTTCCTTATTAAATACTAACAAAAAATTCTTCTTAATGGCACTGTATTCATTTTGTTGGCTCAGTACAGACCAGCCACTGCGCCGATACGCCGTCGGATCCATAGCAGAATTTCTGCAGCTGGTCATTTGTTTTAGTTGTTCATTTGCATATTTTATGTATTTTATTTCATCAAATTTGCACTTTTGTGTAGAAACTTGCCATTAGACCTTATAAATTGAATCTATTAAAGACAAAACATAACTATACTAAATATAACTTTCAATTTTTCAAAATTTCAGAGAAATGCCAGTTTCCAAAATTCTGTAAGTGTTACAGGAGCATAATTGTGGGTATATGAATTGTTCCTTCTGTTTGGAAGCTTGTCAGTGTCATTGGTCCATCAGTTTTTCTTTAAATTATGAAAAGTAGGTATGCAAAGAAATAAGAAAAGGCTGCCAGTCTCCTTATTCTGGTAAATTTTCTGAAGTAGAAAAAAAAACACACACACACGCACATCCACACTTATGCACTCATCTGTGGATGAGCCTGGTTTACATATAAAACAATGGAACTAATCCTCACATGTAGAATATCACTGGTGATTTTGGCTGTTCGTTACCTGTAGTCCATCTCTGTAAATCACCTGTGGTCGGGCTTCATCTCTGTGTGTTAATGTTTTCTTTGATTGCTCACATACTATAAATGATGATAGTATCACTTAACATGCTAAGTAAACAATTTATTTAAATATTTTATTTAAAGACCAAACAAGCAAAACATTCGAGGACCCAGACATGCACTCATTTGGGAAATGACTTTAAAAACTGGCTTGGAAGCACTGACCAACAAATATTACCGACTCCGAATTTAACAGCTTCCTGAAGACGACATCTGTATCCCCTGTAGTTTTAGAGAAATTTGACGTCACCTGCGTTTGTAAGGTGTGTGTATTTAAACCTTAAATAGTTCTTATTGGGGTATAACTATAAGCAATTATTCATCTATATTTGTCTTTATATGGGTCCAGTGATGGGAATAGTTCACTTGGGATTTATTTCCAATTGTTATATAACTTTTACAGTTATATAGAGTTAGAGTTTTACTTGCTACCACCTAAATTCAGCCAGGCCTCGATAGATTGTATTGAGCTACATTTCACCTGAACACTTTATTTTGGCTAAATATCAGGGCTGTGTAAGGGTACATGTATTTGTCATGTACAGTGCGGTGCATCATTCAGTTTGGTACACATGATTCAATAAATGTGTTCATTCATTTTCATGGGTGGAACCTAAATTCACAAGTAGATGTTCCACATGGGAAATGTCATGCTAATGGTCGGTTTGGGGTTATTTTGGTTTTCCAATACAGTGCCCCAGCTCTGGAGAGAGTGGCTGATAAGTCCAAGATTGGCTGTGGGCTGAAAACACAAGCAAACATGCTAACTCGTTTGAGACAACATCCGAATACGTGTACAACTGGAGCAAGACGAAAACAGCCTCTGTAAGTTAATCTGCCTGTGGCATTTAAGGGCTTGGCCGGGAAATTCAGATTGAGCTGAAAAACAACTATAGTCTATAGGAGTGTTTATCACTACAGATATGCAACCATCCTTGGTAGCAGAGAACACAATTTTCTTCATTATGATATTTAATAAAATATAAATTTTATAACACTAATATTTTACATAACAATGTGCTAATAAGCTTCTCTAATGTTTTTGTAATTCAGACACTTTGATGGACACATTGCCTTTGGATTACGGTCCCTAATTGTGCTTATGTTAGCAATTTTAATAAGTTCAAAATTTTGTTGGTTTGTTTGCTTGTTGTTTCTGTTTTTTGCACCAAACTGTTAACCCAAAGCTGGGGTTTGTACCGAATCGTGAGTTTTGTTTACCGTTACACCTCTACTGCAATACACTTAATATAAATCCTGTCTTGGACACACAGCCTGCTGTTATCTGCATTTGCCGGTAGCTAGTCCAGAAAGGTGACAAATTAAGTGTGTGCCCTGCGGTGGATTTGCGCCCTGCCCTGCGTGAGTCTCGGGACCCCTGCATAGCACAAGCAGGTACAAAGTTGTCATATATGTATCACATGATATATGAAATGAAATCACAGTTATTTGTATTATTTAATTCCATATAACATCCGATGTCTCGTACGAGACGCCCACAGTTGAGTTCTGTGAAAAGCCTCTACCAGCAAAACATCCAGAAATGTGGGAAAACCATGAAAGCAATGGAAGATTGGTATGATGTCATTTGTTAATATTGCCTTTGTTTAATCATTGTCAGTGAAGATTGCATTGCAAATTTAAAGAGGAAAGATATAAAATGAAGGTAGGCGCTAGCCGGGAAGCTACCTGAATGTTAAGGCAATATGAAAAGTTCATATTTCTTGTATGTATTTATGACAGTTTTCTTGTAATTTTAATCATCACTGAAGTGGAGCTCAGGTGTAGTTTAACACTGTGTGGAAAAATCTGGTTCACGTTGTGGAGAACATCTGTCGGACAAAGGGATTTGGAGGAGGGGGGGTTATTTTGGCACTACTGGTCTGACTGGGAGCTGAACCAGACAAAAACATGTCTTGCTTTCTAATTTAAATGAACAAGATGTAAAACCCAAGAGGGAAGCTACAATTACTTCCAAACTCTCACTAATGTCAAGAATGAATGAACTTTAAACAATTCGATTAATTATCGGTGAGGAGGGAGTGTTTTCCTCAACCTTCCTTTAAACTTCAGCCAATCCCCATTCCTTCTGCATGTTACCATAGTCATAATTAAACGGGAAAAAACACACATCAACTGCTGATTCTGTCCAAATTACAACGGGGATTACCTACAATTCCCTGGAAGAAATATCAGCACTGAACACTCAGAAAATCCCATTTATCCCCAGATCAGAGTGGACAGCATTTCAAACCAGGCCCAAATTTTTTTGGGAAGAAAAAAAAAAAAACAGTAAACTATTTACATTAGCAAAGATACTCATCCAACACACGGTACACATCCATGTACAAGGAATTTGTTTTGGAAGTGTTGCT
>JAODLD010000051.1:8998734-9010865 GCA_026781065.1 Mormyrops boulengeri | reverse complement strand
CGGAGAGGTGTGAACCAGCCTATTCGAGCGGACACGCCCTCTAGTACGCGTGTGGAGAGGTGTGAACCAGCCTGTTCGAGCGGACACGCCCTCTAGTACGTGTGTGGAGAGGTGTGAACCAGCCTATTCGAGCGCACACGTCCTCTAGTACACGTGCGGAGAGGTGTGAACCAGCCTATTCGAGCGGACACGTCCTCTAGTACGCCTGCGGAGAGGTGTGGACCACCCTGTTCAAGCGGACACGTCCTCGAGTATGCGTGTGGAGAGCTGTGAACCACCCTGTTCAAGCGGACACGTCCTCTAGTACGCATGCGGAGAGGTGTGGACCAGCCTCTTCGAGCAGATACGTCCTCTAGTACGCATGCGGAGAGGTGTGAACCAGGCTTAAGTGTATTCTCCACACAGATTCCCCCATTTACTCTTAAATAGAGCATCTGAATGCATGGAAGTTTGGTCAGTCTAATCCCATCTTATTGGGGCTTAATTGAGAATCTGTGCCAGAGATCAGAAGGTCACCAGTTCAAATCCCATGGCTGACAGAGTCATTTATCCATTGGGCCTTAAGTAACACCCTTAACCCCAATTGCTCAATGGACTGACCGATACTGCGCTCTGATCCTTGGCTGAATGTTGCTTTGGACAAAAGCACCTGCTGAATACATGCAATGTGTCATTATGTTCTATTCTTTGTGCTCAGGAAGACAATTGAAATATTAGCAGAGAAGCTATATGTTGTGGAGCCATAAATGGAAAAGTGAAATTAGAATCTTTCATGCGTTTCATTCCCTGAAGTTTTTTGGCTGATAATTTTGTAACTGCTGTTTAATGGTTATATTAATTTACAGTGGCTATTTCAAACTCTGAACTGTTGCCCATAAGACCAGAGCATCCGAAAGGACACACAAGCTATGTGCTGATGTCCCACCTATCACACTCTGCTCTCTCTCCACCATGAGAATCCACAGGTAAATGCAGGGCTTAGTGCTGAATGGAGTCACACAAACACTGCTAAAATTCCCAGTGAGTAAACTACATGAGTCTGATAGACTTGGCTAGTTGCATGTAGTGATCTCGTACTTTAGTTTTGTTGAAACTTGCCTATTTGTTATTCAATCTGCCCATATTAGTATAACTTCTCTCACTGCATTAGCTTAATTAAGTTTCCACAATAAATACTCATCTTTCCCAAATATGTTTCTTTTCCTTGATTAGAATTCCTGTAAATTCTGCAAATTGAGCAACTGGAATGCCGTCCAGAGTTGCCCCCAGCTTTATGCCCTGTGCTGCCTGGGATAGGCTCCGCACCCTCCATACCCCTGACTAGGGTAAGCATTTGGAAGATGCTAGATGGTTAAAATTGGTCGTTGCTGCATGTGATAATCCCATTGAGAATATAGTGATGTTTTTGCTAAAAAAAAAAGAAAAAGGTTAAAAATAATAATAATAACAAAGTTACAGAGGATGTACTGTATCTTGTATAAGATCAACATAAAATTATCCTCGTTTTTAGTCTTAAGAAAGGTAGGATTTACCTATCAAACTATATATCCTATTATTATATAATAAAAAGAACGAACTATCATACAATGATTGCTTAATATCCATATGACTAAATTTGTAAAGGAAATTATTATAAGTTGAAATGATGTAGGACAAGTCTTTCCACAAAACAAATTATGGAATAAACATTAATTACTATTAATGACTACATTCTGAGCAGTACTCACTGAATGACTGAATGCAGTAAAAGAGAATTGGGTCCAGGGTGCAGCCTCCCTGCCTGGGATAGGCATGCCCCCCCCCCACATTCAAAGCTCTGACCAGGATAAGCAGTTAGAAGATGAACAGATGCATCTTTCAAGAACAAGATTGTTTTCCCCAACACAGATGGGGCAGCCATGCCTCAACTTAGACCTGGTACGGGGCAGCAGAGGACGGGGCCCCCGCTCGGTGTCTTTTTGGGACTGCCCTTCAGAGACACTGCAGAAAAGATGCTCTAAGATGTTTTTCCACGGCCCTCGCGGACCTCCATCTGTAAAAAAACTGTTCACTTTTTGCTGTTGCGTGCATTTGGATGCACTTGAATTGTGTAGCTCCTTGGATGTCTCCAAAAAACAAACTATATTAAAGTAAGGAAGCCCTTGGTATTTTGCCCATACCGTCAGGCGAATCTTTCTGTCAGTTTCAGAGGCATGTTCTCGGAGCTCCCCCAATGACTCCACATTGTTTGTGTTTTCAGAGGACGTCGGGCCCCGTCAGGACGCCAGCCCTGTACTCCTACCCCCTGCACAGCCTCTACACCACCAGATTTCCTGCACTTCATCATTCATTCCCTTTCTTTGTTTCATAAACTAAAACGTATGTGAACCACATCACCTTCTCAAATGAGCATTAATCGCACCGCGGAACACATTGTGCTTGAGCCATTCCTGGTTTGTTCTAAAATATTGTAGATTTGGGATGGATGAATGAACAGTCAAATCTTAAATGTTAAATATTTCACTTGTTTCTGAATAAGCAGACTGGATAGAAGGGCTACTGATTGGATTTTTAATCCCCTTTCTACTTTACCATGCACTGCTAGGCAACCTACCGACTGCTTGCTAAACGCAGCACATACACAACTTACAAGTTTCTAGATGATTCTGGGATGTTAGCTGTTTTTTCCTCCATGACCCGAGAACATATTGGCCATTATGTTATCAGGCTTCTACACCGCTAGTGGGTTTCACAGCTTTAGCAGATTTCAGATAACGCAATAGTAAATCGCTCCTTGCTCTCCAACCGCGGCAGACCCTGTGTAACTCAGAGCAATGCTCATTGGGATTACTGTGACACCAAGACCTGGTCTATTTTTTAATATTCAGAGCCATAACCTTTTCATTACATTTACCATATTGTCATGTAAGATCTTTGACCATTTTCCTCTGTGTTTGTAGCTCATACAGGAATGCAGCACAAAAAATATTGCTTTAAAAAAGGAGTCATTTTGGACTGTCAGATAACTAAATAAATAAAGTAGCTACGATGATTAAATATATATGTTTTTCCAATCCAACATTGAAATTGGTTTTTCATAAGGATTTAAAATCTGAAAGTCTTTGAAAATGGCACACAATTAATTAGAAACATTTAATTTCATAAGTATCTTTTTTTACCTTTTATAACCATGCAAGACTTTGAGATGTTAGCAGACCCAAAAAATGCCCTAGTCTTAGTACTTTATCATTCAGTCATTGTACAGTAAATTAATTAATTACCGCTAACCTAGGGGTTGGCCACCATGTTGAGAAGAGGAGCCACTTTCGGAATATTTTATTTAAACACTAAAATCCATCAGAGTTGCAGAATTTAACTGGAAACAGAACTGTTTTCTACAGTTTAGCATCACTTTCAATAT
This sequence comes from Mormyrops boulengeri, assembly GCA_026781065.1. NCBI lineage: Eukaryota > Metazoa > Chordata > Actinopteri > Osteoglossiformes > Mormyridae > Mormyrops > Mormyrops boulengeri. Next base: position 9,007,465 of record JAODLD010000051.1, on the reverse strand, counting down.
GACACCAACAACAGCAAAGTGTAAACACACAATACATTATTTTCAGTGTTTCATGGTCTTTATAGCAAAAATGGCATGTCCCTGGTTTTCTTAATTATATCGTTTTTATTTTTGAAATCGGTAAACAGGTGTTTGTATCGTCCAGACATTGAGAAGTTACCCAAAGATATACAGGCAGAAAAATTACACTAAACAGGTAATTTTAACAAAATTGTTTAAAACACACACATTTTATGTTTGCAGCTGTGATCAAGCATGTATATTATAATTTAGGCAACCACAATATTTCAACATACGATACATGGGCACAACATTAACATTATAATTTGTTTTTTTGCTTCTGGAATATTAAGCACAGGGGAAACCTGATGAACGACCTGTCAATGTGCCTCAGTCCATTCACCTCTAAATTTGTTACGTTCATCTTTTATTTTTAGACGTTTTTTTGCTGCCTTGTGATACAATTTATTTAATTTTATTTTGATATTTTTACTGTTATAGGCTACCATCCAAAAGCTTAAAAATGAAAAGTGATGCTGATTGAGTAGATATTATCCGACGCAGTTAAGCTACCCGATTTGACTCAACAAAATTTAATCATTGGCCCGATTCCCCCACACTTGCAATGGGTTTCTGACTACAGGCATGCACAACAAATTTGCCACAACTACAGTGGCCTGGCCTGGAGTTTGGGTTCCCGGCCTAAACAAGCCTTTCAGTCCAGCTGTGCTACATACTGCTCCACCATTACTCTTAATACAAAATTAGCAAAAGTGAAATTCTGAGCTTTAAATGTTGCATATGGTGCACACATCAATTTTAGCGTAAATAACGCTAATGCTGTTGCATACCGAAAGGTGTATCCATTTGAGTTAGACAGAAAGGCTTAGTTTGCCAGTTTCCAGCAGGACAGAGGTCCAGGGGCTGTAGCTGGAAATGCTTGGCTCCGCTCTTGCAACCGTGATGCCAGCACGAGGTAGGTTCAGGCAGGACAAGCGCTAATGTCTTCTCTGTGTCAGGAAGGTTTTGGGCAGGCTAACAGGAAAACACATCACCAGTGAGGGAATGAATAAAATGATTTATTTAGTGTGTGCTGCCAGGATATTTGATATGCTTGGCTACGTTTAGCCCATAGCATCATCATAATGAAGCAGCAGGCAGCCAGCGATGTGTTGGAGACAGGGGAGTGGATGGGGAGAGGACCCCTTTCTGCCCCAGGTGGTGTTCAACAGTATTGCTCGTCTCAAATATCTCCCTGGTTTTCTCCCTTGTCGATATCGATAACAGCACCTGCTCAAGTCCTAGTTTAGCTGAGGAGCAAAGGCAGAAAATATGTATAAACTGCTTATGTTTGTTTAACTGAAAAATGTTTGTAGTGCTTTATACCACAGCTTTAGTAAATACTAATTTCTTATTGGTCCAGAGATGTCAAGGTTATTAATTATTTTTGTGTAACCTATCAGGTAGTAGTTCCAGTAGTCCTATATTAATGCAGTTTAATGTTATATTAAACATGTTAGTATACAAACCTGTGCGAATTTTTTGTCATAAATAAGCAGTCATTCTTATCGGCATCATTTTCCTTGGTTGTCAAAAGGCAATCGCCTGTCTGTTGACGGTTTCTATGGTAACATAATGAACTTGCCGCTTCCAGTCTGCAGCCTGACCAGATGTTCTATCCTTATAGGGACTATACTTTTTACAGTATATTGGAACATTATTAAATGCAAAGAGAAAACATTTTCTTCTGAAAAATTAACCATAACGGTTATTGTATTATTATTTTTTGTCCGTTAAGTGTAGTACAGTATAAGCGGGATGTACTGCTTTAAGTTGTGCGGTTATATGAAAGTAACTCAAACTTACACCGAGTTGTCATTGACTATTTTTGTATAATCACACACCTCGTCTTGGTTTACCTCTTATGTACTATATATTATTTACACACACACAGTCGAAGTTATCTGCATTTCGCTGTTAATGTACTGCAATAATTCTGTATAGAGGAACAGGTAAAACGTCCCCTAGCTGCTACCCTGTTCATATCAGCAGCTACAGAAATTTGGTTGAAGTTATCTTCAATGAGACAGGTTCCGCTACATATTAAATATCTCCAAATACTTTTTCCACCAATACCTTGATCGATTATTTACTGAAGATATGGCACCACAAAATGCTATGTGTGATGTTTGTTAAACAAGATTGTCTATTAATTATTATAAAGATTACAGTTTAGGAGTAATTTGTGCAGATAATTACATGTGTTTGTGTAGAACAGCACTCCGTCATGTGAGGATAAAATATATTATAGAACATGATGCTTTTATTACTGTCAGAAAAACATACAGCCTTTTCTACACATATTTCTACACACATTTATAGTTTGATTATTATTTCTGTGGTCCTGTGTTCAAAAAATGTAGTTTTCAGATTGTATGCTCAACAAAACATAGAATCCAAAAGGAAATGTAGCTGTTGTACTCTTACACATAAGCCTTTAGTGAGATCTGTGGATGAAGATGTCAAGTGAAAGCTCAAGCATCTGCTTCGCTTTGTAATCATTTTGTCTTTATTTAGAGGAAATACATGTTTTGCCTATTCTTGAAATTCATGTGCATTTTATGAATATTATTAAACATTTTCTCATTTTCTCAGGTAATTAGTCTTTCGTTTCTCTTAAAATATTGTTATTTCTACTGGACTGCAGTCATGAATCAGTCTTCCACTGGCTGCCTGATGACCTCTCTCTGCACTGCACCATTATGGAGACTTTGAAGAGGGAAAGCTGAACTGTATCGGAGCTCCTGGATACCGTCAAACAATCCATCCAGAGCAGACAAATCCCCATTACACTGGTGAGGCGCTGGGGAAGCGTTCCCTAGATTTACAAGGAAAATGAGAACTTCCTGAGCTACTCCAGGATCTGACAGTATGTTTACATTCATAAACAAATAGATTCTGCTGCTGGAGGAAGACCAAAAGCCTTTTAGTGTTGTAAACAAATAAACAAGCTTAAACATTTATAGGAGCACGATGCAGAACCACATGCTGAGCTATCGGGACATTTTGAGGGTATTATGATCTGGAGCTGAAAAGGGCGCAGGTTACAGCCTCGGGCAAGCCTGCATGACTCAAAGGACATAAACTCAAGATGAGCTGCATCCGCTTCCAGGGGCAAAAATCATTAAATGTTGAGCCAGAAATTCTACATAAAAGATGAGTGTCACATCTCATCCAGGGTGAAGCCCAACCAAGTATCTCAGCCTTGTGTCCTGTGCTGCCTGGAATAAGCTGCATCCAGCAACTCGGCGCTTGAGTCTGTCTTAGAAGCTTCGCAGTCAGCAGTCCTGTCATCACTTAGTAATCCGCAGAACCAGCTGAAGGGGAAATGACCGGATACTTGGCCGTGTGAATGTACGCAGATGGCAATATGCCACATGATGGGCGGTAACGAAAGGAGTTTTATTTTGCTTCAGTGATAATTAATAAGAAAATAATTTGGCAAACCGTGATTAACATATTAGCCTAATATGCAAATTTCATAGGTTGCTTATGACCAGTTAACCATTTATGGGCTCATAGGCTACTGAGTATGTCAGGTGAAATCATACCACATTCTTTAGTACCAATTAGGTTGAACCCAGATATTAGCCTACATTTCAATATTCTGTAGAGTAATAATCAGTGACAGTTTTTGCAAACCTGCAAGAAAACAGAATTTTCAAAGATGTACCTTCTGACTGTATGTATGCTACAGCTTTCCGATGATTTATGCAATGTTGTGCTTAAGTACATGGGCAGGTACTGTCAGGGGGTAGGGGAAAAGCTGACAGGAAATAAATAAGTGAATACACAGACAGACAGACAGACAGATAGATAACACAAACTTTTTTCTAGTATACATATAAACAAATAAATACATCAATACAGATTAGGGCACACATGTTTTTTCTGTAGAAATTTCTCAGCTGTTTTGGAATGAAACACCTAACTTATAATGACATACTGCACTCTTTGCATTTGTGACTCTGCCACTGGTGAGTCGGGTGAAGGACCTGGAATTCATAGCAGTATGAATGTATTCATTTATTAGAATCGATGTTTCTGCTCAACGCCTCTCTGTGCTTTTTGTCTGTGCTGCTGATTTGTTTATCTTATTATTTTTTATTTGCACTTTGCTATGCCAGTACTACCATTTACTACAGTCAGCACACAGTCCTGCACCTTAATATGCCAGTACTACCATTTACTACAGCCAGTGCACAGTCCTGAACCAGAATGCAGGGACGGTACACTGGAGTGCCAAAAGGTGTATCTGGGTTACCAAATTCAGGAAGCCTGTAGCCCAGTGGGCTATCAAACGCCTTCACAACTTTCATTATTTTTTTTGTTATTGAATGTGCAAAAATGCCAAGGAGCTGAAAAAACTAAGATTTGTACTGTAATTTGTAATGTAATTTTCTCTATATTAAAATTAATTTAATAAAATTGGTATTGCATAAAGTATCGTTCAGGAACCGGTATCAAAGTCAAGGTATCAGTACCGGTGCCAGTATTGAAAATTTCTGAACACAACCCAGTCCTGAATGTGTCACAGGGATTATGTGTGTATATAGTCATTCCTTGTGGGTGCTTCTACGTTCGTGTCCTCATTTCCTGTTTACCATAAAACATTCTTTGTTTGATTAAAAGCAGCACCTTTTCCCCTCCCTTGTGACTGAGCCTCACCCTACAAATGGCCATGTCTTATTCGGCCTCAGGTGAGGTGGACATTAAAGTGGCCCCCACTGCTTTAGGAAACAAGGGGGGAAGCATACAGGCTATCTGCCATAAAGAAGCGTGTAGTTGTCAGGAATATTCAGCTGGTGGAAGGCAGCTGTGATTCTTTGTTTGGACTCATATCATTATTATTCAGCAATAGGTTATTAACTTGGTTTTGAGTAGCAAGAGTAGCATTATGTGCTTTTATTAAAAGTGCCACAGTGTGTAATTTCCTGTATAATATTCCATTATGGAAAATGTATTTTGTTTTGTCTCTTACAAAATGATCTGAAGAAGTTGTAGTCATGTTTTACATTCCAAGTGAAATAACACTCAGTTTTTAAGTTTGCATGATTTTTCAATCAAGCTGGCAAGTTTCCAGTATATGCGATGTCCTTCAAAAGCAGAGTTAATAGGGATCTGCTTCAGACAGACTTGCACAAAGGAGGTAATTCTTAGAAAGCAGTAAGAAGAACAGCTGACTGCATCACCAGGAATTCCAGAGCTGCTTAGAGCCAGCAAACACTTTGCACAGCTTTGATGTGGCTCTCCTGTGAAAGACGATGCAGAGAGGTGCTGCATAGGGAAAGGCATCAGGAGCGATGGTCTGAAGGGGCTGTAGAAGATGCTGGAATGGGCTCATAGTAGCATACTATAACGTACTAAAACTAGCAGTCACTAACAAGCTTAAGAGTTCAACTGCTGGAAAGGCAAGAGAAGCAGGCGGATGATGGTTCATTCAGTGAAAAACTAGATCAAGGGTTTTCATTGTGGGGCTCAAGGCGGCTTCGTGGGGGCCCACGGAAAAGACCCTCCTCCCAGTCCTCCATTCTCCATATAATCATGCATTCATTCGGCATCCTTGGAGCCCCAAAGGCATTACAGTATATGCAATAGGTCCCTCCTTGGTCTTCTTTACTAAGACTTCAGATTAAATCTGACCCAAATTAATTCAATTATTTATTTTTAGGGCAATTAAAATCTTATAATATGATGTGATGCAATTTAGAGTTATTTTGGTTGCTGTATGCTTACTATACCACTCTTTATTTCTGTACATTGTGCACATTGATGTCCCCTGAAGTTCCCTCTGGCCGATTGAGCGACATCCAAGGACACAATGTGAAAGCCACCTGATCTCAGGCTCAGATCTGCCACTTCTGTCAGGTGTGTCTGACTGATTCAACACAGAGACTGAAAGTTAGTTGCCAACGTTCTGCTTCATGAGTGACATTGTTTAATTTGCTCGATTGACTCAACTAGGAGCTGCATGGCAGTTTCCAAACTCTTTCTGTGTTCTTCGGTGTGCGTGTCTCTCCCGATCCCCCGTGCCTCTCCCGATCCTCCGTGCCCCTCCCGATCCCCCGTTCCTCTCCCGATCCCCTGTGCCTCTCCCGGCGTGAGTGTGTGTCCCCACCTTCCCATGTATAGATGTGTGCCTAGCTTGTCCTGCACCCCCAAGACAGACCTTTTGGCTTTTAGTACCCAGCACATACTTTCTTCTCCCATCTCTCGATTTTGATTTAAGTTGCTGCACATTTGGACCTTCGAGGGTATAGACATCTCCACTCCCACATTCTTAAGATGGTTTGCAACATCCTCAGACCAAGAGAGGAGCCACAACCGCCACTCTCTGTGGCAAATGGCATTCAAACAAGCGTCTATGTATTTTCTTGTGGCTGGCAGATATATGAACAAAGCATGTGTCATACTAGCAGTAACCTCTATCTGCACCACCCAGATAAACTGCAATCCAACCCTGATTCTGACTCCACAGAAGCCTACTGCTTATCAGCACCTGTAGTACACAATACTAATTGAGGTCAGATAAGCTATGTGTTCCCAGCTCAAACCATCGTAGTTCTTCCCTTTAGGCATCAGTTGACTGAAGAGACATCAAAGGGCTTGCAAAATTATTTTAAGCCTTCGGACAGGAGAAATATGAAAGACTTTTATCTCCTGTGATTTACAGTTAAGTGCTGTTTATATATTTTAATGTAATTTTCTCCATTTGGAATTTTTATTGGCTTCATTTTGATTTTTGAGAATTATTTCTATATACATAGATACCACATGAAATGGGACCAAATCACAATGACAAACACATTTACAACAGTTTCATAGCCAATTAACTTAGTATGTGTGAGCTATAAATTAGGTCTGGTTTTAAACATTTTGATATATGAGTTTTCAAAGCAACACAAGGCAACCAACTGACTTCCAAAGATGCCGGAGTATCATAGTCTGGATTGTAGGTATTTGTAGCATCTGGCATAAAAACAAAAAAAAATGCAAAATTACTTATTGGTTTAGGGAAATGGTTTGAAGCACAAATGAACTTGATGGGCCGAATGACCTCTCGTTTGTAAATTTCTTATGAATTCATATGAAAGCATATTCCAAACATGGACAAACTGCATCAGAAAGATGACTGCTTACAAGTCAGATATCTCTGACAGTGATAGACACTTAATGGGATACTTGCTGAACACTACCAATGAATGGCCTCAAAAATAACCACAGGACTGAACCTTTGTGTTTGAAAATGTCCTTCATGAACTTCACAAAGATGAAAGGAGCCCAAGATATGGACCCTTGAGCAATAGAAAAAAAGAAATGCGGTCTAGTGGGTCTTTCCCCTTTTCCCTCCTTGTGGATGAGTTTAAAGAAAGCCAAAGTATTCCTCTAATTACAATGTCTGTCACCCCTTGGGAGTCATGAGGTCCAATGAGGGCTCTACATAGCTGCATAACAGCCAAGTAATGTCAGGAGCAGGACCAGGTGCACCCTACAGTGCAAACTTTCTTTCCTCACAATGTTCCCATTTTCCATATTCATACCCAAGGATAAACAAATTGAACAGTGGTTTCTGCTATAGGCTGCTAGACCTAAAAATCACTGAATGTTTATGGGAAGTCCTAACGTGCCAACAAGTCCCCGAGTCCTTCACATGTTATGGAACTGGAGGTTTTTCCCTTCTTGAGAAATGAATTACACTACTTCACACATTCTAAGGAAGATTTAAGCTTGAAGACAATGGTGGCCCAGAGTGGCCCTTGTTTGTAACGGACACAGGACATGGTGCATGCAGGGACAATGTGATGATCCACTTGGGGCTCCAAAAGACAATTGGGGTTTATCGAGGAGCCCAAAGCAAACACGGGGGGTGGGGAACATAAAAATAATCACCACGAGGGGTTAGAAATAAAAAGGGGGAAACACTCCAAACCAAAAAATAGACCTACACAGGTTAAAAAGTAACAGAGAACCAGGCAGAGTAACAATCACAGAACAAAGTACAATGACTAACTTTAAAAAACATAACAGACGCGGGCACTTAAATACAAACAGATAACTGGTTAACGAGTGAGCAGGAGTAACATATTACCACAACAACCAATTAACAAGAATACAGGTGGAGGAACTTACCTAACAATTAACAACCACAGAACTAAAGAACTACAAACCTGGAACTAAGGAAACACCAGGAAATACTGCTCATGAATCAAAAGTACGATACAAAACCAGAACAGAACACAAGCAGGGTCATTTTAAATAAGGAGACAGATAGGAAAGAAATACAGGGGAACAGAAAACCAATGTATGTATTAATTAAATAGACATATGACTGAGAGTGTTTTCTTTGCCACATACTCAGGTCACTGGGCTACTGTGTGTCGCAGTCTGGGGAGCAGGGGAAACACACAAGGGTTGAAGGACAGAGAGAAGGAAAGGCGGAATGACCAGCAATTCCTGCTGGCCAAATGGGGAAAGGTCACAAAGGGAATGGTTAGAAGGCACCAACCCTGAGACTTGATATTAATAAATTGTTGTGCGTTACATTTTTTTATTATTCTGTCCACCCTCTCTGTATGTATGTGTCTATACAGTATGGAATGTGGCACCCAGCTTCATATAGCAGGAATGTGGCACCCAGCTTCATATAGCATGAATGTGGCACCCAGCTTCA
>JAODLD010000051.1:8971736-8992159 GCA_026781065.1 Mormyrops boulengeri | reverse complement strand
CATCTTTCCTTCACTCTCTTTTTTTTTTTTTTTTCTTTCCCAACTTCTTATTTTTTTTTTTTTTTTTTTTTTTTTTTTTTTTTTTTTTTGGGGGGGGGGGGGGGGGGGCCCCCCTCAAAATAAAATTCTGCTTAGGGCCCCAATTTGGCCGGGGGCAGCACTGCTCTTCTTACATAATAATGGCATTAAAGGTTAATGCCATTATTATGGCCTAACCATACAGTAATTTATGTTGTATTTATACTGGTCGTTTATAATTAAGCACTGAATAGGTCTACTAAGCTGAAAATTAAAATTATGTTAAATCAAATTTTCTTTTCCATTTGGATATGGAATTTGAATGCCCGTTGTCCATAAGTGTAAAAGGATCAAGAGATTATTTAAGAGATATTATTTTCTATTTTTATGCATATTTCTGAATAGCAGCAGTGCAATAAAATAAACTGTAGATCCGAGTTGCACTGGTGTATTGCTGTGACATTAATTATAAAGTATTTGCACTGTGTTGTTATGTGTGCTGCCGCAGCATGGAAGCCATTGGAGTTCACTTCTGAGTCTGCTTCAAGCCTGTGCACCAGATCAAGCCTCAGTCGCCTGGTTAATGGTCTTTTGGTCAGTTAATTTGGTGACTTCCTCTAATCTTCTGGTACATTCGGTGCTTTCTGCAGCCCGACTATACTGATCACCCGCTTCCTTAAGTCTTGATGTGGCTTTTGAGTTTCTGTGGCCTTGGTACCTTCTGTTCATTTGGCCGTAATCTATGAATTTCACTCTGCACCCCTGGGTCCATCTCTGCGTATCTCACGCTGTGGAGGCGGTGCCTTGAGATGTCATGGGAGGCACGTGGATGCCCCCCCGCAATGACAGAAACTGCCCGCTTTGAAAATATCCCTCTGCCCTCATGACCTTCTGAATTGTTCTGTGTAATTGTCACTGACGTAACGGTAAATCTACCGACCATATCAGGGATACTCAACCGTATTCAACCGGACTCCACCGGACTCAACAATACTCAACTGGACTCAACCGGACTCAACCGGATGCAACCATCCTCAACCAGGCTCAACTAAAACGCAATTTAATCCAGACAGTGCAATCAACCCCACTTCCCCCAGCACTTGATAAATATTTCCTGTTGCTCCACCCACCACCATCCACACGTCCGCCATCCTCCTTCAGATATTTTTACAACACGGCCATAGCCCACCTCCTCCATCTAAGAAAGGTTTCTGAGACTGGTAGAAGCTGGGGGTGGAGGCCCCACTACTATTTTTTACAATGCTGTAATTGTCGACACAAGCAGGGAGAGGGGATAGTTGAGGCCCCTATTTTAGCAGAGGCCCCTGTGCTTCAGCCTGGGAAAGCCCATACTTCACAGTGACTCTTCCTGGTGTTCTTAGCGGAAAGTGACCCACCTCAAGTGCTCATTTGTTTCACTTTATCTGATCCGGCAAAACACTACAAAAATCACTTTGGATTCAATTATCTTCTAAGCAACAGATTAAAGAAAGGAGCAATGAATGTCTTAGGGAGGTAGATTTGTTGCGAACAAACATATACATTAGTTACTTTAAATTGTGGACCCTAGGGTTCTGGCTAAATTTGCTAACAACTTGTTTAAGGTGACCTGTTCAAAATGTGAGGCCAAGTAATGAATGTTGCATTAAAGAAAGGATCCATTAAATTGCAAATAAAGCCTTTTATTCTGATATGAAATGAAAGATTTTTCTCATACTGAGCAAAACCACTTAGAATGAGAATGGAATCAGCCATCTATTGATGAATCCATCATCAGTAACATCAGGGACAGCTTGCATTGGGTGAGAATATCTTGTAGGACAAATATGAACATGCATGGGTGTAAAACTTATCGTGAGCTGAAAGTGATTCATCTGAAAAGAATGTCGCTGAATGGTGGTGGGAGACAGGAGCATCCGCAGGAACCCAGGGAACCCGCATGAGGAGGACATGCAAGCTATGCAGTAATGGAGGTGAATCTGATTCCAGATGCGTGAGGCTGGGAGGTGATTATGGAACCCCACTGAGCCAAGGTACAACATTAATAAACAACTATGCTATAATAGGTAACCTTTTTCATTTCAGGACGTACTCATACTGTTTAAAAGTCCTTCCTCATGTTTCGATTGCTCAGACTGAAAGTGAGGGTAAGCGAGGCGGGGGGGTGGAGGGGGGCACTGTCATTTTTCATTGCTGAGAGACACTCGATTACCTTTTCTGTGCCGGTGTTTCTTATACTGTTTTAACATTTGTCAGATCATGACTACTCACCTTTTTTATTACACTTTCAAAAGCTACCTGGGAAAAACACATGCTCAAAAATGAGTTATGCAAATAGGGAGGCTGCTACACACTGATATGCAAAAGACGGCTGGCCCAGGACCAGCCTGGCTGCAGCCAGCGAAGCCGGCAGGCCACACTCAAGCAGCACCATATCGAGTCAGACTAGAGGCAGAAAATTTGGGTAAATAATTACAAAATAGGCTTCACTGCAGATCACATGACTGCTTGTGTGCCTGTATAATTTAGGTTTTAACATCCTTTTTAATTTCTCTCACCTCCATGTCAAAAATGATGGTTGACTCTAATTAGAATAGAGATGTTTTATTCATCCCCGTGGGGAAATTGTCTTTTCACAAATCCCATCTTGCTCTGTATCAGATGCACAGCCATAGGTACAGGTGTGTGATGTGCCACGTCAACCAGCATCCAGCCACCATGGAACTATTGGGCTTCAAGGCCTCGCTCAGGAGTAACATCACTTGGCCAGTCACAAGATTGGAACCAGGGACCTTAAGATAATAGGCTTTTTACTATCCCTATCCCTAACCCTACCCACAGAGCCACACAGCACCCCCAACTACAGATGTAAAAGAATGAGAACGTAATCGGGAAGGACTGAGAAAAGAATAAGAAAAGTTTTTGTTTCATGAGTCTGAGAACTAAATGAAACTGAGTCCTTGAGTCCTTCTGGCTGCTGAGGAAAGCTTTCAGTCAGTAGGTACACCATTATTTCTCAATGTCTGTGTTCCTCCGGAAACTTTAATTATTGGCCCTTTCTCTTTCTGCTGTGTTTATTATTTTATTCCTTTGGATTACGGCCACCATGAAAGTCTCCTTTAATGGAGTGTTATACTTGCAGACTAAAAGCTCGACAATTGATCTCGAGGATAAAAGAAAGATGATGAAAGCTGAAAAAAACAGGCTAGCCCAGATTTCCATGTGCTACATCCATGTGCAGATGCAGGTGAGACAGAACTGCTTAGTGGTGCAGCATCGATCTTGGCCCTCCTAACGACTCTGTAGCTGTGGTCCCCGACGCAGTGGTTGCAGTTTGAATGCATTCCCCCCAAGGTCAGACCTCCCTTGTGATAAAAGACCAGTCGTGTAAATGATTTACTTCAGGCTGTTCTGTGATCCTGGGCTTTGGGTCTGTCCCTATGACAGCAAACTGCGTCCATTTATTCAGCACCTTATTGATTTTTTTCCTGAATCCTGAGAAATGATTCGTGAGTTCTTTCCTGCGCTGTTTAAATTCAGTCAGATATTGTTCATCAAGGACGCCTTTTGATGTGTTTGTTTTGTTTGGCAGTGGATGGCTTCATTTGACTTTACACTGAAATAATTGTGCCATTTTTAGGTCAGACACTCATGTGTCGTCCTCTGAAGCACCACCAAAAACAAACCAGTTAATAAATAAATGATTAACTGGAGGCCTTTTAATGACATCCAATGAATAAATGAGGGCTAATTAAATAAGTGCATTTTTAAAGAGAGCGTTTTTGCCCTGGGTCCTATGATTAGAGAGTAATTGCAGGAGTGTGATGTGAGAGGAGCAGCTCAGTCTAGATCTCAGGACTGAATGCAGCCGGGATTTGCTGCAAGCAGGAATGTGAGGTGAGAGGAGCATCTCGGTCTAGGTCTCAGGGCTGAATGCAGCCGGGATTTGCTGCAAGCAGGAGTGTGAGGTGAGAGGAGCATCTCGGTCTAGGTCTCAGGACTGAATGCAGCCGGGATTTGCTGCAAGCAGGAGTGTGAGGTGAGAGGAGCACCTCGGTCTAGGTCTCAGGACTGAATGCAGCCAGGATCTGCTGTGAGCCTGAAGGCCAGAGTAGCGGTAGCAGCCCCAAGCTTAAAGAGGTTTTACAGAGACAGAGAAGAACTATGGCTCTCATTGTAAATCCTGTTTGCGTGGCTGAGAAGCCAAACAAACACGGTAACAGGTCATCAACCATGGTAACACAGTGACCCCTGTGTGATGCATGAGAGGCATATGCTTAATTTATCGTGTGGTTGAATAAATAGCATTATGACGGTATAAAAGTGTCTTATTCTCATGGCACTGTCACCTGAGGACCATGAGTTATAAGCTCAGCTGCCAAAATGAGAGACCACCTGACCCCCTTAAGAAGGATTTCGCTTCCGCGTTGGAGGCCGGCCGCATGCGTGGCCAATGTTCCAGCTTGTCCTTCGCAGTCACTCAGAATAGGGGAGTATTCTCAGCTGCCACTGCTCAGCGGGATTCTCAGAATAGGGGAGTGTTCTCAGCTCCCACTGCTCAGCGGGATTCCCAGAATAGGGGAGTGTTCTCAGCCCCCACTGCTCAGCAGGATTCCCAGAATAGGGGAGCGTTCTCAGCTCCCACTGCTCAGCGGGATTCTCAGAATAGGGGAGCGTTCTCAGCTCCCACTGCTCAGCGGGATTCCCAGAATAAGGGAGTGTTCTCAGATCCCACTGCTCAGCGGGATTCTCGGAATAGGGGAGTGTTCTCAGATCCCACTGCTCAGCGGGATTCCCAGAATAGGGGAGTGTTCTCAGCTCCCACTGCTCAGTGGGATTCATAGAATAGGGGAGTGTTCTCAGCTCCCACTGCTCAGCGGGATTCCCTGAGGAGAGGTCTTTGCCATGCCCTCGTTTATTGTTTAATTCACCTCTGAGCTGAAATCCATAGTGCAGGTTTCATTAAATTCAACAAATTACAAGTGTTAGGAGTTTCTTTTTAAAAAAACATAGCTAGCCTTCATAATGAGCTCTTTATTCCCAGTAATAACCACTGTAAAACCTGACTTATATGTCTGTTTGCACAGTATGATGCAATGTGAAGGTACCTACAGCTACAGAGGCACTGTTCCATTATTTCACACTGGAACTTTGCTGTTATTTCCGGTTATTTTCACTTTTCTCCCTATTGTCTCCCTTGCTACCCACAGACCGTAGAGCAGGCAGGAAAATTATTCTGTTGCTACAATAAAAAGTAGCCTTGGCTTTCATTGACATTTCTGAGCTAAAAAAAAGATCATTCCCAGTGGTTTTAATTAGAAAAGTGGGTTACAGACCACTATATTCCAGTTAATAGTTGAAGTTGGTCTCCTGGCTATACTGAAGTGCTATTGCAAGAAGTGTTCCACTGCCTCTAACTCAGGTTAATTGGATTCTTCTCAGATCTGGTCAACAAGAGGAGACAAAGCAAAAAGAATCCTCTTAGCGCAAAGTGGTAGCCGGGTCCAGTATTCAAATCAGCGTCTGTATGCCTCTAGTGCTTCTGTGGCTCGTCATAGAACAACGTTGAATAGGAAGGATGATATCTCTGCATCTTTACAGCCTCCGACCACCAGGGCCCTCGTCAGCTCATAAATTACCGGAGAATTCCAGGAAGGACAGCAAGCTGGCCACTCACAGCTTATTCCTTTGGGTATCACAGTCAGAGCGCAGTGCTGATACAGAGCAGTATGTTTCACAGTGGCCAGGTCGCTCACAGCTTATTCCTTTTGGGTATCACAGTCAGAGCGCAGTGCTGATACAGAGCAGTATGTTTCACGGTGGCCAGGTCGCTCACAGCTTATTCCTTTTGGGTATCACAGTCAGAGCGCAGTGCTGATACAGAGCAATATGTTTCACAGTGGCCAGGTCACTCACAGCTTATTCCCTTTGGGTATCACAGTCAGAGCGCAGTGCTGATACAGAGCAGTATGTTTCATAGATGGCACTGCACACATCTCAGTGTCACATGGAGCTTGGTGAGCCACAATGTAGGATTAGATATGCAGAACACACCTCTGACCCCACCTCTGTGATATTCCGATGCTCCACCCTGCAATCCCTGCTCTCCTGGCTCCAGTTACGCAGTAGAAGGCTCTGACATGAAGACATCCTCCAGAATAGCCATCACTGCTCCTTGACTTCCTCATTCTTTACGCTTACCTTGTGGGTGCCGGGACACAGCAGTGTGGATATAAAAATGTGTCACTGAGAATCACACTGCCCCTAGATACTTCAGGACTACAATCAACACCACCAACAACACAAAGCCTTTTCATATTTAACGGAATGTGTTCAACAGAAATGAAAGTCAAACAACTGGATCCAGACTCCTTATCAGCCATATTCAAAATAACAAACCCAGTATATATTAATGAAAATTTCAAGGTCAACTCGGGCAAGCTGACTTTTGATATGACCTTAACCTTTAAAGAATGCTTTTGGCAGAGGGGCATATTAGCCCCCGCACATGATTAAAAATGGCTAGAAGCCTAGTGTATAAAATTTCATATTAACTTTTTAAACTTGAGGGTATTTCCAGACAATTTCCATGTGGATGGAGGCACCATGAATACAGCTTAATACCTTCTCAGCCAAAGACTGCATGAATATAAAGGCATCCTTTGGCTGGCTGTCGTCCTTAAAGTAAATTTTGATTTAATTTAAATATTGAAAATGGAGCATCTAAAACTCATTACAAATAATTTCAAAATTTGTTTATTAAAATGCTAGTTTAAACTTACATCAAGATTAAAAAGTTATTTATATTTTAACCCTATTTTTCATCACTCCCACGTTTTTGCAAACTGCACTCCTTCTTTCGTTATTTCCATCTCTGTTACCCCACCTCGTCCCATCAGTATCGAACTCTGAAAGCATTTGCAAAAAGTCTGTTGGCCTGCCTTCCTGACAGGAGCTGCTTTCACACTTTCGCAATGTCACGGCCCACACTGATAGGCCAGCTAATGAGTCCGCAGTCAGAACATTTTCACAGTCTGAAAATAGATCTTGATCCCTTATATGTTTCCTATTTTTCTTACCCAAAACTCAATCAATAAAGTCAACAACAAAGCTGTTTGGTGGTTTGACAAGCATGATGCAGTAGACCTTGTGTGTCCCGCCAAGTGTGCAGTGCACTTTTTTCCTAGGACTACTATACTATACTGTACTGTGCTGTACAGTACTGTACTGAACTGTACTGTACTGTACTTGCACAGAATCAATGGATGGATGGATGGATTACTACATTTGCATCAAAGCACACAGTAAGCTACAAATGTATGTATGACTTATAAAGAAAAATTCATAAAATTGACGTACTGAGTTCACAGTGACTAGTGATGCTTGCTGCTCAATGTGACAGCTTGATATAATCTGTTTATGCATTTTCTTTTTAAATAATCCAAATCAATGTATGTGTGTTATTTGCAACGGGTTGGTGACACCAGGAAATCACATCCAGAGTCCTCAGGCCTTACAGATCCCTATGTGTGGAGCCTCCACACTCTACCCATCCTGGACACCCTGGTTCCCTCCACCCCCAAGGAGAATGAAGCTAAGATACCATTTCTACTTTTTCCAAAAGGTACTCAAAGAGGCCTTACAATAAAACACCCCAACACACAGAGATCCACAGACCAACTGGTCCCCCATCCAAACACTGGCCAGGCCCAAGAAGATAGGCAGCCAGACTTTAATTAAGATATCGTTTCTACTTTTTCCAAAAGCCTGAACTACAGGTGCTACAGCTACTGACATATAACAGCTGTGGTCACTGAGAATGTGCATCATTCCCATCACCAGCTAGCTAAAGAAAGCAAATTTATCAGTTAAATATAGGTGGGTGGTGGCCGGGTAGTACAGTGGTTAACACTGCTGCCTCACACACCAGCAACCAGGGTTCATGTCCATAAGTGACCCAAGTACATCAAGGAGGAGCACCAGTGGTCTGACACCAGGGAATCACATCCAGAGTCCTCAGTCCCAACCAGCAAGACATAGGCTCCCTGTGTGTGGAGTCTCCACACTCTACCCAGCCTGGTTCCCTCCACCCCCATGTAGGATGAAGTAGTCCAAGAAGATAGGCAGCCAGGCTTTAGCTAAGATATCATTTCTACTTTTTCCAAAAGCCTGAACTACAGGTGCTACAGCTACTGACATAAAACCACTGTGATCACTGAGAATGCAAAGGTGCGAAATGCCAAGAAGCACAGGTCACAAGGCAGGGGGCACGCTGGGTGGGATGCTGGCCCATTGGAAGGGGCACACCACTTAGATACGAATTATGGGGGAAAAGGTGGATTCATATCAGTTCAACCACTTCTAGCACCAAAGTATCTTTTCTAATAAACCTTGATCCATGTATGTTGAGCCTGTCACAGGAATGGAACATCGTTTACGTAAAATACTCATAAACCTGAAGAGAGTGCTAGGAATGGGCTGCGGTTTATTACTTTACATTAAAAACTAATATAAATGTGTGTATTTTTCATCAGATAGCATTTTATGATATTTTTAAATGTTTGTTGTTTAATGGCATTTTAATTTAAAGCATGTTGCTTTACAGCAGCCTTTCGGGATTTACTATCTGACGCTGCCCTGTTAGCAGACCTTTCATGCTGTTCAGCATAATGCTTGAAATACAGCAGCAAAGGTCTGGCAAACCATTTGTCTTTACCGCACGGAAGCTTGCAGAGATGTACGGCCACATTCCAATCACTTTTAATGTCTGAGCGGATATTAGCATGCACCCAATTTACGATAAAATCCTTGCCCATGCATGCTTTATAAAACAGCTGCCCTTCGTGCTGCCTGATTTGTTTGATGCTCATAAACCTCTTTCTAGCATTTCACATTTCGACCCAAATGGATCCAGAATGCCCGTAGAAAGGTATCAATTAGTCATCAGTACTCAGTCCAGCTTTTAAACAAATTGTTCTGTTTATCCTGCAGAGCCCTTATTTTTTATGAGTGGTGCCTAACATATTTAATTTACACACAAGAACTATATTAGTTATTTATATTGAATGTTTTGTCACTTGTAAAACTGTAAATTACAGACATGCTCACAACATCAGAATTCAGAAAAAAGGGTTGGCTGTAATGATTCTAAAGAATTCAGCTTTGCAGATGTGTGCATATGCAAATGAAATTCATATGAAATACTTCCAAAGGGTGTTAATTAAAGTTATCATATTAATACACTGAAAAACAGCATTGCATTTTTGTAGTTAAAAAGATTCATTTTATTTGTCTGTAGCCAGTGTTGGTAGATGTGTCAAGTCCCGTTCAGTCTCAAAACAATTTAGTGTCTATAAGAGCAGAAGACGGGCTAATGCAGGGTGTTATCAACCAGTCATGGTGACACACTGCGCTGCGTGTCATTCTGACACACTTTCCATATCTGTGGAAATGTCTGCACATGAAAATAGGAGGTTGCTCTAACTTCATGACAGCAAAGGTAGATTGTTAGTAATATTCTCAGAAAAATCAGCTGCTTCTCATGATGAAAACAGCAGAAATGTTGTGCCTTAATTTTGCTTTAACATTTACATTTTAGTTCGTTTTTTGGACTTCATGGTCACACCCAGTCGTCTAACTACTGATCAAACTTTTGACCTAAAACTATTTTAATCAATGATTTAGAAAAGAAAGGGAATTGTCTGTGAGAATGAAGAATCAATTTTCATAGGTTTTATCTTCATACAAGCATTTGCTTTGTTTTTCCAAGTTATTATGTTGAAATTTTGCCAGCATAAATCAGCCTCATACATCATAGCGTGACATCAGTTGTGTCTCCCTGACCTCCTCTCCAAGCCGGGGGGGAGTGGGTCAGCTTTTGAGGTCAACCCTCAGGGATGCTGACTGACTGACTGACAGGGGCGTGACAGGGGTGTCCACAGCTGTTGGGGGCGTGGAAGCATTCGGGCTGATTACAGTGTCGATAAGTTGGGGGTTATGATAATGTGACTGTACTTTCAGTACTTATAATTCTAACCACCAAGGTCCAAGGGAAACTTTTCAGTGATTATGCAAGATCCGCCTCAGAAACATGAAGGACAAACCAGTTCGCTTCACAGATTACAGTCTTTCTAACATTTCTTCCATATGTATCACATGATTTTATCTAGACCGATGTATTTAAAAAGGAGGGTCAGCCTGCCCCTGAACCAAGTCCGTCAAGCAAAATAAAATAAAAAATCACTCTGCCAGCCCTGGGATTTGAACCACTGACCTTCCAATGCCAGCCCTGGGATTTGAACCAGCGATCTTCCAAGCAGAGCAGAGCTGAGCATCCTAACCCTCTGAGCCCCACCGGCCCATTTCTTAAGGTTTTAAATGAAGCTAAAAGGTTTCCTAACAGCCTTTTCTAGTGTTAGCCACTAAGCACTACATTGTCATACTGAGTAACATTATAGGGAAAACCACTAAACCACTGGGGTGTTTGAGTTTCACGCTTCTCGTCTCAGAGGAGTTAGGAGTTCTCTAACTAGAACAAAGTTAGACTCACCTAGTTAAAATGAATGAGAGTAGCCTGTTTGAACGCCTCCACAGATCCGTAATCCTTTAGAGACCACACAAATGGATACAACAGCTTGGACCAGAACAAGCCCTAGATGTCTGGTGTGCCCAGAGTTTATATGAACCGTTCTGAATTGCCAAGTGGTACCTCCCATGAATGCCTTTCACTAGTAAATACTATAAGATACCTGGTAATGTGTGTTGCTGGGGCCAGAAGGTCTCCAGTGATTCATTTGGTAGGTTGTACAGCTGGCGGAGGGGATAGAAACCCCCAAAACCTGCAGAATACAGTGTAACCCCTGAGCACTGTGCCATGACCTTATTTTTATGGCTGGATAAAAACTGTTATCTCATGTAGCTGTTATGTAACTGGACAGACTGGTAACCAGAAACTCAAAGTAAAAGGGGTCCTGGGACTAACAAATTAAGAAATAAATGAAAACACATATAACAATGAGATATGTGCTATTTCTATTTGCAGATGCTAAAAGGGGTCATGTAAGCCATCTGAAAACTGCCACCTTGGGGTTAGAAAAGAAAAGTTTCTTTAAACGTATAAGATTAGGCAAGATGTAATTGTAATGTAATGTACTTATATGAACACTACATTTGGACAAGTCACCACTGTCTGACAGGATCCAATTGTGCCCAAATCATAGGTCCGTCAGCAGATCCCCTCATTGCCGTCATGCTGGCTGACAGCCTGCTTCTGGTATTTTCACAGGATGGTTAAGTAAAGGGGGAAACCACAGTGGACATTAATTCAGAGAGATGAATGGCGCACCTGCTGTCCTCACAGCAATAATGCAGGAAGGACCTCTGTCCTTCACGTTCCGTCTGTCTGTAACTGGCCAACAGATGTTGAGCCCACGCCCTGCAAGCGCCAGTCAATTCTAACATACTTTTGGGAATATATTTTGCAATATTCTACCAACCATATGCATTAGTTCAATCACGCCACTGACAGCTGATTGGTCTTACTTGGCAGGATCAGTCTATAGTGATTCGTAGGAAGGATTTTTGTTTTTTTCTTGGGCTCTGGTGTTACACTTTGAGGTTCATCTTTGCAAAAAGAAAAACTACGGTTTGTTTACATGGAAAATTCTAACTAAGTAGATCCTTGTACCAATGCCACTGTCATTTGAAGTGATCAGCATCTTCAATTAAATAAACAAAATGAAGTTGCAATTTGACATGTTAAATTAACTGGTTCAGGAAGTTAATAATGTGTTTGCACCAGTGTTGTTAATCAGGGTAGCTACATGTGCAGAGTCTGATTTGTTTTCATTTTGATCAATATCCAACAAGCAGTGAAAATTATGGTTAGGCTGTGACTCGGGGACAGAATCAATCTTTTTTTCTGCTGTAAGTTATAGAGCTGGTTTCCTTTTTATTGATATTCAAAATGCAAATGGATCAAATGTAACAGCAGAGAAGATGTACGGCGGTCTGTAAGGCTACATTCAGACTCATCTTGTCAGGTGAAACCGCCAAAGGTCTGAAAGCTGTTTCCTTGGTGCTTCAGCACACGGGGGCGCCCCCCAGGCTGGCCTGCCATTTTTTTTCCACTTTCACATTATTGTTTGAAGATGTAAAAGATGAAAGTGTAAATGAAATTGCATTGCTGGTGCCTTGGGGTCGAATCTCACGACTTGTCCTGGTGAAATGCAGTGTGGGTGACGGTTCGCTTCCATGTCACACATTTCACTCTCAGCGTGACTCATACCTGAGCGCCGTGGAGGAAAAAGGCCATTTATACTCATCATCATAACTCAGATGCCATAAAGGAGACGGCCAGGATCACACATTCAATTACCGCGGAGCAGCATGACAAACGTTTCTGATAACAAATGGCGCGATATTCATCGGCGCAATGTGCGGCATATCATGCGGCTCTTTACATAAGAATACTCATATTGATAAACATTTGTAAAGACTGAGCAATTTTAAGTTTCTGACTTCATCATAAATCAAAATGACACACAAAGAAAACTATAGTACAAAGTGCCATGAAAACTGCATAGGAGTGTAATGTTATTCCAACCGTATTCCTATGGAAATAAATTAATGCAGGCTCTGAAGAAGGGTTACTTAGGTTATAGAAACAGTTTACAGTTTCTGTAATGAGGTGTGGATTAATTAAAATTAATTATGGATTAATTAAATGAAAATGAATTTAAACCACATCTTTGTGCTTTACTAATAAATGTACTTCTATCCTTCAGTTCTGCTCGTCACAGCAAAATATGAATATTCACCAACTATTCAAATCATAAGTATTGGTATTGCTATTTTAAAGCAACATTTTACCGAAAAACCACGGCATCAGACCAGTATTCAAGCATGAATTGTAACAGTACATTTGGGTATTGGGGTAGACCAAGTACACACAGTGAAAGAAACTTTTTTATCGACTAACTTTATCACAAATGGCATATGTACCTAAACAAAAGCTGACTTGTGGCGCTTGTAGAAAAAAATGGAAGATGGTGGAAAACAACTACTGATGGTTCTCATGTAAATTAGATGCTGATAGTTTAGTAATTATGATTTATTTTCTTAAATATCCCTTTTCATTTAATTTTATGTAATTTAATAACCAAATATGGTCAGGACCTGTCCCGTCATGTTCCCGTTGTGTTAATCATTCATACTTATCTCTGCTTCGTCACTCATTATCTGTGTATAGCTGTAGCTGCCCTTACCTCCTCCCCAAATCGGTCATTGTAGCTGTGTTAGTGTGCTGTAGGCTTGTTGGATGTCAATGCTCTGTGTTGGTCCCAATTTGTAGTTTGTGTCATTTGTCATAGTTTTGTTCAGTCTTTCCCTTTTTCCAGGTCAGCCCTAGTCCCTTCCATGTGATTTCTTCTTGTGTTAGGTTTTCACTCCTCAAGATCCTTTGCTTTGTAGTTTTGTTGGAATGTTTGCCCTTATGACAAAGACCCCTTTTGTTAACCCTAACCCTTATGACAAAGACCCCTTTTGTTAACCCTAACCCTTATGACAAAGACCCCTTTTGTTAACCCTAACCCTAACCCTTATGACAAAGACCCCTTTTGTTAACCCCAACCCTAACCCTAACCCTAGAATTACATACTGCTCCCCCTCGCCCACACCCTGCCTCCTCCCTAACCCTAACCCCTAACCCTAACCCTCTTATCCCCACACCTCAACGGTTTGTTGACAACCCGCTTATTCACCCTTTAAGCAACAGTGATCTGGAGGAGCCCAAGGAGCCTGACGAACCCTGTAAGTCACCCGCTGTGCAGACGTCTCTACCAGTACGCGTGGCACACTGGTAACGACACTGTGCGGTGAAACTGATGATCCTGGGTCTGGTCCTGGCCCACAAACCTGACTGGCTCTGAAGTCGTCCAGGAACACAGAGGATGAGATTGTTTGTGATGATGTCCTCCAGCGGAACCTCCGTCTCCAGTCCAGCATCTACAGTAACATATCCACTCCCTCGCCAGTGACACCTGTGACCCGAGCTGCCTCGCCAGCAGCGCCTGTGACCCAAGCTGCCTCGCCAGCAACATCTGTCACTGCATTCCTTTTACCTTGGAGGTCAAAAGTTGGAGCTAGGAATGATGTCATACCCGAGTTAACTGCATTCTAGTATAGCCATTTAGCAATACGTGTTTGAAACAGCAGGATTTGTTGCTTAGCCGGATAACTTGTCGGCTGTAAGGTACCCCAGTTAAATTGGCCTTTCTTTGTTTACTTACATCTACCCCAAACTACCTTAAATCTGACCAGTTATCTGGCTAACCGAGAAATCCTGCTTTCTGAAACAGACCCCAGTTCTAGCCAGGTTCATTGTTAGCCATTGTTAGCAATACCAGTTGATACCAACACATTATGTGGTATTGTTAGGGACACTGTAGAAACATGTTCACAGATAGCGGTTGGACATGACTGTGTTTATGACTCATTTAATGAGCAACAAATGCGATAAACAGTGTATAACTCATTCCTGTTGATGAAGAACGCAGCCATCTTGAATGCTGAAGTCAGGGTTGCAGAGATGCCTCTGAATTTTCAAAATGGAACTCCAACTTCAGGGGCATTCTAGTTCAAATCTCCAACTAGGACCTCAGTAATTACAATTTCTGAGTTGAAATGGAACACGGCATATGTCCCAAACCGCCTCACGTGAGCCCAGCTCAGGCCCAAGGAGGTCCTGTCCATATCTCCCGTCTCTGGCCTGGAGGACCCAAGCTGCCTCGCCAGCAGTGCCTGTTACCCGAGCTGCCTCGACAGCAGCTCCTGTGACCTGAGCTGCCTCGCCAGCAGTGCCTGTGACCCGAGCTGCCTCACCAGCAGTGCCTGTGACCTGAGCTGCCTCACCAGCAGTGCCTGTGACACGAGCTGCCTCGACAGCAGTGCCTGTGACCTGAGCTGCCTCGACAGCAGTGCCTGTGATCCGAGCTGCCTCGACAGCAGTGCCTGTGACCCAAGCTGCCTTGCCAGTAGCCCCTGTGTTCAGCCAGCGGCTTCTCCAGAGCCAGAATCATTGGTGGCCATGTCAGTAGTACTAACGTGCAAGTTGTCGTGTCCGCGGCACCTAACGCATCAGTGGCTGCCTCGCTAGCACCCACCTCGCCTGCGGTCTAGGTACTTTGAATAGATTACACTTTTAGTCAAAAATTATTTTGCCAGATGTTGTCGCGAAGATAATTAATAAAAATACAAAAAATGGAATTACAGAACAGTTTAAAACCTGGCTAGAGTGAAACCTTGCCTGATTATTTTATTATTAGTAAAGGAAAGTTCTCCATTAATCCCAAATTATCATTTGTCCCTTAACAATTTACACAAGAAAAGGATTAAATGGAGTAGTCATTATAATTGTGGCAGATGAGTATGCCACCCCCCACCGCTGCTGACTTCCCATGTAAAAATGATCCCGGTGTAAAGGTGTGAAAGGCTGAGCCTGCGACTGAGCTGCTGTTAAGGGGAGAGGTGTGAAATCTCCATTGTCTTTTTAAAGCCTTTTATCTCGCCTCCTGCCTCTCCTTCTCAGCTGTGACAGACCATTATGCATTTCGGGTTTTAAAGTTGCATTTGTTACATACAGAATCATACTTAGCACACTGTACAGTGAAATGCATTGGTGCCTAGCTTCAGATTCCGAATGGGGGGCACAGGTATAAGGGGGGTGCGGGGTGGGGCTGAAGTATGAAGAATTAGACATTAAGCAATAAACATGACAATAATCATAAATATTCGATACTGCATGGACAGTTCTGTTACTGTTTAAGACATCATGTTATTACATAAGCAAAAAAAATTAAAGATTAATTTTCTTAAATTTTATACGTGTTTTTAAGTATTAGATTTTGTAATATAGTATTAGATTCTCAAGCCTGAGAAATATGTGGATCTTTAGAATGCATACATTAATTGGCCAAATAAATGACCGAGTTATTTTGCGGGTTGTGGGTTGAAAAGTTTAGGAACCCATGCTTTAATGGATAAGTTAAAAATGCTACAAAAATGCTATAATTACGTATTAAATTCCAATTGGTACCATCTGTAGTTCTATAACTTTGGTTCAAGGGGAAGATAAATCAAAACAAAGCAGAACTTATGTAGACCTTGAAAAGTTGACCTTTAACATCCAGAGGTAATGACCCACAGCTAAAATCAACCCTTTAGAGTTTAACAGAGATGAAAAGGTCCCACTCCCCACCCAAGAGCTCACGGGAGTCTCTGCAACTCACCTTCAGCACACCAGGTGAGAACAACAGACCACTGTCCACAACAAGAGCAATCAACTGTGTTATGAAACACTGATGAGTTCTGCTGATGTGTTTGTAAAAGAAATTAGTCTGATAATAGAGGCCATGGGGAGGACATGGGCAGAGGACCAGGATCGAGGGTATATTGGAGAACACCGAACCCCAATAACAACAGCAGAAACACAAGGTGGTCAGACGCTGGACCGTCAGGTACACATACGGTGGGCAAGTTACACAACACTAGAGACACGCGAGGATCGTATGGGTTTCATGCAAGACACGGGCAAACACACGTGCAACGTCAGGGAAATACAACTATTATCAGCAACAAATACATACAAGGGGCTATTTACAATTACTTACTGGCCATGCTAGGACATGCACACCCCGCCAGAGCTACACTGCCCCCTCCTCTTAGGTCGAACATTCCAGCGACCACCACTCCCAGTCCCCACCTCAGTTCTGAAGCAAGTCCCTGGTCTGGTGGGACCATCAATGCGTTGCCCCCAATGACGAGGCCATCAGCCCCCCCGAGCACTGGTGTGGATAGCTATTGGCGGGTGCTCTTGTGTCAGATCCCCCCAGCCACTGAACCTTCTTTTTACACAGCTTAGGTGGATCTGGTAGCCCCTTCAGGGGGTCCTCCTGGCCAGGGAACTCCATTCCCAATAACTCTCACAGCCAGGCACCCTTCTCCAGGGACAGCCATCGCATGGAGCAGCCAGGGACCCCTGGTGGTGCACCTTTCTCCTGGCCCGGCCCTTCTTTTTATTCCACTTAGCAGGGCCCTGATGTTGTGCAGCAGGCTGGTTCTGCCACGCAGCCTTTTGCTCGCAAGGTCGGGTGGCCCTGCACTGATGTTTCTGCACCACAACACGGGTAACCTGTCAAACATGCCAAGCGGGCCTCCTCCTCCCACTGCTCAGGGAGGTCCGCCGTCAGCTGGGCATCCGGAGTGAGGCATGCCTGCTCGCGGTCCTGCATCATGGCCTCCGCCTCCCACTGCTCAGGGAGGTCCGCCGTCAACTGGGCATCCGGAGCGAGGCATGCCTGCTCGCGGTCCTGCATCATGGCCTCCGCCTCCTGCTGTTTGCAGCGCTTTAAACCTCAACATGCCTCCTCCCGGCCGAGCAGCGCTGTCTTGCGGCCTCGGAATGCCGCCTCTGCTGCCTCGGCCAGGCTCTGCGGTGGAGTTGTTCAGTACCCAAGTTCCTTAGAGTACACGTGGCAGCTGATCTCACCTGGACCTTCAACACCACCTCATTCACCAAGAAGGATCAGCAGCATCTTCATTTTCTTTAGCAGCTGAGGAGGGCAAGTTTACCTCCCCCCATCCTGACCATGTTCCAAACTCCACTGAGAGTGTCCTGATCAGCTGTCTTTGACTGCAAGGCCATGCAGGCTGGAAAAATCATCAAGATCCCTCTACCCTTCATTGAGGACATCTCCCTCAAGCACTGCCTCCACAACGCCTCCAGTATTGTAGAGGACCCGACCCACCCTGAAGAAGTATCTGAGGTTCTGAAACAGTGTCTCCCCCAAAGCTGTTATGACTTATAACTAAATCTGACCTACCACCAGCATAGCAACTTTATCCAGTAGACACTGCACAAGACTATACTTTTTCTTACAGTTGTGTCACACCTGATGTATTGGTATATCTGTCACATTTATTCATATTTTCACCTTTTTAATCAAGATTTCAATAATCTCTGCTGTATCTGTTATATTGTGTGGGTGCCCCTACCCCCCTGTGTGTCAGTGTATGTATTCCCTCATGTGTTCCACGTGTTGTTTACTTTATGTATATATACTGCACTGTGGTCCTGGGGAACGTTATTTCGTGCCACTGTATGCTGTGGATTGCATATAGATGGTGTGACAATAAAAGCCCACTTCACAATAAATGCCTCTAGAACATTCTGTTCCAGGAATACCTACACCACTCCATGTTCCTTCAGTGCTTTTGCTGTTGTCCTTTGTTGATTTGAATAGTTGTCTTATTAGGTTCTTGCTCCCGTTTTGCTTGCACTTGCAACAGGTCCTTCATCAGAAGCTCAGCCTAGCCGCACTTGAGCCTAGTTGACTCATAGACAGCTGTATGTTTGTAATGTGCTATTTACCTCACTTGTACATCCATTTGGAGAAAAGCATTTGCCAAATAAAATAAATGTAAATATAATGTAAATAAGAGCTGGCTTGTCCAGACCTCACCTTAGCCCACATGTACAGTCCTTTAATTCAGACCTTAAGCTATTGCAGGCTGTTCATCTTGTCATATTTCACACCCAGTTGATCATTAAAGTCCATATGTTTAACATTCATTTCTTTATATTTTTTTTTATCTTTTTATTACAGAAATGACTGTTGAAAACAGCGTGGTAAAGTGCAACTTTTAATTTAATTTTTTTTAGATTACAGATTGTTCAGCTACAACATGTGTTTACCACATTCTCACAGTTTGTAAGAAAGGCTAACATTTGGTGACACTAAAAGATATTGTGGTCAGGTACGATTGGTTCTTATTTTATTTTCCATTCACAAGCTCCACACGGAATGAAACGATTTTTCTCATCAAGGCGGAAATGCCTATTTTAGTTTTTTGGGACTGTGACTTTTTCAAAGTACTCTGGGTGCCTTCTTTAGAAAATTGCTAAAGTCCTTGTCCAATTCAAAAATATTTTTAAATAGATATCTGATAGTGTTGGGTTTTATGTGAGTTGCAAGAAAAGGGCAACAGGATGGAAAATTTTTTAATTCAAATTCTGAGGCCTTCGGCAGTTTTGTCTCCATCTCCACTAAGCCTGTGTTTTAGAGTCTCCTGCTGTATCTACACAACGCAAAAAGAATCATGTGACTGCCGCTATATGATTTTCCTTAAAATTTTTAATATTGAACTTGTTTTTTTGCTTTTTCTTTAAACATTAAATGTTAGTATCCTCATATTATACACATTTAGGTTTTTTTCATTTCAATAGCCAACATACTGCTGAATCAATGTTATGATGCTATTATGGCAATAATACAATTATGCTAAACTAGATTGGAAATTGAAATCCTAAGAGAACCGGTACTGCTGTACTCTGTAAACACTTAACTGGTCTAGTAAGGACGTGCAGTTCTTCAGTGCAAAGTAAATGCAGAAACATAATGCCGATAATTTGTTTACAATTTTCTGTTATATCATTATTTATTCTGCAAGACAAAGTCTTCCTTTTGGAAACCGGTCTTCAGGGTATTTGAACATGTGCTAATATTTTCAGGACTCATGTTGTAGAAACTGTATAGAAAAGGCCTGCAAATATGGAAAAGGCTCTTCATGCAGCCAAGAGAATGGAAGCTTGTGGTAAAATTGCTTTGTAATAAATGTAATAAGGGATGGTTAGCAGAAGAACTTCCAGTAATTATCATGCACTGTGTTTCAGCTCAGTATTGTCACGCCCAGCCCCGATCGCCCTCATGTGGACCACACCTCCTTGTTAACCCCGTGTGGAATCCTCCCGTTTGCCAGCTGTTGTTCGTTTCCTGCTTGTTACCTTTTGTATTTAGTCCACGTTCTGTCTAGTCTTCCCCAGATCCGTCATTGAAGTCATCGTGTTAATGTTTGGTTGCTGTTTGTCACTCGTAATAAACCCCGTATTCCCCGTATCCTGGGTTCGCTCGCCTCCTTCCCCGCTTGCCTCCTTACCGATCGTGACATGTATTCTTTCATTTATTTTTTGTGAAGGACGGGGGATAATATTGGGAATTCAGTACTGGGGGGTACACATCCTTCCTGGAGCCTATACCTCTGGCTAAAACAACAGCTTTTTTGTAATATCATATCAGAAACCTCTACACAGTGGGAAAGGATGGGATATGATTGTGTATTAATTATATGAAGCATCAACCTTAATCCTAACCTGAGGAATATTAAGCCAAAGATCATCACTGCCTTTGGAAAAAGGGATCGCATGAGAAAACAAACAGAAGTAATTATAAGCTGAAATAATAGACAATTATAATTTTTTTTATAAAAGTCACATTACTATCTATCTATATCTATCCATCCACCAGAGGAGGGGCATTCCCCACCATATTTAATTTGCCTTAATCCCCCCC
>JAODLD010000051.1:8900363-8921365 GCA_026781065.1 Mormyrops boulengeri | reverse complement strand
ACAGTCTGGGTAACATAGTGGCTGCCTTCTGCCCTATGCAGTACCGTTTATGTGTGGCACCACAGTCTGGGTAACATAGTGGCTGCCTTCTGCCCTATGCAGTACCGTTTATGTGTGGCACCACAGTCTGGGTAACATGGCTGCCTTCTGCCCTATGCAGGGTACTGCACAAGCTTGCTGACACAACAAAGCCCCACTTGAGCTGTGAGGTTGAGTGCTGCCCACTGAGCTACTGTCAGAATATTATTATTTACACTATTTACCTTCATACTACAGTACCAAGAAAAGGGATACTTTCTTATTCAAAGGCCGGTGCTAATTATTTTGCCCATACATAAAAGGCAGAAGATTTTATGCAACATGAATTTTAAAAAGAAGCTTCTCCGAAGTTGTGGCCACGCTGCACATGGGATCCCAGCAAACCCAGCAAACCACAATGACGGCTTAAAAACTGCTTGCGTGCCAGATAACTTCCTTTCTGTTTATTTTTGGGGTTGTGGGCTATTACTTTCATCCCAACCCAGTAAACAGTGTTGCGAAATTTCTGCAAGACTTCACAGTCTGTGGGAAAGGAATGCTTTGTACAATGTACCATATGTCCAAGTTGTGCTTTTCATAATCTTCCTAATTGAAGGTTTGCACCCAATTATCAAATGCCCATTGTACTACAGAAATGCCAAGCAGGCATTGTGGCATCACAAAGGTGGAATGGTCAACAAAGTTAGCACAAATGTTCTATGAACCATTTGCAGAAATTGTGGAATTACTGTATATCAGCATAATAACAATAAACGTCCTGTGACCTTTGTGGGAGAGCAGTTCAAAACACATTGAAACAGAACAGTTTTTAAAGCAATGAAATGATGACAGAAGAACTTAATATGAAGTTAAATCCAACTTACTAATTCCTCTCTCATGACGTGGAATGTGCTACAGTGTGCTGAGCACAAACATCCTGCTTTTTCCCCACAGGATTTTTACTCATGTTCCACTTTGAAAATTTCTTTTCTTATACATCCAGAAGCCACCACATCTCCAAAAAAATTACACTAGATTGACTTTTAAAAAGACACCATAGAAGGGTGGAGGGGCCCCTCCTTAAGCATTACTGTTCGATGTAGACTGTCAATGACCTCATCACACCACGCTAGGAGATGCAAGGAAAGCTTCTTCAATTGTTTGCAACAAAAATGCGCCCATCATATATGTTTGTCCTTCCTGCATAATTTTTTTGTGCATTGCCATGTGCAACTCGGGTCGTTTACCCAGCTTACCCAGATGGACGCATGAAATAGGAGGGTGGCCTGTGGCTGGAAAGGCCCAGCACTGACTGGGGGAAACACGATTCTCTTAAAGTCACAACCTCACAGCAAGGCAGCGTAGAGATCCGGAGAGAGGGAGAGTGAGGGGCCTGTGGGCGCCGTTTTGTTGATTTGGCTCAGCACTGATAAGAAACGTAACCTATTTGATGGGAAATGCATGGATTAGCATACGAGAGCTCACCCCGCGACTCTCTCCCCTTTCGCTGCTTCCATATTATCTCACTCAGCCTTATTTCAGATGCTCCTTCACACATCAGTTAGCGGTACTCGGTACCTTTTGTGCTAACAGCTGCCACATTGTCTCCCAACATCAAGCCTAATAGCCAGGGAGTTGGCTAAACAGATGTCAGTTCACATTTCAGGCCCTCTACCTGTAAGTGACTTTGCCACCAATCAGGCCAGGAGCTGTTTTGGCTTGTAGGCACTTATTTGTGTGTGTGTGAGTACTGTCAAATAGACATTTCCAGCTTACTAATAGCAAAATATTATAGTGGCATCAACTGTCTCTTTTTGAAACAGAAATTGAAGTTTGAGGCTGATTTAATGGAGGATGCAGAATGGTGTGATTGGTTCTTGGTGACCTCATTGAGGTACACTGGCATGTTTGGTCTTGCTTCGGTTATATTAGCCATTACAAACCTGAAAGGTAGGCCCTTGTGATGATGGAC
Source organism: Mormyrops boulengeri (assembly GCA_026781065.1). Taxonomy (NCBI): domain Eukaryota; kingdom Metazoa; phylum Chordata; class Actinopteri; order Osteoglossiformes; family Mormyridae; genus Mormyrops; species Mormyrops boulengeri. The sequence continues at coordinate 8,919,375 of JAODLD010000051.1, read as the reverse complement.
AGGTTTCACACAGTCACTGCTCTCCGATGGTTTTCTAATTAAGCTGGCCATGGTATTGCACAGTGCAAATGCACATTTCTCAAAGCAAGACAAGTGTCACAAAGTCTGAAAGTGTCTGCTTGAATTGCCCACTGGGATGGACAGGTGGAAACAGATTTTATTTGGCATGGGTTTGGAGACAGCAGAAGGAAATTAAATCATAAGACGGAACAGAGGAGACATGAGGGACACCAAAGAGGGACCAGGTCCTGAAATTGACTATGGCAAAATAAGGAATCAGGCCTAAAACCTTGGCTTAGCCACATTCGGATCCTTACCGACGACAGAGCCTAAGTGTCACGCCCAGCCCCGATCACCCTCCTGTGGACCACACCTCCTCATTAACCCCGTGTGGAATCCTCCCGTTTACCAGCTGTTGTTCGTTTCCTGCTCGTCACCTCCTGTATTTAGTCTACGTTCTGTTCAGTCCCGTCAGATCCGTCATTGTAGTGTCAACGTGTGATTGCGGTGTTGCTAGTCTCCTGCGTGATCCCTGTTGCCTTGTCGGAATAAAGTCCCTGTTTACCCTCATCTCCGGCTGAATTGCCTGCTCCTTCCCTTCGCCTCCCGCCGAACCGTGACACTAAGACCTCTGCAGTATATAATATAACTATACTATAAGTGCATGATACACATAACACTTTGATTGATTGATTGATTGATTAGTGCAGGGCATTTTCCCTCACATTCCATCTAGGATGAACCCCTGCTTTGAGTGGGTGGGTGATTTCCCTTAATTGTTAGCTTCCCCCTCGGTACAAATTTAACCGGCAAAGCAGAACTTTCTATTCTTAATATAAGATATGGCACATTTAATGTCAACATGCCCAGGGGGGCTGGGTAGCCAGTTGACCTTGGACCCCCAGAGGTTTTTTTCCTACCTGGTAGTGTGTGGCTTCTCTCCTCCATTGTCATCTGCCTTTCTTTCTCTAATTTCTCTTCCCTTTTCCCTGTTCCATACTCTGTCTTAATGTAGGGTGACCAGATACTCCATGTCATCCTGGACACTTTGAGCTACTTCAGGTTTTACAAACTACTTTCAAACCGAAAGGCTCCTGTGCTCGGCTAAATAGTTCAACAGTTCTTGCGCTTTGACTGGTTTGTTTCCTTGATTGAAAGACTCATCCAGCTGTTTCACATTAACATTAGTGACACATTCATGATTATAGGAGACTGACCAATAAGCACACAGCAAGAACTCAGTGCTAAAGTGAAATCCAGGTCCTTTGAATTGAAATGGTAATTTACAATTCCTGTCCTAGCTCAGAGTGTCCTCCCTGACATGGGTTATCTAAATAATAATAATAATAATAATAATAATTATTATTATTATTATTATTATTGTTATTATTATTATTATTATTATTATTATTATTTAGCTCAGAGTGTCCTCCCTGACATGGGTCACCTGGTCACCGTACTTGTATCACAGCACACCCATGTGAAGCACCTTGGGCTGACTCTTGTGGAAAGCACTATATAAACAATTGGATTGAATTAATGTGTTAGTACTTTCTTTATAATTTTATTTTTTGGAATTTTTTTTATTTGGTGTCCACCTTTAATCATTTAAACCTGGTTTGCCCAATTCTGGTCTGGTTTGAAACACAGTTTGCAATTTTCCCTACTCAGACACACCTACTACACCTGGTAATTAACTGATTAAGATGCGTTTGAGCAGGGAAACTGTGTTGCAAACTTTGAGCTGAGCAGACCTCATTTAAACAAATAGCAAAATACAGGCTGTATCGTACTGTATGGGGGAAAAACGATATATAAAATGCGGTCGCAATTCTCTCGATGACAGCATAAACGCACTGAATACATGATTTGAGGTTCTGGATCCAATGACATGTATTTATCAACTGATTTTTGCAACAAGCCAAATAAAATTTATGAATGCATTATAAAACATTTTTAAAATGTTCGAGACTTTTATTTTGACAGGAGTTCTGTCGATAAGCGGAAGTTATAGGTTGACTTTCCGGAAGTTATGTGTGCAAAGCCATGATGTATTACGGCTGTAGCAAAGTAGCGTGGCTGCCTGAAATGTGGTGTTTAGTCCTGCACGCGTAGGGTCACTGGTAATCGGATGCTTTCTTACATGTCCTGTGATTGCACTTTAATGTTGTAGTTCACTACATTTGGATAAACTGACTTGTTTGAGGAAGCAGTATAGTCGCGACTAATGTATAATAAAACAGTAAAATATAATTTGCTATTCAGAAATAATATTAGAATCATCATTCATAAACGCACCACGGGGTCAATCAAAAGTTGGAGTACACCTGCTTGAAACCTTAGCGATGTTTTAGACCGAACACACTTTTCTTTTAACGAGTGATAGTATTGGGAAAAATGTAATCCGCGAAGAAGGTGAGGGCAGTTCTGCACGTATTTCCCAGTCTCAAGCATGTAAGAGGCAGTGTCGTGATCTTTACTAAATCCACACCATAGCATACGTAAGACTAGCTGGGCAGTCCATTCATTACGAAGGTAATCTTAAGTATATGTAACCTGGTTTCTACAAATGTACTCAAACTTTTGAATGATACTGTAAATATCTAAAAACAAAATAAGTCGATAAACAAAACTTGCTAGCTTGAACAGCACCTACATCAGGAGTCTGGAACCTTTTTATATGGAAGAGCCATAAATACCAACCATTTTTCGTTTCGTTTCCTTTGAGAGCCAGATCATGGTTAATACAGGTTAATTAGTCTATTTCTAATGTTAAACCTACATTTTAATTACTAAGTTATATCAGAGATATCGTAATGTTTTACATTTGACGTAATTCTATCATTGCATATTAAACATACCGCCGAACTGGCTCTATCCACGAAACGAACGGTAGTCTTCGTCGTTTTTTTCCTTTTGGACTTGTTTTTCATGAGCTTTATGAACTATAGCTAACAAAACTTACTAAAAAGGAGGGAAATGTGTGATTTTGTTAGTTCTCCTCACAACGACCCGTCTCGCGCCGCATTATCCAATGAGCATTAAGTTTTAATGCCGACTGAGATTAAGATGGTCAATTTTTTTATTACAATTTTAGTAAATAATTGCTGCCATATCAATTTTACGTTTAATTGACACAGCAGTATTATTTTTAGCTGCTTATTTATTTGTTTTAAAAATTCTCAGCTCCAATTCATCTGCGAGTCACAGGTTCCCGACCCTACCTACATATATCTCTATAGATCATTTCCTGAAAAACATTATAATTAAGTATAATGTCTCGATGCCAATTACTTATCGGGTGAAACAAACAGGGTTTCTCTTTTGTAAGTAACATTATTGTATGACAGTATGTAAAATGTATGAATGTGGAGTAATGGCTGTTGATGTGCCACTTATCACTTGGTGTGTGGCAACACTGTTCCGTAGCTTTTGCTCCGAGACTTTGTCTTCTCACATCTTGCAGGCCCCACAGATCATGGCCAGTGTGTGGAAGGAGATCCAAGCAGCTCTGCCTCCGACCGAGGCAGACTTTCCTCTGCATTTCAGTGAGAAGGTGGAGCGCAGTGTGGTGAAGATGCTTGAGCAGGCCAGGCTGCAGCTGTACGGCACCGGGGGCGCCTCTCTCCTGCAGCACACTGCCCAGACCATCCTGGACTTCTCTTGGGAGAGGCTCAACATTGGGACCTGGAGAGATGTGGACAAGGAGTGGCGGAGGGTGTACGCCTACGGCTGCCTGTTCAAGGTGGCAGCACTGTGCTGTGCAGAGCCCAGCCAGGCGGAGGTCTGCGAGGCCATCAGGACGTGTGACATGGGCCTGCTGATGGGGGCCGCCATCATGGAGGACGTGCTTCAGACGATGGTGGGGATCCTACAGCGCAGGCTGAGGCGGGGGTGTTCGGAGCAGGCAGGCGTTGCCGAGGGGCCTGGTGCAAAGGTGCGTCCTGATTGGCACATTTTCTTATGGACGTCCTTAATGTTTGGACATGCATAGCTCAGTCATTTGCTGCTTTTTTCAACCATTGTTTATGCACCTGGCCACCTAGTTAGGTGCCTCTCCATAGCAGGTACACCTAGCTGCTAAAGGTTAGGGTTAGGGTTAGGGTTAGCTGAAGGGTTGATGAAGGGCTGTGTGTTTTGAGAAGCCTTTCAGTATGGCACTGTTGCACTCAGTGTTTTTTGCACTTGTAGCCTTCACTCTAGCTTTGATGAGTCTGGCCTTTGTCTGACCTCTCTTTACGAAGTGCTTCTTAGTCACAAAACTACCCCCAAATGAATCTTTTATGATCATCACCCCATTCTTTGTGAACCTGCAGTGTGCAAGTCCCTGAGGGGGTGCCTGTTTGAGATGCTAGAACCTCCTCCTCCATTGCCACCAACTATCACACCATGTTAAAAATCCCGAGTCTTGGCTGTTCTAATGCTTAGCCACTCAATAAGGGAACCTCTCTCCCCTCAGTGCTTTTCTTACGCCTCCCTCAACTTGCTCTTTGCAGAGTAAGTTGTCCGCGAAGACGTTCACATTTAGTTTGCTTTCTAGTTCTGTGCATCAGTGGAACTCTTTTCACATGAGCCATTTTCTTTAGAAATAGTTCAGGTGTATTTATATTCTCTAATGTTATTGTAATTTCAGAAAAGTGTGTGCTCAAGTAGTGATTCTCGCAAAGGTCTTTTGAATGCCGACTACATGTTTTAAAGAGTGTGCATTTATCCATCATCTTTCATGATTTTTCATATCTTGCCTACAGATGTGACAGTTTCCTTGAAAGATTGTGGGAGGGCATTCTATCTCTTAGAAATTACGGTGTTACTGGATTTATTTCAGACATGCATATGGTAGATTGCAGATCTTTCATATGTCTATAACAGAGACTGAAGGAGAGCTGCGTTTTTGTACCTGCAATCAGTCCGGCTAAGGAAGTCCGCAGGACAAAGTGTCTGCCGTTAGATCTCTTCCGGATGGATTACCTGACTCAGCAGAAGCCAGTGATCTTAGAGGGCGTCATAGACCACTGGCCTGCATTTAATGACCACAAATGGAGGTAAGGCTTTACTGTAGAGTTAGACAGGAGTGTTTGTCAAAATCATGGTAGATTGTGACGTGGGACATAGACTAATGACCTATTTATGTGGAGGGACATAGAATGGGCCGCACAGGAATAACACAATGACTATTGTGTAAGCGCACGATATATTGCGCAGTCCTAATCATAACTATTCTAGGGTCAAAATGTTCTACAGTAAGAGAGCCTTTCCTGCAGTAGGCAGTATGACAGTCATGTTAGCTTGTAGATGTATTTGGCAGATATTTGGGCGCATACATCAGTTTTCTAACCACTTACCTAGCACTTGTGGTAGTAATAGGTAGTATAATAAAATAACAGTATAATAAATGTTTGTTAAAGAAACGTTTTTGTGTTACTGCATAATCCTATAAATATTTGAGCTGATACTAGGATCTTAACTGTAGCATCAGAACTGAAAAATTGAAAGGAAAACCTTTGGACTTCACAGAACCCCACAACACCTCACCATTCTAAATAATAATAATAATAATTGATACTTTATTAATCCCCATGGGGAAACTGTCTTTACGCCTCCCTCAACTTGCTCTTTGTAGAGTAAGCTGTCTGTGAAGGGCTGCCACATGTAGCGGCACCCAGGGAGCTGGGGGTTAAGGGTCTTGCTCAAGGACCCGCAGACGTGCCGAGGCTGGGTTTGAACCTGCAACCTTCTGATTACAGGCACACAGGCTTAGCCCACTGAGCCACACGCTGCCCCGTAAATAACTAGGTCACTGTACAAATTGTATTTATTCCAACATTCCTGCACACTTGCACTTCCTGTACATTTATCAACCACACAAGCACGCTGTATATGTAAACCAGACTGTATGTAATCATTGTAATCTATGTGTGGCCATACTTAGCCAGTAACCCTGACTTTCATCCTGATACTGTCTCCCAGCATTGAGTACCTGCGCACGGTAGCGGGCTGCCGCACTGTCCCGGTTGAAGTGGGCTCCCGGTACACAGATGCGGACTGGTCACAGCGGCTCATCACCATAAGCGCCTTCATAGACCGCTACATACTCGGAAAGGTAGGCCCAACTTAAATCCAGATAGAAATTTTGTGACCACATCCTTGCAAGACCGATCTGTGAGATGCATCTTTCTCATTCTTAGGAGGAAGGAGACGGTGTCGGCTACCTGGCCCAGCATCAGCTCTTCGATCAGGTTTGACTTTTCTAGCTGGGTAATTACATAATGACACTATGAAGTTACTCCCCATTTTTGGGATGAATTAATTTAAACTGGGTATGAAGACATTTGTCATTCTGTAACTGGAATCTAGCTCGAGATTTTCAGTCACAAACAAACATTATTCCTCGGGCTGTCTAAGATCCATTGTCTCCAGGGTCTTCTAGAACTTTCCATTAGGGGTAATATCAGGCTTCCATCACTCTACAAATTCACTCTGATATAAACACCCAGCTGAAATAGGGTGAATACACTCATCTATGAGCCACAATTTCCTGAGGGCGGTGGACGCCTTGAGCAGAAGCAGTGCCACGTCTGCAGAGCTGATGGAAGCTCAGGCTGCCTCAGGACGGCCTGCTTTTTGCACCTATGCTGGGCTTGTGCTGTGTCCATTTTGGCCAAACTCTGAAGCACTTCATTTCCCTTGGAAAAACTCTTAGTCTAGCTTAAACGAACAAACACACAAACATATATAAGACCGATCCACAACTCAGCTGTAACTTCACAGTAATATCTCTGCAGTGCTGGACAAGCATCTTCTTATAACAGTCCAAATATGCTGGTCTACCGCAGAGCACATATGCACACAATCAAAGACTATGGGTAATTCAGTCACATAAGTTCTTGTCTTTGAACTGTGGGAGGAAACCCATCCAAACCAAACCAGAATATACCACACACACAGGGCCAGAGGTCAAAGACTAATGGCTGTAAGTCATTTTGAGGTCCCCGAACTGAAGGCTGATATCCGTATTCCTGACTACTGCTGTCTGGGGGAGGGAGATGAGGATGACATCACAATCAACGCCTGGTTCGGCCCAGCGGGGACCATCTCCCCTCTACACCACGATCCCCAGCACAACCTTCTGGCTCAGGTTGGACTGAGGTCTGGATGCAACAGAAGCGATGCAGCGCATTAGCCGGATCTCACTAGCTACCTCTGTCCACCCCCTATGACAGGTGGTGGGAAGCAAGTACATCCGGCTATGCTCTCCTGAGGACAGCAGGAAGCTCTACGCCCATCAGTCTCAGCTACTGCACAACACCAGCCAGGTACGTGGGGCTCTGGACCGCGTTCCACATCACCGCCTCTTATCATTGTCCCATATGACTCACATCACCACATCCTGCATCACTGTCCCATATAACTGTCCCACATCACCATGTCCCACATTACTGTCCTGCATCACCATTTATCACTCTCCCATATCAGTGTCCCTCATCGCGTTCCATTTCACTATCTCATATAACTGTCCCGCATTACTGTCTCACATCACCATCCCTTAGCAGTCCAAAATGACATGTTCCACAATGTGCTTCATATCACCACGTCCCACATCATGTCCCATATCATGCCTCAAATGACCGTGTCCCATATCACTGCATCCCACATCATTGTTCCACAACACAACTGTTTCCTACACCACCACATCCCATATCACCATGTCCCATATCATGCCTCAAATGACCGTGTCCCATATCACTGTCCCACAACACAACTGTTTCCTACACCACCACATCCCATATCACCATGTCCCATATCATGCCTCAAATGACCGTGTCCCATATCACTGTCCCACAACACAACTGTTTCCTATAACACCACATCCCATATCACTGTCCCATATCACCATGTCCCACATCAGTCTCGTTTTCCTAGCCCATCAAACCATTCCATTTTTTATAGGACCATTATCAAGATGATAGTACCTTATTGGTCCCTGTGGGGGGAATTTTCTATGTCTAGAAGCACAAAAAAATAAATAGCACTGAGTGCTTTGGACCCCTAATAAAGAACAGTAAGTAAAATAGACAGATATTTTAAGGACAATATGTATTATAAAGAAATGAAAACAATAGCTGTGCATACCAGTGGTCTCCATCATTATTCCATACAACAGTTGCTGTATCTTCATTTCCTGTTTTCATTGTACTAAGTTTGTGCTTTTCTCTCTCATTTGTAACTGTGCACCTCATGCACCTCATTGCTGAATGTGAAAGAATTCTCCCCTGGGATCAGTAAATCATGTCATCTTTGCTAACGGTCTACGCACTGGTCATCCCATGCCCAGGTGGACGTGGAGAGCCCAGACAATGACCGCTTCCCTCTGTTTGGAGAGGTCCCCTACCAAGAGTGCCTGCTGCAGCCTGGGGACATGCTCTTCATCCCCGCTCGTCACTGGCACTATGTCCGCTCCCTCCAGCTCAGCTTCTCTGTCAGCTTTTGGTGGTCCTGACATCAAGTGCAATCCCAGCTTCTGGGTAAACTTCTGAAGCTGTGAATTCCAGGAACACTGTTAGAAGTCAGTTTCTTTGTACAATATGTAATGTTTTCTTAAAATGTCCAGCTCCAGCTGGAGGAATACATACATCATGTCTGCCTGTTTATTTGGTTGAACTTTTATCACTTCCAGCAACATTTTTCTTGTTAAATTAGCACACCTCTGTTTTGTGGCCCATACCATCAGCAGCAGGCCTTGGCAGAACATCAGAAGTTGAGCAGTTCACCTGATGTCTTTCTTAGGAAGTGGGAAGGTGGCTCACAGATCTAGCGTACAGCAACATGCATCTACAAGAAACCTCCCATGCTTCAGAACAGGAATGTGTGTAGTTGCTGTAGAATAACCCAGGAAAGATTCATGCAAAGTGCTGGAAACTTAATAGGTGTAACCCAATATAAATATTCCATATTCAGATCAGCAATTCGATACATTTAAATAATCCACTGAACTACAAGTAATGTTTATGCAAACAGCCTTTTATTAAATCCATGCTTTAAGAAAGTAGTTTCAACAAAGTACAAAAATGCAACGGGAACGTCGAGAAACAGTGAGTCTCCTTTCCACATTTGCTTGTCTAGATAGACACCCCGTGGGAACACTTACAATGTTTATCTGGCATCAGTGAGGAACTAACATTTACAAATGAAAAACAGAAGGGTTCAGAGCTAGTTCAGATATGACAAACATGTGCTAATGATAAAATAACAAAGTTGGTGTTAGATTTGCAGGAGACGAATGTGAAGCGCTATCTTCTTCGACGAGAATGTGAAGTTGAAGGTGTTGGAGCAGTGCTCTCCATCTCCGAAGGCACCTGAGATGTATCCCTGATCTCTGAATCACAAGCACACGGCAAAGTCAGTCCTCAGCAGTAACTACAGTTATTTCTAGTAATGATGCTGAATTCTGTTCAAAATAAACTTTTTTTTTATGATACTTAAACCTAGTTCTTAACTTGTCCTCATGCCATTACAGTCGAGGCCTAGTCGAGCACCGGGACTTTTGTAGACGGGCTACATTTCTTCATGTGCTCATAGAGTCACAGCTGGAACTTGCATACAGCAGTAAGATTCCGCCAGAGCAGCAGATTCCACCGACTGGAAATGCCTTCTAATGTACTATCAATTCTTTGCACTAGTACAGTTAAAGCAGAGCTCATGCAAATACAATAGACTTTTTCTTTACATATGCTAGATAATCTTGAAAAGGAACAATCATCAAAATTGCACGGCTTACTAAATTATGTTTCAAGTGATAGAGTGAAAATGTTTTCGTGAAACTTATTGATGGTCTGGAATATCAGGGTGCCTGCCATGGGCTGATTGCATGTGCATAACGTGATGTCGACATTAACATTGTGTATGCATGATATGTACAAACCAGCTCACTATAAATATTGATATTGTCATCAGCCCTTAAATTCTTTACCAGTCAAACACTAATACCAACATGCTTAGCCCTTCTAGGGAGTCACAGTGACCATAAATTCAGCATTACACAAAGTATTATGTGGCCTTGTTCCCTCTGCATGATGGTTTATTTTTCTAGCAGTAACCACTGAAAAATGAATGAAGGACCGGTGTAGTGTGTGAAATCCATTGACTACAACTAAGGGACATGCCGAATATTAGATTGGCACTAAATTCATGGTTTCGTTCTCTAGCTGTGACCCTTGATCAAATCATTTCTGTGTTCCTGAACAACGTGCACTAGGTCAGGGCCATAAGCAGCGGAACGGTGTGCTTACCTGGGATCTCGTGGGGCCAGAACGCATGACAAACTGGGCACTGAGGATCACTGCGGCCTTTGAAGTATTTCGCAACGCAGGGAATATGCATCTTAATCCCACAGGACATGTTGTCACACATCTGACTCTGGAGGGCATGAAGGGACGCAGCGCGATGCCGTCAGATGCCCCTCCCGATGTGTGACACGACTGTGAATATGCTGGCCGACGTGCAGTGGCGGTCCTTACCTCTCACTCTGTTCTCACTAGCACTGTGCCTAAGGTTCCCACCGGACACTTCCAGCTAGTCCTAATACTCATACATAAGGAGAAAACCAAATTCCCCTTGGCTCCACCTCTCCGTTGGGCCTAGCATAGGATCAATTCCTGCCCTCAGGTCTGAGTGTGGAGGTTAGTTGTTTACTTATGTTTTTGATCGTAGCATCCAGTCCAAGGTGCACACCAGTCTGTGTGCCCATTGATGGACTGGGAGAGACTCCAGCCCCCCCCCCTCAGGTAAGGGCATCTACTCTAAAGTTATTTATTTTTGAAAAAACTTATCTGGCTGGTACTAGACATGCCCAGAGACCAGAAGGACTACAACATACAAAAACTGAATCAGATCCCCTATGTCCTAACAAGCTGAGCTTCCAGTCTTTCGTGAGTCGTGTTGTGGAAGTTACTGAAATTGAGTAATTAATTGCAGTAACTAGTTCATTTAAAAGTAATTCAAATACTTTACGAATTTCTGCATACAAAAGTAATTCGTTACTAGGGAAAGTAACTTTTGCGTTACTTCATTCTTATTAATGCATACATTCCCAGAAAACACACATGCGTCACTGGCTTGTTTAAGATCAGAACGTTGTTAAATGTTTATGTTCCATTTTGTCCTATTAACAATATTTTAATTAAATACGATAATACGTGTTTCGAGGGGCACATTTTTTTCAATAATTTTGCTTTAAATCAGTTAAGCCTAACCTTTAGGCCTGTTGTTACTGGTTCTGTCATGTTTTCAATATTTAAAATAATAAACACATGACTTCTAGTCAGTCGAATACTTGTTTTAAACAATATGTCTACATGCAGGGTAATCAGAATAAATCTACCCTATAGTATAAGAAAATATTTAGTATAAGTCTATTACATAGCCTAATCAGGAAAATAACAGTAGGCTAAACATCACATAGTGATGGATTTCAGCAGCAACACATGGGGGAATAGGGACGGTCCAATTAATACTCAGTAGCGATGTCTCTGCAACCTTGTGCCAGACAGCAATTAATCTCAGAGATTTTGACCATCTATTTTAAAGCATCGCGGGGACATCATGCCGACGCTTGTGTTGCTGCTGGGACAGTGCAAGACAATACAACTTTCACATTCTATCTATCATTGTACTTAATATCACCCATTCATCTCCCCACCATAAGGTCACATGACATCAGTCCATAATAGAATACTAGGGGCAAAGGCTGCATTTGTCCATTCATATTTTCATGCAAGATAAAAGTAACAAGTAACAAACCCATTTAAATTTCAGTACTTTTAATTATGTTATTTTCATTTGAAAAGGTAATTAGTTACATCACTCGGAACCGCCAAAAGCAGTGGAGTTATACTAACCCTAACCCTACCAATACAGTACATGAGTGACAAGAATTTTCATTTACCTGAATGATCTACATGGGGGGGGGAGGGGTTCTGCTGTTTAAAATACCTGGATTACCTGGATATAAAATTCAAGTTAGAACAATGAGCCATTTACCTGAAACACGACATTGTGACATATGGCACATGTCTTCACCATGTCTTGGTAGATCTTCTGAATGTACTGCTCCATCTCCATGATACAGCGTGTACTCAGGGTGTATTCGCCATGTTTCTAGGGCCGGAAGTGAAACACACACTTATTCCCTAAAACAAAAAGATGCTTAAAAATGAGCAGCGCGTCACGGCAGACGAAGACTGCTGTTGTCACTGAGGTTAGTACCTCATTCAGCCACTAATCCTTAAAATGAGCAGCGCGTCACGGCAGACGAGGACTGCTGTTGTCACTGAGGTTAGTACCTCATTCAGCCACTAATCCTTAAAATGAGCAGCGCGTCACGGCAGACGAGGACTGCTGTTGTCACTGAGGTTAGTACCTCATTCAGCCACTTATCCCGCACCAGCCTAGTGAGGAGCAACTCAGTCTCCTTCTTCTTCATCTTCCTGGTGTTCAGGCTGTCGGCACAGTTCAGGATGTCAGTAGAGGAGGCCCTTCCGCTCTCAGAGTCCACAATCAGGTCCATCTGTACGTGGGAGGTGGCGTCCGCAAACGGCACAAGGCAGATTAAACTCACTCTGTTTGCAGGAGCGCTCATCCAAAGGGACTAAATGGCTAATACAGCAAAGGTGAACATTTATACTACAGATGGAAAAAACAGGCTGTCAGATTAAACAACTTGTGATCATGAGTGGTGAAGACAGGGGTGAAAATACAAGTTAATCTTAGATGCTATTAAATCATATGAATGTTGTGTACAGGGTTACACATAAGAGAGTGTAGAGATCTGAGGTTAAGCAGTCTGAACGGCAGAGCTGACCGCTCCGCTGCCATCGAGGGAGGCCCTGACTATTTCATTGCTTTAATTTATTTACATTTATTTAGCCGACACTTTTATCCGAAATGAGGTACAAATGAGACAGCAGGGGGAGAAGATCCCTGGAGCAAATGGGGTCTTGTTTAAGGGGCCAATGGTGATATCACTCTGCCTACCATGGGATTTGAACCAATGGCCTTCCGATCACATGTACAATGTCTTAACCCACAGAGCCCCCCCCCCCCCCACTTTTATGGGTATCTAACAGATTAGGAGAGACGCATGTGGAAACACAGGTACCAAATATCACCACACCAAGTCATGAGTTTCAGGTCAAGCTTATATTTCTATATTTAGCAGAAAAACGTGCCCCAGTGGATAATAACCAAGAAAGAGAACCAGAATCTGCACTCACCGTTTTTCTAAAGAGCTCCAGCTCATTGTCGGCATAATCAGAAGACATCCTGGTTATGTCTGTCTCAGCCATATTCACCTGAGGAAGACGACAACACAGCTGTCAAAGCCGCTGGGACTCAGACGCTATGCAGTGCAGCTTTCTTTACTGTTAAATGCCATCAGTACTCCTGTGATAAGTGTCACTGAGGCTTTGGTAATGTCAGTCAGGCCTCTGAAGCATATTTGAACTAAATTAAATACTACTAATAAACAATAACAATTATCAAATTCAAATAAGGAAGTGAAACCTCACACATCAGGGGCTTTATAGCAAATAGACTTGTATTTCTGTCAATTAGCCAACAAACACGTTAGCCGTATGTTATGATTAAGGTAGCGGATAGGCACAATTGCTAATAATAAAATAGTATAGTTAATGTGGGAACAATACAAAAACATGAAACAAAAATGTGTCCTGTAAAATCCTGTAAAATGTGGTAAACGCCCAGTCATACTTTAAAAAAAATGATAAAAGAAAAACATTGTATACCGTGAAACAGATATAACTTTGAAAAATACCATGATATAAACTGTAAACTGATTTTTAAACATATACTAGATAATCTGGAACAGGAATAATAATTAAAATTGTAAAACTTGATCATTTGTTTTTCCTATGACAGAGTAAAAATTTTTTTGTGAAACTTTAACTCCCAGCCTTCTAATGTCCATAAACAGAAGTGAAAGTAAGAAAAAGATCTTAATCTAGCTGACTGGCAAAGTAAGAATTGCACATGCACAACAGGCGATGTTGGTATTAAAATCGGACATCAGTCAGCCCTATAATACACAAGCAGTCAGTGCATTCAGTGCCAGTGCCGGTTTTTACGCCAGTGGAAAAGCACCCTTTAAAGACATTACAGAATTATGGGAAGCTTGAGACTCTCTGGGGAAAAGTAGGAGTGCTTGTTTTGATCCAGTTGATAATACAATGCAGAAGAACCACTGTAATTTAGAAATGAGATCACAAAGAGCTGTGAATTGAGATTCTGTTTTTTTACAATTAATTGTGCAGCCCTACATACTAGTCTTCGTAATCATTACCTCCATTAGGACCATTGCAACCTGAGAGCAAATTTGAATAATCTAAGGATGATTTTTGATAGAATCACACTCAAATTGAGAATTAATAGAATGCAAATCTGCATGTGTGGTATAATTCATAGAAAATTATTTTTTATGAACAGGAGACTAAGTGTGTAATGCAGCTGCCATGGAATTCACTCGCAGTACAAATCAATGTAGCCAAGCCGGTTTATAGCACGTTAATAACAACAAGGCAGGATGTAGGAAATACAATCTTATCACCAAAAACCGCCATGAATTCATAAAATATGACTCACAATGAAGAAAGTCTGTTATAGTCCAAGATCTGCTAAATACAGCTTCCAAAATTTTTACGCAGTACTGTGTCACAGCACAGGACACAAGACAGGGGACACCCTGGACAGGATGCCAGTCCATCACAGGTCACACACACTAATCTACATGCCCCAATTCACCTAACTGCTCCCCACTGAGCCACCTTGCTGCCTACATATTGATACACTCAAATGAAACTTTAATTCAGTTCAATTCAATCTTATTTGTAGAGAACATTTTCATAATATTGCATTGTCTCAAAGCACTTTACATTACCCCCGCCCAAAGCCCCTGTGAGCAAGCCAGAGGCAACAGTGTCATGGAAAAACTCCCCACAATGAAGAAGCCTTGGGAAGAACCAGACTCAAAGGGGGGAGCCCATCCTCCAGGGGGCAGCAGAGGAAGCCCTAACCCTAACCAGACCCAAAGGAGGAGCCCATCCTCCAGGGGGCAGCAGAGGAAGTCAAATTAACAAAATGTCCTCTTAGTCTGCCCTCTAAATCTGAAAGGCAACAGAGATATACACTTCAGATCTATACACTTAGCAGATACACATGAGATGAGACAATCATATGAACAGCTCTTAAGAAATCATTCAGAATATCATGATTTTACAGTCAAATGGCCTCCCACCCCAACTAACCAAAGCATAATACTGAAGACCATCTTCTTCTGATACAGATTTCCGGATCTGCATGAACAGTGGTTCTAGATGAGAGTTGATGAGATGAATAAATTCTTCCAGTCCATCGCGTGCATAATGTGCTGCATTAGCAAAGAATTAACAGAGCCGTGGTTAACATCAAATATTATTTTAAAAAAAATACACAGTATTAAAAATCAAGGAAACTGATACTAATTTATACATTAATAATAAAATACAGATCTAAGAATATATCATATGGCTACAACAAAATAGGTGAAATTGTATATTTGAACACACAAAAAATATTGCTTTATATGTATGAGCACAGCTTTCAGATCCCAGAGGAGAGAATAAGTAGCACGTTTATCAGACATTTACCTAATTAGTGTATGCAAACAAGGGGCACACTAGTTCAAAAAGTGAGTTCTCATTCATTAAAATCATGCCCCCTATACAAGCTTAGCCCCCTTTTCATAAATCACTAGCGACGCTCCATCATTACACTATGACAGGGCGGCCAACTCACGCAGGACATCCTACGGCAAATCTTTATTATTCAATTTTAAACCTACAATTAGCTACATTAAAAGCACTGGAGTAGTTTACAAACCCTACAGACTATTTACAGGGCTACATACATGTAAATGCGTGTGCATGTGTGTGCAGCCTCGTCTCGAACTGAAAATCTCACTGCAGCCAGCGGACCCAAGTTGGAATCCCCGGTATATTATACACGCAGATGGCCGGAGGCTGAAAGGGTGCCATGTATTTATGGGCCTATTCATTTTAATGAAAAGGTCCATATTACTCTCCACCTAGTTTTTCTTACTATTGTGCAGCTCGCAGCAGTTTCGATGCAGTGCGACGGCTGTGGACCGGCCAATGATCCCGTTAGACATGAGGGACTGCAGGAAGCGGCGATGGCTGTCTGACAAAGATCCAGCCATGAGGCCCAAGTTCACGCCAAGAACTGCAAGCGAAACAGCAGTATGTGAGATTAACGACGGTTAGGCAAACTTACACTACGCTACTGGAAATAAAGGCCGAGATGAAAGAAATGTTGATTTTCATATCAAGATAATTCAACAGGTGCATTAATCGTATATTTAGTGTATTAGCATCTGCTGTGCTAAAAGGGGCCTTTTAAAACAAATTTACCAACCGATGTAACTACCGTTAAATCGGTAGTTTCCAGTTTATTAGCAAATCTCTAAAAATAAATCTTACCAAAACCAGTCCACGACTTTTGAAAATGTAAGAATTTAAAGGCAGTAATGAATTCTCAGACCGACTGCTCGGTCTTCCTTGTGTAAATACAGTAAACGGTGTTACTAAAACCTCCCATGGGCGCTACTGCCCCCTACAGGCGTGGCTGACTACCTCTTCGCTTCCATGTGTCCAAACTGCTACCCGGCAGTCCCGTATATACTGTTCTCCAGTTGTGTGTTTGGAAATGGACAGATTCATGAGATCATGACCATCTGGGTGGTTACACAACACTAACCTCTGTTCACTGGGGTTGATGAGAAATTGATTTATTAGATACAATCAAACAGGCGTTGCAGTAACACTTAACAAATAATACTTTGAATAATTTACTAACATAATATTCCTAAACCTCTGTTTATTCTGTAAGGAAGTATGTCAGTGCATTTATTGTAACTTGGACACACTAACAAGAAAACAGCAAACAAATGTTTTGCATAATTAAGTACAGTGTAATTCAGATAAATTCAACTTATGTTTCCATTCTCTTTTTCCGCTTATGTTCATAATTTTGAACATTGGCCTATTTACGCAAAACCATCTAAGCAAATGAATTTGAGTCGTGAATATGTAATCACAATTCAATATGTTTATGTTAAAAACTATTTCCACTTAAACCACGTTGACACAGCTGACTATGACAGACAATTAACACAAAACGCGTTTCAGGACCGATCTATCCTCAACTTTGGATGCTTTATACCGTTTAATTTTTAAAGGTCCTTGCATTTTAGCTAAGAAAAAAAATATGTATATCTATAATATCCATTCGTTTATTATTCAGTTATTTAAAGGCTTACAAAGTGGCAAGATATAATTGTTTATAGATATCGCTAATGTTTCTGGGTTACCTTGAAACAATGCATGATATACGCCCATAGGGACAAAGGGTATTGACAAACGTGCGGTAGGAATGAAGTTTACCTATTGTATTTTCTTATTAATTTATTTTTGATTGCAGGTTATGCAGACCCAAACTGAGCTAATAGATTGTTTCTTTTCATTCCCATGTAAACTAAGCGTCACATCTTTGCTAAAGATTTAAATCGGTGTTTATATTAAGCAAAAGGTACACAAAGTAAAATTCTTCGTGCTAACCCTAACCATACCTAGTGTATCCCCTCCTAGTGGTAATTGGTAATTGGATGTCCAACTTGATAGCTTTTGTGATCCTCCGTCGAAATCCATGCGGACTGTGTATATATGAATCCTGCTTAATTTCCCTTCACCTGCGCCTGCAGGGCCAGGATGTGCCAGGATGTGTCATGATGTGTCATGAGCACGATTCCTGAACCTGAGCTGAATCATAGCCACAATACTGATAGGAAAATACCTCATAGTAACTCCGATATAAAGTCTTTAACAAGAACGCTTGATTGATGTCGGTTTAATTTTTATTTACTGTACTTAACATATTACAACCTTAATAACGGCAAGATACGATGGGTGCATTAAGACTGTTTTTGTTAGTATTAGTTACTGCTGGTATTGCAGCGTACTGCCAGATCCCCTGGCTTGTGTACTTCATGGGCGTCAACCTTGTGAAACAGAGATTCCCGTAATGGACCAGGATCCTCCCACCATCTCAACGCGACGCCCGCCGAACTTCATTGGAACTTAAAACGTTGCGTGTAAAGAGCTTCGTGAACAAGCTACGGAAATCATAAATTATGCATATTTGGTCGCGACGCATTTGAAATGTAGGTGACTGGTTTATGTAGGCTAAACACAACCACTTAAGGTTAGTTTAAAAAAATGTATTCTTATTGTGTCTGGATTTAAAGCAGTGAAATATAAATATGGAATTATTACTATGTGTGGTCTGCTTCTAACCTTTCTGACGATAATGTGTTCTTACATATGTTTTCTAATTTACCGGAGTAATTTTTAAGGATGTGAAATATATCTTAGAAACCAGTTATTTTTTACAGGAAACATTTTTCAGGGAAATGGAGTTTCGTAATTCCAGCGTTTTCTTCCTTGAACAGATATACAATCGAAACAAGTTATGTTAAGGATCTAACTACGCCATGTATTGTTTTTCCCCCGCATTTTACTTGGGTTCAAAGACAGATATCAATATGTCAGGGACGAGTTTATTTGTTCTGTTATTCTTCGCGGGATTTATTTCCACCTTTTCTTCTGGTAAGTTAATAAACTGCTCATTATTATTATCATCATCATCATCATTTTTGTTGTTTTTCTTCATGTGCATAGGCTAAAATGTGTTTTGTTATGTATAAGTGTTTTTAAAATTTATTAGTGCTTTTTACCCTCGTTGCAGAATGCTAAGTATTGCAGTAGTTTTATTTTCGTTTTACATATTTAAGTCGTGCACTAATTCTAGTCTAGGTGTCTTGAATACTGCCTGAAACAATCGGAACACTTTGTGGTTAATAATATGGGGGGGGGGGGGGGGGGGGGACCTT
>JAODLD010000051.1:8885968-8900263 GCA_026781065.1 Mormyrops boulengeri | reverse complement strand
CCCCCCCCCCCCCCCCCCCCCCCCCCCCCCCCCCCCCCCCCCCCCCCCCCCCCCCCCCCCCCCCCCCCGAGTCACGTTTAGCTTATATGGTTTTGTCATTGTGCTATATTACAGGAACGGTGAAGGGTTCCCGATTGAAGCGGCCCTTTATTTTATATGTTTGGACCCTGTCGCTCGTATAATTAAGAGGCCAAATAAGCCGTCATTCACCAGCCACATATAAACATATGGATAAAAATACATAAAAATATAGGCTATATTTTATTCTCCAAACAGTTATTTGTGATGTTTTTCTTGTACTGTGTTCCAGTTCCAGTTATTACTTCATTCTTATGACAACAACTTCAAGCACAATAATAATAATAAGCATTTGAGCTGGGAAAATGACTTTTGACTGATTTTTATTTTGTTCCTGCAACAGAACCTGTGCTTTCATGCAAAAATGACTATATAACAACAATGAATTGCACACTGGATTCCCCCAAAACCTCGAACTGTAGCATGTATGCCGCTGAATTTAAACTACAACTTGGTGATAGGTGAGTTTTACAAGACAAATTTGGCTTGTTTTCAGACATTTTCAAAATGTTTTTAACATTTTGTAGAGTAAGAACATGGTGGCACTGTGACTTCATGCTTCCAGGCGAATGGCTTTTATTCCCACCCTTGTCCCTCTGTGGGAGTTCCCCCGGGCTAGGATGGCCCCTGACTTGTGCACTGTATTTCCCGGGTAGGGCCCCAGGCTCACTAGCCTGTACTTAATAAGAGGCTGGAAGACACACCCATTCATCTTTAAGCGCTTATACTGGTCAGGGTTGTGGGGAGGTCTGGAGGCCATTCCAAGCGGCACAGAGCCCAAGGCTGGGCTACGCCCTGGACAGGATTCCAGTCCATTCCAGGGCACATATTGACATTCATACTCCACAGGTGAATTAGAGACTCCCTTTAGCCTAACTGCATGTTTTTGGACTGTGGAAGGAAAGTATATGACAAGGACAACATGCAAACTCAATGCAGGAATGAGATTCAAACATGCAGCCCCAGGGGTCTCGGTGTGACACACTGAATCACTGTCCTGTCTAGACATACCTGTAACTTTTTAAATTATTCACCTGAAATTGCAGCCTCTTTAGTTTTCTACTTTACGTCTAAGAAACATTTTATATTTGAGTGAATGTGCTTTGTTTGTATCTCTCGCTCTGTTTCACATGCACCTAAAATTTGATCAGATCCATGTATGTATTTTTTTTTACATAGCACTTACAAGTGTCCTTTCACAAGCGACATGGCAGGGCTATGTAAGTGCACGGTACAAATGCAACAGTTTATCGCTGAGGAAGAATACAAGTTGGACTTACTGGAAGGAAATATGTCAATTTATTCAAAGCACATCACTCCATCATCCCACAGTAAGTTAGATCTGAAGTCTTATTTGAGTGCTGTCATGTGATCAAAATCAAATTAAGCCCATTTTTTTGTTGTTGTTTTTGTATTTTGTATTACATTTTGTAAAATGCTCTATACTTAACATAGCTGCCTGTTTTGTAGAATATTTAACCGATGTGGTATTTGATTGCGATATGTGATATTCCATCTAATGCTGTTTGTCATTATTAAATGTAAGGAATTGTAATGAACTGTAAAGTTAGAAAGGATGGTGTTATACAGTCAACTATTTTAACAACTAATGACCATAAAATGTTTCACCCTGTCTTCTGCAGTCAAGCCAAATGCTCCTGAAATAATTTCGATTATCCGGCAAGAAAATGGGAATTATAATGTTATGTGGAAGTCAAATTATGGAAAGGAGTCAACATTGTTATCGAACATGAAGTATCAGGTTTGCTACAAAAAGAAAGGAGAGGAAGACAAGGTAGTGCAGCTTCTGCATCCCAGTTCCAACCCATAAATGCCACAGTTGAAGATCCTCTTATTATTATTGCTATTTTTTAGAATATTCCACATTATTGTAATTCCACTGCTTAAACATACACTGCTGTAAGTTGTTTCTTAAGAGTACTACACTTGCGTGGATCTTAGATCCACAGTGATCCGTAATGGTCTTGTGCCCTTTATTGCAAAAAAGTATTTAGAGAATTTATGGACACTTGAATTAGTCCATGTAGCCATACCCAATTCTGCTGAGTATTAAAACAGTTCAGTTAAATAAACAAATGTTAACTGATGCCCTTTTTGCTGCAGAACTTGAGCAATACCTCCCAGACAAATGTTGAGATACTAGGCAGCACACTCAAGCAAGGCGCTGTTTATGTGGTGAGGGTGAGATCGTTTTCGCCTCTGTACGAGACTGAATTCAGCGACTGGAGCCATGAGGGAGAGTGGATTGCAAGTAAGTCAAATAATAACAAGGAAATGTCTCTCCCATGGAAACCAAGATCAGTGTATAGATTAATCACTTTATTGTGTTGTCTTTTTCATTCTCTATTAATGCTTTAAAAATATAGAATATTCTTTATACCTGTTGCAGAATTAAACATTTTTGTGATTGTGAAATGTTCAGTAGGAAACTAGCTACCCTTCTCACTGCCATTGTAAAATGTGTGTGGCCTCCATAGCTTTGTCGGTCGAAAGGATTCTGGAAATCACCATCCCTAGTCTGTGTCTGTCCCTCATCGTCATCCTCTCTTTTCTGTATTGGTGTCTGCTGAGGTAAGAATAAGACAACGATGCCCTCCATCCCTTTGGTCATGTTATGTTGTTCTGCTTTGCATCTGAAAGAATGGCTGTTTCTGTATACATGAGGTACAAATGATGTCTTTAGCAGCTTAACCTCACGGTCATGGGTAAGGGCATGGGCTCTCAGGGTTGTGCCTGTGATTGGAAGGTTGCTGGTGTTGGGCCATTGTGCAAAGCTCTTTACCCCAAAATTTGCTCCAGGAGCACTAGATACATTTCTGACCCCCAAGCATTGCTGTTAATATTCTGTTATTCTGCATTATGTCCGTTTCGCATTGTGCAGTTATATGGGCTGCTTCGAAAATAAAGGAGTTTCTATGCATCTTTACTTGTGGGCTAATAAAGTCTCATTGATGCTTAAAGCTTTTCTTATATGTCTTAAATTATATGTAAAGTGTTTTGTGACAATGACTGTTGTTAAAAGCGCTATATAAATAAAATTTAATTGAATTCTTCTTTTCAATCCACAGGATAAAGGACAAGTGGTGGGATAAAATTCCTAATCCTTACAAAGCACACATTAAAAGCATGACTGTTGGAAAGCCAATGGTAAATTATCCTCTAAGCGCCTTGCCAAGAAAACAAGCATTGAGAAATTCAGTGATATCATAACTGTGTCTGGTTTCAACAATATGAATGAATTGTCCCATACTTTTCTGATGAGTTTTTTTACTTCTCACTGCGTTGTTCCTCCCAGATGCTTAAACCTGAGCCTGTGGACTTCAACCAGAAGTTTGACATAACTGATAAGCCACGGTGAGAGCCTTCCGAGTCCACATAGAAATCTCTGGATGAGTACTGCTGCAGAATCAGATTCTCTAGATGAGTACTGCTGCAGATTCAGATTCTCTAGATGAGTACTGCTGCAGATTCAGATATGCAAGACATATTTTATTATGCTGGCCTCCTTCACAAATCTAATTGGTCTTCTTATATTTCCCCAACAGGAAACCTCATCTGATTGTTGGTGGTGATAAGGAAGAAGGCTTATATCCCAATCTTCTGAATTCTGAAGGATCCTCACAATCAGACTATGCCCGTACCTACTCCATATCCCAGGGGATGACTGTTCCGGGAAGTGTAATGCAAAATATTCTTGAGGAG
The DNA here is from genome assembly GCA_026781065.1 of Mormyrops boulengeri. Lineage (NCBI taxonomy): Eukaryota > Metazoa > Chordata > Actinopteri > Osteoglossiformes > Mormyridae > Mormyrops > Mormyrops boulengeri. The sequence goes on along the minus strand of JAODLD010000051.1, from coordinate 8,896,462 downwards.
GCTTTTAAGATTTTCATTCCAAAAGCTTCTGTGCCAGTTTTGTCTGACCTAGGAACACATGGCTGCTACAAAAACGTAGATGTCACGCCAGGGAAGGAGAGCGGCACCCGCTTGTCTGAAAACCTGTCTCCAAGCAGCCCTGAGGGTTTGGCGAGCTCCTGTGACTCACAGTACAAAAACATCTCCTACTCTTGGGTTTCTTCACTGCGAGGGAGTGGCAACCACGAGCTAGTGATGAATGAAAAGCCCTCACATTCCTTCAAGTCCCCAATCACCTGCACCTTCATCGAGGACTATCACTCTAACGATAGTGAGGCTTTGAAGGTTCCACCAGCGAATCTGCCAGGCTTTCTCTCACCCACTATTACCCCTGTCTTACCTCCACTCTTGCTCACGGACTCAGAGTATCAAGCCTGTGACAATAGTGCTGTAACTACACCCCAAGATGCAGAATCTCCTTCCACCTGTTCGTCTAAGTTGGATGCTGACTTGGAGTTGTTGACTCCGCCTCCTCACTTGTGCAGAGTGGATGATGACTATCAGAGCTTTAATAATGCCATCAGTAATGGCAAACAGGTAGGAACCGGTTCGTCTCCTGAGCCATTCAGTGTGGATCAGATCACTGAAGACCTGCTAATCTGCAGCATAAACCCAGCGTACGCTGGCCGGCGTGCTAAGGTGTGCAGTCTCGCTCCCTGTGAAGAGGGGTATAGTCCCCTCCAAGGCCTGTCCTCAGACTCCAGCAGTCAACCGTTTGGAATCAATGGTACCGAGGATGGGCCAAAGGGACACACATGGGCGCTGTCCCAATACCCCGAACAGGACTCGGTTACTGCTGCCTCTGGTCCCAGCAGGAGCTTGCAGAAGATGGAATGTTGGCATGATCCATCTGTCCTGCAAATTGACAATTCTTATCACAGGGTGTAAAGATCCACAAGGGCAAATTATGAACACTTCTGCAGATATATGTCCTAACAGGTCCCAGGACAGAAACCTGACTGGGGGTCTGGAGCCTCTGAGTGGAAGGCAGGGAAAAACCCAGGATGGGGCGCCAACTCGTCACAGGGCATACACACACATTCACGTCTCCTGACAATTTGGCGACTCTGAAATCACCTTAGCATGGTTTTGGATGTTAAGGGAAATGGGAGACCCTGGAGGAAACCCCCCTCCCCCCCCCGACAGCACGGGGAGAACCTGCACATTCTACACACATATAGCTCCCACTGGTTACAGTTGCTGTATATATATGTGAATAAGATGACAACCAAAATTCTGCACTGCATATCCATGTGATTTATTTTGTAATGCTTGTCTGTGGCATTTTCAGTAATAGTTAATATCAATGGTTAGTAAAAAAAAAAAAAGTGTAACAGGGTGTCATTGCAAACTTTATGACTATCTATCAGACTTTTCTAACAATAGCTGGCATGTGCTTGAAACGAAGTAGTATTTTATAGGTACGGTATTTACTCCATGGAAAACATTCAATGAGAGCCTTATATAAAGTTGCATTGAATAATGCAATCATCTTTTAGCTGAAAATGAGTGGGTATGGGTGTAGTATGATAAAAAGTGCTTTATTTTTTATTGATTTAAGCAAAAATCTACTTTCCTTTGCTCAGGTTTGATTTTCATACGTGTGTACAGATGTCATTTTTATGGTCTAATAAACACACTGAACTTTGCTTCTTTGGTTCTTTCATGTTCCTGCATGTAAATTCGTATCCGCATTCCACCATGATTACAATTCAGGAAAAACATTTTTAAAGGAATTCATCTACATGATTTTTGTAGTATGCGGGCTATGGGTTACAGCCAGTTTAAACAGTTGGACTTTGGTATCTTCACTGTATAGTCAATTTCCCCTGCTTTTGTATAGTCTTGGAGCTGTTTAATTCTCCCTTCAAATTTTAGTGTTTTAAGACCTTGTGTTTTGAGGATATAATTTAAAAGTCAGAAGGAAGTAACTTATAATGCTTTACGTTTTCCATTATGTTACCACATTGTATTTGTCTTTCTGGTAGTATTTTGCAGTGCTTTTCAGTGGTATCTTTCTCATGATCTCTAGCGACTTATTACGCTAATGCATGATCCACTTTCCTTGCTGTTTATCCAGTACCAGGTTACAAAGTGCCTGGCACATATTCCAGGCAGTACAGGGCACAAGGCAGGGTAAATCCTGGAAGGGATGTCTCCTCAATATTAAATAAATTTAATTTCATAGCCATCTTTCTCTTAAGTATTTTCCAAACAGACATTGATTTTTTTTCAGCACAATGAAATACTCACTGGACAGACAAGTCGACCTTATTACCATACATCCCAATACAGGTTTAAGGTGCTGCGCAATCCTGTTCCTGTTGTACCACGGTGCAACATACAGACAGTGCCAATGGGAGGGTTTGCACAGGAGAACCAGGGGGATTAGGTGGGCAGACTGGGGTACACCCTGGACGGGATGCCGGTGCGGCACGGGGCACACGGACTGGGCTACACCCTGGACGGGATGCCGGTGCGGCACGGGGCACACGGACTGGGCTACACCCTGTACGGGATGCCGGTGTGGCACGGGGCACACGGACTGGGTTACACCCTGGACGGGATGCCAGCGTGGGTGACATGCTAGTCCATCGCAGGGCACATTCTCAGACATTCATGTACTGCAGGAAATATGAAGGCATCAATTGTTCTGACTGAATTTCCTTGGACAGCAAGAGAAAACCTACACATCACAGAGAGAGCGTGCAGACAGCCTCACGCAGAGCGGAATCAGGACTCAAACCCTCAGCACTGGAGGTGTGAGGCAAGAGTGTCACCCGCAGAGCCACTGTGGCACAAAATGAAGGATTGTAAACAAAGCTAAATAAAAGCATAGGGGGTGTGGAGTCTATGCTGGATAAGCAGTTGGAACTTGGATTTTTAACTGAATATTAATAATGTCAAGTTTTATCCAATCCTTTTTTAGTTCATACCCAGTATATGGTCAAGGTGAGCCTGAAGTGCAGCCTTAGGGATTGGACACCCTGGATGGGAGGAAACTGAAATACAGCATATGTGGTCCACAGGGCCGGGCTTCAAGCTCGTAGCCCTAGCAGTGGAGGAGCAGGTGACATCGAGCCACCAAGCCACACACACAACTCTCAAACACAGGCAAATGTTTTGAAGGACTGGTCAGTACATTTTCTGTGACATTGCTCCACTTCCTCCAGCAGTGATTATTGCATCATAGTTTATCTTGGGTTATCAGAGCGATGGCTGCGCATGCTGTCGGAAAAGCAGAAGCTCCCTCCAACAGATGGTGCAAAGCAGAAGCAACAAGTCGCTTGGAGTTTGATAAGAAAACACCTATTCATGCAGAGTGCAGGAAATAGGAGGCAACTGTAGCAAAGCACAAGGTCACTCACACCACAGCAGCGCAACACCTTTCCCTTGTAAGGTCGTGAATGTTTACAGCGAGGCCACAAATAAATGATTCAGCTAGAATACAGGGCAGTTACAGAGAAGTGTCTTTCGTGTTGAGTAACCTGCTTGTCATCCACTGTGTGGGACAATCTGTTTGGAAAACAAACATTATATTGTTCTAAATAGGAAGACTAACTTTGTCTTTGTCAATATGTTCATTTTCACAATTTCTTTTATATTAGTGTTTCAGTTTATTGTTATCTTATTTTCATTATTTCCAGTGCTGCGCTGGATTGTGCCATCTGCCATACTGGGCGTTTTCCCAGTGGGCTGATGGTTTTGTGGGCCAGCAAAATTAATTGTGGGGGACCCATTCCCCATTAGGCAAAATAAGCTATGGGAGCCCAAAAGGTCCAGGACCAATCCTTATTCCCGTGCTGGTTGACAATCTATTCCAAAGTTACAGTGCCTGATCGACAATGTAGCAAAAACAGATAATTACCTTTATCGAAATCTAATGGCTTCTGATTTTTGATCCAGAAACAATCAAAACAATACCAGAATCAGCTTTATTTGCCAAGTACTTTGTATGTGCCAATAGTTTCTTCTGTTCTGTTTGGTGATGAGTATTACTGTATTCCTATATGTGTATTACTGCATTATATTTGAACTCAAAAGTCAGAAGTACTTAGTTGGAAATTTCAACTGGAATATCCCTCAAGTTAGAATTCTGACTCTGAAAGTTGGAGGAAACTCTGCAACTCAGAGTTCAAGATGGCGGCGTCCCTCATCGACAGAAGCTAAAGCTGTAGTAAAATACTTCTTATTACCACATATGTCTTATGTGTCTCATTAACCCTCTGGGGTCTGAGGCCTCTCAGCCGCTTTCGGGCCAGTCTGACATGCCTTGACGTTTTAAAATATTTCACCTATGTAAAAAACATTTATCCCAAAGTGTTACATGTGCTTTTATTCAACACAAACTCAGCACCAATAATCTGAGACCACTCAGAATGTTATTCTGTTTTTTGTTAAAATCAACTTTAAACATATACTTTTCAAAAAGTATACTTTTCTTGTTTAGCATAACGTGTCGGATTTAAGGTAGTCTGGTCTAAATGTAAGTGAACAAAGATAAAGGTCATTTAAACTGTGGTAACTTAATTCAGATAAGTTATCTGGCTCAACAAGAATGCCTACTTTCTGAAAGGGGTCCATACAGACTTGCTGTACTGGAATGTGGTTAGCTCAGGTGTGACATCATTACCAGCCCTGACTTTGAGGTAAATGCAATGCAACATAAAAGTGCACATTGAGTAACAGTGTACAAACTAAAGAAATAGTAGGCAAGGCAACTCAAATAGCCCAGGGGCCTCTAAGCACGCAGATGTGCCTCTGCGTAAATAAGAGCCATAAATAAGCAGATGATGGATCTTTTGCAGTAACGTGCGAATAGTTCAAATTTATAGTGCAGGTGAGATTTCATATTAATATGGCTATTTTGTATATCAAAATATGACAGCACTGGTGATGAGAAGAGGGATTGGGGATATAGGGGGCTTTATTGAGAAGTGAAGTAGCCCTGGGGGAGGCGCTGTTCAGGTTTTGGGTTGTCCTCCGAGGCCTGGGGGGTTTCCCAGAAGGGAGTTCCTGGATGTAATGGTTACGTGAGAAGGAAAGGTCACAGCGCATTCTTGTTTTTAATCTTTCTATTTGGCCGTAATGCAGAAATGGAGGGCAGGTGGCAGCCAGTAGCTGTCAGCGGGAGATGCAGGTCGCAGCAGACAGGCCTGGAGGTCGTGAGGCTGTTTTCAGCGCTGCCTCCGCGGAGCAGCATCGGGGTCGCAGGCTGCCTCCGCGGAGCAGCATCGGGGTGGGTTCCGGATCTTCATCTTGCTCAGCTGCCTCAGGAAATACATTTCTAATTTGTTTTCTAATTGTGGAAATTCATGATGGTAGTTCCCAGAAGCCTGACTGAATCCACTTAAAGTGACAGATTGCCTGGGGGGAGGTGAGAATGAATGTTTCCTGAAGTCAATCACCATTTCCACCATTTTGATAGTGCTATGCTCTAGATGGTTCTTTGCGCACCGAGAGCCCAGGTGATCCACCTCCTGCCTGCACATGGTCTCATCTACTTTTGTCTTTTGTGATGGTGCCACCTGCAAACTTGAGAAGCTTTGTTATTGTATGAGTGGAGATGCAGAGATGTTGACAGAGCACACATGTTATTGAATGTGACACAGTGGTACTAAAGACCTGAGAAGTGAGCTTCCAGATCCCACTTCCCCGTTCTCCTGAGGTTGGTAATCCACTTTCAGATGGGACGGGGGGGGGGGGGCTGTTAAGCCATAGTGCCAGTGTGATCTGTTGCAGATCTGATATGACTGCATTGAAGGTCAGGCTGAAATATTTTTTCTGCAACCTCACATTTGAGCCTTATCTGGCTGAATCAGAGCTTTACAAAGGTCCTAGGACTTAGTCAGGTCCATCCTTCCATCCATCCATCCATCCATTCTCCACCATTTATTTTGGACCGGGTTGCAGCAGTCTGAGCAGGGATACTCAGACCTCCCTCTCCCCAGCCACTTCCTCCAGCATCTCTGGAGGGACACAGAGGTGCTCCCAGGTCAGCTGAGATATATAATCTCTCCAGCATGTCCAGGGTCTGCCCTGGGGTCTCCTCTTGGTTGAACATGCCTGAAGCAGCTCCCCAGGGAGGTGTCCAGGAGGCATCCTAGGCAGATGTCGGAACCACCTTAGTTGGCTCCTTTAGATGCAGATGAAGAGAAGACCTTGATGTAGTATTTAGTGCTGTTTGCAGCTCTGTCCAGTGACTTTCGGGTCTGATAGGAAAAGTGTAGAGTCAAGAAATGAGTCCATGACAGCTTTCCGGAAGTGATTTTAATAAATAAAAAATGTTTATGCTACTAGACGATCAGCTTAAAAAATCCTGGGTTTTATTAATATTTCTCTTTTTCTAATTCTGTTGACATCATTTTATATTACGGTAAATAAAGGTGTTACCTTACACAATTTAGACGCCCATGTTCCTGGATTGACGGTTTCGCTTTCAGCAGGTTGAACATTAGGGCAATGTTATGGACACCACACTATTTCCATAATGACACATTTCCTGTTTGCCTTTAGGACAAAAACTGTTTATATTTTAGGATAATGTAATTTTAGATAGCATGCGCATTTTGCATGGTCTCTGTGTGCAGCTGTCCTTTGGCTACTACAGCTCCCTCCTCAATGTAAAAGCCTGAGGTTATGCAAATTGATTCCTCGATTTCCCCGTAGTGTGGGGGTGAGTGTGAATGTGCCCTAACAGACTGGGAAGCTTGCTGGGATAGACTTCAGGCTCACCATGAAAATGAATCAATGGATACTTTAATCTCTTTTTCCATTGTTTGAAAATAAATTAAACAGCAAACAGATTTATCCATAAAGAAGTTTAACATTATTATCATCCATATTATTTTATTATTATTGTTAGGAGTCTTGGATTTGAGTGCCAATTCATGGTGACCATGAAGACAGCAGACAGATGTGTCTATAATTGGTTCATTCTTGTTATTATTATCATGAATCTTCAGTGTGATGCTTCATTCTTGGTGACCATATAGTCAGAATGTCTTCTTAATGTTGTGCCTTCTCTCTTCAGACTCCTCGATAGCTCTTTCAAATTTCTCTATATAATATGATCATTTGTGCATCAAGAGAAATTTCAGTGAAAACAATTAAGAGGAATGAATTTCAGTTTTTAAAACAAAGTGCAGTCTAACCACATTGCATGCCTTACCTAATGTTCAACAGCAAGCACGTCCCCCTAGTGGTACTTTCCGGTACTAATAATCCAACTCTGAACCCATTGGGTTTAGGTAATTACATTTCAGTTACATAGTATATCCTTCCATCTTCCATCCTCTTATCTTGGTCAGGGTTTCTGTGGGGACAGACCCTCTCCCAGACTTGGAAGGGCTACACCCTGACGGGGATTCCAGCTCATTGCAGAGCACATATACAGAGTCACACACTACCTCAAATTATGCAGGTAAAGTATGTACACAGTACATTATGACAGTAGTGGGTAATCACTGGACTACTGCTTAACCACACCTACAAGTGACATCAGAATCTTTTAATCCTGTTCATAATACACTGATGGTGAGTGCGAATATCGTAGAATTAATAGGAGCAGACTGATGAGATGATTATTAAAATGATAAAATTATTAATTAATACTTTAATTAAATTCCTTTTACAATTTTGGCATATTTTAGTTGCTGTAGGTAGGGGTTTTTTAATTCTTCACAATTTTTTTTTATCTTACAGGTAGACTGGGAATACTAGCCTTTACGGCTCTCTATTCAAGTATACATTCATTACGGTTTGCACTATTTGACACTATTTGACATCAAATGGAAAAGGGGGAATTTGCCTGAAGCTGAATTATATCTGAATGTGGAACTGCTGTTGAACAGCAGTAAGGCCAAACAGCCAAACATTACACAGATCTGACAAGAAACATAACAGAATCTGCACAGAGGGAACTGATCACGTCAGAGGTCATCATTCCATGGAAAACAACCGGGAAAGGATTAGAGGGCTTAAATCATACAGTAGCTTTCCCTACAATGATCCATGTCCTATCTCCACTTCGCGGCTCAACATAACTGTTTTGCTGTGGAGTTGCTACTTTTCATTAGGTGAAGTGCCTCGGTCACCAGAGTCAGCACAGTGGTGAACAAGAAGCAATACAGCAGAGTCAGGAGTGTGGAGCAGAGTCAGGAGTGTGTCCAGTGTGTCTTTGAGAGTGCAGTGTGCCCAGTGTGTCTTTGAGAAGTACAGCAGAGTCAGGAGTGTGGAGCAGAGTCAGGAGTGTGTCCAGTGTGTCTTTGAGAGTGCAGTGTGCCTAGTGTGTCTTTGAGCGTGCATAGGCCTCACGTTAGCAGTGTGTTTGGAAGGCACATGGAGAACTGTTTGCCTGCACTGCCACTGTGGCTTATGACGGATTGCTCCCCCAGCTATAACTCTCATAGCCAAATATGTTCCTGCATTGCTGCAGCAAAATGTCAGCCCATCCATACAGCAGAATAGGGTGACAGACGGTTATCTGCTAGGGAACAAAAACACTGTTCCTGCTGAGCAAAGGCCCTATCACACAAATATCAGTTTAACAAACCCAACTGGTAAGTATTAGTGCATGACACTGCAGAAGCTGCTCAAGTAGAGAGGTTTGTGTGTTTATTAGTGTATTACAGATCAATTTTGTGGAAATATATTTCCCGAACTCATTGGATGTCACGGAGAACAAACCCCTTCACTTCCATGCAATATTGATTGCTTTCCTTAAAATGTATCAATTTTTCAGATGATCCAACAAACTTATTTCTCAAAAACAACCATATGATAATCAAAGGGATTTTTAATGCTTCATAAGAAAGTTATTAGGACAGAATAAGGGTGCTTCCAAAACACAATGACTCCATGTTGACTGGTTATTAACCAAGGAAAAAAAATGTTAGATAACATGTGAGCCAAAAGGCAGAGGTAGGAGATGCAAGAATGGCCGTATTATCTTTGCAGAAGACTTGGTTACCATAATGATTTCTTTCTCCAAGGAGGTTGCATTTTCCAAGGAAACAGAAAATGAAACAAACGCCCAGCATTGGCTGAAGGATTGAGAGATAAAGCACGTCTCCAATCCCCCAAGCAATGTCAAACTGCTAGCAGACCAAATAAGGAACAATACTCTAGTTCATAAGAATCCAAATAATCTGTTTAACATTATAAAATAATACAAGTGTTTCAAAAACATTAGAAACCACTATAGCCAGTTCTCTTTAGCTCAATTATAATCACATATACTTAAAATAGATCATTAAAAACTAGCATGTGATGGTTTAGCTGAAGTGAGATATCACCACTGACAACCTCAAGAGGCCCCTTGCTTACAGCTTGCATGTTTTTGCCACTGAAAGGGTCAAGCCCTAAATAAAGTAATTTAAAGTCACTATAAAACTTTAAAATAAATAAAGGCAGCAGGCTAAAACCCTCCATATAAACTCCAGACCGCCCTGTCACATGCTCGTTCTCGTTTGCGTTGTTCTTGGTGTGTTCAGTAGAAGCCGTCCAGTTCTCCCAGCTCGGTGGTCTTCTGCTCTCCGTGAAGGAACTCCAGCTTGTACCGTAATTGCACCTTAGCCTGAGAAACACCAAACTCAAGGTCAACTGTGGCCTTCACATTATGGCCTAGACTAACTAAACTGATTCAATTAAAAGCTGAATAGTAAAATAATTCAGAATAAGTGCATTAAATGCACGTAGCAACATACAATCCAAAGTTAGATTTACTGATTCATTCATTACTTATGTTGGGGTAGGTTCCAGTCTCTCCCCACTCTCTGATCCCGCACTGGATAAGCTATCATGGTAAATAGCAATGTAACGACAGGTGGACTGAAAACTTGCCCATTATTACCAGTACTTGGTATTTGCACACTACAGATCTGGCAGAATACAACACTAGAAGAAATAAAAACATATGAAAGATGCTTCATTCTGATAACTGCTGTTTCTGATAAAGGTCACTAGATCACCGAGATGAAGTGTTATAATTTACGAAAGCTTGTGCACTAGCCTTCCCGCTCATCTCGTTAATGATGAGGAATGGCTATTTCCTTGCAGTGCTCTGAGATTGGCATATTTCCTGGCTTAATGGTGGGGTCCCTTGCAGCCAGGAGTTGACTGGGAGTCGGGCCGACTCACTTTGAGCGGGTTGGAGAGAAGCAGGACCTGGGATATGGACGTCGGGGACAGCAGGGGGTTGTAGGCCGGAAGCTGCGTCCCAGAGGCTGACTGCAGTTTCACAGTCATGGTCTGCAGGTTGGGCAGGTGGGATGAGAAGTAGGATTTTATTATTTTTTTTTTAATACTTTTTATTAATCCCCGTAGGGAAATTGTCTTTTACGCCTCCCTCAACTTGCTCTTTGTAGAGTAAGCTATCCATGAAGGGCAGCCACCTGTAGCGGCGCCCAGGGAGCTGGGGGGGGGGGGGGGGGGGTTAAGGGTCTTGGTCAAGGA
>JAODLD010000051.1:8861134-8877657 GCA_026781065.1 Mormyrops boulengeri | reverse complement strand
ACATGATCCAGGTATATAAGATTCTAACAGGTCGGGATGCTGTTCAGCCAAATGGCTACTTTAATATTAGTTTAAATCAGAGCTAGATAAGATTTTAACAACTCTAAGCTGTTAGTTAAGTTCTCCCCAAACAAGCTTGATGGGCCGAATGGCCTCCTCTCATTTGTCAGTTTCTTATGTTCTTATGTAACACACTGCTAGAATGTGAGTGATCACAAACACCCAAAGGCTGCAGACCTTCATTTCCTCCTGCTCTTCTGAGGACAGGTCAGCCCTCCGATGCTTCTCCAGAAGCTCCCTCAGATGCTTTGTGGTGCTCCTCACTTCCTCTATGGCACTGGTCCGCCTGCTCACCTTCTCCAATCTGTCCTCCTCCTGTTGCGGTGAGGAGTGCTCAAACATGGGCGCCTCATGCATTGCCCCAACCCCAACCCTAACCCTGTTTTCCTGTGTAGTGTCTGCTTGTGTTTCCTCTGTGTTATTCCCATGACACTAAGTTATCTGGCTGGCAGTCACAATGCGACCCGTCTCGCCCCCGTTAGCGGATTCCCAGCTCACCTCCTTGACAGTGCTTTTTATCAGCGAGTTGGCAGCCTGCAGATCGTCAGCACGTTGGCTCTTCAGGAGCTTCTCCAGCAGCTTTAACAGCACAGCCTCGTTACACTCAGGCACAGAAGGGCAACTCGACAGTGATCAGCAACAGCAAAGGGCCTTGTCACACTCAGGCACAGGAGGGCAACTCGACAGTGACCAGCAACAGCAAAGGGCCTCGTCACACTCAGTTCCACATACCACTGTACCACAGTACCACTGCACCACAGTGCTGCCCCATGACTCCACTCAAAAAAGTGAAAATGCCATTTGGATCCTAGGCCAGAATGACCCCTTTCAGGGCCCTAAAATTGGATTAGGCTGGTTGTCATTTGTCATGTTCCTTCCCATTCTGACAGCCTGATAGGGTGTGTTGCGCCCTGGGGCCTGCTGGGTAGCTGTTTAATTTGCTTATGCCTTGGACCGGCCCTTGTCATGACAGGATCTGAGTTAAACATGGATTTGAGTTGTGTATGCACTGCCGATCTCTCAATCAATGATGTCAAACCACTAAAGTATTAAATTATTCAAATAGTTTAACAAACTATTTGAAAAGTTTAACATATACTGAATATTAATTGTAAACCAAGAATGCTTCTTTACTTCCTTACAAAGATAAGAATGCATCTTTATTTATTATCAAGCATTTCACCAAGTGCTAAAACTGACTAAATGCAACTTGGATGCACATTTCCGTCTGAACTCAAGATGTGACTTTTTTCTGTTTCCTCCAACACATTTGCACGAGCGCCCTGGGCCATTCGTAAATGTGCAAACATTTTCAGGGTATCTTTTATTTATGTTGTTTTTTATATGTCCCAGCATATTCGTATAAATGTGCAAATGTTTCTTGTCTATTTCATTCAGGCAACTTCATGAATAAGTCCCAGGAATTTATCCACCCATATCCTTGTATTATTTTCCCTGGCCTGTATCTGAGGCCTGGCTTATTTGTTCATGTTGACCATCCTCCCAGCCCAGCTTTTAACTGAATAGAGGTTTTTAGTTGAAAAAATACGGTATTGCCATTATTGCATTGTTATGCACACTGGGTTCCAAATGAAATCAAAGACTCACTTTATTTCTCTCTTTCAGTAGCTGTTTTCTCTTCAGATCATTGCCAGATCTCTCATACTCACCTTTGTTTTGTCTGCATCATCAAACACAGAGCCTGTTGGTCTGGGAGACAGGGGGGGCATTATGATTTCCTTTGATAATGGGGGGTCTTGTTTCACTATTCCTAAGATTTAAAAAAAAAACAACAGAAACACACAGGAAAATGGAAGATGATGGTATTTCTCCATTCTCGCCCACTCCGTGGAAGCCATCAAATAACATCATCTGTAGTTTACTGCATGGAAATAAATTATAATACACAAGAATGAAAAGCCTAGATACAACCCATACTACATTCATGTTCTATGTAAAAACAATAAAGAAACTGTATTTAAAAAACAGAAAACTTTATATATCACTGTGACCTGTGACTTTTTCACTGTCCTGTAGCAAAGACACAAAAAAGACATGGGGAAAAAATACTGACACTCAATGTGAGATTTATATCTAAGTACCACGCAACACACACCGATCAGTAATCGACCTTCAGTTGACAGTTCTGAAGCTGGCTTTCCGCACGAGGTCAGCTGACTTTAATGCATTAGCTGACATCACGCGAAGACACGTGCATTTAATTATCTTCTCAGTTGACCTACTTCCTGCTTCCCACTGGCCATAAGCTGGTCTGTCTACCTGACTTTTACCTTTTAGCTGTCCCATCATATTGAACATTAAAAATAATAATCATCATATGTGGTGCTTATCAAAGCAACAGACAACAGAACTTACTGTGTTCTACAGACCTTGTTTTTTTAGCATCTGATAGGCCTCCTGGATCTTCACCTCATCTTTCAGCCACCAGGTCCAGCCATAGAGAACCTCTGTGACCTTTAACCTCACTGTCTCTGGGCTCATCTTGCCTAAGTACTGTCAACAACAACAAGCTATCAGTTGGAACATAGAACTGATGCAATGGTAACCTGTGGCTTAACATCCCCCCTTTCCCAAAGGTCATTTTTGTGCTCAGTTATACCTTTGGTGATAAAACTTTAATTAATTCATTGAGAAAACGGAACTTTCCGGCCTCCTTGTGAAACTGCTTCCCACAGTTGTTCATGCAAGCTTCTAAAACCTGCAAAAATCACACACAAAGTCACATTCTCCAACGTAAATGACTATCAAAAGTACAATGAACGGGATTTAGTTTAGACTTAGTAACTTTAATAACAAAGCTTTATTCACAGAAATCTGCATTTGAGTAGTATCTAAGTTAGTAGTTACAAAGTTACGGAATCTCTTCTTAAATTTACATATTATTATTGTTATTGTTATTATTATTATTGTTATATAAAAAGGACCTAGACTCAAAGGAAATCACAATTGCAGACAAAAGCAAAGTTACCCTAACCCTAATCCTTACCCTAACCCCAACTCTATTTTTCATTAATCTACCATGTATTAGTTTAGTTCTAGTTTAGAATTCCATCAAAACAAATTAGATACAAAGACTTATTTTTAAATATTAGTAAAACACAAAATCAAAGACCAAGGTTATCTTTAACAGAACCAAGCAAAACTACATGAAGTTTTTTCTTCTGCATAGTCATGATAAGGATAGTATTATATCGTATATATGTGATAGTATTATATGGTATATATATGATTGCATTATATGGTATATATATATATGATACTATTATATGGGCATACATATAGCAGTATATGGTGATAACATTGCTCACAAATGTAATGGGGAAGAATATTAGTGGCATAGAGTTAAATGAGAAGAATATCTGACAGATCTGACAACTGACCAGTAAGAGTATTCCATTTGTAAATTTCAACTGTGTAGTTAGCAACATGCCTGTACGAACCACTGAGGAAACCGAGGTCAAGTCCTCAATATTTTTTCTGCAACTCCAATAACCATGATCTATTACAGGGAAACACCTAGGAAGCTCTAACACTTTTGACCTCGGTATTTAAAAAATCCTGGCTACGGCCCTGGACTAAATACATAAAATACTAATATCAAATCTGACCAAATGCTAAATGACTTGATCCATTAAAACTAACCTGAAACTGAAGAGACCACTGTGGTGGTCTCTGAGTGAATGTAGTGTGCTTGACTGAACTGCCTTCTCACAGAGTGACCGCTGAAGCCAGCCAATTCAAAGTCACTCAACCGTTATAAAAACATCAGAGTGGAGAGGTACACAACTCTTTTCACAGTTGTATCTAGCTCTTGCATTTAGTGTTGCTTTACATGAACTGCACCCTCAAAATGCATTTATTATACAATTATACGAATATAATGTTTGTTATTAACATATATTAAAGATGTTACAGTATACTTACATGTTATTTATGAATGTTATATAAATGCATAATGAATACATTATGATTGTGCAGTTCATGTAAAGCATTACCTTACATTTCCTGCAAGAGCAGTTTTATACAAGATACAATGCATGATATGACATCAGTCTTTAAATACAAGCCATGCCTGTCATTCTCATAAATGCCACGTCTGTCAGTCTCTTAAATGCCACACATGTCAGTCCCTTAAATGCCACGTCTGTCAGTCCCTTAAATGCCATGCCCGTCAGTCCCTTAATAAATGCCATGCTTGTCAGTCCTTTAAATTCCACGCCTGTCAGTCCCTTAAATGCCACGTCTGTCAGTCCCTTAAATCCCACGTCTGTCAGTCCCTTAAATGCCACATCTGTCAGTCCCTTAAATGCCATGCCTGTCAGTCCCTTAATAAATGCCATGCTTGTCAGTCCCTTAAATTCCACGCCTGTCAGTCCCTTAATAAATGCCATGCCTGTGTAAAAACACTTGCTTTAGTATACGTTGTATTCCTCATAAAATGTTCCTTCATCCTGGCAGTTAAAAATTATATTTTGATATACAGTTCATGTCAATTCTTTCTTAAAACAAAAAACTGATCACCCATTTTTTGACATCTCGAATATTTGTAGACAAAAACAAACATTTGCTTCTGTGACATGACATGAGTATAGCCATGTAGACAATCATCCCACCTGCTACGGTGAAGGTAAATACACCTGTTCTGGTAACTTCCTTGTCCAGGAATTTCTAAGCAGTTTTTTTCACCAATAACAATGAATGCTGGTTTAGCTATGAAAGAGCCACGAGGGTCAGTGAACAATGTCATATTACTCCTGAGGTGCCATCAATGGTCAGGGTGAAAAGGGGAAACAACGGTGCACTACAAGCGCTGACAGTAACACAGATGGAGGCGGAGACACAGGGGAGATCTCACTGTCAAGGCCTGCAACGCTTCTTTCTCCTGGGGTGACTGGATCTTATGGGCCAAAAGTCTTGTGGCGACTTGAGGCCTGTCAATGAATAAGATTAAAGGTTTTAAGATGATGGTTGCATTTTTACATTCTGTAACTTGACTTTTTCCTTCAATTGACAATGCCACTCAGGGAGAATTAATCATATAAAAAGAGTTAATTTATAATTACAACAGAAAAAAGAAGATCCGGGTACTTAACCCAAATTTCTCCAGTAAAAACCTAGCTGTGTAAAAAAACAACATTTCAGACATGCCAACTAAATGCAAAAGCATGTCTTTTAAATAATGTCTCCTAAATAGCTGTGTCTGGGCTCTGTTACAGCCTAGTGTCATTCCCAGGTTAGGGTTACACACTCACCATGACCCTCTACCATTTATGCCATATGGAAGATGCATGGACAGGGACACCTCTAAAAACTTTCTAAAAACTTTCTAAAAGCTTTCTGCCTTAACTATCCATCTTAAATTTAAATTAAATGTTCAGCATAATGTCTATATCAATGATACATAAACCTGTTTTTATTATTATTATTTTAATTAGCAGGGGTGGTTTAAGTCACGTAACTGATTGATTTATCATTTTTTATAATAATAATAATAATAATAATAATAATAATAATAATAATAATAGCATGAATGTGCATTTATACATTTTATGGATGGGGACGGGTCATGGGCCTGTATAACAAAGCAGGATTTCTTTTCCTAGTTGACTGACAACGTTGCCTAATTGAATGGACATCATTTTCGTTCACTTACATTTAGCTCAGACTACCAAAAAATCCGACAAGTTATCCGGTTAGTGTTACCGAGACCTTAATGACTAGGTGACTTTACCCGTCGTATTCTTCATTGACCTGCTCATAGAATCGCTGAATGCAGTCCCATCGCTCGCTGGAATTGCTGGGATCTGTGGCTTTATCTGCGAATGACGGCGAGACAGAGTGAACGATAAACGACCGGAAAACAACAACAAGAATAATAACGGTGTTTTTCCATATGCAACCCAAATAATAATAATAATAATAATAATAATATTAAGAAGAAGACGACGACGTTTGGCGAAGTTATTTCATTCTTATTTTAAAAGCAAATAGAACAACTTTTTAAACACTATAGTCACAATACTATTTAAAAATGTATTGATTATTCAACAAAAACAGTATACCATTCATCTATTTTGGTTAAACAAAAGTGATTCTGCCGCATGTATCACGTGTCACGGCACATTTGTTCCCACAGGAAATTGTATGTTGACGATCATAATATCTGAATTCAGGTTTAAGAAACAGCCGGGGTTCCTTGTTAAACACTGTTTCTATTGTACTCTTGAATATTAGTGATTATTACAACGATATAACAACTTGAAACGCCATAATAATATTCCCCAGATATTGTGACATAATTACAGCCGTAAAAGAAGCTTAGACGTTTGTCACTTCCTGTTTTTTTATCTCCATGGTGGTGAATACCTCGTCTAAACGGGATCCCGCTGCCACATAAAAGCGTGTTGTTAGCTTAAGTGTAATTATAAAGTAAACATACTCTAACTCGGCCATGCCTGTCTAGCCGGAAGCTTAAACTGTAAAACGCAAGCTGTACTTCTTCCCCTTACCGTATTTTCCATATTTGTTAATAACTACCATCTGCTTTTCATAAATCCGACTGTTTTTTTTTTACTGCGAAATAGTCACCACGAATTAAACTATGTCAATGACAGGTGCTGATGGCAGTGAAACGACATAAAGACCGGACCTGGTTAACGCTGGTATAGTTTTTCAGGCATAAAACTTACTGAGCCAGCTCTCTAGGGTGTCCTGCCCGTCCGGCGCCGCCATGCCTGTGCGCCCAAAGCTTGCGCTGCCTTCACGCTTTCGCTTCTTGCTTCCGAGGCAGCCCGCAGACTCTTGACTTGACATGTGATTCTCATTTCACGGTCTCTCAAACGGTTGCCAGCGCTTGTAAATCTTGCAACAGAAAAGGGGAACCGATTCCTCATGCAGACTTACTGAACGTTTATACGGTTACAGTCGCTATCAGATAAGTAATAATTATGTTCTTATCTATACATAAGCTATAATATAAACTGTATACTGTAAGTTGCCTTGCATAATGTCAGGTAAACACACAATGCCTGCCATAGTGCAGAAATAATAGATTGTTGTATTATTTCTTCTAAGGAGGGCCACATCAGGGAATTGAAATGCTGAAGCGCATACGGGCAATAGGCCCCCCAGGGCAGGATCGGTGATCTGTACCTCACAGGATTATCAGCATCCGTACCCCCCATTGATTCAGTGGCTGACAACTCAAACCAGGCCTGGGAACAAGATTGAGCAAGTCTTCACTGTTTGATTCTTGATGTAAACTTCCATAAAACTAAAATGGAAAGAAGGGACTGCATTACTTCTTGCGAAAAGCCACTGTTTGTCTAAAGTAGTGCCTGTGTATTTACCTCGATCTTTAAATGGCAGCAATGTGACTGTACAATGTATATAGAACTTTATGTTGGCATAAATACACATATAAGCAGTGGGTGACTGCTGAATCTATGGTAGGAGCTACTGAAAAAAAAGTGCTAAGTTAAGTTTACCCAGGCCTTGACTGGCATCGGGGGTAAAATACTTGGGGATCGGACCTAACGACACCCACGGTTTATGGTATGAGACTCCAAGCATAAACATGTTTTGGAGGTGTGAATTGAATCAGAAAACTATTATCCAAGAAAAAAATTGTTTTTGACTTATATAAAATTGACTTGTATAGCTGAGAATGAACAGCACATCTTATTGGACCGTTTTTTTGTATATCAGATTACATCACATACACATACTCATGTTTAAAGGATTGTCCAAAGGTACCATTTTTCACAAGGGGAGGTGAATCGTCTTACATCATGGCACCATACAGATGTGAGCTGCCCATAGGAGGTGGATCGTCGTACATGACGGCACCATACAGATGTGAGCTGTCTGTAGGAGGTGAATCGTCATACATGACGGCACCATACATATGTGAGCTGTCTGTAGGAGGTGAATCGTCGTACATGACGGCACCATACAGATGTGAGCTGTCTGTAGGAGGTGAATCGTCTTATATGACGGCACCATACAGATGTGAGCTGTCTGTAGGAGGTGAATCGTCGTACATGATGGCACCATACAGATGTGAGCTGTCTGTAGGAGGTGAATCGTCTGATATGATGACACCACACAGATGTGAGCTGTCTGTAGGAGGTGAATCGTCTTATATGATGACACCACACAGATGTGAGCTGTCTGTAGGAGGTGAATACATGACGATTTTTTGCGTTATGCTTATAGACATATTCTGCAAATCTCGGTGATCCCACACTTTTGGAATCACTGGGCTGGGTGAAGCTGAAACTTCTGATATCTCCCCTCTAAAATTATACATAGCCTAAAATTACGACTTTATTCTCATACTATTATGATATTTTTATCATAAAATTACAACTTTATTCTCATTAAACCTTAAGCTACAACTTTATTCTTGAAGTGTTAGGTTTTTTCCTCACTGTGGCCCTAATAGTCCGTTGTCACAGGGTTATATTAAAGGATAAAAAATGCTTTTCCTAACTTTTCCTAAATTAAATGACATCAGCGGCTTTTACCAGTTCACATGCAAGGCTGATTCTTTGCATTAAGTTACTTATGACTGCTTACATTGTTCCAAACATTATAGGAGCTGTCGTAAAAGATAACGATATAATCGTATAGTAATTTGACAATAGCTGTGCGCTCCCCTTGTGTGAGTGGTAGATATTATGTGATCGAAGATCTCATGTGATCCTTTCAGGCTCCACAGAAGGGCAACTAACACATATGTGCAAGAATGTCTGCCCACATATATTATAGTTATCTCTTATCTGATTTCAATTACATTTAATGCAATGAGGAACATCAGAAACAAAATTAAATTGCAGAAGTGTAGGTAATAAGGAGCCTCTTTTATATTGTCATAGCTGCTGCTCTATTAAGGTGCAGTACCATTGAAGAATGTCCAGGACAGTGATAACACAGGGTTGCCAACTTTGGTCAGCTAGCTGGAGTGAAATTTTCAACTCAAGACAAGTCTGCACAGATATGCACATGAATTTACATGTATTTAACAATTTTATTTATAAAAAGTCTGTAGAATATTGTGAACTACCCCAATGCTTTTGATGTAGCTAATTTTAGGTTTATAATGGAATAATATAGATCTATTGTAAGATTTCTTGCGTGAGAGTCTGAAAGAATGAGTGTCACATCAGACGCATGAGAGCTGGCAACTGGCAAACACAGAAACTGCTGTTGAGTTTTTTACACTAACAATAAAGTACTGTAGCATCTGGCAGACTGAAGCATGGAGGCGGCGCCAAGCAACGAGGAAGCTCACTTATAGGGGAACACAATGCCTTTTTATTAAGCCCTTAAAAGTACTAATGCTGGCATTAAACAACCACCAAACAACACATAATGGGAAGAGCAGGACGGCTGGATGGGACAATAAGGCTCACACGGTGGGTAGTTTACACAACGGCTGAAGACATGCTAGGATTGGACGGGGTTCACATATTACACGGGCAGAGACATACCCAACAATAGGAAATACGACAAACAACAAACAAATTTATTTTTGTATAGCGCATTTTCACAACATGACATTATCTCAAAGCGCTTTACAGCATCCCCACCCAAAGCCCCCAGTGAGTAAGCCAGAGGCGACAGTGGCAAGGAAAAATTCCCTAGAAGGAAGAAACCTTGGGAGGGACCAGGGGTGAGTTTCTCGAACACTTCTTAACGCTACGTCGTTCGTTAGTTCTATCTTTTAACACAGAGCTTACGAACGACGTAGCGTTAAGAAGGCTTCGGGAAACTCACCCCAGACTCAAAGGGGGAGCCCAGCCTCCAGGGGGTGGCAGGGAAAGTCAAATACAACACAAGTATTTACAATAACACACACAGGGCTATTTGCAATATTCCCAGCATGCTCAGCGCACTTACTGGGCTCTGCTATGTGGAGCCATCTTGCCAGTACTATGGTACTTTGTAAACAATGGTGAAACATATTGTTTACAATCAATCATACAGTTGCATTTTATGAAATGCATTTTTAGTAGAAGCCATACAACAAATGTTTAAATTTATACTGCCACCTTGTGGCCATGTTATGTTATATTACTGTCTAAAAACCAGGGCTCTGACAAAGCCAGTGAAAAGACAGTAAAATGTTTTTGATACTGGAAGAGTGTGTAACTGAGAGGTTTGGGGAAAAACATGTATAGATTCACCTTAAGAGAACTAGATATGAGATACAGGAGGCAGATTTCACTGGTAAGGAAACCAATGGGAAGCTGGGGTAAGATTCTGGAATGTGCTCTGTACTGATTCACTCTCCCTGCAGTGAATGTGCTCTGTACTGATTCACTCTCCCTGCAGTGAATGTGTTATGTTTTGATCCCCCAATACATTTCTAACACAAAGGACATCTACGCAAGAGTGTCAATACGTAGGTGAGCTCCATACTGAAACGAAAGGAACACTTTAGTTTATTCAAAGAAATAAACAAAGGTAGACAATATTTATTTTAAAATATATATAAAAACATGTCTTCTACCAAAATATGATTATAAATATTAGGACCAATATAACACAAGCTGGGAATCAGACTACATCATGGAAATATGAATACACAGCTTGATAGATATATTTGCCAGCATTCACGTGCTATTTAAAAATTATTTTAACAACTAGGCAAGACCATTATTCCATTATCTGTTCAATTATATTGTACGTGACATGTGGTTTCTCAACAGATGAAAACTAAATTAATGACAACTCTTATGGACAACTGGCATCATAAATGAAGCCAAACAATCCCTCCATATATCATCCAATGACTCATCCTGGACAGGAGGGACCCGGAGCGTATCCCAGGCAGTGTACACTAGGGGTAACCCTGAATAGCACACAGAGCCATAACTGATTTTCTCATTCCCCTAGCTTACTGTCATTTTCCTCACTGTACAAATAAAGTTAAATATCAACAGCCTATTGTCCAACTAAATTATTACACAAGATATACGGACAGTGGTTCAAGTTCACCTAATATTCTATAACACTGATGGACTTTCAGCTAAATCTGCATACAATGGGTCAATATTATCATAAACAATTACTTATAAACAATAACCCTGAGGAAAAACACATGAGGTTAGAATTATAATACAAAACAAATGTTTAAAGCGTTCTGTGTGAATGAAATGTACCACCTGCTAAAATTTAAATTATTAGGGTGTCGCTCTGAATTGGTGGGCAGGGTTGATTCCGGCCCGTCGAGGCATGTCAGTACTGTGTGGGGTCCGTGGGTGCGACCTGCGTCTTCTCTGCCATGAAGAAGCAGAGGGTCCCGATGAAGCCGAACACACTCATGATGAGCAGCTGCCAGGACAGCAGCAGGTAGCCACTGCAGAAGAAAGCCAGTGCCGCCGAGACGGACTGGGTGCCAGCAGGGCGGGGGGGGTGCATGCGGTTACCATGGCGAAGACACACAGGCATGTTGTCAGACAGTCACAGTAAACCAGTTTGTCATTAAAATATGCCCTCATCACTGCAAATACATCCTGTTTTAATTCATGCTTTTTGTACCATTTACTAGACTGGCATTCTTGATATTAAATTACCAGTAATGTTTAGTAATATCCTGAACCAATTTCAAAAATCAGAGTTGAGGCCATTCCAGCCTGATCTATTTCATTTCCCACATCTGCCCAGTTTACATCAGTTGCAAAGTTTGTAAGGTTCCGTTACACACTACAGTAAGCTTGAGGCACATGGCTTGAAACTACAGACCAGAGAGTTCAGCCGTGTGGAAATTCTTTAAATTGGAAACTCAAAGCAGCCCAGCAGCTACCTGCAATGTTTTCAATGCCTTTCAAGAGGAAGTAGCATGTAATACGAGCCTAATTAGGCCCTTTCAGAAATCGAAAAGCTTACACACGTAGATTGCACTCATGCCTACTGTATGTCTATATATATTCAAACGTTTATTATAAGATCAGATCGGGACTAGTGCGCTCCAGTGGTGCTCGTCAGGACAGTCAGAGCCCAGTAAGTGCGCTGAGCATGCTGGGAGTATTGTAAATAGCCCCTGTGTGTTATTGTAAATACTTATATGGATCGAAGTACCAAAAAAGTGTATTGGGACATCCCTAGTAATGTTTCTATGCATGTGGCACACATGGCTTCTCGGCACTACCTGGATGAACTTGAAGATGGTGAAGGCTGGCGCACTCTGCTCAGCGAACACGCAGCCCAGGATGCTGTATAGCTGAGTGTTGAAGCAGCTGTCTCCAAGACCAAGCAGGAAACTGCACAGCAGGGCTATGGACACACTGGGCAATGAGCATGACCCGTTTAGTTAGTCACTCTGCTGGGAACTGTATGAATGAGCCGACTACAGAAAACACTGGTTCAGCAATGCCTCTGGCCCATTGCACAAACGGATTTGTTTCAAGCCAATCAGTATTTCCCATGCTGCTGCAAACAGGCCACGCATCCAGCCACAATACGCCAACTGTAACGCCCTCCGTTTAGGGTGGGATACCTGGGAGACAGGTAGGGCTCCAGCTGCGTGCTCGTCTCAAACACCACAGGGGCGTCATTCGGGATGTTCAGAAAGATCAAATAGAAGGCAACGAAGTGCACCACCATGCCCAGGAAGACCACTGAGGTACGTCTGAAACGACTGTTCTTGCACAGGAGCCCAAACAAACCTCCACCTGTGGGAAAACAGCAAGATAATTTACCCAGAGTTAACAGTTTAGTTTTGCACAATAAAGTCTAAAGAACTGACATTTTAAAACCAAACTTCCATCCATCCATCCATCTTCTATCTGCTTATCCTGGTTAGGGTCACAGAATAATATAAAATAATTTGTATTATATTGTAGGCAGGACCATAACCATATAAAGCCAGGACCATGAGTTCTACAGAGCCAGGACAGTGTATCTGCCAGAGTCTCAATGCACAAGGAAGGAACAGGACAAACCTACCAAAAATCTCTCCAAGTCCCACCACAATCCCAGAGAGGCCGATGAGACTTTTGGCATCATTTCCAAAATGCCCTGTGGCCCCGATGCATGTTCCATAGACACCACTGTAAAAAGACAGTTCCAGGCCTAGAAAACAGCGGGTCAGCAAGACCAGATGCTACTGTGTCACACGTCACACACTTACTTATTTATAGTGGTTTGCTAAAATTCCATGCATTTGTTCAGCACTTACCACTGTAAGCCATACAGCAACTCAAGAGGAGTATAGCTTTCGAATGGAACATCTGCAAAACTGAACCTATGGTGAAGAACAACAACAAAAAACATTACAAGAACAAACTACCCAGTGCTACATAAACAAATAACACCAAAATAAGGTCTCACTTAGCTCTGACTTGTTCTCCCTCACTGCTGTGGTAGTTCTTTGTTTGTATCTGTAAAACAAGGTAGTAAAATGATTTTCCAGTATAAGAATAATTTTCCAGTTCCATCTGGCCACAGATATGTCATTGGCTCACTAATTACAATACCATTAGCTCGACCACTTCTTATGCAATGTTACCAATTAATAAGCCTCAGAGTGGAGATACAGAATTTTTCCTTCATTTACATGATGCGGGCTGAGAGTAGAGATTCTCCTTCCTCTTCAGATAGGACCTCCTCATGTAGTCCAGTCTTCCTCAAGACAACAAAGGTAAGGGTTCCCAGAACAGAGATCCCCAACAGAACCACAAACATAGTCTTTCTGTTACCGTCTGTGAGAGGAGAACAGCATGTCACACACGGGACTGAGCGCTCAAAGCCTGGAGACAGCGGACAGAACAACACTCTTGTCCAAATGAAGTCCCAGCCTGAGCTGCACCCTTTCAGAACTAATCAGGCAGCATAAAGGTTGAAAACAAATTTAACTGAGAAACCCGTTAATGAAGAATGTGATTTTGCCTCCTGAAAATATTTCAACAGGCTTTTCTATAAGTATAGCCAGCAGAAATCTGGAAAAAAGATATTGCAGAGCCATCCTACCTGTGATTTCTGTTTTTCCTCTCCAGTCAAAGTAGATGTACATATTGCCAAATAACATGCTGTTTGGAAGGCAGAAAAACCAACAAAGGTGGCTGTGAATTTGCAAGGTTTACAATGCTGCATACAATAGACAGAACAGCTCAGTATTTTGGTCTTACTGGGACTAATTATGTGTGTGTTGAGTTTGCATCCTCCTTGTGTTTCCTTGTGTTTATCTGTGGGGCTCTAGTTTCCTCCCATACTGCAGAAACATGCAGTCAGGGGTATCTGCGTGTGAACATGTGAACTGCAAGTGAGTCCTGCACTTTCCCCTGGGATTCCTAGGATAGGCTCTAGGCTCATGACCCTGCTGCACTAGATAAACCATATGGATGGTCTGATGGATAGATGGATACCTCTAGTTATAAATGGACAACATCTTTCTTACCTGCACTGTAGAAGTCCCCAAAAGACACCAGTGTGCTTGTTGATGGTGGCAACATCAGAGTTCTGCACCAGAAAAGTTCCCTGAGCGGTCCAGAGCACTGAAAGGACCAAACAAACAACAAGGCTAACAGTTACCTCCGTTCCTGGGTGTGGCCAGCAGGCAAACACTTCAGCACAGACAGAAAAGGGGAGAACAGGAGCTCTGCTATAAATGATCATATTATGTTTTATGGATTATATTCAGTTACAGTTATGCTACCCTGTAAGGCAAATGTGTGACATGTTTACACAAGGCTCCCTTTCATAGTTTTACAGATGAATCACGGTCAGTTAATATGAAGTCTTGATCAAATGATTCAAGGAAGTGTAGAATGGAAGTGTTTTGTGATATCATGAAAAGTACTTTTAAATGAGTTCTATAATGAAAGCTTTAAACAACTGTCACCAGTGTATTTTTCAGTGCATTGACTTTAATTAGTGGGCTGTGGTGACTTAATGGTTAGGGACATGCACTTGTAATTGAAAGATTGCAGGTTCGAATCCCCAACCAGCAAGGCACCACTGAGGTACCCTGAGCAAGTACCGCCCCCAAGAATTGCTCCCCGGGCGCTGAATTAGCTGCCCCCTGCTATGTCACATTGTCACATATGGGTTAAATGCAGAGGATACATTTCATTGTTGTGTGTCAACAATGACAATTAATCACTAAATTCTAATTTTACCAGGAAATACAAGCTTATATGATTAATTGGTTGACATGCAGAATGGCTGCACTTACATGTCTTATGCATAGAATAAACCTGACAAAACGAATATGTTATGGCATTACGCATTATGCAAGTTAAAAAGTGAAATTCAAATTATACAACTGTCCAAAATCACTGCAAAAATGGACTAAAAGAAACCGGACTATTAAATTGTCCTCTGCCATTCATTGAAAAGATACATCACCTGATCAATGAATGGAAAAAGTTTACCTATGACCTTATTTCCTGGAAGCTGCCAGTTTTAAAGCTGTGTTTTCAAATTATGTGATGAAAAAAAACAATGGCATCTTTATTCACTGTACTGTATGACATACATAAAGATCATGCATTCACAGAAGCAAAACACGTAAGATTAATCCATAAAGTTAAACAAATCAGCCTAGTACCTTTGAACCTTGTGCACAGAATAGCATTAGTAAATGTTTAACAGACTTCTTGTGACTGAAAATTGTGATTTACCTTATACCTAATACTATACAGATAAATATCATATAGCGAAGTGAAGGTAAACAGGGAATCAGCCCAATCAGCATTGGGTCACGGACTCACTGGCAGCTCCTAAGCCAATCAGAATGGACATGAGGTAAAAAGACCACGTCTCCGGAAGGATGAAGAGTGCGGAGTAACAACTACAGAAGGGAAAATGGACAAAAACAGCAAAGCCTGGCATCAGATTGAAAGGCATCTAAAAGTGGTCAAGGAACTGCTTTGCAATTCTGGACAACAAGCTGAACCAATCTCTTAGTTTTGTGCCCTTTTCAGATAAAAAGTAGCGTGGGACACTAAAATTTGTGTTGAAAATGAGTTCTATTACATTCTGACTGTGCATTGCAACTGAAAGCAGAAATTAGGCAGAGGAAATACTCACCTATAAAGTAACCCACTGAGAAACATGGTGACTCGCGGCCCCAGAATTGTCACAATGACCGGAGCAAACAAATTGGAGAATGAGAAAACTCCATAAATAATACCAAGACTGCAGAAAGAGCAGAATAAAGGTTAACTGTGTGTATTCAGGATTTACATAGACATTGATATAGACATACGCATCCATGCCTTCAATCATCCAGCTTTCATATTGCTTATCCAATGCAGTGTCTGGGTTAGCCTGAAACCTCTCCGAGGAAGCAGAGAGCATGAAGCAGGGGACATGTAGCAGGCACACACTGAGACTCTTTGGAGGGGGTACATCCTGGGTACATACAGGCACAAATTCTGAGGACCCCTGAACCTGGAGAGGGGGGGGGCGCGCGCCGCCGCGGCGCGCCGCGC
>JAODLD010000051.1:8769977-8782143 GCA_026781065.1 Mormyrops boulengeri | reverse complement strand
TGGAGTCCTTGGAAGGGGTGTTGGAGAGCACTCCTCCTGGGGACTCTCTTGTTCTGCTGGGGGACTTCAATGCTCACTTGAGCAATGACAGTGAGACCTGGAGTGGCATGATTGGGAGGAATGGCTCCCCCGATCTGAACCCGAGTGGTGTTTTGTTGTTGGACTTCTGTGCTCGTCACAGATTGTCCATAATGAACACCATGTTCAGGCATAAGGGTGCCCATATGCGCACTTGGCACCAGGACACCCTAGGCCGCAGTTCGATGATCAACTTTGTAGTCATGTCATCGGACTTGTAGCCGCATGTCTTGGACACCCGGGTGAAGAGAGGGGGAGAGCTGTCAACTGATCACTACCTGGTGGTGGGTTGGCTCCACTGGTGGGGGAGGAAGCTGGCCAGGCCTGGCAGGCCCAAGTGTATAGTGAGAGTCTGCTGGGAACGTCAGGCGGAATCCCCTGTCAGGAGAAGCTTCAACTCCTACCTCTGGCAGAACTTCTCCCATGTCCCGGGGGAGGCGGGGGACATTAAGTCTGAATGGGCCATGTTTCACGCCTCCATTGTGGAGGCGGCTGACTGGAGCTGTGCCCGTAAGGTGGTCGGTACCTGTCACAGCGGCGACCCCCGAACCCGCTGGAGGACACCAGTGGTGAGGGATGCCGTCAAGCTGAAGAAGGAGTCCTATCAGGCCTTTTTGGCCTGTGGGACTCCAGAGGCAGCTGGCAGGTACCGGCAGGCCAAGCGGAGTGCGGCTTTGGTGGTCGCCGAGGGAAAAACTCAGGTATGGGAGGAATTTGGCGAGGCCATAGAAAACAACTTCCAGACAGCTTAGAGGAAATTCTGGTCCACCATCCAGCGGCTCAGGGCAGGGAAGCGGTGCAACATCAACACTGTTTATGGTGGGGATGGGGCTCTGCTGATCTCAACTCAGGACATTATGGGTC
Organism: Mormyrops boulengeri; assembly: GCA_026781065.1. NCBI lineage: Eukaryota > Metazoa > Chordata > Actinopteri > Osteoglossiformes > Mormyridae > Mormyrops > Mormyrops boulengeri. The sequence goes on along the minus strand of JAODLD010000051.1, from coordinate 8,781,201 downwards.
GGTGGAGGGAGTTCCTCGTAAGATCTCCTCAATCCCACCAACACACTTTCCAACGAGGAAGCAGAGTCTGGGGACTTGGGGGTGGACTCCCCTATCTCTGGGGTGGAGGTTGCTGTGGTGGCTAAAAAGCTCCTCAGTGGCCAGACCCCGGGCGTGGATGAGATATGCCTGGAGTTCCTTAAGGCTCTGGATGCTGCAGGGCTGTCCTGGTTGACACGCATCTGCAGCATCGCGTGGACATCGGGGGCAGTGCCTCTGGACTGGCAGACCGGGGTGGTGGTCCCCCTCTTCAAGAAGGGGGACCGGAGGGTGTGCTTCAACTATAGGGGATCACACTCCTCCGCCTCCCTGGTAAGGTCTATTCGGGGGTTCTGGAGAGGAGGGTCCGTCGGATTGAAGAACCTCGGATTCAGGAGGAGCAGTGTACTTTTCGCCCTGACCGTGGAACAGTTCATGGGAGTTTGCCCAACCAGTCTACATGTGTTTTGTGGACATGTAGAAGGCATTCTACCGTGTCCTTTGGGGAGTCCTGTGGGGAGTGCTCCGGGAGTATAGGGTGCCGGGATTCCTTATAAGGGCTGTTCGGTCCCTGTGTGACCAGTGTCAGAGCTTGGTCCACATGGTCGGCAATAAGTCGGACTCGTTTCTGGTGATGGTTGGACTCCGTCAAGTCACCAATTGTCTGCTAATTTCTAGGTGCAGCGTTGAGGGTGTCCAGTCTGGTGACCTCAGGATTTGGTCATGCTTTTTGCAGATGATGTGGTTCTGTTAGCTTCATCGGACCATGACCTCCGGCTCTCACTCGGATAGTTCACAGGGCATAGTGTGAAGTGGCTGGGAAGAGAATCAGCACCTCCAAATCCGAGCCAGAAAAGGGTGGAATGCTCTCTCCGGGTTGGGGAGGGGTTCCTCCCCCAAGTGGAGGAGTTTAAGTATCTCGGGGTCTTGTTCACGAGTTTGGGAAGGATGGAACGGGAGATCAACAGGTGCAGCGTCAGCAGTGATGCGGGTGCTGCATCAGTCTGTCATGGTGAAGAAAGAGCTCAGCCAGAAGGCAAAGCTCTCTATTTACCAGTCGATCTAGGTTCCTACCCTTACCTATGGTCATGAGCTTTGAGTAGTAACCGAAAGAACAAGTACAAGCGGCCGAAATGTGTTTCCTCTGCAGGGTGGCTGGGCTCTCCCTTAGAGATAGGATGAGGAGCTCGATCATTCGGGAGAGACTCAGAGTAGAGCCACTGCTCTTCCACATTGAGAGGAGCCAGATGAGGTGGCTCGGGCATCTGCTTAGGATGCCTCCTGGACACCTCCCTGGTGAGGTGTTCTGCGCATGTCCCACTGGGAGGAGGCCCCAGGGAAGACCCAGGACATGCTGGAGGGACTTGGGATTCCCACGGAGGAGCTGGATGAAGTGGCTGGGGAGAGGGAAAGGGAGAGGTTTCCCTGCTGAGACTGCTGCCCCCGCGACCCGACCTCGGATAAGCAGAAGATAATGGATGGTTGGATGGATGATTGGATGGAGGGATGGATGGTAGCAAATTCTGGAAAAGACAGCAAAAAATGGCAGAACACCAGCATTTTGAAATGTTTGAGATAAAATTTGCTGGTGAGGGGTCGGGGCAAATTTTGTCAAAAGGATTTTAAAATGTCTTGGTATGTCATATTAATACCACCCAAGCCTAGCCTAAAATCTTTACTTATATCACTTTGCTGCATGTATTTGTGTTTTATGCAATACATCTGCCCTCTGCTGGTCTGGTAGAATATCACTGCTGTGTACAGGCGACCTTCTGACACATGTGTGAACACCAGATTCGCAGACCAAAAGAGCGCGAGGAAAAGTGAAGTATGAACCTGGCCAGCACAATAAGGAAATCTGAGTTGCTTATTTTCCTTTTATTCAGAAAAAGGTATGAAACGTACCAAGTTTGCTGGCGCAGATTAGCAGAATGACTTTTTTATTCTGTGGAAGAAAAAAGGTCTATGGGCCAGATTTAATAATGAATTATAAAATACATGGCTGGTAGTTTACCTCCACTACAGAAAATGGTTGATCATCAAATGCAAACATAACCTTTATTTCAAAGTAGCTCTAGTGCTGCTAACTTTGAATGCTGATAAAGTTTAAATATTGGATGCCAGTTTCAGTATGTTAACCAATAGGCCAGTATCATGCATTTCTTTGTGTATTGTTTGTTTCATCTTCCTAAAAAATATAATAATAATAATAATAATTATTATTATTATTATTATTATTATTATTTTAACTGCTGTTGTTTTTGTTATTACCATAAAGAAATATATTACTCAGTAAAATCAGTCTTGATTCTGAGTGAAAAAATATCATGGTTCATATTTTAACCAGAATTATGCAGGCAATCAGCTCGGGTCCCATGTTTTATTTTTTAAATTGGGTAACAACTATCATGCAAAATGTATCAGGGAGGAGGAAAGGACAATAACAGTCCAAAACAGACATATGCACAATGGTGAAGACCAGTGGGGGCACATGGGCTCAGTCCCAATGTCCCCCCTATGGTCTAAGCCCTAAATCCTCACAGACTTAATTGGTGTCTTCTGGGACAGCACACTGCAATGTTTCCTTGACGATGCCAAAAGATGTTCTTACTATTGTGGGTTTCAGACTTTTTATTTTAAGTAAGTAAGTAAGTAAGTGGAGCTTTATTGTCATCCCAAACAATACACAATAATGTATACAGTGACAGGAAATATCATTCTCCAAGACCATGAGTGCAACATTACACACAAACAACACACAAGACAGATCACAATGAGGATGATTTTAAATAAAATAATTTGCACTTTCTCATGGCAAAGGCACTTAAGGGACCGTTTGGCTAATTTAAACTTCACAACGCTGCAAGCTTTTGACCACAGATTAAGTGAATTGCGTCATATACATATGCACATGTCCATGTATGGAGAAGAATGAACCTGCCTGTATAGTGATGGCATGACACCCTTGGCCTTTCTGGCGCAAAACTCAGAAATATACTGACCGATAGCTGCTTTCAGTTGAACACACTGCATGAAAAAACTGAGAGGGATAAATATAAAATGAAATCTGGATCTAATATATATATATATATAATGTTAATTGATACTTTTATTGATCCCTGTGGGGAAATTGTCTTTTTTATGCCTCCCTCAGCTTGCTCTTTGTAGAGTAAGCTGTCTGCAAAGGGCAGCTACCTGTTGGGGCGTTGGGGGTTAAGGGCCTTGCTCGATGACCCGCAGATGGGCTGAGGCTGGGTTTGAACCTTCTGATTACAGGTACATTAGCCCACTGAACCACTCACTATGTCATATGTATATATATATGAGATATGTGTGTGTTCATATAATTCCTCATTTGAGATACGCACAGAAATGGCACTTTATGGTAGTCCCTATCAGACACATGCGGGTGGGGGGGGCGGAGGGGGCTGGAGCACCTGCCCCTTTCCTCTTGGGTACCCCAAGTGCCCTTTTCTTGAGGCATTTTTTTTAAATGTGTGTGTGCGTGTGGAGTCCCGCCTGTGCCCCTCAACAATAACGTTTAACTATATCACAATTTTGCTAAATAAAAGGATCTGGCTTGCATCAGTCACATGATAACCATTAACCAATGCTCAGCCTTGATGGCAGAGTGCGTGCATTTTTTGCGGGCAGGGCAGTAGGGGAAACACACAAATTAATTGGGAGACGCAGACTGATGCAACAAAAACCAGTAAGTATGGTGTACAGCTTATACTACAGTCTATAGCACACAGGAGTATTAGGATATTATGTACACGTTGTTAAGTTGTCTTGTGGCAACCGACGAATTGAAACAAATGAGCATGCTGTGTGTGCACAGTGTGCAACAGTGCGACAAAACATTACCTGTCCTTTTGTTAAGTGCACAAGTAGTGGTGGTCATTAGCCGCTAGCTAACTGTGTAAGGGTGTCATGGGTCTGTAACTCTGTCCACTGTTTTAAGGGAACATATTTCGTTTTAAAGTTATAGGGCTTTTCCCTGCCTTTTTGGAGGGCTTATATTTCACTAAAAACTAATCTGCATATCCACATAATTATGGATTATTATAATTACGATATTTAAAAAAACACACACTGTATTTTAAAGAAAATGCATCAAGAAACAGATTATATTAGATTTATATTTCAAATATGACAAAATGCTGATTTTACAGCAGCAAAATTATTGTATTGCTATAGTAAATGTTTAATAATGATATAGTATGATGCTATTCCGTATTAGATTCTTGATGAATGTGGGTTGTTGTAATTCAGCCTGGTTCTATGTGCCCCTTTTTAACTTTGAGCACCCGCCCCTTCAAACATCTCTGCACGGCCCTGGTCCCTATGCAGTAATGTAACAATTACATTAATTTGCAACATTTCGACTGTTATACTGTATGTTGCTTGATGTATTAGTGACGTAAATCGAAAGAACGATGTATTGTCTTGAAACCTATTTATTTACCTATTATTTTTCCAATATTTACCATTTAATTGCAAAGAAAAAAACAAAACATTGTGTCTGGGAAATTTCAAATAACATTGCGATATTATGACTATTAGCAGAAGAGAGTTGGATACATTGCAGAAATTATGTGGCACTTGAAATTAAGTGTGAGGTGCTTTTTAACATCATTGTATGAACATCCACAGTGCTGCTGCCCGCCGACCTTGGGCTCCAGATCCCACAAGATACCCGACCTCCTGAGATGCAGGGAGATGATCTGGAAATTGAGGCCAACAATGAGAGTTAGGGATGCCTAAAAGTAAGGATGCTGACGACAAGCATGTTTATTTTAATACTTCCTTAATATGCAGACACATTTCGCGGTGTGTGTGAGCTAGCATCTGCAGCAGTAACAAGCTCGTTCACAGCAAAAAAAAAAAAAGGAAGCACATCGCTGTAAATCTTCTGCCACACTGCTGAACTGGACAAACTTGATATCGAAGCTGGAAATAACGCTGTGGTTCCCCTAAAGTGACATTACTCATTTCTGTTGACTACACAATACCTGCCTTTTAAAATAAGCATTTATTTCCTATATAGAGCTTGGCAATTCTAATAATGACACAGTGACTTTGTAGCCATATGACTCAGGTGACAAATTAAATTCTTCCATTGTTTATGGAGTTCAGGTGTTATATTTTGGAAGCATAAACCATATGACAGTATTGTGTTGCCCTATGTCAGATATGTTATTTTGAACAGTAACCTATGCTCCAGTGCTTGAAGGGGGCCTGTGCTCACCTCTTTGTTTCTTCTTTTCAGAGCACTGGCACTGTTTCTTGCGTCCCAGCACTGAATAATAAGGGGAGTTCTGTTGACAGTTTTTCCCATTTCTAGTATCGTTTTGACCTTTGACCTTGACACATAATCTGACCAGAGGTTCCAAATCCAGAGAAAAAGGGAACTATTACTAAAAGTATTATTTGCATATTTCAACCAAACCAAGGTTTAGAATTTTTTAACGATAACATCTGAGCAAAACCAGTGCCAGTATCCCCCTTCTCAAATGTGTCTTTGATGGACTAGCATCCCTTTAATGTACCTCTGTCTGTGCCCTGATAGTACCTGGCAGAGGCTCCAAGCCCCCCACCCCCCACTGTGACCCAGTCCGAGAGTAGTTGTTGGAAGATATATGAATGGATAGTGCCTTTTGTTCACATCACAACACTACATCCTACTGGACAAAATGCAGAATAACCCTCTGTAATTTTGCCGATAATGGTCATCATGACAATTTTAATTGTTGTGGGTTTGTAGATTCTGCACCAGTCAGCCACTAATTTACTTGCATCTCTCTTAATTTGTTCCTCTCCTCCATATTTACCTGCATCCCATCATCCCTTTCTCCTACCTTTTATTTGAATCCGTCCTTTTTACTTTCCTGTCTCCTTTTTGTCCTCTCATCTCGCCAGCATGCAATCCTTTCTTTCTAGCCTCACCAGGCTCCCCCCCACGTAACAAAGTAAAGCTCCTCCTTCTCTCTCTCACTCTCTCCCTCCGTCCCTCCCTCCTGCTGCCTTTATCTATCTGTCGCTCCCCTTCAGTTCACCTCCACTTCTCCAGCGTGCATCTCTTGAGCAGGACCTCCGCTCCACACGGTCAGCTTCCAGGCCACCACGTTGAAGTCACCGTGCTGCCCCAGGACACACTCTGAGGTTAGAGGCCGTGGGCCTGGGGGGGCACCGGTAGCCAGGTTGTTGGGATGGGTGGTACTGTAGAGTCCCAAGCCAGAAGAAAGTGTGTGTGTGTGTGTGTGTGTGTGTGCGTGTGCGTGTGCGTGTGTGTGTGTGTGTGTGTGCGTGTGAGACAGAGAGAGAGAGAAATGGGCAGAGGCGGGAAGGAGTCCAGTGAAGTGTGGAGGGGTGAAAATGCATGTTGTGTGGGGGATCAGGGAGACAAGGGGGTGCCACAGAGTATGGAATCAGCGAAGTACAAATTCAAAATGCAGAACAGTGTGATGCATGGAATGCTGCAGGCGGATGGAGGAGAGAGAGAGTGAGAGCAAAAGCACATTACTGAGAGAGTGTGAACATTCACAGGCTGTCCCTGCCGCAGCTCTCCCGGGAGCAGTTTGTGAGTTGCAGTATTGCCTGGCCGGCCACATAAAACTCCAGCATTCCCAGGTGTGATGCAGAATGGCAGCAAAAGAAACTGATAGGAAGCTGTAAATGGCTTGGAGGGATGGTGAATGAGTCTGCGCGTGTTTAGAAAGATGGGGGTGCTGTGGAGGTGGACTCCGTTTGAATGTGTTTAATCCAGTTTTTTTTTTTTTTTTTTTTTTTGCATTTTATATAGCACTTTTTTCCAAAGCACTCTACAACTTTGCCTCACATTCACACACTGGTGGGGGAGGCTGCCATACAAGGCCGGGAGCAATTCGGGGTTCAGTGTCTTACTCATAGACACTTTGACGGGGTCAGGAGGAGCCAGGGGCTCGAACCTGCAACCCTCCCGTTGCTGAACGGTCACACCACCTCCTGCACCACCATCGCCCCTATTTGATTGATGCCCCGAATCAAAAAGAAATTTGAATGTTTTTCTAATGGTGCAGCGAGCCTGTCATGACCTGACAGCTCACTAGAATCAGGGACTGGACTACAGAACGCCAAAAACATGTGTGTACGCACCTAGAAGCTGAAGAGGATATGTGCATACAGCACCTAGAACATGCCATGCATAAGTGTATGCTTAAAGCATCTAGAATGTGCAGAGGATGTGTGTGTACAGCACAAAGAACATGCAGAAGATGTCTTTGTACAGGACCTGAAACATGCAGGGGATGTGTGTGTGTAGCACTGGGAATGTGCCTTGTGTGTATAGCACTGGGAATGTGCCTTGTGTGTGTATAGCACTGGGAATGTGCCTTGTGTATGTATGGCACTTAGAGCTGTAAATGTGTAAGACTCCACTAAAAATCACCCACGGATTAGTGGGTGTAACAGAGTGAGAGCTTCTACCAAGGAACGGAGGAAGACAGAGTGAGGAATGAAGGAGAACTGCCACTGGGGCTTGCAACTTTATGCAGGCCATGGCCATGTGGGGGGCAACCTGTGGGTGTTTGGGGTGGCATGCTGTGCAGGGGCGCACAGGCTGAGCAGGGGGTCACACCGCCTGCGCTGCTGAATGAGGCCGTGCCCATGACATCACTGTCCTCGTGGGTCACCTTGCTGGAGGCAGGCTGGGTGTGGGGATGTTTCACTGTGTGCTTGTGGGTTCACATCCCAGGAGGAGCCCTGCTTCTGTGCCCCTGAGAGCAGTACTTAACCTTAATTTCCTCAGTCAAGAGATTTACTTTTTTTTCTTTTCTTCCAATGAATAGAAGAAAATGGCAGCAGCAGGACAGTTACAGCCGGCAAGGCACACACATGTCACATCACACACATGTTACATCACACACATGTCACATCACACGCATGTCCACTTCAAGATGCCCCAACACCACTACCACAAACTTAGTTTTGAGATTGTCCCATCACACTCTCTTTCCTCCTACCCCCCGATCTGTTGGAGGCCCAGGGCTGTGTTTAGTGCAGCTAACGAGCCACGAGCCGCGAGCCGCACCAGGCCATTAATGAGAACAGGAACCCTGGGAGCTGCTGGATTAGCAATCCGCCAGAGGATAGCCCAGGATGGAGCTCTGTCTCTCACTCTGCATGTCCCCCCCACCCAGTGCCTGAGGATACGTGGGAGTGTGGGGGCGCAGTCGCTCACTACATTTTCTCTTTTTTTTTTCCCTGCACAGTTACATACATATGATATTGTACTTGTGTGCTGGGGTCACAGAGTGACTTGGAAGATGCTTCCATGTGGGAGTGAGTAGGTGAGGCCTCCTCCAATGGCACTTACTGTGGCAGGATCCGTGGGCAGCACTCACTCGAAGACTGCAGACTGTGCAGCTGATCGGGGACGACAAAGCAGGGAACCCTGGAGATGGGGATTGTTAACTTTGGTGAAGTGAATGGACAGTGGCATAAGAATTTTTATACTGTGGAAAAAAGTTAAATAGATACATGTAGCAACAGAAAGGGTGTAATGTGATAAAGTGTAACAGTAAGTGGTGTAGTTCTACATTTTTACAAATTTCTGGGAGTGTAAAAGGCCTGAAAATGGTGTTATCACAGATTACAAAATTTGCAGATGATTAATTACAATTTATTTCCGATTTGCTGGACATAATTCCCCGATGAAGGTGCAGATGGCTTTAAGGACACTGAGTGGAAAGACAATGTCTCTGCTCGTCTCTGGGATCTGGCACACCCTGGGATCAATCGGGGGGGGGGGGGGGGCGCAGCACACCGTGTGGAATCCTGACTGCATGACAGGCGCACCCTAGCTGCACACACATGCACGCACGCAGCAAGTGAGAAAGCGCTCTGCAACTTCAGTGAGTTCAGCTCTTGCCCACACCAGGTCTGGTACTGGTTTTCTGTCCCATTTCTGCGTAGCAACCTTAAAGCTTCCCAGTGTGCCGTGCGCACAACTACAGTGTGCTATGGGTCGCCAACAGGCTCAACCCACTTCCCATTAGTTACATTGTTACTAACCCAGCCAGTGATTGGCAGCTCCTGGTCCAAAACCCACCTTGGGTTTTAGAGCCTCTTTCCCTACTGTGGTGACCTCCAAATGTTGTGGTGACTTTTAGTTCCAGCTGTATTGGCAACTGGAGGTGGATCGAAAGTGTTTGAGCCAGTTTACATCCCAAAGGGAGGGGGGTTACAGTACAACCCTTGAGCAAGATACTTAACCAGAATGACTTGTATGAGGTTATAATAAGCTTTATAAATGTAAATTGGAAGTCACTTTGGGTAAAACTGACTCGTTACCACATGAATAATATCATGCTAATGAGCCTCTGTTTGCATTGACTCTTTAATTTATGGTGAATAAACAGCTTTTAGGGAAAAATGTTTGATTTGGTTGGCCAGGGGGATAAAGGGTGCATTTAAAATTCCACCTGTTGTTCTGCCGTACCATTGTCACATGGAAAACCATGCCAAAGACATCTGCCTTTAAGTTGGGGAAAAACGGTTTAGTGGAAAAACGTGAGAGAAGCGTTCACTGTTATGTTTTGGGGGCTGGTCACGTTTGAAGGGCAGGTATTTTTAACAAGAATAAAAAGTGAAAAAGAGCCCATCTAAGTATAGACTGACTTCAGGGCACAGCGCTGAAACTGGAGTCGGCCATTCCAATTAAGGAGCTGATGACCTCCTAAATGAGATTAGCGTTAGCGCGCCACCCGTCAGAGAGACGAGAACAGAATGAATTGGAGCGATTCTTTTTTTCGTTATGGAGCAGCTCTCGTAAATGACAGAAAGTGACCTATTTCTGAGCCGTTATTGAAGACACGGGCATATGATTTTACATTTTGTTGGGATCTTGGTTCAGTTGACAAACGGGCAATAAGAAAGACAGGAGTTATGGTGGGGGACAAGTCAACAGGTGTTTTATAGTTACTTTGACCTAAACAAGCAATTTGGTGAAGATTTTAATGGTAGCTCTTTAACTGTGGAGGTTACTGCTACTTGAGGGTGTATGCTGCCCCCTGTAGGAAGTGTAGGGTATTGCCTTTGTTCTCATACGAAATATTTTTTGGGTTCGCTTGGTTTAAGTGAAACCAGTAATTCCCCACAAAAATGTCACAAAGTTATTGAGGGATGTAGAAGAAAGTCTTTGAATACACAGTGTCCTAATGGTGTCATCCTTAAACGAGTCTCCTTGGCTTTGGCAGTGATGATGGTCTGTGTTTTACATTTCAGCTTCTAGGCTTCTCTCTGGGTGCTCAATGAGGCAGAGATTATGAACGGGGGCTTGTGATTGGATCTGCTGGACTTTCCTATTTTCTGGAGGGCCTGATGGCTGCAGGAGAGAGCGAGGGCAGCTTGGTGGTGATCGGCTTTTATTGAGGAGACTGATGACTGCTGTGTAAACTGGTTTTTCAGAAATGCTGCCTGGTCAAAACATTTGATGCAAATTTTGAAATTTGATTTCAAAATTTCATCTTTCAAAGCAGTTTGGAGAGCGCTGGTTTTGCTGGTAAAATTAGATGACAGAATTTGTATTAAGCTTATAAACACATGTCCAACTGCCAATTGTAAAGTCGATAACAGTTAAAGTCTCCGGTGTGTTCTATTGTCTACTGTTCTTCTCACTTGTACCAGCCATGAGTGGCTCTATATGTTGGGTTAGATCTTCAGCATCCCAAACTTGTGCACATACAGGGGACAGAAGAGTTGCAGTATAGATCTCAATAAAATCGAAATAAAACAACAATAAACAGCAGCCTTTTGAGGGATAACAGACAGCATGAATCCATCATGCCAGGGTTATAAATGCAGCGCTGCTCGCAGTCATCCCAGAATGAAAGGTTCATTTAAGCCTAACTTTTGTATCTCATTTTCCTTTCCATCTGAAAAGGCCGACTGGTTGGAATGACGAACATGCGGTGATTATAAAATCATTAGACGGCGAGCTGCCCTCTGCTTCAACCTCTGCAACTAATGTGAAATGGTTGATACTTGTGGAAATTGCTTCTGTGTTCCCTGAGAAAGGGCATCCATGTTTCTCTATGGTTGTGTAGGTTTCTGTTCTCTTTTAAAGCACTTTATTTTCATATATATACATTAGGGCTGTCAAAATTAACGGGTTAACGCAGATTAATCCATCATCATGATTAATCTGATTAAAATTTTTAACGCA
>JAODLD010000051.1:8722802-8742180 GCA_026781065.1 Mormyrops boulengeri | reverse complement strand
AATACAATTAATGCTGTAAAAGCTATTTCAGTAGTCTAATGTTTGCTGTAATGAAATATACAGCACCATCATACTGTGATGATAAATACAGTACTGTGATAATTACTGTAAATAAAATTATGGTATTTTACAGGTACTGTGATTAAATTTGCAGTAACAATACTGTGAAATGTATTACAGCAACTTACTAGCTAATTGCTGCCAGCCAGTTACTGTAGATTTTACAGTATTCTTTTTACAGTGTGGGCTCTGGCTGGGCCACTCAAGGACATTCACAGAGTTGTCCTGAAGCCACTCCTTTGACATCTTGGCTGTGTGCTTAGGGTCATTGTCCTGCTGAAAGATGAACGGTCGCCCCAGTCTGAGGTCAAGAGCGCTCTGGAGCAGGTTTTCATCCAGGATCTCTCTGTATAGTCTCCCAGCTCCTGCCGCAGAAAACCATCCCCACAGCATGATGCTGCCACCATCATGCTTCACTGTATGGATGGTATTGACCTGGTGATGAGCGGTGCCTGGTTTCCTCCAAACATGATGCCTGGCATTCACACCAAAAAGTTCAATATTTGTCTCATCAGACCAGAGAATTTTGTTTCTCATGGTCTGAGAGTGCTTCAGGTGCCTTTTGGCAAACTCCAGACAGGCTGTCATGTGCCTTTTAGTAAGGAGTGGCTTCCATCTGGCCACTCTACCATACAGGCCTGATTGGTGGATTGCTGCAGAGATGGTTGTCCTTCTGGAAGGTTCTCCTCTCTCCACAGAGGACCTCTGACAGAGTGACCATCGGGTTCTTTGTCCCCTACCTGACTAAGGCCCTTCTCCCCCGATCGCTCAGTTTAGATGGCCGGCCAAGTCTAGGAAAAGTCCTGGTGGCTTCAAACTTCTTCCACTTACGGATGATGGAAGCCACTGTCCTCATTGGGACCTTCAAAGCAGCAGAAATTTTTCTGTAACCTTCGCCAGATTTGTGCCTCAAGACAATCCTGTCTCAGAAGTCTACAGATAATTCCTTTGACTTCATGCTTGGTTTGTGCTCTGACATGCACTGTCAACTGTGGGACCTTATATAGACAGGTGTGTGCCTTTCCAAATCATGTCCAATCAACTGAATTTACCACAGGTGGACTCCAATTAAGCTGCAGAAACATCTCAAGGATGATCAGTGGAAACAGGATGCACCTGAGCTCAATTTTGAGCTACATGGCAAAGGCTGTGAGTACATGTTATTTTATTTTTTAATAATTTTGCTAAAATCTCAAGTAAACTTTTTCCACGTTGTCATTATGGGGTTTTGGGTGTAGAATTTTGAAGGAAAAAAAATGAATTTAATCCATTTTGGAATAAGGCTGTAACATAACAAAATGTGGAAAAAGTGATGCGCTGTAGCTGGTCGGTAAACTTTATACACCCAGATGTCACGAGCCCCAAGTGCGGGCTCGAACATCCCCTTAGGGACATGTCACCGACGTGATCGTGCATTTCCCTCCACACTTGCTGCCTGTCACAGAGCGCTGGTGCAAACCCGCGTGACCTAGTTGTCCCCACCCTTCCCTCAGGGTGCCCGTGTCAGGAGCCTCTCTCTCTCTCTCTCTCTCTCTCTCTCTCACAGCTCTCTGGGTTGTCTCACGTGACAACTCGCGCTGCCTCACAAGCCGCTGCAGCCGCACGAGCTGTCTGAGGGGGGCTTCGCATCGTCGCTCGTATATTCGCCTCTTTTGCAGTGGAAGATGGAACTCTCCGCGGTCGGGGACCGAGTGTTCGCGGCAGAGTCCATCATCAAACGCCGCGTCCGGAAGGTGAGTCTGCTTACAATCGAGACTGGCGGAGCGGTTTTCACGCATCCGCGTTAGCGTTAGCCGGCCGGCTAGCAGTCTGGCTGGCCGATGGCCTAGCTTGGTGCCTTTTAACTCGGCTCGCTGTCGTTTCTCCAGTGGTGACGATACGATACGACGGAGGTCCGAACAGACTGCCCAGTTGTGGTGGACAGACATAACACGGGCACGGCCTTTATTCAGGCCGCCTAGCCGGTTTATTTTCACTAATAAATCTTAACAAAAGAGGGTCTGAATGTTGCCTGACAAGGGGTCGGTGTTACAGCCCCTTGGTTAACGGCTAACCTGCAGCCCGTTGAGTCCAACGACACCCCGCCTCGGCCCCCGACTTGACGCCGGAAAAAGAGGCTCTCTGCGCGGCCAAACGTGCGCAGCTCCGCGACTCATTCCCGGGTTTCTGGCGGTCGCTGTTTAATTAAGTCGTTAGTCTCCTTCTTTATAAACACATGTAGTCGCTGCGATCGTGAGGATTTAAACAAATAAGCTATTTTCCTGGAAATTGAGCTGTATATGTTTTAATTGTATTTGTTTTGCAGGGTTGTATTGAGTATCTGGTTAAATGGAAAGGATGGGCGATCAAGTAAGTGCGATGTCTATTGTCTCACGCCCACCTTGTGTTTTTGTCTACGGTCTCACATCTTCTACGTGTTTTATATATTTTTATACATGGCTTTTGATAATGGGACAGTATGACCGGTTTCTTAGTAATTTGGAGCAATATACTCGGATCACGTCTGTCTTTAGCAATATCAGCTATATTTAAGTATTTCATGTTCGGGGGAATTTGAAGTTGAATGTGACTTGTTTTTCTTTTTCTCAAATGTACTTTTGAAGATATAGTACATGGGAGCCAGAAGAGAATATTTTGGACGGACGCCTTATTTCGGCTTTTGAACAGAAGTAAGTAGAGAAAAAAATAATTTCTCATGCGTACTGTATTTTCCAAGTGGTATTAAACTGATAAAATTCGTGTTCAAAGCAGTTTTTACGTACCTGAGGGATCTTAAGGTTTATGTCAAGATGTAGTGCTGCATGACATACTTTTACCAACATTTTGTTTGTGAATTTAATTGCATGGGCCATTTATAAAACTGAAACTGGTGCTATCAAGTCGTGTTTATTCCGAATAACTTTCAGTTACTCCACCATATGTAGTTACTTAGTTTTAGGTCACTCCCCACTGCATGTCTTTTAAGTCTCTGGCAGATATATAACTGTTTATATAAAGGTGTTCTTCGTGTTAAATAGTTGTGCTTTTCTGTCATTCCATAGCTTTCTAGTTTAGGGTTAGTATTAATTGTTGTTTTCTTAAGCCTAGTTAGAGCTGCCTTTGGTGGGTAAGTGCTGGATTATGGGGAAAGCAACAGTAGCAGGGGAATGTATAGAGGTATACAGCTAAAGCTCTTCACGTCTGTAAGTGTCAGGTTGGCTGAGCAGGGATTTTCCACAGGGCTGGTACTGTCCTGGGGACAGTGCGTTGACTCAGCTCAGTCTCTTGAGTTTAACAGACCGTGCTGAAACTGCACCGCAATGCCATTTTCTCTGAGCGGTGCGTCTGTGGGTGGTAAAAGCTTTCACAGGGACTATTAAGGCTGACAGACATTGTTCTCACTGGCATCCTGAAACAGTCCAATCATGCACAACTCATGATGGCTAGATTTCTGAAAAATAATTCCAAAAATTGACCAGTTTTACAAATTGTGTTTGAGTGGATGACATCTGATTGATCTTTTGATGTGTTTTTTGTCTAAGATGACGATATTTACTTCTGGTGTTGTCTTGCGGCTTTTCTGGATGAGCAAATCATTTTTCTTTATGAATCAGCGGATGCTGTATGCTCAAAGATAAAAAGGTCATGTGCTGTCAGAACCAAAGTGTATTTTTCATCTCTGCATGGCATGTCTGATTACTGCAGGAAAGATAAATGTTTGTTTTCTCCACCACAGCTAAATGTGCATAACTCTTAATTCAATTTACATTTTCTTCTTTATTCCAGAGAGAGAGAGAGGGAACTTTATGGGCCAAAGAAAAGGGGACCCAAACCCAAAACCTTCCTTCTCAAGGTATGGTTCTGAAAAACTTCTAGTTTTGTTCTTCATTAAGCAGAGGTCCTAAGTTCTGATGCTGAAGAGCCACTTTGCAACACAGATTGCACACTTCCCTGCTCAGGCACACCTACTCGCCCTGGTAGTTAGCTGATTAAGATGTGCATGAGCAGGGAAATCTGCACACTGTGTTGGATTCTGGCCCTCCAGAACTGGAATTTGGGGACGCTGCCATAAAGATTCAAGATTCCTTACTAGTCCTTTTTACATCAGTACATCATAAATCTTTATTGTAACATGTAACAGAATTAGACAGCACAAATCAGAGGCACTCAAAATGTCAAACAAGTATGCATATAATAACTAAGATGTTTGTCTTGTTGCATTCTTGGGGAAAGTCACAGCTTCTCTTTGGGTCAGCACCAAATGTTCAAGGGAAGCCGTTATTTTTCTGACCTTTTGGTTTGGGTGTTGTGTGGTTCTGTGGATTAGGACGGTGTGCCTGTGATCAGAAGGTCACTGGTTCAAATACCAGGGTTGGCAGAGTGATTTCACTGTTGGACCCTTGAGAAAAGGCCCGTATCCCCCAGTTCTTTCAGGGACACTGTCTAATGCCCACTTGCACATCACTCTGCAAAATTGTCTGTTAAATAAATAAATTTCAATCTTCTTGGGGGTCCTCACATTTTCATGTAGCTGGACATCATTTTAATATGTTGCCATAAAATAGGCAGATGCTATGAGTCATGCTCTATAATATGATGCCTGTACCTATTTTCACGATCTTAGCTAGAAGTCAAGCTTGCCATGTTGCCAGATCTGACCTTAGTTGTAATCTTTGAATCTGTTCTCTCCTGTCTCCCATACTTGATTTGCTCTGTACTTGTGGACTCCTCCTCCTAGCCATTTCCGTTTGTGTGTGTGTGTGTGTGTGTGTGTGTGTGTGTGTGTGTGTGTCTCCACCTTTGTTCCAGTTCTCAGCACTATTGCTGTCTTATGAGTTCATGTTTCTGTTTCCACCCCATACCTGTCCAACCCAAATCTGTAACCCCCATGTTTTTTTTTCATATCTCAGGCAAGAGCCCAGGCAGCTGAGACTTCAACACAAGTCCCTGACATCCAGCAATACCACTCTCCAGCCTCCTCCACCTCCAGGCCTTCTTCATCTTCTGCCTCCCCCGCATCCTCCTTGCACTCCCCTTACCCTTCTTCATCCTCCTCGTCATCCTCCTCCTCAGCCCCCACCGTCAAACTCCAGTCAGGGGCTGCCCACCACAAACTGAAGAAAGATATTCGTCGCTGCCATCGCATGTCTCGGCGTCCCCTGCCTCGCCCCGACCCTCTGGCCCCGCCTTCAGGCTCCTCCTCCTCCAGCTCGACCTTTCCCTCCCGCCCGCCTGTCTCCCCGTTCTCGGAGACCGTTCGTATCCTGAACCGCAGAGTAAAGCCTCGTGAAGCCAAGCGGGGCCGGATCATCCTGAACCTGAAGGTGATTGACAAGGGAGGTGGTGGCAGGAGGGCGCCTTCGATGGCCCAGCAACAAGGGATGCACCACTCCCAACCAGGACGGCCCAAAATTCCCTCCCGGAACCGCATTATAGGGAAGAGCAAGAGGTTTACCGAAGTGCCTTATAGAGGTCTGCAGCCCCCACTGAAAATGACAGGGTTCCCCATGTACACAAAGTCTTTTGGTGTCCAGCAACCCATTAGTCAGTCTCAAAGCAGTACTGGTAGTAGTGAAAACACAGAAGGGAAAGGTGCTGGAGAAGGTGCTCCTCCCCTTCCCGGCTCTGCCCTGCTAAATCCAGATGGTGTAATGCCAGAGCCTCAGACTTTGCCCCGCTATCAGCCCTCTCCCTCACCGTCGACCTCCAGTGGCTCTGACAGTGGTCCCACCTCCCCGCCTCACATTCAGCCAACCCCTCTACAAGCCATCCCTGAACCTGCCTCTGCCGCCTCGCCGTCCCCACCCAGCCTCAGCCCCGAGCCCCTGGAGTCAAAGCAAGATGCGCCCTGCAACCCCCCATCTTTTCTCCCATCTCCTTCGTCCATCTTTCTCTCCTCGTTGTCCTCCTCATCCTCTACCTCAACTTCAGAGGATGAAGAGGTCCTGGATCTGTCTGTGCCCCATGAAGACAAGAGGAATGCCCGGCGTCGTCAACACCTGCGTCGACGTCAAGGCAAGTCAGTCTCTGCCATCTCCATCCCTCTGACCCCCAAGAACTTGGGCATTGGGCCACCGCTTCTGTCCCCCGAGCAGACAAGGACACTGTCAGAAGGCAACCCTGACTGGCACCCTGAAATGGCCCCTCGCGCCAACGTGGTTGTGACAGATGTAACCACAAACTTGCTCACTGTCACCATCAAGGAGTTCTGCCATCCGCCTGAAATTGAGAAGCCTGAGCCACCATCCTCCTCATCATCCTCTGTCAGCCTTCAAGTAGCGACGCCTTCATCAGCAGCCACGGCAAGCTGCCAGTCTAAACTATAAACCTGAACATAACTGGCTACACTCACCCAAATGACCTGCGGATTATTGAGCATAAGAAATATTGTATTTAAATTTAATTTCTGATTTATTTATCATAAAACAATGGCCTGACAAACAGGACATTCGTATGTGATTCTGCATTCCCTCCAGCCATAAACAAGGCAGTGTAACTTTTTACAGACGTCACTTTGTGCCACAGTGCTCATGTGTGCCAGACGCATGTGATGTGATTCTGTTACGAGGTGTACCTGGGTGACTGCACGCAGCAAGCGTGCGTCCTGAATGATGCAATGGGCATGCGCGCACATGTGCTGACACATTTGAGTATATTTATGTACAAGCAGTAGTGAAGTTGTGAATGGTTTCATTGATCTTTGCAGTGTGTATTGGTATCAGCCCCCCTCCCGCGTACTTCCTTTATATCCCAGAGTCTGTCAGCTCAGTCTGTATATAAGCATTCCACTTACACGCCTTAGACTGGGAGTTCAAGTTTATTCCCCTCCTATTCAGTGGAAACAGTCTGAATTAGTCATAGTTTAGAGAAGCTTTTGATACAGGCTGATTGCATAGTATGATTATTATTTTTTTTTTTTTGTTGCATTTCAGCAGAGGTAGCATGGGGGTTACACACCGTGTTTCCTCTCCTTTTAGTAGCCTGTAAGGTCAAAGGTCTTATAGGTCTCAAAATATCCGTAGTCTGTAAATGAGGGACTCTACAGCAGTTCTAGAATGAGTGTGACATAGGCCATCATGGACTAATTAGCCATGCGGTGTGAACCACCATTTTTCCCACATTGCCCATCCCAGGAGCAACAGCAGGCCCATTCACATACCAATCCTTTTAGTGATGAGCTCTTGCAAGCTGGCTGACCAAGCTAAGCAGAATGCTAATGTACCAGTTGGCTATGCTAAGCTAAATGCTAACAATTTCAAGCATGCTAATCTGAAAGCTAACATTTGCAAGCTGGCCAGTCATGCTTAACAGAATGCTAATGCTCACGACCTTACCAGCCATGCTAAAATGAATGCTAATGTTCACAAGCTGGCCAGCGATCCTAAATTGATAATACTTATCACCTGGCTGGCCATGCTAAGCTGAAAGCTTTTCTCATGACCTGGCCAGTCCTGCTAAACTTCACAAGTTGGCCGCTGTTTATATCTGTCATCCCACGGTTACTATGGAAGTTATGCAGTAGGAATCCAGCAGTAAAACATGCATGCAGACAAAAGAAAATTCTACTTTAGCCGGATTTCAAGGCCAAATGTGCACTTAAACAATTTTAAGCAAATTTTCTGCCTTTTTCCAAAACTCAGGACTTGCATAAGGTGATCTTTAACCTTCAGAAGATGAGAGCTGCATGGCAATAACAGCAAGCAAATTTCTTTACTGCCACCTGTGCAGTCTCTGAAATGCCCTGAAAGATGTGTTGATCCAACATGGTGGTGTTATTCTCACTTTGTCGTTGCTACGTCTGTGTTTTTATGGGGAAGCAAGCTTTTCAGATGATTTCCCCTTTTTGTGTGCCTTTAAGTGAAGTATTCCTTCACTGAAGAAAAGGATTTGAACCTTCTGTACAGGAGAAATGTAGTTGACCTTGAGAATGAAGCATTCATGTAGAGATGTCAGGTTGATGTGAAGCTTAGCTCTCATATTTTTGTCCTCCTGGGGTGTCCCTGTTCAGCTCTGAACCGTGTACTCATAGTCCCAGGTGCAAAAGATTTAAATAATTTTATATATTTTTAAAATAATTTTTACTTATTTACTTATATCTCATGCACTCATAAACCTACCAGAACCTATGACATCTGGTTTTACAGTTAGGACTGAAATGATCCTATATTTGCCATTTGTACAAGTACAAACACATAGGAATTCTGTCATTTTCGTATGTCCCATCTTGCTCTTTGAGACTTATACATGAATACAGCTCTGGAAAAAACAAAGAAACCAAAGCAAATTTTTCAGTTTCACTTATTTCTCAATTTATGGGTATACATCTGTGTAAAATGTAATTCTTTTTGCAAACTCCAGCCTGGCTTTTCCCTGCTTCTTGTTGATGATGGGCGGCTTCTTTACTTTATGGGTCTTCAGTCCTGCTTCTAGGAGCCTGTTATGAATTGTCATAACAGTGCACGTCACACCACTTAATGTTTCCCATTCTTTTTGAAGGTCACTTGAAGTCAATCCTCCAATTTATGAGGCAGTGCCGGATAACATGACGGTCATCTCTGGCATTAGAAAGTTGCTTCTGCCCTCTACCTGGCTGTTTCACATTGTTCTTGTGTACTGCTGTCTTAGAAACTTTGAGCCTGGAAGCAATCTGCCTCGCAGTGTAGCCTTCTGCCAGCAGAACTAGGATTAAACCAGGATTTTAAAATGCTGATTTTTAAAAAATAGAGTGGTCTCTTCATTTTTTCCAGAGCTGTATTTGAGATTGAAGCACTGGTTCAGCCATTTCATGTGGTATTCCTGAAGCTTTTTTTTTCAAGGTTGAGGGCTTTTCTCAAGGATTCAGCAGGGATGCAGTACCCTACCGACCACTGGATTTGAATTAGTGACCTCCTGACCCCAGGCACAGAGGCCTAACCAGCTGATCCACACGCCAGTTGTGTCTGGGTAACACTTGCTGTAATTCAGAAAGTCTTTCGCAACCTTAGGTTTGCTTTTTGCATTTCATGTTCTGTAAGCTAAGTATGAAAATGTTTGTCCAGCTTGATACCCACACTGTTCCCATTGCAGTGAATGTTTTCACATTTAATATTGTGCCAGAAGGTGAGCTTGTCTATTTCATGCACCTTGGAAACATAAACTAAGATCCACCACTCTCATAATCTCTCTGAAAGCCATGTTTCCTGGCTTTCCCATTTTGAATCATCTTTCTAGCTGGTAGACGCAAAAAAAACAAAGGACTTCAGCTGATAGGAGGCAGGGCTGGAGGTGGCATGCCAAGAACAGCCCACAATGAGACGGGAGATTGAAACTTTTGAGCCTTTCTTTAGTATTTGTGTCTGTGTCAGTGCTTGTGTGCCCATCAGTGTGTACCTTCTATACAGCTTTTTATGGGTTATGTGAAATGCACTGATGTCACTCCTCCTAAGCTAATGGGCCATCAGGTGTGCACCAGTTATTGTCCTGAACACGTTCAGATGTAACATTGAAGTAAACTCCACCCTGAGCAGGGCGAGAAGGTGTCTTCCCTCTTTAAATGGCTCTTTATATGCGAAAATGTAGGAGGAAGTCTGCTAAACAAGGTGTTTCTTCGAGTCCCGCTTATTGTTTATATGGTTTTAATAAGTCTGCCATAATGGTAAATCAGATTTGGGGATATTTAAAATTTGCTGCACCTTTATCATTTATCTGAGTTTTTGCCGTAGGTTATGAGAAAAGTTATTTTATTTTTTAAGAATCTCTAGTTCTCTGAATGTGTTCTGATTGTTAAGTAAGGACATTGATCAAGTTCAAGAGTGTCTCAGTTTCTCAACGTGACAAGCTCTTACAGTAAACCACACATGAAATCTGATGGCAAGCAGCTGGTCATAGTGGTTGACCAAGATTGCCTTTTGTGTTGGCATCAGTAATAATAACAGAAACCAACTGGTGCGAGTTTGGTAAAAGATTGAACCATTTCTAAAAGCTGCTTTTTTGCAGATTTGAGCCAACACGTTACAGTCTATGACATCACTCTTGATTAATAAAAGTAGCTCCCATGCTGTTGCTGTAATCCTTACTACCAGATGAGGCTTAATTTATGGTGGAAATTATGGAGAAACTCCCTTCCTCTGTCTATATGAGCTGCTGTTTGCTCTGCTTCCAGTATCCGCCACACAAGCTAGTCAGCACTTTTTTTGGAGTGTCCATGTACAGGTTTTGTTACGTCTCTAAGATCCCGGTCTTACTCATACAAAATGGTGCTCTGTTTTTTACAGGTGCTAAAGGCATTGATAAAATAGCTTTTAAAAAATGAAGAAATAAGCTTCGATACTATATGAAGTTTTGTGTTGCCTTTTTTACCAACCATTTCCAGAAAATTAAACACAATTATTAAGAATCATGCCATGGATCTTACAGAACCTGGATTGAATTTTTATATTTCTGATCAATTGTTGGCATTTTCCTTGTATTGGTTTGCTTCCTGGGGTTGGTTATTAAATGGGTGATTCATAAAGTTAGTCGGGCACCTCGTGCTTTGTGATGTTTTGAGAGAAGTGCCAGGCGTGACCCCCAAAGACCTGCACCCATATGGTGAGCAGCGTGGCTGTGTTTCCCCCTTGGTGGCACTGTTCAATTCCACTGCGTTTTCACAGAGTTGTCCGTCTTGTTCAACAGCCATTGTGTGTATGGTCAATTTTTTTGGCATGAAACAGCTGATATCGTAACACCCTCTGGTGTGTTGGCTGGCCGCAATTAGCACACAGGGGGTGTCTACCGTGGTGTCACAAAGCAAAAGGAAGCGCCACCCAAAGGCACAAGAGCGGAAGTGCCTTTAATATTCTTATTTGCAGCCTGATCTGTCTACTGGGACTGTTAAGCGAATTACTTTCAAAATTATGATTTTTCATACATGAGCTCGGTGGTTTCGGTTACTGTGCCGCAGCTGGATTGAACAGTAAGTGCCAAAGTTTTCCTTGCCTTCTTTCATATTGGTCTTTGTATGATGCCATGTGGTTGAGTGACAGGGACCATCTGTATATGATGCATGGGCCTTTTTAGCGCCCAGCTGGTCTCTGAGGTATGTTGTACCGTGAAATGCTTTTCATAATGTTGGTGTTAATGCCGGCTAATGTATTTAGAAGCATGTTTAATTGTACAGCTCATTTGTCATGTTTGTGTTTCCTGTATTACATTTTTTAATTAAAAAAAGGAATTGTAAAGACTTTTTAGATTGGTATACCGTTTTCTCTGGATTTTGGTGAAAATCACTATTGCGTTTTTTGAATTTTATGTATTGCTGATTATATGAAATGTAATTTAATTCTCTATGATATTGAAAGAATTTAGGGTTTCACGTAACATTCGAGCTATCCCTATACACCTTCTGCACCGGTGTACGGTTGCAAAAAAAAAAAGCGACGAGAGCAGTATCTCCGTGCTTAAGCAGCAGGTGGCGGTAGTAACCCGCCTGAAATATTCAGAGCTCATTATTAAAAACATGCTGCTTATTTTGCATTTTAATCCATTTCTGAAAAAACTAAACATGAATTTAAATTTTACAAATGTAATTTTTCTTAAAAGTAGCGCAAATATATAGATATTTAACTTTGCAGTTAATATAGCAGTCGTATACGTATCCATCCGGGGCGTTTGTTGTCTGTTAACAGATAATATCGGTGTATTACTCATGTATTTTACTTTGGTCTCCACTCACAGTGTTGGGAAATTGCTAGAAGCTTTTTTGCATTGTTTAATCGTTTTTATCTTGTTTTTCAGTGCGTTTCCATTTGAATTCTTAGGACTGTTCTGTCTGCTATTTTTTTCTTTCTTTTTGCATAGAAATGCGGTGTTGTGTCCCCTAAGCTCCGAGTGAATAAATATGGCTCCTAATCCCAGCGATTACTCAGCTAGCCAAAGAGAATTTTACCCCCATCCCTCTTTGTTTTTTCCCCACTGCACAAACGCTCATGGCAACACCTCCCTCATCCTATCCAGGGGGAGTGGAAGGTGGCATTTCGCCCGAGATCTAAGCACACAGACGTGTTGTTAATATTAATGTAGGGAGAGGTCAACAGAAGAGATCGCGAAGCCTTTATCCACACAAGCATTATCCACGCAAGTCATTTGTGCTCTGGGAGTGAGGATCTAGTCCGACGTACAGAACGGGATCTCACTTTTTTCCTGTGATGATTTATCTATGATGCGGGTGTCAGTCATACTGTTCCTTCTCCCTTCTCTCTCACACACACACTCACTCTTTCTTCCTCGTAGTCCCGATTGCCACGAAGAGCCTAGCAGCTCAGGAAAACAGAAGGTGCCCAGCAAGACACCCAGTTGGAGACTCGAGGCACCACATTTGTTCAGCAATAACCGAGCGTCGCAAATCTGCGGTGATACTCAAGAAAAGCGATCGGATTTCGACTTTTTCTTTTTATATTTACTGAACGGGTAAAGAGACACAGGTCAGCATCATTCCCTGGTCCAGCCGACAGAGCTTGGAAATATATCTGTACTGATTTGAGGTATGATCGCAGACTTCAGCATCTGAACTGGTGAGCGCTTTTTCCTTAAATAAACTCTCTCCTAAGTCGCCTGTTTCGTTCTTGTGACCGACCGCGGATTTCGCCACCCTGAAGTTCCTCGTTGTCATTCTGGCCGCGGGGATGCTGGCCTTCCTCGGCGCGGTCATCTGCATCATAGCCGCGGTCCATCCCGGATTTATTTCCGCCGCACCCCAGGCGTTTTCGGACAACGAGTCGCTGTCCCACGACTCGGTTCTGGAGACCCTTCCGGAGGGATCCGTGGCTCAGGCTGGACCGCTGGGTGCTCTCCACGGTGCTGAAACGACAGAGGGGATAAGGGCTTCTGTTGTCAACGGGCTGAGTAATTCGGGCAGAGCTGGTTCAGGAGGAAGACCGCAGGTTACTTTCAGCCGCCTTATATGCACCCCTGTTCCTGCCGGCGAATGCAACCCAAATACCTTCCTGAAGCAGAGTACCAGTCCGCCGCTGCACTCAGACGAAGACTGGAGTTATCTGAGCGCCACGGCCAAGCAACTCCAGGAGACCATCCTGCAGCAGAAGGACCAGATACTTTCAGATCAACAGACCATACAGGAGCTTACAGGGAAGTTGTCCGAGTGCGAGATCGGACTGGGCGAGCGCAGCTATCCAGGGCGGAGCGCAGGGCTTTGGGGGAACAGACGGCGACTCTTGGCCGGGAACGGCCATATGTCACCCGTCGTGCCGGAACAGCAGAGCACCCTCGTCTTGGAGGAGCTGGAGCAGACCATAATTCAGATGAAGGATCGCATTGAGAAACTGGAGGTAAGGATTGAGGATATTTACCCTGTGTAGGATATCTTTAGTCCACGTGTGTGGATTTAAAGTTATACTCTTTACTCTGAAAAGAAAGGCATTTGAGTGTGAGGCATTACAACGGTCCTATAGATCATTTAGTAATGATAATATTTATAATCGTCAGTTGTCAATTGTCAGCGTCGCGAGTCCATAATGCTATTAACGTTGGATCTCAGGCTCAATGAGAAGATTGTTTACTGTTCGCTAAATCTGTTACTACAAAAACTACGCATTCCGTTTTTATTATTTGTTCATTATATATGGATTAAATTACGTTATAAAGTACTGTATGTTTGCACTTTGTGAGAGATACAGCAGACTGCCCCAACGCTTTGTATCATGAACTTAATGCTCTTGTCCCACGCAGCATAGTTATAGGCATCTTTCTTCTTTTGAAGTTGTTTCTGCCACCCTTGTTAGTAATAAACCCTCTATATTTGTTAAGTAGATAGGTAACATTTACTGTATGTTTGTGTTGCTGCATATGAGCCTTAGCATATGTCCTGTGAAGCTAAGAAAAAAGACAGTAATAGTAAATGAAATAATGTTCCCCTCTCCCTCTTCTTAACCTTCTCCCTCAGTTTTTGACTCTGCTTCTCTTTCTCTCTCCCTCTTTCTGCCTTTCATTCTCTTTCCATCTGTTTCTTTCCCTCCACTCCCTCTATCTCCTCTCTCCTTCTCCCTATCTCCCCTCTCCCTCTCTTCCTCTCCTTCTATCTCCCTCTTTCCCTCTCTCTCTGACTTCCTCTCCTCCCTTTCTCTCTCCCTCTTCTTCTTAACCCTCTCTCCCTCGCTGCTTCTCCATCTCTCTGTCCCACTTTCTCTCCTCTCTATCCTTCCAGTTCTTTGTTAGTAATATTTTTCTTAATTTTCAAAAATTTCCACAAACCTTATTTAAAATCCTTTGTTAGCTTTGCTTGCATTGAATTTGTCCTTGAGCAATAAATCCAGGCAGCTGTCACTTTTTTGTAATTGCTATTGTTATAAAGATCAAAACATGACAAATGGCCTCCTTTTATGCGAGCAATGTGTCGATGATGTTATTTTAAGCTGCTGTTAATCATACAAGTATTAATGAAATCAACAGGAATAAGAGTAAAAACAGGAGCCTATGACACTGGACGAAAATAGTGGCTGTATTATGTCCCTTTAAATGGCAGAGTGACACACCGCCTACATCCCAGAACCACACAGGGGCACCACAAAAAGGTCAGGGGGAACTCCCAGGAAGCCGGGGCAACTGGACCAAGGCACCATACCGACGACCACAGGACAAGCTGGGGGGCAAGCTTGAGGCCAAGGTGCAGCAGCTGGAAGGGGAGAGGGTGATGCTGAATGGTGAGGCGAGGGGCCACCAGCAGGAGGCGCCAGAGGATGTTGACTCTCTATGGCGCAGCATTGATCACCTGGAGCAGAGTAAGGCCACGCTCTTTAAAGGAGGAGCTAACAGAGATGTGTTTGCAGGGGGTAATCCTGGGGGTGACTTATGTGATTTACAAAATGCCTGTATTAATATCAGTTTCGTTGTGTTATACAATTATATTTACTTTTTATATACAGTTATGCACTTAATTTTAAATGTCCATTGGTATCTTAGAGTGGAGAACATTGACTTTCAGCAGAATTTGAGATTAGACGCAGCATGTACATTTCTGCACAGGGGCTTGATTGTTCATCATCCCTTGTTTGTTTGTCAGGTCTGCGACTAAACAAACATTTTTTAAATGAACCTTTTTGGTTTCAGTAAGGAGCCCCAATTTATTGGGAGGGTTGGAGATCAAGCTCGCCACTCAGCTTTGATTAGGCTCCCAAGTGTTCAGGGTTCGCACTGTGGGGGGCCAATGGCTTCACAAGGTGGCTGGGAGCTCCAGAAGAGGCAGAGCCACTGTACCAAGCCTGAACAACTGACCAGACCAAATCAACAAAAACGAAATCGCTTTCAGGCGTGAAATGCGTCAAGCTGGGGCCGTCACTCTAGATAAAGGCTCACAATTCATTTTTGGGCTTAGCGGAGGGTGCACTCTGCCGACTTCATGCTATAAGGTTCCTCAGGGCATGGCTCATGGCTCAGTGCTCCTTTACCCGTCTCGAGCCACGTGCTTCTTTCTGTCTTCTGTGCTCCTTCTCAGGTCTGTCCGGGTATAATTTCCCAGAGAGCTACAAGCTGCTGTTCCCAGTGCGGACCGACTATATGTATGGCGTGGTGCGGCACCCCGTCCCGGAGATGTACGCCATGACTGCCTGCCTGTGGCTCCACCCCAAGGGCTCAGGCCTGGGGACACCCTTCTCCTACTCCATCCCAGAGCAGCCCAACGAGCTGGTGTTGCTGCAGGGTGTGCACAACCCTGTGGAGATCCTCATCAATGACAAGGTAGAGACCCACACTCTGGTTTGCTGTTCTGTGATGTACAATTGCGGGTGGATATTTGGCACTCACATGTTTGATATGACAGATTGCATGGTGATGCTTCTGGAAATTTCTTATATTACATCAACATCTCACTACTGTTACATGCTGTTTTGTCCTCCTGCCTGCAGGTGGCACAGCTGCCTCTAGCTCCTCAACCAGGCAAATGGCAGCACCTATGTGTGACTTGGAGCTTGAGGGATGGGGTGTGGCAGGCCTACCAAGGGGGTACACTGAAGGGGGAAGGAGAGGGTCTGGCTGCCTGGCACCCTATCCGGCCCGGGGGTATGCTTATCTTGGGGCAGGAGCAGGTAAGGGGGGAACAAGTGCTGATTTTGGCTATTAGACACTGTTTTTCTTTTCATCCTCTCACCTTCTCCTGCCAGTTCCTATCTCATCCACCATCTTTCCCATTTTTTCCCTCTTGGTTCTGTTCCCCCTGCACCCCGCCTCCTTTTGCCAATTAGGACGCGATGGGCGGTCGCTTTGATGCCTCTCAAGCCATGGTGGGGGAGCTCTCTCAATTTAACCTCTGGGACCGGGTGCTGTCATCCTCGGAGGTGGCGGACCTGGCGACCTGCAGCTCAGCTCTACTGGGCAACGTGGTGCCGTGGACCAACCGCGGTATCGATGTGTTTGGGGGGGCCACCAAGGAGCCAGCGGAGCCGTGCACGGAGCAAATCGGGGGCCAATAGGGACGATTTGTGAACTACCTATGAACGTGAGGAGCCAATCCTGGCCAAGCAGCCGCAGTTTTTCTGTTCCAGCACGTTTTTACTCATAGAAACGGCTTGAGAGAAAAAAGTAACCGCGAGGCATTTGGGGAAAACCTGGAAACTTCTTCAAATTTGGGGTAAATAAATCACCAAATTTGGGCACGTTTAACTGTTTCTGACTTTTTACTGTATTAAGAGCAGGAGGCTTGTTAGCCACCCTGTATTGTGTGGGCATTAGGGTCAGTGTCCTATTACCATGATACGCCAAACGTTCTCCGTCCTGCAGATGTGACCCTTCTCCAAGAGGAGCTGACATGGTGACACTCACACGCCCCAGGTGCAGGGTGCACGTTCACACTGACATGGGATACTGTGTAAGGAGGCAGCGTGCTCTGCTCTTTTGTAAATAATCCACAATGTATTTGGCACTGAGCTTTATTTACTGTATGTGCACACATTCTTACATTTATGTCTTATAACCTGTACTTTTTTAATCCCTACTCTGCATTCCGTCTTAGGTTCCTGCCTGTGTTTTACTTTGCACCTTGACAGATACGTATATGAATGGGAATTTGGGAATTTTAGTAAAAAGGTGTAGAGCTATCTTGGGAATTCCAACTCCCCCTTTATGGCCACACACAATGCACCAAAGGGCTGTAAGTTACTTTCCCCCTGCAGAGCATCTTGTGTGATTCTACCTGTTGGGCTCCATTCTGTCTTAGTGGAAAGCAGCTGTTATGGGTAACAGTAACTATAAGATTCACATGTCTTCCCTCTCTCTTGAAACTTGATTGGCCAAAGTGTCATGCCTGCATTGGTTTAATTATGTTTTATAGTCATACCTGGTCCACTGTGGTGTCGTGAAATACATTTATGAAAATATAATCATGATGGTACTTTATAAATAAACAGTGATTAATTGTTTTATTTGTGGAAAACTACTTTTTGTTTGTCTAAATTGAGTTCCTCCCCTAATTTTCCTCTCTTCCTGTTCTTTCTTTCCTGTCCTCTTCTCGGGTCATGGTTTTGGTGACTGTTCTCTGCTCTGTCTCAGCTTACTCCTCACAGGGTGATTTGAAATCCTACCTAATAAAAAAAAATGCTAGATTGCTTATTGAATTTATTTCAGAAGTTTCTCGGTTGACTTTTATCTGGATGGTACTTTACTTGTGACCCATATAGCGTGGTCGGGAGCAATATGACAGCATTTTGCATCATTAGATGAACCTGCAGGCACCTCACTGTCTGGGGAAGCGTGTCCTGCACTACCTCGCTTCAAAGGTGCTGACGCACTGACCTCCTTCAGGGGGGCTCCTTCTCTGTCTCACATCCCCTACAGTATCGAGTATCACTTTGTTCAGCTTTTATGATCCATGGACAAGTCCCATAGTGTGTTGGGATGGGAGGTGCGGTGTCGGCCGGGCTTGGGGTTGTGCGAGATGATGGCCGGTTGGTTGCTCGCACAGACTGTGGGCGGCAAGATCAGGGGTCAGCTATTGGAATAACAGTGGGATTAAACAGATCAGGTTCCTGCATTTGGCTGCCAGCTTCCTTTACCTTACAAAGAATCCGGTGACATGCTGGTGAGATTTACCGGAGCAAGGTTGCTGGACTGCCTTCAAAGAAGGTCTCACGGCTGACCGGATCTGCACCCAAACCCAGCGGTGGCACTTGGAGGGCTGAGCATGTGATTTGACAGTATCGCGTATTAATGACAGGCAGGTCGTTTGCAGAAACGTCCTGCCAGCTGAGCCCTAGACTGCCTGCAGCATGTCTGACTGCACCCATAAATCATGAGCAGTTCTCTGCTTGGCTGCCAGTGCTGCGTTCTGCTGCCCGGCCCGCAGACGTGTCCGGGCGCCATGTGAGACGTCCTGTCTGCCTGCACCCAACCTCCCCCGGATCACAAGGCATCTCGTTATGGCTCACCCACCAGCCCCCAGCCCCCCTTACATAACCAGTCATCTCACCGCGCACTAAATGCTGTTTGCCACAGTTATCGATTTCAGGAAGGTTCCTACATGTGTATGTGATGATCCTAATAATGGTGTGAGTGTGGCTTGACATGTGCCCCAGAGCGGGTGTCTGGCATTTGAAGAACAGGCTGTTTCTGTCCTTGCTACTTTGAAGAGATGTCCTGTGTGATATATACAGAATAATATAAATAATAGAAATGTATGGACCATGCTTTTTGACATTTTTCACCATGACTAGACTTACAGGTCAACAAATCAGCAAAGTACTCCCTTTATCCCAATGAAATTGAGATAAATGTGGATTAACTCCTTTAAGCTTCTGTGTGGAGCCTATATCAGTGACAGGCACCCAATTTAGCTGCCTGCAGCCTGGATCCCCCCCGACCCCCCCAGGTGCTTCCCTCTGCTCTTAGCGACCTTCCACCCTCCCGCAGTATGGCTTCCTCTCCTCCCTCAAATAAATTCATTTTTATATAGTGCCTTTCAACAGTCACCCCAAGGTGCTTTACATGGGTGTGTCATTAAACATCATTAAGACAGAAGGATACAAAAACAGGGAAAAGCGAAGAGAAAGAAATGAAAGCGAAAGAGAGCCAGATGACAACAGAGGAGAGGAACCAAAAACTCCCAAGTAGGGAGAAGAAAAACCTCTGAGTGTCCAAGGTCTACTGGCTGCCCACCCCTGCTGGAAGAAGAAAAAGATAGTGTGGGCTTGCTTGCTAAAAGCAAGGTGTAGACTGTGATCAAGGTCAAAGCCAAAGTCCTTGAATGAGTCAGTTCTCCACGCCACGCCGGTCTGTGTAGGGTGGGAGATTGAAGCACCCACGATCAGTTCGTAAGTCACATTTGCAATGTTTTCCCTCACTTCGTGCCTGAGTGATGTACACTCCCCTGCTCTGCTGC
>JAODLD010000051.1:8700208-8710953 GCA_026781065.1 Mormyrops boulengeri | reverse complement strand
CCTTCCGCAGTGCTGCAGGTAAAAGATTGCTGCAGGGTTGTGCTCTGTCCAAAGGAACCCTTTTGGAACGTTGGTTCTGAACACCCCCCCCCCCCCCCCCCATTGCATGTAGGATCCGTCGTGCCACATACCTGCGTCTGCGTCTCTTGTCACTGCCGCAATTCCGACTCAGTGATGTCATGCGAGAATCCCTCAGCCAGGATCCCCTGGCCTCAGTGGCCCCCCTCCTGTCGGAGCCCCACCTCACCGCCCTGGACCGACGCCTGTCTACCATTCTGCAGGTTGTGCAGCAGTGTCAGCAGCAACACAGCACAGTAGAGGTGGTCATCTTCGATGACCTGGGTGCTCACATCGCTAACAGCTTTGCATCTGGGCTGCAGACAAATACTTCAAATGATTAAGAGCCTTGGCGCTCATGAAAGATATCCTTCCACTAAATTTAGGTTACCACTAAATACTGGATACTCTAAAGCCCTATTCAGACAGGATTTATTTAACATGGGCATGTAATGTAATTGAAGCCATAATTTTAATCCAGTTCGAATCTGGTATGTTTGTAATTATTACAGAGCAAATTCTGGAGCCAAGTACCTTTTGTATTTCTGTGAAAACAGATCTATTTTACTAATAGTCCTGTCTGAATTGTGATCAGGGTGATAAGGTTGTATTTGTAAGGTGGAAACAGCACTGAACCATTCTGGCAATGAGCTTCTAGAAAAGATTCAGTTCCAGTTGCTTCTTCCAACTACTGCACCATCTGCTGGGAAGATTTTAGAATACACAAAAATGTTTTAAGCCAAGTTTTCTCACTGATGTGACACCAGGCCTTGGTACTAACTGGTGTCAAAAATATACATGAATAAAAAAACAACTGTAAGATTGTTTTTTATTTGTCTGAGCAGCATATCTTGTGACAAATAAAGAATCTTGAATATGGTGTTGGTCCCCACCTTTGCAGGTATAACATCTGCCAATCTTCTGGGAAGGCTTTCCACAAGATTTTTTAGTTGTCTGTGAGAATTTTTGCCCATCCATCCAGAAGAGCATTTGTGAGGTCAGGCCCTGATTTTGGACATGAAGGCCCGGCTCACAGTCTCCGTACAGACTGTGCAGGCCAGTCTGGTTCTACCACACCAAACTCAGCCAACCATGTCTTTATGGACTTTGCTTTGTGTGATATGGTGCAGTCATGTTGGAACAGAAAAGCGCCTTACCTTCCCCAAACTGTTCCCACAAAGTTGGAAGCATAGAATTTTCCAAAATATCTTGGTATGCTGAAGCATTAAGAATTCTTGAATTCAGTCATTAGGAGGTGTGTCCCAGTACTTTTGTCTATATATGCTTTGTCTGAATTCAGGGGCTGCATCCTTCAAAGACTGAATTATCACAGAGGTGGGGCAAGGTGGTTCCATTCTGAAGGCTCCTTCAAATGCGGTCTGGACACGCATCCTTCTTTTGCCAAGTCATGAAGAATCCCAGCACATCCCATTCATTGCACAGAGGGAAAGTGGGTGTGTTCCAGCTAGGTGATAGGAGTACTGCTTTGTGACTCAAGGGTAAGAGCGGGAACAGCTGCTTATGCAAATTGTAAAATATCCGTAAGCCAGACTGTCCCATTTGACAACACTGTCTGTTTGACCTTCAAAGAGCGCAGCCTACAAAAGCTATGCCTTTGTGCACCACGTCCTTCGAAGCATGTAGCCCCTGATTTCAAAGATAGCCATACTGTATGTTTGTCTGTGCTCTACATACTTGCTGTTGCATGCAGAAGAATGGGAACCTGTCGCATGGAAAGAATGGGTAGCGAGGCTTCACGCATCAGTGATTACATCACAGATACACACTGATACAACAGTACTTAAACGTAAGGTGCACCTTGGTGCTTGCTTCATTTCCTGGATTGCTTGACACACACTTCTAATCCTTGAGGTCTCACGTAACATCACTAGTACTGAATTTTCCACGACTTAGAACCTATACCTACAGACTCTTCTGTGTCAAGGTTTGCAGTAGGCGCAGAGCAGTATAACACTGAACAGTATAACACAATTCCCCACGGGGATCAATAAAGTATCAATTATTATTATTATTATTATTATTATTACTACTGAGTACACACATTTCTTACCCTGTCTGAATCGATCAGTCAAATCACTTTACAATCTACATGCTCAGCCTCTTTAAGAAAAACTAATCCCTATCCGAAGAGGTCTTAAGGATCAATCATAACATATCCAGTGAAATATACGTATCTTATGTAAGCCTATCCTATGTACTTGTGGGAGATTTGTGCGAGATTTGACCGCCCCTTCTGATATTTTACAAAAACATAAAATACATCATTTTATTCGAAGAAATAAGCCTTTATATATGTATTTTTAAGCCATACTAGCGGTGTACGAATTTGACAACAATAAGCCCATTCCCTATAGCTGGGACTAAGTTTCAGTTTCATTTTCCATGTCAGAGAAGTAAAAAGTAACTTCCGCAAGATACGCCGGCGGGAACTTTTCATTAAAAAATAGCACGGTAAAGAAACACGTCTTATTAACACAGCAATCGAAGCGTGTAGTACGTCAGAGGTAGTGTTACATCTTGGAAAGACTGTTTTTCGTTTTTCGCCGAGCAAGCAGGTTATTTGAGCAAATAAATATAAGCAAGGCCTGTATCGGGCTCATCCTGTGAACATCTATGTGAATTGTACTCAAATTTTTATGATCGAGATTTGACCACAAAAACTCAAACTATGGATCCGTTGGACTTTCAAACCAACGACGAATTAACTCGATTTTTCCGCTGCAAGAAGACCGAGATGTCGTGCATGGAACAGCCGCACACGTTCCTTAGTCAACTTAGAGACCACAACCTCATTCCCGAGGATAAATACAAGGTTTGCATTGTTCTTTTATTATTTTAACTCAAACTGTATTGAACATTATTCGTCTTTAGTGTCTATATTATGCGCTGATTTCCGTCTTTAAAATGTGTTGGCATGTCTGCCGCTATATATATATATCTGGCGACTTTCCTCCCCTCAGAAAGTGATCAATGCGAAGGGCAAGAAAAGGGTGAAGGGGGTCTACGAGGTACTGGACTGGCTGGAGACGACGCGGCCCGAAAACATCTCGCTCTTCTGGAAGTGTGTTTTCAAAGACCACATCCTCCATCAGTACCCGATTCTGCGCGGCATGCGAGACAGCCTGCTGGACGGTGAGTTCGCTGCGCGCTGAAATTACTGGTTCCACTATCGTGACTGAAATACGTACATACAAATAACAGTATAATTGGATAACAAGTAGTAATGGGTCAAAATCTACATGATGTTATTAAAAACTCAAATCGCAGGTGACACACTGCTTTTTGGCACTCTTGACTGTGTACCTAACTCGAAGGAAAAAAAGAGTAATAAAAGCCAGTTGTGCAAAAATAAATGTGTGCTAAAAATGTTAAATTAGATGATTTCCCTAGAATATTGTAATAAAATATGATATTTGAGAACAGTGCAATTGGGGGTTTGAGTGTGGAGTTTATGTGTCCCGGGGTTGCCAAGACTCACGCATCTGGTGTAACACGGTTTCAAACTTTAATGGTCACGCAAGAAATCTTACAGCAAATCTGTATTATCCTATTCTAAACCTAAAATTAGCTACTTAAAAAGTTTTGGGGTAGTTTGCAAACCATACAGACTATTGACATGTTAATAAAATGGCTACATACATGTAAAGGTGTTTGCAGACTTGTCTCGAATTGAAACTGTCACGCCAGCCAGCTGACCAAAGTTGGTGACACTGATTTTCCCCCTTCAGTCAGGTGGGTTCCTGTGGGTTCTTCCCATGGTCCAAAGATGTGCAGTTAGGCTAAATGACATCTGCATATTGCATGTCTGTCTCCCAAGCGGCATCCTGTTCATGGTGTATCTCTGTACTGGTACGAATAGGTTGCAGGTCCCCAATCTCCCCATGACCATGTCCAGGATAAGTTGGCAGAAGACTGATAGAGAATTAAGAGCATGTGTGGGCTTCTTGAGCCATCTCTGAAGCATAACCTTCTTGTGATTTTAGAGTCCTTGACTTTTTCTGGAAAGCTCCCTGAGAAGGAGGAAACAACAGAGGCAAGAGAGGGAAAAGGGGTCAAAAGAAGGAACACAGGGGATGGAAATAAGGCCGAGAACCTGGAGGAGACAGAGGGCTCTAAAGTCGGGCCGTCTGGTATTTCATCACAGGCTACGTCCATAAGCAAGGAGAAATTGGGGAAGCCCAAATACTGTGAGTTTCCACATCATGGACTGATTGATGGCTCTCATTATGTTGTTCCCTTGCATTGTGGAGAATCATAGGGCTGTACCCTATAAACTCTTTGCCCTACAGTATAACTCAGTGGTAATAGCCTTGAATTTTATTGCTTGGGATATGTGAACAATACAATGTAGTCAGAACAATCCATGCAGTCAAAAATGCAGAGTGGATAAGCAGAGAGTGATTTCTGGTGAAGAGGTGCATTCTGGATGTCATCATGCTTAATTGTTTATGTTGGTATAAATCCACAGCGTCCCCTCTCAAGAAAGGCAAGACAGAGGAAATCTGGAACTGGCCAATACACAAAACCACTCTCCCTGTGGTCTGTGGATTCAAGGAGGGGTTTCTATACAGAGACAAGTTAGCTAGAGGTAAGGATTGGCAGAACACAGAGAGAGGTGGGGCCTTGCCTGGAGGGTGGGAGGGAGGTGGAGACGGAGCCTCGCTGCTTCTCACAAAATGATGGAAAGGCCTCCCTACAACCTACTACTCCTGAAAATCACAGCTGAATTGTCCTAGCTAATATCTCGAGTTTGTGTGCACTCCTCTTCATGCATCCCAGGGGAGAAATGTATCCTGGCAGATAAACACTGGTTTTACCCCTTCGAGTTTGAGGAATTTGCAGGGAAAAAAACCTGCCGGAACTGGAAAACCAGCATCCGCTGTCAGAAGATGACCCTGCATAGGCTGATCCAGGTGGGGAACAGCACCAACATAATAAGCCGTAGAGGCTATTCAGATCAATGTGGCTACGTGGCGGGAAGAGGCATAGCTGAATATACTGATGTAGCAGTTTGCTCACAAACCATACTGGGGCCGATCTTGTTACCTGTGGATGGCAGCTTTGCACTGTCACCTTCTGCGTGGTGCTGAACTGCAAATTTTGTCTCCTACTGTCTCTGCAGGAGGGTCATTTGACATGTGGAAAATTTAAGCAACGCCGATTTCGGAGTAATGAGGTGAGCAACCACAGAAGCAACTAATTAACCAAGGCCCTCTTTAGCATGATGCTGCAGTTACTAGGTAACCAAGGCCCTCTTTAGCATGATGCTGCAGTTACTAGGTAACCAAGGCCCTCTTTAGCATGATGCTACAGTGACTAGGTAACTGAGGCCCTCTTTAGTGTGGTGCTGCAGTAACCAGTGGCCTGTACTACGAAGCAGGGTTACTGGCTTATCGGGGTAACTTGTCAGATTTAAGGTAGTCTGGGCAAAATGTAAGTGAATGAATATGTAGTTCATTTAAACTGTGGTACCTTAAATCTGACAAGTTACCCCAATAAACCGGTAACCCCGCTTTGTAGTACATGCCACAGGTAATTGAGGCCCTCTTTAGCATGGTGCTGCAGTGATTGGGTAACCAAAGCCTTCTTTAGAGTGGTGCAATAATGACCTGGTAACTAAGGCCCTCTTTACAGTGGAGCTATAGTAACCAGGTAAGTGAAGCCCTCTTTAGCGCGGTGCTACAGTGAAACTTGTGAGAAGTTATAGCCAACAATAATATAAAAATTCCATGAGCTGCTGAAATTGTCCACCTTATTTCCTTTCAGAGATTGAGACCGGAATTAAAAAATCAAGCAGAAGTCTACACCTCAGGTCAGGCTTCCTTTCTAGACTTGATCTTCTGGTTTCCTTAAGCCAGCCTGTAGCTTTAAAGCTGTATGACGAGGAGCCTATGTGTCCAGTGTATAGGACATTGGCATTCATAGTCTTAAGGCAGTGGTTCTCAATCCTGTTCTTGGCGCCCCCCCTGCCAGAATGTTTTTGTTCCAACCCTACCTTAATCAGGCTCAGATGGTGCTTAATAGGTTAAAGGTTAATAGGTTTCAGACCGAACGCGGCGCGCACTACGCTGTGCTCCATGCCGCACGCCGCTCGGGCAGCTTGCTTGAGCACTGTGGTCAAACATGAACTTTGTTGAACTTTGACCACTGCGCGCTGTGACGCATTGTCGCGCGATCAATAGAAACAAGGCACCGAACCAGGCACAGAAATCGAAATGGAGGAAAAACTTATATTGTCCATGTTTGAGTTCCCAGAGCTATATCACACAAGCGTACCATCTTTTTGCATGCGAAATATACATTGTAGCTACTGACCGCAAACCAAAATGACAGGAGAGAGTTTTGAAAACCACGCCTACTATTTGCGCAGAAGCCGTGCGGCGAGCACAGCGCGTTGAGTGGACACCGCTGTTTTTTTGAATGGGGCGCGCACAGCACATACCACGTTCGGTCTGTACCCAGCTTTAGCCTATTAAGGACCATATACTCCTGATTAAGGTAGGGTTGGAACGAAAACATTCTGGCGGGGGGGGGGCGCCAGGAACAGAATTGAGAACCACTGTCTTAAGGTGATGATATATGGGGCAACTTTTTGAGCAGCATTGCTTGGTAGTGTTGCTGGGCAATGTTGCTCAGGCATTTTCCCATTGAGAATGGGCAACAAACTTTTATCTGGACAATTCCGATCTCAGTCGGCAATTTTTGAGATCTTCCAATCAAAATGATAGTAACTGATTACGTGACTTACTTGGAGCTTCAGGAAAATTCAACAAAAATGGTGGCCGAGGGGCTACAACTTTCGTTTTGTGATCTGGGATAATTTCACTGAGGAAATACTTCTCTTTATTCAGTCCGTCATCCAGGGACAATTTCCCTCTTGTCTGACACCTTCCCTTCATAGCATATGTGCAGTGTCCTTTCAGCTTACACTAAAATGGTTCTTGCACTGGTTCTAATGTTTTAAGTTATTGTCTTAAGATTGTCTTTGCACATAATGCCAATAAAGTGAATTCTGATTCTGATTATTGAACTATACCAAGGTAAAATCAGATTTTCATTTACATTCTTTGGCACCTTTAAAAACTGTTAAATTGATGGCAGATTATCTTTTGACCAAAGTATCTACAGGTATTCAGTTTTGTGCTATATGTCAGGTCTGGTTGGAGGAGTATGCGCTGATAAAGTGCATTGCCGTCCACACCCACCACACAGCGAAACTCCTCAGGATCCCGGCTGGCGATCCCCCAGGCAGATACACGGTCCAGTCTCACCCTCTGGAAATGGCGATCCATCTGCCGCAGCCAGATGTTATGTGGGCTTCCCCTTGGCCTAGTCCAGCTGCTTGGGTCCTCAGCAATGAGGTTTTCCCTGAGGGTGATCTGGTGCTATATGTGAATAGAATAGAAAAATAGATGATCAAGGTAAGACAACTGATAGGTGTAAAAGCGTCAGTGTCCATCTTTGCAGTATCAATCTCCCTAGCAATAGATTAGTTTTTTTCTGATTGGTTGTTACCAACTAAAGGTTGCCTTTGTTAGTTGCGCTGTGTCTCTGCTGGTTGCCAGTTGCTGAAAACATTGCCAAGCAATGTTGCTCACAATGTTGCCCCATATATCATCACCTTTTAGCAAGTCCTTTCCAATCAGTTTGCTTTTGTGTAAAACAGTAAATGGAAGCCTGCCCTTTGGTGCCTTTCAGGGTCTAGGTCAAAGAGACAGCGGAAGGAACCACCAGCAGGGGGTGCTGAGGCCCATGACAGAGGAGATGGTGAGAAGAACCTGTCCCATTTTGCAGGAAACCATCTTGCAGTAACTTGTGGATCAGCCAGCGGGACTCTACATAAAGATCGCTTTGTGTCAGGTGAGCATTTATGTGTATGAATGTGTGTAGGGCTGCCGTGATTAGTTGATGATGTCAATGATGTTGACGATGAAAATGCATCGGCATCAATATTTCAGGTCGATGCGTCTTTTTATTATTAATGAGATTACCTTTTTGATTCCTCAAACGCTTCAGTTAATTATACAGATGTTTTCCTTCAATATCACTACGTAATTGTGGGAGTAGTTTAAATTATTACAAAACAAAAAGTTTGTTTGTACACTGGAAAGTTTCGATGACTTACCATAGCGTCACTACTCTCAAAACTTGCGCACATAAAAATCAGGAGCGTGTATGCTTTCGCAAGCAGAAAGCCCATCCTTTCAACGCACTAGCGTTCGCTGGATCCTCTCTACGTGCTAGGGTCTGCAGAACTATAAGGCCCAAACTGCACAAAGGCCGCACAAAAATCGGGAATGATGTACGCGAGAGATGTTGAAATTGCGCGAGAGAGGTTGGAGTTTCATGGAATGCCACAATGAAATAAAGAAATCTATCTATTAATAAATAAATGAATGAATAAATAAATATTTCAGTAATTAAATGTGTCCTCTTATTTTTAAATGATTCCATAAAATGTTTAGGACTGGCAGTATAAATGCAGTAATTTTTGCTCCAACTTTTTTACGTTGACTCAGATTAAAATAATGTCTGTGGGACAATGAAGGATAACGAAAAGTATCAGCTGTATATTATAAATAAATAAATAAATAAATTTATTAATTGTGTGGTGTTGGTGGTCTAGTGGTTAGGACGCTTGCCTCTAGACCAAAAGACCATGGGTTTGAGTCCCCCCTCTGACACTACCATCATTGGGTCCCTGAGCAAGACCCTTAATCCCAGGGGGACTGTCCTTGAATTTAGAAAAATGTAAGTCGCTCTAGATAAGCACGTCTGCTACATACTGTAAATGTAATTAATTTTAAAAAACAAATGTCTTATGCTCTATCCTTGTGTTTGGAGACTTGTATGTAAAAAGACATTTCTACAGAGATAATAAGACTTCAATATATACACTATTAAATACCAGCAGTGTTGGGATAGCTGAAAAAATATGTTGAATGTAGTCACTGGATGGAAGTTATAAGTATGTGCAATTGTGTTTGTCTAATGGGCAAAAGTACTTGAGGCAGGTATGTGACAGCAGATAGATTGTATGGAGAAAAAATCAACATATGTGTTTTGTTCAGTGTGCATGTATAAATTTTGTAACCATCGTAAAGTGTGACTCCAGAGGCGTTGTTTCACATGTTGTTGGAATGAACGCAAGGTAAATCCTTAATTTTCTACGGGATTAATGAAATACAGATGCTCCTCTACTTACGAATGAGTTACGTTCCAAACAGCCGTTCGTAACTTGAAATGTTCATAAGTCGCTATTCAACATAATTTTAAAGGTATACGCAAGTACAAAGAACTAGGATGCTGGGAGTACGCACGCTACGCTGCTGTGTGGCGGGAGTAGCGGCCAGAAGTCGTACTAGGCGGAATTGGCGCGCAGAAAAAAAACATTGTTGTTGCAAACAGGAAACGAGAACCCAAGAAACACAATTTGGACTTACAGTCCTCTTTGTTCGTATGTCTGAAAGTTCATAAGTTGAATGTTCGTAAGTAGAGGAGCATCTGTATCTGTCTATCTTCCTGTTCACGTGCACGAGCCCTCAGCGCAGTTTACGTACCGTAATTATTTTTTCATTTTACGTAATTATTTCAACTTTATCAACACAGCAGACTTTTCCAAGGCAGCATACATGAATGTTATTTGTCGATAGGTGTTTTTAGCTTACATGCATCCGCTTTGAAATAAATTAAAAAAGCAAGCAGTAATGATAAATAGTTACAGTTTTGCAGCTCGGACATACGCAGTCTTCTAGTCACCTCTCTAATTTGCTAATATTGATTTTAAAACAACATGCAGAAGAGTTCTTTTCTGTCATAGCTCCTGAGACAACACTAAGAAATATAAATAGGAGGGAGGAACAGAAAGTCTGTCTTGAAAAAGTTAAAATAACTACGGTACGTAAAATGCGCAGAAGGCTCCCAATAACATTTGAAACAGCGTCCCTAGAGTCACACTTTTCGATGGTCACAAAATATGGTGTAACATCCACAATTTTTCCCACTTAATATTTACATACACATTTTAATAAATATCCTTTCAAAACAGGCACCTCACAAAACAAAAACATTAAACCTGTCGAGGGAGCGAGTGTTGTGCAAACGCTAGCACGTAGTGAGGATGGGTATTCAGCTCGCGAGAGCATACACGCACATGGGTTTTATGTGTGCGAATTTTGAGACTGATTAAATGCTGTAAACTAGCACATGAAGAGAAAACAGACAGGTGCTATTCTGGATGATGGACTGCCAGCGTAGGTAAAACCACTGTAAGTGTTCTCTATTCATGTTTATTAAATTACCATTAGTACAGACAGCTAACATCTTTTGTTCTTGTAGCTGCTAAATACCCTCATCATTAAAGCCTTAAAGTTGTCTGCCTGCTTTGTGAAAATGTTTAGGCTAAAATCTGGCCTTATTATTAGCATTATTCTAAGTTGATTGATGGTGCCAGTATGCCCATGCACTTTGGACGTGTGACCAGTGTTATCATTAACTAAAATGGAAGCAAATGGACACTTAAAGAAAAAGTAGTTAACTGAAATAAAAATGAAAACGTCGGGTTTTAAACTATAGTACCGCCACACCACCAATGTCCATCCATCCATCCATCCATTAACTACCGCTGTTCCGGGTCGGGTCGCGGGGGCAGCAGTCTAAGCAGGGAA
>JAODLD010000051.1:8665800-8677124 GCA_026781065.1 Mormyrops boulengeri | reverse complement strand
GAACACGAGGACTGTTCCTTGGGACATTTGTTTATACCTGTATTGTATCTTCAGATATTTGGATGTACCTATTGTATGACGGCACCTTGTGAAACAAAATAAAAACGAGTTCAAAAAGAAAAAATAAAAAGAAGACAGACTACAGATTTAGCCAGCGATTTTTTCATGTTTATACAATAAGATTTCAGCAAGTTATGAACTGAAATACACGAGAAACATACGCGGCATCACCGGCGATGCCGTCGACCCCAGAGGGTTAAACTCGATACAGGGGCAGCAGTAACAGCT
The DNA here is from genome assembly GCA_026781065.1 of Mormyrops boulengeri. Lineage (NCBI taxonomy): Eukaryota > Metazoa > Chordata > Actinopteri > Osteoglossiformes > Mormyridae > Mormyrops > Mormyrops boulengeri. The sequence continues at coordinate 8,676,836 of JAODLD010000051.1, read as the reverse complement.
ATTCCTACCACACTGTTTAGTTACAGCAGAGACAGCCCTCTACTGCACACCCCAAAAAGACTGTATGGCCCGAATAACAACAGGCTGCCTGTGGAAGGACAGATTCAGAGCAGACTTGAAAACAAGGATAAAAATTCCACCCAGCCAGTATTTGTCATTGATAACCTGGCCAGGCCACTGCTGGGCTTACCAGCGCTCACAGCATTACACCTTGTTGAGCGAATGGAGGAAATTAGCACACTGGCTGAGAAAGAAGACCCAGGGAAGATCTTCAAAAAGAAATTTCCAGAGGTGTTTACTGGATTAGGGAGACTTGATGGTAATTAAAGAGAATGCTGTCCCCTACGCTCTGACCACTCCTTGCCGCGTACCAATCCCCTTAACTGAAAAAGTAAAAGAAGAACTGAAAAGAATGGAAGAAATGGGGGTCATCTCAAAGATAGAGAAAGCCACTGAGTGCTGCGCAGGTATAGTAGTGGTCCCAAAACCCAATGGTAAAATTAGAATTTGCGTTGATCTCATCAAACTCAATGAGGGTGTGTGCAGAGAAAGGCATATATTGCCCTCAGTGGACCAGTCATTAGCACAGCTGAATTTACAAAACTGGATGCACGTAGTGGGTTTTGGCAGATACCCTTACCACAAACAGAGTAGAGAGCTCACAACATTTATCACTCCCTTTGGGCGTTTCTGTTTTAATGTCTTAACTTTTGGGATCAACTCAGGGCCAGAGCATTTTCAAAGACGCATGTCCCAGCTCTTAGCCGGGCTAAAAGGTGTTATATGCCACATAGATGATGTCCTCCTGTGCGGAGAGAATAGGGCAGAACATGATGAGCGCCTCACAGCTGTTTTGACACGACAGCAGGAGGCGGGACTAACACTAAATGAAAAGTGCACCTTTGCACAGCCTGAGGATTTGTTTGTGGGACATAAAGTCAGTGCAGTGGGCATTGAGCCTGACCCTGAGAAAATCAGAGCCATCACAGACATACCTATCCCACAGAACACTGCAGATGTTAGACGTTTCTTGGGGATGGTCACATATATAGCAAAATTTATTCCTCAGTTTGTGGATTCTACCAAACCACTCAGAGTTCTGATGGTAAAGGACAATGACTGGACCTGGGGTCATATGCAGCAGGCAGCCTTTGACAGACTCAAGAATGAGCTGGCATCACCAACAGTGTTGGTTCAATACAGGCCGCAAGCCAAATCAAAGGTGTCTGCAGATGCACCATCCTTTGGCCTCTGGGCTGTCCTTATGCAGAGACAGGATAACATGGAGTGGCGGACATTTCCCGGAGCCTGTATGATACGGAGCAGCGTTATGCCCAGGTTGAAAAGGAGGCTGTCACCTGGGCCTGTGAACGGTTGAGTTCATACTTCATCAGACTACAGTTCACAATAGAGACAGACCATAAACCCCTACATGCCCTGTTAGGGACAAAAGCGTTGGATGAGTTCCCTCCCAGGATTCAGCGATTCCGCCTTAGATTGCTCAGGTTCACATACAACATAGTACACGTACCGGGAAAGTCTCTCATCACAGCTGTCCAGGGTCCCAATAAGACGCCCACTGACAGCAGAAGAAGCTCAGCTGGACCTGCATCCCAGTCTAAACTTCAACAAATAGCAGAACATCAGCAGAAGGATGTCATCTGCAGTCAGCAGATACTACAGTGCAAGAGAGGGTGGCCACGGCAAGAGGAGCTGCCCCAGCAACTGAAACCCTATCGGGGCCACCAAAGTGAGTTATACATGAATGGTGATCTTTTGATGAAAGGGCAATGTATTGTTATACCAGAGACATTGTTATACTCAACAGTCTGTGTGGAGTTGAAAATTGTTGCCCAGTGTGAGATTTGTGCTAAATATCAACACCTACATCCTGAACCAATGATACCCTCAGAGCTATCTAAGCGGCCTTGGCAGAAAGTCGGGGCAGATATGTTTTACTGGGAAAATGACTCTTCTTTTCTGGTAGTAGTACTATTCTCGATACATTGAAATAATGAAAAACCCAATAACCATGTCAGCAGGGGTTATCAATGGCCTGAAATACTGATAATGATAATGGACCTCAGTTTTCTGCAAGCTCTTTCTCCTCCTTTGCCACAGACTATGACTTCAGACATGTGACCAGCAGCCCATACTTTGCACAGAGCAATGGGGCGGTAGAGAGGGCTGTGAAAACGGTCAAAAGCCTCTTGAAGAAGAACACAGACCCATACAGGGCCTTGCTGGCTTACCGGGTCACACCGCTGCATCAAGGACCTTCACCCACCGAACTCCTAATGGGCAGGAGGTTGCGCTCACCTTTGCCAGTCTCACCTAGTCAACTCAAACCACAATGGCTGCACAGAAAGGCACTTGCAGACAAGGACAAACAGTTAAATCATGCTCAAACTGTTACCTATAACCACAGATATAGAGCTGCTGTCAGACCAGAGCTAAAAGCAGGTCAGCGAGTCTGGATTACCAACACGCAGGACAGTGCCGAGAGAAGCAGACACTCCTCGCTCCTATGTGTGACAGACAAGGTCAGAAGAAGCAAAGAGAAACAAAGCACACTTCAGGCCCCTACCGGATATACAAACCCCTGCACAGGCTGTGGGGGACACAGAACAGACAACAGAACCTTAAGAGAGAGAGGGGGAGAGGATTCAGAGGGCCCACCCAAGGTGGGAAGTTATGGCCCCAGGGTGGCTTAAAGACTATATAACCTAGAATAATAGTGAAGGTTAAATGTTATCTTGTTTGGTTGATAACCATGTTTCATGCACAAGTGTCCCATTACACTATGTGACTTACAGATAAATTGTTCATACCATTTTGTTATGGTTTTGTGGGAAAGATGGTGGTGCAGGAGGTAGTGCTGTCGTTTGGCAACCAAAGGGTTGCCGGTTTGAGCCCTGGCTCTTCCTGACCTGGCTCCTTGTCAAAGTGTCCTTGAGCAAAACAGTGAACCCCAAATTGCTCCCAGTGTGCAGGTTGATGCCTTGCATGGCAGCCTTCACCACCGGTGTGTGAATGTGTCTGTATGAATGAGTGAATATGAGGCATGAATTTGTAAAGCACTTTGAGTACTTGTAGGAGTTGAAAAGTGCTATATAAATGAAGTCCATTTACCATTCTATCACTACTTTGGGGAAAGGGAGATGTACTGTAGTATGGTCCTCTGGGCATTGTGCAATAGGTTGCAGTAAAAATATGCCTGCTGACTAAAGACATGATGTTTTCTGAGTTCATCATTAATGCAAAACACTACAGAAACTGTGTTTGCGATATTGTAAAATATATAATGGCAAGAATATTTCTGACAGCTAAGGAATGCACTGAACTACATTACTGTAATGGGACCACGTGAAATTTTAGCATGTAAATGTTGAGATTATCCACCACCATGCCAAAGATATGGCTGAACTTGCATCCCACCCACAACCCAAAAAAATAGTGCTACTCTGGATAAAACGCTTTTTAATTTATATTTAATTTGCTATTGTGATAAATAATATTATAATTATCAATTATATATTTAATATTATTATACATGTAATTATATTAGTTATTTTAATATTTCTTTTAGCTATTATAGTCTCATACTTTAGCCCACGATGCAGTAGATGTAGCACATAGACTATGAGTTTAATCAGAAATGTCAGTCTTATATTAGCTAACTTTAGTCGGATGAAGCATTAAGAAAAATATGGATTTTATAACGTTAGTAGTCCGCAATTTCAGTAAATCAACAAAGTGTCTTGCCAAGTGATTCTAAGGGGACTGAATAATGTTTATTGCATCTGTTTTTTACAGACAGCTATGAAGAGGGCAGGAGGAAGGCCAAAGAGGCAGATACGCAGTCTGACCTCCAGTCTGAAGCAGAGGTGTCTGGACAAAGGCTACCAAGTTGCAAAAGGTATGTCAATTTGTTCAGCATGTCACTATTACTTTTCCCGTTCACACCCTGTTTAAAATCTTGTTTTCCATTAAACTTCACTGAATTACATGTAGAGGTTTGCGTTTTATTTTACACAATTTTCCATTCAATGTTGATGAGTTGTGTTGATTCATTAAAACAAGAAAAATGTCAAGCTTGGTTCCTCCTACACCTACCATAAACTTCCCTGTCACCACAACAGGAGCTACCATAAGCTTCCCTGTCCCTAACATAACCATTGTCACAGCCACCCCAGACCCCAATTTACCCTCTGCCCCTATCACCAGGTTACCAGAAGCAGCACCCCCAGCATCACACGGGCCCCTTACAAACATGCTAGAGAGCTGGGAGCCAGGAGATGTTATCCCATGTGTTATTCCAGTCATCACAACCAGGTAAGGCCAATACTAATTTCCACTTAGCTACCTTACTGGTATTTTTTCAAAGTAGACAAACTTGGTCTCCCAGATACCTTTCCATCTTGTACTGTAAATGTTTTCATGCTGCATGCTGCCAAGCCTTTAGCTTCTGTCATCTTGCCCAGATTTTTTGTTACTCCTACCTCTTTTACATATCCACTCGCCAGGGGACACACTTAAAGCATGTATTCAATACAACTAAATTGATTTTGTTGCAATTTTATTTGCCTAGACATTGCTTGGGTTGATTGTACTTTAAGATGACTGCTATCGTAGGGCATTCTGGTGTGTGTATGCATTTCATTTTAATACAGTATATTAAACTTCTTTTTCATAGCCTTGCTTAGGGAAGTTCTTACGAAACTTGAGATGGTGCTTGACCAAAAAAAGCCCATCATTGGTCTTCTGGAGCTTTGAGAGGCTAAGTTGTTGGACCTAGGCATTGAAGAAGGTCTGCTGCCCATGCAAGACCTTCCTCAACTACTCAGTCTGGAACAGAGGATGCAGCAGGATCCAAACCTTCAACTAAAAATGGTGAGCATTTCTTAGGGTTTTTTATATAACAATCTGATTGCACTCTATTGCTGACAGTGCTTCTGAAACTGGAAGTGATAGTCTTTTACATTTTCTCAAAACAATACATGCAAATCCAAAACTTGCGATATGACAATGGTGGGACAATGATGATTTAATCTGTAGTACAAAGGAGAAGATGGGAGATGTGTAGGACAGGGTTACTGCAGGAGTTGCTTTGAGTAGCACTGACAGTCTATAAATTTATGGGTCATTCCATGTAAGATCAATGCAGGCGTCCTAGATGACCATCTTGGATTTGCTTCATTCTGGATGTAAATAATGTCATTGTGTCCAACCACTACTGTGTAAAATGTTTGGAGGCTTTGAAAAAGGAGTCATTGCCCTAATAAACAAGTGATGCTTAATTTTTTTTTTAAGTTCCTTAAGTCATTACTTTTGAACTGTTTGTGCTACTTGTATGAGCTGAAAATTTTGCGCATTAGGTGCTGGGTACGATAACATTATTTACATAAATTATGACGTAAACCCAACATGGGCAGTTGGGAAATTTTGTTAAAATATGTTAGTTTGGACATGGATTTACCCTTAAGTCAGGCGCCCCACCTGGCCACTAGCCCCAAGAATAGGGTTGGGTATTGCTTATCAGTTCAGGTTCCAATTTTCCATGTAGATTCCAGATCTTATTGATTCAGTTTTGCATCCCTTACTATTGTGGGATATGTCAGATATCTGGTGCTCCAAGATTCTGCCTTGTAACCCTTGGTTTATAATGTTTTCTTTGTTCTTGATTATTCCTGCTTCTGCCCAGATTTGTAAGTTTTGACTTTGGCTTTTAATCCTTGTTTCCTATGATTCTAGTATCTCCTGGTTTTTGAGTCTGTAGGGCTGTCACTATTGATTACAGTGATAATCGAGTAACCCATCTATCTGTCTAATGATTTGAATAATAATATATACATTGCAATTGGTGTGAGGCAGTGTCACGTCCCTCCGTACAGCCCTTTCGTGGACCATACCTACCTCATTAACCTCGTGTGGTCTCCTTCCGTTTTACCAGCTGTTTCCTGTTTGATCGTGTCAGTACTGTGTATTTAGTCCATGTTTTAGTCCGTCTCCCCAGATCCGTTAATGATGTTCGTCACCATTTGCCCTGTGCTTCCCCATTTGTCCCGAATAAACCCCGTTTCCTTGATTCCCGGCTGCCCGCTTTGTCCTTCCCCGCTTACTGCCTGCTCGCCTGACGGCGATCGTTACAGGCAGGAACCAACCAACCAACCAGCCATTGCAGGGTGCACACTCAGTCATACATATGGTAAATTTAGGTACTCTGATTCTTAAATAGTGTGCTTTTGGACAGTGGAAGGAAACTGAAGAACCTGCTGAAAAGCCACGCAGACAGCATGAAATTCTGATGCCAGTTGCTGGCCACAATTAGCCATAAATGGTCAATGAAATTTAACTGCATGCTCATATAATATGCAAATTAAGTATTTCTGGATGCAAAGTTTGACAGTAGCTGTAAATAAAAAGAGTCATTTGAATGGTGTGAGTAAGACGCAAGAGAAAATGTTATATTTGGGGGATTAAGAACATTTATCACAAACAAGAAAATGTTTACCATACCATACCATACCACTTTATTTATAGGGCACTTTAACACAACAAACGCTGAACAAAGTGCTGTACAGAGAGGCAACATAAAATCCATTTAGGCCAAACAAGACAGCAATCACCACGGTGATTTATACTACTAGTAAAAATCAAAAAATAATAATAACAAAACAAAAAGAACAATACTACTACTAAAAGAAAGCAGCCCCTAATGGAGCCACACAAAACATCCGAAGCCAGGGAGTAAAAATGGGTTTTTACACGCGATTTAAAAACATCCACAGAGCCTGTCGAATGTGTAAAGATAACTCATTCCATCGTTGTGACTACTGAAAAAGTTCGGTCACCTCGAAGTTTACATCAGGCTTTTGGAATTCAAAGAAGCAATTGGTCAGTAGACCTAAGAGAGTGGGATGGAATGTATGGGTGCAGCAATTCCGCCAGGTAAGCAGAAGCAAGACCATTTAAACACTTAAACATAAATAAAAGAATTTTAAGATGGATCCGAAAAAACACTGGAAGCCAGTGAAGGGAAGCCATGATTGGAGTAATATGCTCCCATCTCCCTACACCAGCTAAAAAATGTGCTGTGTCGTTTTTGCACCATCTGTAGGCAAGCCATAGCAGTCTGGCTGATTCTTTTGAAGAAAAGAGCGTTGCAATAGTCAAAGAAGTACTTTAGAAGTACTTTATCTAACAATGTATTTATCACACATGTATATATTGCACAGCTGTTTCTCACACTTTTGCACTATTTTGCACTTTCAGAATAGATGTTAAACTGTATTTTGTTGTACTTTGTGCAATAATAATGAAGCTGAATCTTAAAAAGTCTGTCAATTGGCAACACATTGTCCCTGCAGTAAATTCCAACAGCTTCAAAAAAAAAATTGGTTGGATCTGAAGATACAGAGAAAGAAAGAATTGCTGCAGCCAGGGCCAAACCCACATCTTCACCCCATGTAAAAGGCTTCTATAACAGGGGATGCACTATTATGCCGTGTAGTGCTAGAGTAGTCAGCATTTACTGAGTGGTACGTGAAACTCAAAACGAACAAATCAAAATGTCCAGCCTGGCAATTTTAGGATCACGTCTTTGCTTTTTGCAGATAAACAGGTCCTGTTGGCTTCATCTAGCTGTGACCTGCAGCATGCACTGGGGCAGTTTGCGGCTGAGGTTGTGAAGCGACTGGGATGAGGATCATCATATCTAAGTCTGAGGTTGTGGTTCTCGACCACAAAAGGGTGGATTGCCCTCTTCTGCTGGGGATGAGCTGCTTCTTCAAGCAGAGAAGTTGCCTCAAGCAGGCAAGTACGCTGTACAACTATGTTATGGTAAAGAGAGAGCTGAGCTGGAAGGCAAAGCTATCAATTTACTGGTTGATCTACGTTCCTACCCTGACCTATGGTCATGAGCTCTGGATAGTGACCAAAAGAATGAGATTGTGGATACAAGTGGCAGAAATGAGATTCCTTCGCAGAGTGTCTGGGCTCAGCCTTAGAGATAGGATGCGGAGCTCAGACATTCAGGAAGGGCTCAAAGTGGAGACACTGCTTCTCCACATCGAAAGGAGCCAGCTGAGAAACTTCAGGCATCTATCTACGATGCCTCCTGGACACCTCCCTGGGTAGATGTTTTGGGCATCTCCAAAGGGGATGAGACCCCTGGGCAGACCCAGGACACGCTGAAGAGATTATATCTTTCAGCTGGCCTGGGAAAGCCTTGGTATTCCCCCAGAGGAGCTGGAGGAAGTGGCTGGGGAGAGGGAGGTTTGGGCATCCCCGCTTAGACTGCTACCCGCGTGACCCGACCTCGGATAAGCGGAAGAAGATGGATGCATGGATGGATGGATGAAGTTTTTGGGCATTCTATGCTAACAGCATGTAATGAAAATTTGCTAGTGCCACAAATAGCTAGTCAGTTAGTTGTTACTTATTTTTCAGTATGCTCTGAATCAACCAAATGCACTGTTACAGTACTACTAGTATTTCTTTCAGCAATGGAGCCCCCCACACGTTCACTGACTCCACCCCAAAAGGTTTTGTTGTACCTGGGTTCTGCGTGTGCATAGTACCCCAGCAATCAGACTGGATATCATCAGGTATTAAATATGAAATAAAGTGAAATTTCAAAACGAGCATTTAATACATAGTGTAACGCCCTGCAGTCTTTTCCACTTGTTTTCTCCATTATATGTCTCTAACGAGCCTCACCTGTTCCTCTCTTAACCCTGCCTCTCGTTTTAGCATTGTGTGGATGATCCCAGGTGCCTCTTGTCTGCTCCCTCATCTGAGATGTATTTAAGTGCCTCCTAGTCCTGAGCTCCCCAGTCTGGTCATTGTATTGTTACATGTGTAATGTTGCTGCCTGCGCGTGCTCCCCAGTTTGCCCAGTGTCTGATCCTCCGTAGTCTCTTTCATTTTGCCCAGTTCATTGTTTTATTTAATAAAGGCCCTTTTGATTTTCCCCACATCTCCCTCACCTCCGACTTTCCCAGTGACGTGACACATAGGTTGAAAAATCATTGGCAATTATTTTGCTGGTTTTTATTAAAGTAACATTACCGGTATCATTGATTCACTGAGTTCACTAATGTTCAATGCAATAATTTTGCTGCTGCAAAATGTATGTAGCGGAAACACTTGTATGACCCTGCAAATTGATGATATCCCCTATATTCTATCTTCTTTGTGATGCAGGAAATGTACATGGTTGACATATTTTTATTCTGGTTATTAAAATCCATTCATCCACAAAAGTAACTGCTGGCCTACTTAGTTATCTGTACATGCAAATTATGTGGTGAATTATACTGAATCTGATCACAATGTAGTTACTAACCTATGTTTAATGAGGCACGTAACCAAAGTATTTGGAAGGCAAATATCATGACAGATGAACACTGCAGATTCCATTCATCCATCCATCCATCCATTCTCTATACCTGCTTGTCCTATGCAGTCACACAAAGGTAAGGGTGCAAGGTAGGGGGATATCCAAGGAGAGGGCACTGACACTTTGCAGAACACTACACTGAATTATTTCAGTGAATCTTTTCTGGTTAATGAGCACTGCCTAGCAGTGTGTTAGATGATTACGTCTGAGTCCAAGTGCAAGTTGTATGTTTAGCTTTTTGATTGCATCAATTGGCAGACTTTTATAAAAATGGAGGTTTATATTGTGGGGACCCAAAAAATGTCACCACAAGCTAACATAGTAACAGATTTTACCATACTGTGGGGACATCTGGTCCCCACAATGTGGTAAATACAAACCCACACACACACACATGATGGCAAGGAACATTTTGAACCCTGAACCCTGGAAATGTTAGGCAGCTGTCCTACCCATGGTGTTACCTGCCTTCCTTCTAATTAATTGCTAAAGTATCAAAAGTTATGTAAAAAAATAAAATAAAAGCAAGTGTTTTTTTCTTACCTCCCGGCACCCTGAAAGCTCCACTGAAAGAAAAGATGGTGTAGAGGATGACAGAGATGGTGAGCAAACCCATGATGATGTCACCTGGAGGATGAGGAGGAAGAGGGCAGTTAATTTCCTGATTAAATTTAGGTCTGTGCTTCACTAATCAAACTAGCAATACAAGAATAATGAACTAAAGTTGATAAAGTACCTCCAACAATCAGTAAGTATAACTGTACTCAATGGAAAGTTCTAGATGAAAACAGGGGCACCCAAGGTCTCCCTCTTCTGTAGATTTATCTGTTCAGTAAGGCTTAATATAGTTTATAGTTTCAGCAGGAATTATTTTTAAAAAGGGGATGGGTTGTGTGTTTGATGAGCAAGTTCACACTTTCTTCACACATTTTCAAAAAGATGCTATCAGACCTTCTTGGTAGCCAGTCTAACATCAAGCTTGACAAGTTTCAGAGACAGCCAGCTCACAGGCCGTACTCTAATGAACATTCATCATGACATCAAAACCAAAACTGACAGCAAGAAAGTGCTACAAACTTACGAACTTGATGCAACCGGGAGGCAGAGAGTCAGCTTCAAATAGGATTTAAATCATCAATAGGTGTTTGTGTAGGTTTGTATTTACCACATTTTGGGGACCAAATGTCCCCACAATATGGTAAAATCTGTAACTTTTTACCTTTGGGTAGATTTTTTCGGTCACCATAAGGATAATCTCAATTTTATAAAAATCTGTGACTGCAATTAAAAAACTATAAAGACCAACAGTCTTTTATTTTGTTTTGTTACTTATCGTTAAGGTTTGGCTGGGTAGTGGTTAAAGATGTCATAGTTGGAATTAGGGTTATGCCCATTGGAATGAACGGAGAGTCCCCATAAAGATAGGAATACGTGGACTGTGTATGTGTGTGTGGATTAGGTTTACCTGAGTACAGGTCTGTGTGTGTATAGGTCTTATTTGTTGTTATTTGCAATTTGTATTTATTTATTGAGTGAGTGTGTATGTGTGTATTGTTTTAGAGCACAGGTGTCAGACTCCAGTCCTGGGGGGCCAGAGCCCTGCACATTTTTGGGTTTCCCCTCGTTTAACACA
>JAODLD010000051.1:8615524-8630328 GCA_026781065.1 Mormyrops boulengeri | reverse complement strand
TTTAAATCTGAGCTAGATAAGATTTTAACAACTCTGAGCTATTAGTTAAGTTCTCCCCAAACGAGCTTGATGGGCCGGATGGCGCCCTCTCGTTTGTAAATTTCTTATGTTCTTATTTTCGTAACGGGGATGAAATTATGACTATATCCGCATTGCTACTCATAGCCACCAGGGAGCAGTGTGCTTTCATAAAACGCCTTACGACCACTGTTTACTACATTACGAAAACAACTATACGACAGCACTACAGAAACCGCAAATTTATGTGAATAGATTTACATAAGATCAATTTCCAGTTGTTTACCGCATTTATCAATTTAATTTACACTTTGATACTGACTGACACATTATATGGAATGGGACAGTGACGAAAAGATCCACAGGAAGCTTTTTAAAATTGACTTAACGACTAAAGCATTTGAAAACGGGGCATTCCTCGTGGTGACGGTGATTTTCTGAACTGGCATGTCTGCAGACCTGTGTGCTCCAGACCTGGTGTGTGCTCGCATGGAGTGTTCCTGCCTATCCCTGTCCCCTCGACCTGTTCGCGAAGCCCACAACCATCCAGCTTGTGTACTGACAGGTGCTGTGAGCAGACTGCAGAAAAGAGAGATTGATAGAGCTGTCACTGACTGCACGCAGTGGAGGGCAGGGGGGGCGGGTGGGGGGCGTTTGACGGATGTCTCTGCTCCGTCCGCAGCCCATGCCCCCACTGGTGGCAGAACCAGACTGCCGTTCTTCCCAAATCCCCTTGCCTGTCCGTGGTACCCACCTTCAGTGTTCGGCGCTTTACAATCAATCACATTATTACCCGATTATCTATACTCACATCAGAAGCGGTTGTAGTGTTTATCTCAATTTCCTACCCTTCCCATTCCCTTTCCACACATCTATATTTCCACCATTTTGTTTTCATTTGGATCCTGCCCAGGGTGTCTTCAGCCTCGCGTGCTGTGCTCCCTGGGATAGGATCCAGAATCACCGCATCTCGGAAATTCATAGCTGAAAACATCCATCAAATTCACTCTTAATGTACGTGCACACGCAGGACACACATGCATAATTGCTTATCCAGCTATATATATATATATATAGTGATATGCTATTTTTATTTTTGTCAAGTTATACAAAGAACAAAGAACAGCAATGTTTTCCACAAAATTTGACAATTAAAAGCTGTATAATAGTTCCAACCTCGAGTCGTTACGTTAAAAATAATTAGTGCACTTGCCACATAAAATCAGGTCGTTATCAGCACTGACACATTCTAGAACAATCGTTTTATGCCCAAACATACGAGCTGCAGTCGTTTGAAACAGAGCTCGGTGGGTCCCGGTTCCTGGCCAACTGCAGCCAAGTCTCAGTGTCAGGTGGACGGTGAAGGACGTTGTCACCTTTTGATTCTGAGAGACCATGCAGTGCACCGGATACAGAGGCTGCCCTCATAGGTACATCATTCAAATCCAGATTAGGTCAGGGAAACACACGGTTAATATGCGCGCGCGCGTTTGTGGGTTATGTATATATCTCATTGTGGGGACCAAGTGTCCCCAAAATGTGATAGATTAAAAAGAAAAGACCTTTTGACATTGTGGGATTATTTTTCGGTCCTCACAGGGACACAATCAATTTTATACAAATCTGTCACTTGAAAAAAAAGTCAAAAGTCTTGTATTTTGTTTGGTTACTTACGGCTGGAGAGGGGTCAAGGTTGTCATTGTTGGGATTCATAGAAATGAATGGATGGTCCCAACAAACATAAAATATATGGATACAAACGCGCGCGTGCGTGTGTGTGTAACAGAGAGACAAAATCAGACTAAGAAGCTGCTTCGATGCAATTTAACAAAAGACTGAATACATCTGACTAAATAACGGTATATGTTTTTAACAGTCAGTCCCGTAAAAAATAGTGCACATTGTCCCATATCAAGACATCTCAAAAAATCGTATGGCTCGTTTTTACACTGATCGGGGATACAGGAAGACCGCAGAACAGACCCCTCGGGGGGAAGAAGCTCGGCACTGCCGTGCGCGATTCACGCAAGGGGGGCTTAAGACCCAGTCATGGGCGTCGCCGCCTTTAAATCTGAGGGGGACGTGTTCCCCTTCACATTTCATAATTATTCGTTTGGACCCCCCCACATTTAACTTAAAATATTAGTTCACCGCCAGTGTCCCCCCCACACATTCAAAATGCTTCTGACGCCCCTGGACCCAGGTAAATTGTTCGCTTCAGGTGTTGGTTTGCTTTAATCTTATGTTTCACTTCAGAATGCGTGCGTGCGTGTTTAAAATGTTTATTTATACAGTGTGTCATACAAATACATATCAAGCTTTTTTGCTCATTTTCCCTGAACTAAGAATTAAGAACAGCAGTCGAAGCATGGAGGTAAATAAATTAAATGGTTAATACTCAAGAAACGATTATTGCCGTTTAACATTAAAATCTTCCTTTTCCCAAAAGCTGGTGAGTCATTCCACTGTCCGAACGGGCATTTAAACATCACACGCACGTGTTTGTCCTGCATGGCTCTCCTTATCCAGGCTGGTTGAGCTCGTTTGCCTTATTTTCGGTTCCGGCCTTTGAAAGCAGACGTTTGCATTTGCGTTCAGATAAAATCATGCTGTGTTTCACCACGTTTTTGAGGCACCATCTGCTCTTTTCTCTTTTTATTTCTCGATTTGTCAGCATAGAAACTTGTGTTTCGTTTGGAAGGCAGTTTCTTGATTTATTTAAATTGCAGTTTGAACGAACTTGGCGCAACAGTCGCGGTTCTTCTTCGCCGAAGAAAACCTGCTGTTGAATTCTCAAAAGCCCTTATAGATACCACATACGGTGTATGTCAGCTGAACATTGGATTAGTCACATGATTTGTTGATAATCGATTTTCTCTTAAATGTACCTAAATATGTTGCTCAAACACTTGAACGCAGTTATTTTTTTTTTTTACCAGAATACATTTTCATTTTGCATTTCATATATATATATTTACTTTCTAATCGTCTTCATTACATTATTTTCCTTCCATAGTTGGTATTTTGTTGTGACATCAGCTCTGGGACATTCACATGCAACTGAGTCAGCATCTCTCAGTCCCCTGCTTGTGGGCCAGTCACAGATGCCCACAGTTATTGGTACCAAAATTGCATGCTCAGCTCTGCCGTTTCTGACCCCCAGTGTAGGCTTGAGCTGCCTGGGGGATATTCTGTCATTCAGGGGTTCACAGAAATGCCATTTGTCCTAGAAGTGTTCCATGGTGCACATACTTCCATCCTTTGACCAATCAGCACTGCCCTAGATAACTGGCTCCACAACGGAAGCCCCTCATTTTCCATCTTGTTATATAACATGTCCATCCCCTTGTCACTAAGCCTTCCCAAAGTCTGGTTATTGCTTTTCCGAGTGGAACTGGGACACCCTGACGTCTCATCATAATGCCAAAGTGCAGAACTTGGTGTTTAGTGACCAAATGTAAATTGTATATCTCTTCTCATATGCAGCCCGGCACTGATGGTTTTGTAGCTGAAATTAATTTTTATTTGTCTCACAGCCAAAGGAAAGAGGGAGTTTGATTTATATTTTCTATGGTTATGCAGTTGGGTGAAGTTCTGGTCAGTCTATAACCTGATACTGAGGGTGCTGGCCCCATGGGTTGGAGAAGTCAGCCATGGACACTATAGGAGCCATCCCTTCCTGCAGGAAACACAACATAATAGACCCATCCAAAGCCGAGACACTGAGAAGCCCTAGCAGGACATCTGCCTTTTTCAAGCTGTGCAGTCACTTAAGCATCAGGCATGAGCTTTGTCAGGGTGTCCTTGGTAGAGTAGGCGTTATTGCTCTTGAAAGAAAATTGCATATAGCTTAATTCCCCCAGTGACCCATATGCCAAAGTTGTACAACAAAGACCTTAAGTGGTGTCGTGGTGCATTTGAGCTGGGATGGTCTGTAGAACCTTGTACCTGTCATGCGTGAAGATGGGAAGACGTGACCACACCAGTTTGTTTTTCTTTCACACTGAGACAGGCTGGGCTGTGCTTTCTGTACGCGCATATAATAAATCCGTATGCATCCCCTACAGGAGACTCCTACTCCAAGTCAATACCAGCATCGGAGATCTGCAGTGCCTGCATGAGGCAGTGATGAGGTAGACTCTGAGGTGTCCTCATAAGTGCCCTTCCACATGGAATCATAAGTCATGATGGCTGATTGTCGGTTACTACAGATGTAGACTGTCAAACACCTAGAGCTAACATGGCATTATCTATTACAGCAATCCCAAAAACAGAGCATTATCATGTTTTTTCTACATAGCTACGAATATTTGTCAGAACTTGACGTAATGTGCCACTAGTGACTATGTTTTGAAGGATATGTAGCCCCTCCAACCCTGACCGGTATGGTTCTCCCCTTGGCAGCTGCCAGCCCTAAGGTGCAGATATTCCTGAACACGCTCCCATCTTGCTACCAGACTGCGGGTCGGTGCTAACAAAAGCATGCAGTACGCCTGTGAACAGCTTGGGCGATCAGTCAGGGTCGAGTCAAGGAACTCCTGCTATTATTCAAACTGTCTGCGGCGAGTGGGACTTAAGGGACATAAAGCAATAAAGCTGTAAAGGTAAGTGATTTAGGTAAATACTCTCAGCACTTAAGCCCATCATTTGTACCTGATAACCTCACTCTGTTATCTCTTGCTTCATCAGTAACCTATATCCTGCACAAACATGGTAATAATGTGTCTGTATTAAACATTGATATTAAACAAGAGTTCAGTGTCTATGCTAATATTGTGATTTATGAATGTGTTCAGCATGCACTAGATATGAATCCTAGGTTTTTAGGTCATTCTAGAAAAGCCATCATGAGTCTCCACTGCGGATCTCCGCTCTTTACACGTCAACGGTTCACCGTAGTACTTTGAGCCCCACCTTAAAGCATACAATGACCTTTAAGTGATGGCTAAATCAGAATTGGTTCAGAATATCATCAGTGAATCAGACTGTCCCAGAGCACTCTCCACATGATCCATGTTCAGTCAGTTCACACCTTTCTGACACCCAGTACCCCGCTGCTTCAGCGGCTGTGGCATCCATGCCATAGGGCCCCTGGGCACCAGCGTGTGATGTGATCCTTGCTGTTTGAGTCGTGTGGGTAACCTGCTGCAGTCTGGGCTTTGCTTGGGGCCCAAGCAGCAGATGGCACTACTATTTTCTCTGATTCTGTTCCTCCTGGACAAACAGCCTTATTTCCTCCTTGGCAAAGACTTATGTTTCCTTTCCCTTCCGGTTCCCGGAACAGGGCCTCTCTTCTGTCCTTGTCTGAAGCTGCTGGGTGCATTGTCCCTTCAGCCATGTTGTATCTCAGGGGACCTTTTTCAGAGAGCAAATCTATATATGTCCCTCTACCCATACCGATTGGGCCATGCAGATCGCATGTGGTCTACAGGAGGAGCCGAGTCAAACCGAACTGGGAAGAGAGGTGGTATAGTCCGGGGATTGGGGGGGGGGGCGTCGACCGAGAAGGGAGAGAGGAGGACAAAAGTCTCTGATTCCTCACCACATTTAACATGCATCCAGTTTTGTGGAAGCGCTCTCCCACTCTCCAGGGCCCAACGTTCAGACAGTGACCTCTGTCTTGCTGTTGGTGGGCACGCCCTTAAGCTTCTGGGAGAGGTGTATCTGTTGTCCATATCCCAGGGGCTGAGTGAAGAGCTCGGGCAGAGTCTCTGTGTTGAATGGGCTCTTTCCAGAGTAGACATGCTGGCAATCATAGGACTGCTCCTGGTGCGACACCGACTGCTGCTCGTAGCTTCTACTTGCGTCCCACACCTTGAAAGCTGAGCTGGAAGTGAGGGGCTGCTGGTTGGTCTTCGATATCTTTGACATTGGCATCTCTGAAGCCGCAAAGGTGATGGGCAGTGGGGAATGGATGTCAGGCGATGGCAGGTAGCTCTTCTCCTTGGGGTGGAATGTTGAGGGCTTGGGCTGGTGGTGTACATAGTCCACCATGGGGTAACCTTTATAGTAATCTCTGGCAGAATCTGAAGTGAGGAAGGAAATGTTACATGCACCAATCTGCAGATTAGGGGATTTAATCTTGAGATACAGCTCTGGAACAAATTAAGAGACCACAGCAAAATTTTAAGTTTGACTCATTTCTCAATTTATGGGTGTGTGCCTCTGTGAAATTTACATCTTTCTAAACTCCAGCCTGGCTCCTCCCTGCATCTCATTGATGAAGGACTTCTGCCCTGTTATATGGGACTTCAGTCCTGTTTCTAGGAGCCTGTTGAACTTGTCCTAGCAGTGCACTTCACACCACTTAATGTTTCCCATTCTTTTTGAAGGTCATTGAGGTCATCCTTCAATCTATGATGCACTGCCGGATAAGTTGACGGTCATCTCTGGCATAAGAAAGTTGCTCATTCCCTCTGCCTGGCTGGTTTTTGGTTATTGCCAGTGTCTCCTGTTATTGTGAGAAACAAGTGTTGTTGTTTCTTACTATTTTTGGTTGCCATATGTTTTAATTTTAAGTTGTATTTGTATTGTCAAAATGTGTCCCAGAAATGAATAGTTCAAATGCCAAAAAGCCTCCTTTTTGCACACATTTTACTCCTCACTCTGTGGTAAGCTGTTGTTTCTTTACATGTATGCCTTGTTCTTATGTACTGCTGTCTTAGAAACTTTGAGCCTGGAAGAAGCCGGCCACACAGTGTAGCCTTCTGCCAGCGGAACCAGGATTAAACCAGGATTTAAAAATGCAGATTAAAAAAAATATATATAAAGTGGTCTCTTAATTTTTTTTCCAGAGCTGTATATAAATCACATCCTTGTGATAAACATAGAGAACACGTTAAGGTCAGGATTAATTCCTCAGTGCAAGCTACTGAACGCCACGCCATCCTACATTACATCCATCCATCAATCCTTCTGTTAACCATTTATCCTTGTAAAGGTTGTGAAGACCCTATATTGTGTATTTTTGGGTTTTGAAGGCTCATCATTCTCTCCAAGTTTAAATATAAATGACTATACCTGAATGATTTTTATGTGTTTAGCTGAAGTTATTGTCAGAAACAAGTGTTGTTTCATACTGTTTTTCGTTGCCATATGTTTTAATTTTAAGTTGAATTTGTATTATCAAAATGTGTCCCAGAAATGAATAGTTCAAAATGCCAAACGCCTTCTTTTTGCACACATTTTACTTTTTACTCCTCAGCAGACAATCTGTCTTACTCTGTGGTACAGTAAGCTGTACATATAGAACTTGTACTTGGAAAATTAAGACATTGAGAACGTGTCAAAGGCCTTTGGAACAAATGCCAAGAGAACAGACCAGCTGGAAATATCCTGTTGGTGAGCTGTCTTTGACACCTTGTCAGGTAAGGTAGGACTGAACACATGAACAGACAAACACCGATTGTGACAGTGTTACAGGGAGGAGCCCATTTAAGATGGGGGAATATATCCTCTTCAGTGAACATTAAGTGCAATGATAACTACAGAATACGTGTGAGTTTTAAAAATAGACCAAGGCGGCTTGTCGAGTCAGATTAGTGGGCAAGCTGTGAGTGAGGTCAGTGCTGTCAGCCCAGAGCCCTTGGACACTAACAACCTTGTTTGGTTCTCCGTTTTTTACCTCTTTAGTTTTTCATCTTGGGAATTTTAGTGGCCACTGTTGTTTGCCTTCTCAAGCTCTTTATTCGTAGTCCTGATAATCTGTGTCGGGCTGGGGAGACTGATGGGCAGGGGCTGTGTATTAGTCATAAGCACACTAGGCACCAGGGAGATATTAAAAGTTCACAGGCACCTCTCTGCCAGTAGACAATGTGCAAACACATACAAGGCCTCCTGCAGGATTTTATCTCAGACTATGCACCCCCCCCCTCCCCCCACGCACCAGCGTACCTATTGTGTCCCCAATTATAGTTTCTCGGAGGTAGTTCCTGAACCTTTTTTAAATCCCTACTCTGGAGTAGGTACTTTTTCATTGACCAGGAACTACTCAGTGGGGTTTATCACTTGCTGAATGGTTGACTACAAGCACTGGCACTAACTTGGAAGTTATGCTGAAGTGCTGGGATAAGAGGAATTGTGGAGCAAAAATTGAGCTGATGGAATTAGTTTTGTATGTACATTACATTTGTACATTAATGAATATGTTTTTTTGCTTACATCTTCATTTTTCCACATCAGAACATTTGAGCAATAACCAATACATTTCTATCTACTATTGTCTGTAAAACTTGCCAGTGCAGGGCTGGCCCTAGCTGTTCTGGCACTCTAGGCGAGATTCTCCTGAATCTCTGCTGAGATTATGTGTCTTTCTATCTGGTGTTAACCAATTTGTCATGTACCTTAATATATTTACATCTATGTTTTTATTTGCACTTTTGTATATACACTATATTGCCAAATGTATTGGGACAAATCATTGAATTCAGGTGTTCCAATGACTTCCATAGCCCCAGTGTATAAAATCAAGCACCTAGGCATGCAGACTGCTTCTACAAACATTTGCGGAAGAATGGGAAACTCTCAGGAGCTCCATTCATGAACTCCACTCAAGTCCATTCATGAAATTTCCTCGCTACTAAATATTTCATGGTCAACTCTCAGTGGTATTATATCAAAGTGTAAGCAATTGGGAACAACAGCAACTCAGCCACGAAGTGGTATGCCATGTGAAATCACAGATTGGGGACAAGGCATGCTGAGGTGCACAATGTGTGATGTTGCCAACTGTCTGCAGAGTCAGTAGGTACAGACCTCCAAACTTCGTGTGGCCTTCAGATTAGCTCAAGAACAGTGCAGAGAACTTCATAGAATGGGTTTACATGGCCAAGCAGTTGCATCCAAGCATTACATCACCAAGTGCAATGCAGAGCGTCAGATCCAATGGTGTAAAGCATTCCGCCACTGGACTCTAGAGCAGTGGAGACGTGTTCTCTGGAGTGAAAAATCATACTTCTCTGTCTGGCAATCCAATTGGCGAGTCTGGGTTGGCAGTTGCCAGGAAAATGGTACTTGCCTCACTGCATTGTGCCAAGTGTAAAGTTTGGTGGAGGGGGGATTATGGTGTGGGGTTGTTTTTCATGGGTTGGACTTGGCCCCTTAGTTCTAGTGAAATTAACTCTTAATGCAGCACCATGCAAAGCCATTTTGGACAATTTCATTCTCCCAACTTTGCGGGAACAGTTTGGGGATGGCCCCTTCCTGTTCCAACATGACTGCACAAAGCAAGGTCCATAGGGACATGAATGAGTGAGTCTGGTGTGGAGGAACTTGACTGGCCTGCAGAGAGCCCTGACCAAAACCCAATTGAACGCCTTTGGGATGAGTTAGAATGGAGACTGCGAGCCAGGCCTTCTAGTCCAACATCAGTGCCTGACCTCACAAATGCTCGCCTGGAAGAATGGTCAAAAATTCCCATAAACACACTCGTTGACCTTGTGGACAGTCTTTCCAGAAGAGTTGAAGTTGTTATAGCTGCAAAGGGTGAGCCAGCTCCATATTAAAACCTATGTATTAAGAATGGGATGTCATTAAAGATCATGTATGTGTAAAGGCACTTGCCCAGTACTTTTGGCAATATACAGGTAGTGTATATTTCCTATTACATTAAGAGTAAGCTGGGCCTCGTGAAATATCCTGGAGTGCAAAATTTAAACTGCTATTCAGATTACAATAATATGCATTCTATTTATATACATAACCACACATATACTCGCACATTTCATATTTATATAATATATTATTTAAGTACTTTAAATCAGTTTAATCTGTAGCGTTTTTCCTTCTTGTTTTTAACTGATATTTGTTACATATGAACGCAGCAAAAGGTCTGCTACTCAGTTCATTGTACTCTGTACAATGACAATAAAGAAATCTTATATTGTTTGTTCCGTCTTCACAAAGGCAACATGTAATGCAAAATAATAATAAAGAGAAATATATCGCTCAAGAATCATGAGAGAATCTTGTGATCTCACGTGATTCATATTTTACCCAGAATCCTGCAGCCCTACTACTCTTTTATGTTTCTGTTGCAGACAAAAAAAGGGCAAAAAAATGCATGTAACATTATCCAATTAATAAGTCTAAATGCCAAGGATGTGTGTAGGCGTACAGCTGCAGGCGCCCATTAACACATAGCATGTATGTAGTGCCTATTATCAGCACTCGGGGCCAGATCAGACACATTCTTAATAAAGCCAAGTAATCTGTGAACTGTTCCTCTTTTATCATGAGTAATAAATGTGTCTCCTTATAATATGCCTTGTATAGGGGAAATATGTTACTTCATTAAAGGTCTATGTAATATATTCCTGGTGGGTTTAAAATAACATGGTATGGCAGTTGTGATCATTACTTACATTATCTTGCATTTGATCTTTATATTTCCTCATTTTCCCCTCTCTGTTACTGCTATAAAAAATCTCTACCCCATAGTCAGTTTGGTCCGTACCAACATGAATGTTTTCAGATCCTTAGGAGGCTGAAAATCGTTTTGCTCCAGGGCACCAATACCCCTGCAGACCAGTAATAAGTGCTTGTATACTGCAGAATCTTCACACCACTTAAAAATTCTCATGTTAGCGCTTAGTCACCATGCAAAGTAAAGATATGTGCTAGCTAAGATTTCACCAGTAAGTAGACCTTCCATAGCATGTGGCGTCTGAACACATCACCGAGTAACAGGCACGTGCATCTCATTACACAGAAAATTATTCATTCACGTCAGTTGAAGACAAAATCTGTCATTCCTAGTAAGACTTTATAGTTTTGGAAGTATGCAAACCATAGATAATGGTGCATGGCATAGAGTCATAAAATTTTGATATATTATTGAATCAGAGAATCTCCAAAATGGCAAGGCTTGTGGCGACCACCTACTGAGAGCAGTTCTAGGAGGGAAAAACCACAAAATGCTGAAAGGGTGTTGGGTGACCAGGACTCATTGATGTGGGATGTGAACTAAGGGCTATCACATCTGGTACAAACCAATAGAAGGGCTATTGCAGCACAAATGGCAGAAAATGTTCATGATAACTATGGGAGTAACGTATCACAACACACAGGGCATCAAGCCCTGTTGCATATGGGGCTGTGTAGCCACAGTCCAGTCAGAATGCCCATGCTGACCCCTGCCCACTGTCAAAAGTGCCTACAATGGGCACGCAAGCATTGGAACTAGACCTTGGAGCAATGCAAGAAGGCTGATGAGTCACGTTTTCTGTTGCATCATATGTACAGTTAGGTATGTTTCGAGTATCCGTGGGATCTGTGGAGAAGCCAGAATACCCGGGGAATCCCCATTATAACAACATGCAGACTCCACACACATGGAGCCATGACTGAGACTCGAATCCTGGTCCCAGTGGTGTGTGACAACAGCGGTAATCACACTGTGCTGTGCAGTCTTGTTTTTTGAGTTGTTGTTCATTTTACATATTTATTTTCAGTGTACAAATGAGCAGCTCTTTGGGTTTGTTATTTAGAATTTGGTGTACAGGGTTCCTACAGTGTGGTAAAGTATATAAACTTTGTTTTATTGTTTTTCTGGTCTGGATAAGTATGCAGAAATTGTATTGTATCTCCAGAATATCTCCTAAATAATGGCCTTCTGTGTATTCTACAAAAAAAACATGGGAGTGCCAGAATGTGCAAATTGTGTACCCTGTAAAGTAACATCCCAAACCAAAGAGCGGGCGTATGTCTGTGGGGTGTACGCTTGATTAATTTCCAACAAGAAATATTGATGTAGGCGACCTTGCAATTTACAATGCTCACAATGGGGAAGTGCAACTTTTCACCTACTTGGCCTACCAGATATTGTGACTGGTTGGCTAAGGATGCCAAATGTGAACAGAACGCAAAGTGTGTGCAAAGTTGTTCAACATTTTGAACATGAGTTGTTGAGGTGGGCAACAATATTGCCATCTCATTTTGGGCTAGTGACCAATCCTGGCAGCACCAAGATGAGCAACTGCCTGGGTGACCCTAACTCAGGGCCACCAGCACCAGGGCCAATCCCCATCCATTAATACGGGGTTTCAGACAGTGACCCAAGATACCTGACTGTGAAGAAGGACCTTCTAGGGCATCACTACCCCATCTAGGGCAACATGTGCAGCTCCTGAAGGGCCCAAAGGTGATTTTCTTATGAAGTGCATTTATTATTTTAAACATTTTTGTCTTGATCATTGTATTCCCCAGACAGGAAATGTCTACAGTTTTGGGACCTGTCTGCCAACACAGATGCTCATTAATCATTAATATAATAGCTCAGAAAGTATTTGGTGGATCTTTTGCAAATTTTACAAACACATAGTCTGTGTAACAAGCTGGAACTGATCAAATTTTGCGACTGATTGCACCAAATTTGTAGCAATGCCACATAGTGTTCGCTGGGAAAAGAGCAGTTTGGTCACTTGATCCTGTTTAATCATTGTGTAGGTGAACAATTGGAACTGATCAACAGATTGCTTCAAAATGAAAGCCATGCATCTTAGTGACAGCAATTGGAATAGAGATTGCAGTTGACTTTTGACCTTGTTACAAGTAAGATTCTGCAATCTCTAAAAATTGGAAGTGTTTCTACAACATTGGCCACTAGTATACTCCCATGACAATTTTTACCATCACTCACCCCTCCTACTAGAGTCTGAAAACGTATGACGTATTTTTAAAATCCTGGGATTGACACTTCCCTGTATTGTTTGGAGTTTTAATAATAAAAAAATTCAAAACAAATTCTGTTTCACTGGTGTGCCAAAATTGCACCGAACTTTAACGACGCCTGAGGCTGTTATGGGTTCTGTCTGCCACAGTTGCTGCCAGTTTCTCCCTGGAACAGCCAGTGAAGGAGACTGATGGGGAGATCGATTTATGTTCATGCCGGTCCGATACCAGCCCCTGGCAGGAAGCTGCTGTGTCATCACTGAGTGACAGAGATGGTCTGGACTGCCTCTCCCCCTTCCTATAGGTTCCTGTCTCTGCCCTCCATTGGGCCATGCAGGTCGTTAGTGTTTAATTAAGGGGTGATTAGAGCTGTACTGATCCAGCACTTGCTGCCACTCCTGCTGAAGCATGATTTGTTCTGTCCAAAATCCCCGACTGTGTCCTCTGATCGACTTTGGCTGTGCAGCAAGGGGGGGGGGGCCAGGGCATAACTAATTTCCCCACTGGGGTGAGGGGTGATCCCAAGGGGGTGTTTCAATGTGCTGGTTCCCCTTTAATGAAGCAATATCAGATTGACACCCAAGGGGGAGTCACAGGCTCTGTGACTGTGTATAAATGGCACCCCAGTCCCTCCACCAGGCAGTAAACACACCCTGCTGCCTGTCTGTCTGCATGCTGACATACTGCATGCCTGTCTGCACGCTGTGCTACTGCATGTCTGCCTGCACATTGTCCTGCTGCAGGCCCGTCTGCAGGCTACCCTGCTGAAAACCTGCAATTGCCATGCTGCAAGCCTGACTGCACTCGGCCATGCTGCATGCTTGCCTGCATGCTGTCCTCCTATAGGCCTGTCTGAACGCTGTCCTACTGCATGCTTGTCTGCATGCTGTCCCAAGCACTGTTTCAGATTGCAGTCCGTGTGCATTTCTACGTGTGTGCTGCCTGTTTTTCTCTGGGTGTGTGTGCACCTGTGGCGGCATTGGGTAAGGTGTGATTCTGGACCGCAGCTGGGCTGGGGGATCTTGTGCTGCTGAAAGTGCCCATGCATGTACCTGCTCTGCACTTACCCGTGAGCTTGAGTGACGTGTGCTTGCTGAAGCCCAGGCTGGAAGAGCTGAAGTGGCTGTTGGGGTGTGTGAGGGAAAGCGGTGGGTACAGCGGGGAAAGGGCGGTACTGTTCAGCTGGCTGTGCTCTAGAGATGACCCTGGGGAGAGCACACAGAGTGTTAGTTACCCACAATGCACAGCGCTGTGGCATTTCTATGAGGCTGCGTACTCAGCTCCCCTCGTCATTCATCCCAGAGGCTTAATAAGAGGCCACCCAGCAAGCGCTGTTTGAACTTGGACGCAGGCATTTTCGCAACCAGCCATGTCAAACTGCTCTGCTCCCTTACCCCCCTCCCTCAGTGGGCTCCTGTGTTCCTGTAGCTTTTCATTATCTGCCAACATCAGTGGCTTACAACCGCTGCTGTTTTCAAGGAGTCTGCTATCGATCCAGTTAGAAAATGCAGAAGTATGATGGGCTCCTGGTTGGTGCTGTGTTAAATGAAGGTAAGTGTTGAAGGATCTGAGGGGCTTCTTGGGTGAGGAAAAGAGCCAACACCCCCCCCCCAAGAAATGAAAATGTACACCTCACTTTTGCTGTATCTCTCTTCATTTCCCTTTTTGCCCTCTTCCACTGTGTTCCCCCATTTTGCTCATTTCCCTTTCCCCTCATTTCACTGTTCCCTCATTGCAATGATCTCCCATTTCCCTGTTATCCCATTGCCCAGTTCCCCCATTCCCCTGTTCCCCAGTTCCCTTGTTCCTTTGCTACCGTTCCCCCAGTTCCCTCGTTCCCCTATCCCATTGTTCCCTCATTCCCTCATTCCACTGCTCTCCGATTTCCCTGTTCCCCCAGTTCCCTCATTCCCCCCAGTTCCCTTGTTCCCCCAGTTCCCCATACCCATATTCCCCTAGTTCCCTTGGTCACCTATTCCCTGGTGCCCCCATTCTCTCATTACCCTTTCCCCCGGTTGGCCCGGTGCCCGGTTGGGCGGGTGGCGGCGGGGCGCGGGGGGGGGGGGGGGCGGGGGGGGGGGGGGGGGGGGGGGGGGGGGGGGGGGGGGGGGGGGGGG
>JAODLD010000051.1:8596019-8611898 GCA_026781065.1 Mormyrops boulengeri | reverse complement strand
GGGGGGCGGGGGGGGGCGCGCCCCCCCCCCCCCCCCCCGCGCCCGGGCGGCGGGGCGGGGGGGCCCCCCCCCCCCCCCCGCCGGTCAGCGGCATGGCAGACAGACAGAGCACATGCAGGTGGGCTGCCCTGCTTCGTCAGCAGCCTCCAATGACCATTTAATTAATTGCAAGCAAAGCCCAGTGGTGGAAAGATGTCCCGGAAAAGGAAAGGGGAGGAAACTATGAGCTACTAAAACTGTGTGTGTGTGTCTGCATGTGGGGATGTCCAGTTAGCAAGCAGATATACCTGAACAGTGCAGTCTTTAAAGGGGCAGGTAAGAGGGACTGTGTTTGTGGGGTAAGGAGCTCACTTTCTTAAAGGGGCAGACCAGAGAGGCTGTGATTGTGGGGCGAGGAGCACGCTTCCTTTAATTAAAGGGGCGGACCAGAGGGGCCATGTTTGTGGGGCCAGGAGCTAGCTTCCTTTAAATGGGCGAACCAGATGGGGCATGTTTGTGGGGCCAGGAGCTCACTTCCTTTAAAGGGGCAGACCAGCTGAAAGGCCGTCATCAGGCTTTCAGGGCCCCTTTTACTAAAGGCAGAGTTCTCATTCCCTTCTAAGCTGCATTCCCAGCACATGTGACCAAAAACTTCGTGTCCAAAAGCCAAGCCAAGGCCACGCTTGACTTGGAAACCCCAGCCCACAGCTCACCTCTGTCTCGTAGCCCCCTGGCAGAGAGTCCATTGGTCCCCTTGGGTGGGTGGCCCTCCATCCCCTCCAGGCATCCCAGCTCACCCCCTGGCTGCTTCAGGAGTTGAGTCCGACCCCTGGAGACAAGGGAGAGAAGTGTGAAAGTGGTGCACAATTCACAGAGTTCAGAGCCAGGGTGTCAGGGGACCACACAAGGGATGTGCTTCTACGAGGTGCCGTAGTTGCTGTTGTTTTCCTTTAATCTCACACTCTCTGGCATCGCTCATTACACAAAGCACTATGGGTACCAGCAGAGTTGCCTTGAGTGTGGGATCACCTGCCAGTAGTACATGGAGGCGAGGCGAGGGGTGCCGTAAGGCTTAAAATTACTGCCCAGCCATTGTCTGCCAGCCCTCCTCTGTGTTCTGGAACTTTCTGTTCTACCCTAGTGCCCCCCATTCTGCTGCCAGCTCCAGCCATGGCACCCTCCCTACATCATCCCCACAAGCAGATTCCATGTAGCACTGTGATATAGCGGGGTAAAACCCTGGGTTCCTTTAAATCAGAGCTAGATAAGATTTTATCAACTCTGAGCTATTAGTTAAGTTCTCCCCAAACGAGCTTGATGGGCCGAATGGCCTCCTCTCGTTTGTAAATTTCTTATGTTCTTATAAGCAATCAGTTGCCTTTAATTAAGAAAACAGTGAATGTGTTTCTTCTGGATAAGACACTTTTTGTGTCCTGCCCTGGCAGTTGACAGCACCCCTTGTCTGCAGTGTCATATTCATGCTTCACACTCCACTGTTCTGACTCTACAAACCCGGATCCCCATGTCCTTCCCCACCCTAAGTGTCTGCACTGAAGAACCTTTTATCTTATGAACGTGATGTTTTTTGGGGTTAGTTGAAGCCAGTCCTGGGACAGGCCTTTAGTATATTTACCCTGTACCATATGCCTGTGTCTCATTTTGATGCTTTTGACAATAAAAGCCACGTCCTCCCCACCCCCGATGCCCCACAGCATAACCCCCATCCACATCTGATATAAAGCTCCCGGGCTGCAGTAATACTCACATGCCATGTCCTGAGTGATGTGTCTGGTGCGCCCGAGTTTTAATGTGCCACGTCATTAAAATCAACTCGGTTTCATTTCATTTTGGATGCCAACTGTCAAACACTACTGGCTGCATGGGGTCAGGTAAGTCTAATTACACGCTCACTCTCATGATGTCTGACTCAGTGTACTTTAGTCATCCTGCCAGGGGGAGGCGCTGTTACCCATTGCCAGTCGACTGGTGCTTAAGGTCTTTTTTTATGGCAAACACCTGCCTTGGCAGTGATCTGCCCAGCCAGCACAGCCCGCACTCGCTGTCTGTGACCCCCCCCCAACTACGGATCTCTGCTCTGGGCCGCCTTATCTGGTCAGAACCAGCCATGATCGGCAGAAGCTTGTGTTGGCCCCTGGGTGCCTGTATGGATTCCAGATCGATCAGATCCGGCCCAGGACGAGTCATCCATCCTAGGCAAGCCCTGCTGACACTGCACTCTTGAGATGGAGCCATTTCCGCTTGCGGTGCCGCCACCACGCACTGCCTTGTCGGGAACTCATTGGCTGGTGTGAACTAGCCTCTCTGTCCGGGGCGTGACCTCGAGTGCGACGTGAAAGGAAGTGTAATCACTCCTGCTCGATGGAGCCACGTCCCATCCTCCACCCCACCCCCTGTGTCACATCTAGTGCATGCTATTAGCCCTGCCAAGCCCAGACTTGGCCACCACGGAATGGCTCCCTCATCTGATGGCCAAATGCCATGTAGATCACCCCAAATGGGTCTGTTCTGTCTGCACAAACCCTCAAAAGTCATTTGCTTGTTCATTGCAGTTCCATCCTCTGCCAGCCCAGTTCCTTAAACCCCTGTCTGCCCCTGGGTGTACCCCCTCCCCTTTTTTTCGGGGGTTTTAACACCTTCACTGCTTCAGTCTGACTATATTAACAGATGTCCTGGCAGATGCCTCTGCTGGGTGGATGTAAAAGAGCAAGGTCCCCACCCTCACTATCTGCTTTTAAGGTGCCCCCTTCTGGTGCCCCCTTTACCCTTACTGTCCTCCTCCTCTCTTCCTTGCTCCTGTCCTCCTCCCCTTTCCCTTGGTCCTGTCCTCCTTCCCCTCTCCCCTGCTCCTGTCCTCTTCACTTCTTTCTTGCTATTGTCTCCACACTTCTCCCCTATTCTTGTCCTCCTCACCTCTCCCTTGCCTGTCCTCCTCACCTCTCGCTCACTCCTATCCTCTGTGCCTCTCCCTCGCTGCTGTCTTCCTTACCCTTCCCTCGCTCCTGTCCTCCACACTTCTCCCTCACTCTTGTCTTCCTCACCTCTCCCTTGCCCCCGTCACCCCCACCCCTAACTGTCTGTAATGGAGGAGCAGTCTCAGCCGGAGACTTCAGAGACCAGTTTAAGTGGTATCTGACTGCCCTCCAGTGTTTACCCAATGTTCCTCCTCCTCTGCCTCCTTGTCTGTGCTCCCTTTGTGTCTGTACACACATGCAAACATGCAGGGATGTGGTGGCACACTACAGTGCACTTTTCCTAGGCCACTCTGCCTGTCCCCCTGGCCCGTGGGCTGCTGATAGCAGGCGGTACGCGAGTGCATACATACCCAGAGCTTGCTGCCCGTGTTCATTAGCATGTCTGCACTGCTGGTTGCCACTCCTGTACATTGACCGGTTTGTTTAGCTGCTGACTGATGCTGAATATTAGTACTCCCAGGGGATAGCTCACCCCCCGCCCCCCTGCAGTGGGCAGGGTATGAGGGTAGGGGTGCATCTTGATCTTTACAGCTAGGGGACCAGGTACAACCCCGAGTGAGGTAACCAATAAAAGGCAACAATGATAGGAGAAGTGGTACCCTGAAGCATGCAGTCAGTGGGGCTACCTTGAGCTGTCAATCAGTGATGGGTTTAACCCAATGGGGGCTAGTCAAGGCATCAGTGGGACAGGAGTTAAACCAGTCAGGAGCTCCCAGCACAGGCTAATCTCCTCTACAGGTCTCCATCGGAGGAGGTGCTCAGTTGCAGAGCCTGTGAGCAAATTGTATTTCTCCCGAGCTTCTGGGGAAATTCCCAGCCCAGAGTTTCAGCCCATTTGTGTCTCTTGGAAGCAAAGCCCATCCCCTCAAGCTTGTACCAGGTTTCCAGTTGCGTCTTTTCTGGACTTTTGATACAGAAGGGAGCATTCAGCAAGATCCCACAGTCAAAAAGACATGACACAAGCGGTCACCATGGGGGGTCCTGCAGACCCCCCCAGTCCTCAGTAATATAGCAGCATGGGGGAGGGGGTATTTTTAGCTCTCCAGCTCTGTGCTGCTTTTGTCATCGTGCATCAATCAGAGCTGATGCGCTGGAGTGGGTCTCATGCCCAAGTGTTTCACACATCCCCTTAGCTGCGCCCTTTGTCCTGGAACTAATCAGACCTGGCTGTAAGGGAATGTGTGGTTACCATGTGTTTTTACTGCTTTTCCTGTATTCCGATTCCGTTTGTCCTCCTGCCTGCAGTTCCTGAGGCAACCTCCCCTGTAACACCCTTCATGGTGTGTCCGTCACACGGCACTTAGCGTCGCTGCTTAGCACATTGGCCATTAAGCCTCTTATCTCCCTGTTAATTAACACCGGAGCTCACTGCTGGCTGTCCCTCTTGGCCATCAGTGGGGGCTCTCTCTGCCTTGTGTCCTGTAGCCTTTTGTCACTGAAGGGCTCAGAAACAGCAAAGAGACAAAAACTTTCAGAGACAAAATTTCTGCTCAGCACACCCTGCTCTGTCCAGTAATTATTCTGATATGTAACCGCTCTGCAGAGCACTTGTCAGAAAAACCTGGTTTGCTAATTAACATGCAGGTTTGGTCTCTAGGTGGCATAGTGCTGATCCTATGTATGAGATTTGAGTTAATTTGAGACATGAGATTGAAGCTGATCTTCAGCGATTGTCTTCCCAGACATGGCTTACTCCTGTCTAGATTCTGTCTCACACTGGTCATGTCCATTCTGGAGGAGGGCTGGTCCCGGGGTTGGAGGGGGTTGCAGGGCAAGAGGTCAGACTTACAGTACAACCAGAGTCAGTGGAGTTCATGACGGTTACTCTAATTAGAGTTCAGGAGATGCCTATTGATGTTACTGTTCCCAATGTAGACAGTGTTTCTTATTCTCCAGCAGAAAAAAACACAGTTAGAGCTTCCTTCTGTGTTATTTGAAGAACGACTGTTGTACCTGATGGAAGGATTAGTCTAAGTGCCCCGGGGTCTGCACAAGGCTTCTTCAGAGCTGTGGTCATGTGACACATGAGCTTTTTTTAGAAATCATTGTCTGGAACTCCTAACGTTCTGTCCACTCTGCTCATTGAACTCAGAATTGTTCTGACTTTTCTAGATGGCAATGATAAGATTGTTATTTTTAAATCAGTGCCCCTGCCTTAAATTTGGTAGATTCAGTGTTAAAGCCTTTGCTGAAACCTGTTTTTGTTTGATTATCTGAATGAAAATTCCCGAAGCTGCTGGGGCTGGTGGAGCTGCTTGCTGGCTTTGCGACCGAGATTCCATAGCTCCTGGGGGGTCATTCTTTCACAGACTCACCGTCCTGCTTCTGCTTTTGGGTTCTACCAGTCAGATAGAAGTTTTAAAGCAAAACCATGTTCGTAGTGGAACATTTTGTCTGCATCATTCTAGCTGGAGTGATTTGCCTGGGGGTGTCAGAGCAGCCATGATCAAGCCCACAGTCACCCCCCTGAGGCTTGGGTTACAGCTTTAATGAGCGTAAGGCGGTGCTAAACTGGTGAGGCTGGAGGGATGGGAGGCTTTATCCTGCTCCTGCCCGCGCTGCTGCCCTGCCAGGCGCCCCGAGCAGCACCTGTGTCTGGGCTGATGTGTGTTTTGCTCCCATAATTCCTGAGGCAGCTCCAGAGTGTGATCACATCAGTCAGAGCACGGCATACTCTTGGATCGTCATGGCACATCTGGGGGTGGTGGCTGGGAATGTGAAAGTACGTAAAATACACATGAAAATAGTGTGTACTCTGTCCCTTTGTGTAAACACACCATCGCTGCGGGGCACAGCATGTGCCACATCTGTACAGCCCTCAGAGTCAGGGGACAATTCTAGAAGCTGTATAAAGTTGGAAAGGATGGATATATAAACCTGTGCATCTGCAATACGAGAGCAACATAGGGAAATGCAGCTGGGGGAAGGGGGATGGCTCCATCCCCACAAGACAGCACACAGAGTCTTTGTAAGTTATGACGTTTTCTTAAAGTTACGGCGTTCCTCGAAAAGCTGGACGTGGGTTTTGGTTCTCCACATGGTGTTTTGAGGAGCGGATTTACCACCATAAGGGGTGCTCTGACATCCATATGTCAGCAACTGAGGTGCTTAAACTCGGAGGAGCCAGCAGCATATTAGTTCCACCAACCTTCAGCTTGGGGTTCCTGTCAGTTGATGGGTTTCATTAACCTAGCGTTAACCTAGCATCATTGTATTTCTTTGGTCAATAAGACACTGCCTCGCCCACCCCCTAAGCCAGCAAGCAATAGAGAGGCCGACAGGCCAAGAGGAAAATTAGGGTAAAAACCCAGTGCTCTATGGTGAATTTCGGTAAGTGCTGATAGGTTCGGATTTGGGATGCCCAACTTGGGGCTCCAGTTCCTCCTCCCCTGCCTGCAGCCCCGCATTACGTCATCAGAAGAACATCTGGGGATGATTCCTTCATTCCCTTTCACCTCCATCATCTTCCCCCTACAGTGAGACAACTTTGCCCAGCTCTGTCCACATTAGTCCCTTGGTGCAGGCCCTACCCCGTTTGTCGACACCTCTGCTTACCTGGAGTTCGTCGTCTCATTCTGGCTTTGCCGGCTCTTGTCCAGACCAACCCTGGTAAAGATTCCCACCAAAACCATGATGGCCACCACCCCACAGATGATGTAAACGATCATGTGTGTGCGGTCCAATTCCGGCTGCTCCCAGGCCTCGGTGACGGGGGCGGGCGGCTTGCCCGTGTTGGCCCACACTGGCGTGTCGTAATTGGAGCAGGCTGACTGGTCCAGCTCGTGACTTCTGAACTTGCAGCAGAATCGGTAGTAGCAGGATCCACAGCAGAACAGGTAGACTCCCACACTGCAGTTGAAGGATTGGTCCCACTGGCCCATCACGTCGTAGTATCCCCAGCAAGGGCTTGGCACGGGCCCAGCAGTTTGGTTCTCTGCATCCCCTCCCGGCGTCGTCAGGGTCAGCTCTGGAACCGCTGAAGGCACCATGGTCCAGTTGGCTTCCGTGCTGTTCATCTCAACCTGCTTGTCATTCTGAGCCAACGAGGTGGAGCTCAACAGTAAGGCAAGCAGGAGGGTGGCCATGTTGGGCAGATCTCAATGGGCTGGACAGAGAAGGAGCAGGAGTACAAAGGACAGATCCTTTGATCTGATGATGTCAACACTAATTAGAGTTCTGTAGATCCCCAGTGACCAGCTAATTCAATCTTGAGACTCTTTCGGAAGAAATTTTGATTTCGATGCTCATCAAAATATTTGCCCAGAACCAGGTCAATATCCAGAAATGAATTATCATCTGGCTAGTTAAAACCACCCAGGCGGGCCAGATCAATCCCAAATCTGAATGAGCTGCCGGGGAAAAGGACTAAAGGGCTGTCTCTATTATTCACACGATGGAATGTGAATCCGAAGAAGCAAGTCAGATCCAGAAAAAAGATTCAGTGTCAGATTCAGAAGTTAACCATGTCAGATCCAGTGTTTTCTGGAAGCTCCAAGCTAGCATTTTTCACCAGGAGGTGGCTGCTTAGCAGAGCATTACCCTGACAGCCTGAAGGCTTTGCTCTTTATTGTGTCTTCATGGTGGACAAAAGGAGGTGGAACGTCCAAGTATAGAGCAGAGTTTGCTAGTGTTGCCAGGAGAGCTGCCCCAGTGCCTGCCCGTGCCGTGCTCCTAAACACTCTTCTCCTGGTTATTTTTTCAATAAATGCTGTCTCTTTCACAAGGTGGTCAAGTGCAGTTTACTTCCCTCCTATATGACCTTTGGTCCTAGTGTCGATCTCATATATTTTACGCCTTCAGGGGATTCTGCCGTCCCAGGAGTTGCTGGGAAGGCAGAAATTGGTCACAGCCCTCTGGTGTGTCTGTGTCCCACGCGGGGTGGACACACAGCGCTACGTGCATGTGACTTCTTAGTTTGTCACTGAGCCTCTGCCCCTCTTGTCTTCAGTCTTGAGTGCAGGAAAACAACAGTGCGGTGCAGCTCCGCATTCTTAAATGTGCTTTTCTGCTGATTCCTCCGTGTCAATTTGTGTACTGGGTTACACAGGTTTTTTGATTTCCTGGTTTAGTGTTTTTTCTGTTAGCCTTTTTTTTGTCTTGCATCAGTCTGTCTCTCTTGTCCTTTCTTGTTCTCTCTATCTCTGTCAGCTTTGAATCTTTATTTGATTCAGGGTTTTTATGTTAGGTCCAGTTTCTTCACTTTCAAAACCTAAAAGTAGAGGGAAACATGACAGCCCCCCAACATGCAAAAAACAAAATGATCAAAATAAAACAAGCTGTAATCCTGTTTCCATGCCTCCAGTGGAGTGAGGAGAAATTCCAGTGTCCTTCGGCTGGTCCTTTATGGTGCCTTCCTGCCTCCTGGCGCTTTCTTGTGAGCCGTGTGATGCCGTGGATTCTGAACTCTCACTTCTGCTTCCTAAGCTGGCTGCAAGGTTTCCCTTTTCTGAGAAGCAGGCATGCAGGAAGATGCGCGTCCTCATGCATCTGTCATGTTTTGCGGGGAGCTGAAAAACACGGTGAACTAGTTCCTTGCTGGTGGCCTGACCGCGGCTCCTGTTGACAGAGGCATGCTTAACGCTCTGTGGTTCCGTCCCGTCTCTCTCTCTCTCTCTCCTGTACTCTGGCAGGACTACGCACTCGTCTTTCTTTGTCTCTCCCTCCCTCTCTCTCCCTCTCCTGCAAGCGGCTGAGCACTCCTATCACAGCGCCTCTCCCCTCTTTCTCTTGCTTTGTCCCTGACACGCCTCCCTCTGTCTACCTCATGCTTTTTTGCTCTCCGCCTGAATATCTCCCTTTGTTATCCATCCCTCTATCCTCTGCCCTGTTATTCAGCCCCTTCTCAGTCTATCAGTACGCTCCCCTCGCTATCTGCAGCCCCTCACTGCTCTCCTCTTTTTCACTGCCTTGTTCTGTGGGCCCCTCCCTTTCTGAGCCACCACACACTCTCACACCCCCCTGCCCTGCTGCCCCAACCTAGCTGCTATGCCATTAAATCCCCCTCCGTTCAACAGATGAGCGCAGCAGTAGCACTGCCTCCAGAGGCTGGAGGCAGGAGCACATGAGGGCGGGACCTCCTCTGGCCCCTGTGCATGTTTGGTGGTGTGGGCCTGGGGACAGCCCAGCATAATGAGCAATAAATTATGGGGGGATGAGATGCAGGGGGGCGAAAAACATCACCATTAATGACGGGAAAGAAATTAGAGAAAGGGGTGGGGGAGGGGGTTAGAGAAATGTGGGGAGGAGAATGAGAGTGAGAGAGAGCGCCCCCAAGTGGTGAGTTAGAGACATGCCTGAGTCTGGGGAAGAGTGCAGCTTCTTCAGGGCCCTTAGACACCAGCTGCTAAATGCGTGTTGCTCCTGAATCAGTTCCATTCCTCAAAGGACTTGGGCATGTTACCACCGCTCGTCTTTCTCAGCAGCAGTCCGGTCCAGGTTGGGTTGGGCTGCCTTAGCAGCGATTCCTGGTCGTTGGCATATTAAAGCGCCCCCTCCCCCCCGATTCCTCCCAGCCGCCCATTTCTCCTGTTCCTCTCTCCTTTCCTTTCTCCTTTCTTTTGTTGGCTTCTTCGGAATGGCAGGTAGACCCGCATATCTGCACATGTCTATGAGGCTCATAAAAGCACAGTAAGCGCTTTGTTCACTGCATGTGCTCCCCTGCCTGCACCTTCCTCTCCCTCCCACCACTCATTCACTCATCCTGTGCCCCCCCCAACACCATCACTCACTTTCTCTGCTACACCCCCCCAGTCTCACAGGCAACTGTTCTGCCACTTGAGTGCACCCATCAATAGCAGCTGTGGGCGGGGCAGGGGCTCTGCACAGTACCACACCCACGGCAGAATAGCCATCGATGTATCGACAGATGCTGAATGTAATGTGGGGCAGAGTAGACATTCTGAATAAGGGTAAGGCCCACGTTGTCTAGGGGGACTCACTGGGGCTGTGAGGCATGCTCATTAGGCCACACGCCCGCTTTTAATTGCTGTCCTGATTTTGGCTGTACAGAGTGTCCCTGCACCTAACCCCACCCACTCCCCCCCCATCCAGCATCCCCCTCCAACCTGCACTCTGAATGGCTGAACATTTTCACTCAAGGCCAGTCAGAGATGGGCATGAAAACTGTTAAGTTAGTGTCCTTGTGCTGTCACCCTGAGCTTGCCCCCCCCCCCCCTTCAGGCTTAGGCTCTTTGACTATCATTCACTACACATTAGGTCTGGCACTGACCTGAGAAGCTAGACATAAGTAAGTACAATAACATTACCTTGCATGTAGGTGGCCTCCCTGCCTGGCCCTCAGCCAATTGGTCACCTGTGTGAGGTGAGGAAGTTCTGCCCCTTTGGTGACCAGCTGTTGTGATGTTATCCTCTGCCTCAGCACTTCACCAAGTTTAGAATCACAGAACTGCGCACTCTGTAACACTGCTGGAGCTGCCAAGTGACCACTGTACCTTACATTCCCCTTTTTCCTGAGAATAATCCTGAGTTTATTTCTTTTGAGTGTGTCCAAAGAGAGGGTATCATCTACGGAGCCCTGCCCCGGAGGCAGTCTTATGTGGTGATAACCAACCAGCTGGTGGGATTTGTTATTGTGGTGCTGTGTTCTTATGGAATTTGAATGCTTTTTTATTCAGTCCTAGGTTTAGGTAATGCTGGAACACTAATTTCATGATTAGCCCATCAGTTTGGATGCTTAATGCCCTCTGTGTGTGGTCAGGACGTCAGTGATGTCAGAAAAATCCGCTTAGAATTTGAATTATTGGAATTAGGATGGGGGTGGGGCTGTGCAATAAAGACACTGTTTGAGGGATAATTACTAAGATTCTGAGAGACAGCTTGAGACCCACATTGATCTGTGAAGGCATTATGATTTTCACAGCTAGTTTTCCCACTTATTCCTGTTTGATCTTTTCCTGTTTGTTCCAGTTTGATCTTTTCATTTCCAGCCATCAGTGAGTTGTCTCTGTCCCCAAGAATGTCCCTCTCAGCCTCCCATTGGGTCCACTGCTGCGGACCACAAACTCAACTCAGCAGAAACCACTGCTGGCTTTTAGTGTGGTGCAGCTCTCTGCAGACATAAACAAACCATTAGTTAAAATAGTTAAGTTAGTTAAGCTCATCAGCCTGATCTGTGTTCCCTGACAATTAATTTAAAGTCTGCAAGCAGACTGGACAGATCATGCAATGATTCCTCCTTTTAAGCACTGCACATTAGTGATTTAAACTACTTTCTTCAAAAGAGTATATTAAGAAATATCCGGAAACAATTTGCATGTTCTGTTGCTCTTAAATTCTTCTCAAACATCAGAAGAATTATTAGGAAAAGAGTATAAAAATTGTCAGAATGAAAATCATTTGGGTGAGATGGTCAGAGAATCTATAAACAGGCTGAGAACATAAAGAATGAAAGTTACATTTATGCAGCGCTTTTTCAAGCACTTTTACAGAAGCAATGGGGAGCTCAACCACCACCACTGTGTAGCACCCTCCTGGATGATGTGACGGCAGCCATTCTGCACCAGTATGCTCACCATACACGAGCTAAGATAGTGAAGGGGCTGGAGAGAATCCACCAATCACATGTAGGGGACAATTAGGAGGCCAGATTTGAAAAGGCCACAGTGGGCAATTTTCACCAAGGGATCAGGGTACCAACCTACTCTTTTGAAAGATGCCCAGAGATCTTTTACGACCACAGAGAGTAAGTACCTTGGTTATACGTCTCATCCAAAGAGTGGTACCGTTTTTACAGCTCTTTATCCCTGTCACTGCACTGGGATCCTCACAAACCACTAATAGGCTGACCTGTTGACCACACCACTGCTCTTCCAGCAGCAACCCAGCTTTCCTAGCTGGTTTCCCATCCAACTACTGGCCAAGTCCAGACATGCTTAGCTTCAGGTGTACTACCTAATCTGAAATGCAGGTAATGTGGGTGCTGCCTCACATACAAACTTCAACAGATCTAGGCATGTACCAGCATGCCTTTGTGTCCACACAAGCCTCTGTGCCTTTGAAGGGCTCTGATTTCCTGTCCTCTACTAGACCATGCAGACAGTCTTTATGGATCCCATTAACAGGGATGGACATAACTGGTACGCAAGTATGCATTCACCTTTAAAAACGATAAGTGCGACAATCGATTGTTTGTCGTACTTACGTGCATTTGCACTGATATGACAAGAAAATACCTTATATTTTAACCTGTACACCGCAAGTGAAGTGGAGTTAGCAAATAAAGATTAAAATGCATTATATTTTGTTTTCATATCAGCGCAAATGCACATAAA
This sequence comes from Mormyrops boulengeri, assembly GCA_026781065.1. Lineage (NCBI taxonomy): Eukaryota > Metazoa > Chordata > Actinopteri > Osteoglossiformes > Mormyridae > Mormyrops > Mormyrops boulengeri. The sequence goes on along the minus strand of JAODLD010000051.1, from coordinate 8,599,636 downwards.
ATAAGTACGCATTTACACTGCTACCACAATCGATTGATGCATGTACCGTTTTTAAAGGTGAATGCGTACTTGCGTACCAGTTATGTGCATCCCTGCTTATTAAGCTCTGCCTGCTCTATGGAAGGACGTAAGTACAGTTTTGTTGGTCTGTCAGCTTTTGCACAGCAGCCCTCACCAAGAGCAGCAGTCCAGAGGTAGCATCAGCTTTCAGGCAGGAACTGTAATACTACCGGCATGAGAGGAAGCTGCATCTGAGATCCTGAGCTTCAGCCGGACAAAAAGACACCATGAGCTTTTTTTCAGCACATGTATGAATTCGTTCACGTTAAATTTGGGATTTCATCTGTAGCCAATCTGCGGCTATATGTCCGAAGGGAGCGAATGTCATATAGGTCCAGCCTTCTGTCTGGCTATATGACCCAGTCCAGCACATGACGGACACACAGATCATTTGTCCAGACACTTTGTAGAGATATGTTATTGTGTGATGTGGTCAAAGGTGATTGGTGTTTGCAAAAAAAGAATATGTGTCATAAAGCTCAGCATACAAACAGAGGCCTCGGTCCAACCTCTGGTTAGTTAGTTTACCCCTTGAATAGTTAGCATATCCACAGCTTAGATAGTATGCAAGGTATATTCACATATTTTTGTACTTTTCACAGCTTGCAAGTTTGCGGTTTACGACTGGGTTCTGTCACTGCTATTAGTTTAACAGAGAATGAGAGACACATGAAAGTTTAGTATGAAGGAGTTTTGATTTAGAGTTCATCGTAACACAACCACAGGACAGGAAGCTGGAACACCAGATGTATGTGTCTGCGTCTGTTTGTCTGTCTCTGTGTGTCTGTATGACTTTGTGAGACTGTGTGTGTCTGCATGTCTGTGTGTTACTGTGTGTCTGTATGACTTTGTGTGTATGTATGTGTCTGCATCTGTGTGTGTATCTGTGTGTTTGTCTGCGTGTGACTGTATCTGTGACTGTGTGTATCTGTGTTTGACTGTAGGTGACTGTGTGTGACCTTCCTCATCTTTGGCCCCTCTCTCTCATCCCACAGTGACTTGCTGAGGCCCGGGTCATCCTGCCCCGATCCCATGGCCTGCCTCAGCTCACCCTTTTCCACAGTCACCCCATCCCCCACCAATCCCACTCAGGGTTACCAGATCACCAGAGCAGATCGAGGTAGAGGCACCTCCACCCACACCTGCCCTGCTCCCTGCACCTTTTAAATCACTCATGCTTGTATTTTATAATGTATTATTATTTTTACTATAAGGGCTGTGGATTTTAATTATCTAAATATGAATTTAGTAATTTCATTTCACAGCTTCAATTTATAACATTGTTATAGATTATGGATTGTCAATGTAGTTATGGGAATTGGTAAATTAATTTCTCTGGACTTATTTTTCAGTCAACATTTATAATAACAGGTAACATGGTGAGCAGCAGTGCCGCTAGCCTCGGCAAGGTCACGGTCTCTCATGGAGCTTCCGTGGAGTGCGGTCTTCTATCCGGCAGATCAGAAGCTCCACCCCATTGATTGCTTTGTTTAAAAATATTATCTTGTGCTACCTTGTAATTTACTGAGTGGAGGATATTGGATAACAAACAACAGTTCAGATGTATGAGCAGAATAAGTAGAGAGTTCTAGCTGGGGGGTGGGGGGCTATGGATGTAGACCTTGCCTGTGACTGAGGCTGAGAAGATTCACTTCACTTCCCTTGACTGAGGAGTTAGCACCTCTTGTTCCTCAGGCGATTGGCTCATTTCCCGGCCCCCAGGTGACCTTTGTGCTCTGTTACACAGTGTGGCTCCTTTGCAGATGAAATTCCTTTCTCTGCATGTGCATGTAGGTAAAACCGCTCGCAGTATCACGTATCCGGAGGATCACAGTGTCACTGTTCGCTGGTTGCAGGTTTGAACATGGAAGCCTGTATGCATGGATTTCCTCCAGGTAAACAAGTTTCCTCTCAAACTGCAAACACACAGGGCCAAGAAGTAGCAATTCTAAAATGGCTGCATCACTGACAGGTGAAGAGAAGGAGAGAGGCAGCTGGAGAAGACAGGATAAAAAATCTGAATAGAGGGAGAGAGCTGAAGATGACTAAGTAAAAGGTCTGGTCAGAGGAGTCCGGAGGAGATGACAGGGAGGTTGGTATTCTGACGTTCATCTTCAGGCCCACAATTAATTGTTTTTATGAAATGTTTTTTTTTTTTTGTCACATGGACTTGATTTTATGGGTAGAGATATTGTTTCTGTTTACTGTGAGGGTACACATCTTGGAAAATAATCTATTGTTTAGCTCTGTTTTACTGTGTACCTTTAAGATATTTGCGCTCACCCAATATATGTGTTTATATACATATATATATATATATATATATACATATATGTGTATATACACACACACACACACACATATATATATATGTGTGTGTGTATATATATATATATATATGCATATGCGTGTATATATATATGCATATATATATATATGCATATGCGTGTGTGTAACAATACTGTGCGTTTTGATATGCTTTACGCTCTATTTTTATGAATTGCTTCTGGAGGGTGGTAATGTCATCCCGATCTATTTATATTAACTGCTATGTTTCTATTCGTAATATCGGTGTCTGGATCCTATTAATACTTCTAAAAATAAAAGTATTACACCAAATGCCGAATGCTTGTTTCATTTTGCCTGATACAAGGATGCATGTGCAAATATTTCCTATTGCAGTTATCCATGTGCCACGCTTGTGCCAGCATCTCTCCCATTTCCCATTATCCACAGGAGTCCTGATCGTTTTTTAGAAAACGGCTCGACGGCGTCCGCTTTTATGTGGCGAACTCCCGCCGCCGAGCGCGCACTCCTGCGGCTCGGGAGCGCGCCGGGGAGCTCCCGCGTAATTAGCGACGGCAGCTTAATCAGCGGAGTCGCGGTTAATTAGCAGTAAACCGCAGAAGCCGGGAGAAACTGAAAGTGTCTGCGGATGGCAAGTGGTACAAACGGATGCCATTTCTTTATAATTAAATATGTTTGTGCCCCAACACTCATCGCGGTTTAATTGCTGCAATTCCCCAGAGCCCGTTTCGGCTGCCCGAAGCAGGCCGACAAATTTCCTTGCGAAGGCTACTTACACTTGTTGTACACTGGCATTTATTTAGGGTCTCTCGTGTGCATGACGGGTTCTTTACTTGGCTTTACAGACTGCCTGCAGCGTCCCCCTCCCCTTTGCTTTTTTTAAGAAAATGGTACCATGTCTTTTTAACGGTAGGGAATCACATTTTGGCAGTCAGACCCACAAACTACTAAATCACTGCAATGAGATGGGATCAGAGGAACCGAGGAGGGCAATTTCATCCCCAGGCTACTAATACGGATTTATTTGTGCCGTGTTTTGCTGATTAACTCCTTCCCTGGGGTGTGGTGGGGAGGGGGTCTCAGCGCCGAGTGTGGCATGATCCCCACGGCTGCTTGTGGTGAAAGTTAACATGAAGACAGCAGTGGAGGGTGTCACGTTCCGTACGTGTGAGGGAGCGAGCAAGGACGGAATCCAGCCAGGAATCGGGGAAACCGGGGATTTATTCCGTGAATCGACAGCAGACAGGGAA
>JAODLD010000051.1:8577792-8587969 GCA_026781065.1 Mormyrops boulengeri | reverse complement strand
CAAGAGCCGTTTGTGGGGGACAACATCAAAGGCCTTCTGGAAATCTAAGTAGATCACATCGTAGGCCTTTTTGTGATTAATCCATCCTTTACCTTGCGCATCTTCAAGTGTCCGCCACCAGTCATGTGTCGGCCAGCCGTCTGTGGGACTCGAATGTGCGAGCAAGCGGGCGTTAAATGGGGGCAGGTTTTAGGTCACCAGTCTTTTAAAGATGAGCGGCGAGAACAGATGGGGTGGTGTAGAGTGAGCGGAGCAGAAGGGAGAGGAAGATGAATCCGAGCGAAGAGTCCCGGTGGCCAAACTGCAGTGAACAGGAGAGGTGGTTTGGTGGAGAGACCAAAGGATGAGGGGACGAAAATGAATGAGAAGTCGAAATAAGATGTGGAGTAAAGATGAGGAGCACAAAAGGAGAGTGTTAGGAGCCACTGAGCATCTGTCGTTTTTATAAAGCATAGTGAGATGGAGAAAATCCACTTTCCTGCATTATTGCTTAAATCCAGACTGGTCAAAACCAGAATCTCTGAGACCTTGAACCAGCGGCCTGACATGGCTCCATCTGCTTTGGATGGATGATGCTCACTGCCATATCCCATCAGGACCCTCCAATCCAACATCCATGTTTCCCGCATCACTAGACGGTAAATGGGCACCATGGCAACCTGGCGCGTGTGACCTTTCTGGAAAGCAGGGTCCCTTTTGAGAAAGGTCCCCATGGAGCTTTGAAATGTTTTGTGCCCTTTGGCACTTCTGCAAACCCATAAAGATGATTCAGCCCCTCCAATGCTGATCAGAGTGCATGACGCCAGCGACATCCTACAGGCATGGTGGCTGTTGGAGGTTCACATGCTGCTTCATTTAGTTAAATTGCATATTTTCTGCTAAACCCTTGCCAACATGGTTGCCCCAAGCAGGATGGAGCAACATTATCCTTTGTTCGAAGCATCACAGACTAACGTAACGATGGTTCCCGCTGAACAGTGTCACTGAAGCAGATCACAAACACCCCTGTGGTAGTTAATAAATGGGGAAAAAAATCTTTATTGCATCCAATGCCAACCAACTGCACAAATGAAAAAATGGGACGTATATGTAATTAGGGCAATAATTACAAGCAGTAGGGTGGGCTTCCTGACAGCCATCTGTCAGGGCAGTCAGTGATGTTCAGTGGGGCAGCCTGTGGTGGCGCTGCAGTTACTGTCAGAGTCAAGGTCAGGTTTGGGGCTGACAACCAGGCTGCCATCCCACGTGTGAAGAAATAAGCTTTTGAATCTGTGCTGTGACCCTTCGGATGCTGAACTGATCAATGACACTGAAACATCACGGCACTGGCAGAGGGGTGATTCATTGTAAGCTGATGCCAGTCTCCCCAGGCTTTACTTTGAGATATTTGCACAAGGGCGCCCCCTGCTTACTCCCCACTATCATATCCAAAAATGTGTCTGCCTTCCATGGAACCATCTCCTGGGCTCTGCATATCTATAATTTCCCCGCAGCCTAATAAAAAACATGGCAATTAATAATTTAATAAACACTATATTTAGAAATAATGCAAGAATGTGTCCATGATAATCAGCGTCTTGATTTCTCCTTGTGAAAATGTCTTCGAAAGGGTTTTTTTTTTAAATCACATAATAAGGAAACTGGAGTGTGAATACTAAAGGTTATCATGCCTGACAGGCCACCAGCTATAGTCACAGGTGGCTAAAGAATGTGCCTTGGGCATCTCAAGTGATGCATTTAAACATATTATCCATATAACAACTGTGGTCCTCCTCATGTTAGCCACATGGTTTGGGTTCATTATGTTATATATAAGTGACACTAAAACACACACACTCATGTTTGTACCCATGTGTTTGTGGGGACCGTTCATTCATTTCTGTGGGCAAAACTGTAATCCTAATTATGAGAGCTTTAACCCCCTACCCAGCCCTAACCTTGACCACAAGGTTGCAACCCAGCAAATTTTGCAACCAAGCAAAATATGTGTTTTGGTATGTTTAGTTTTTTTGATTGCAGATTTTTATAAAATCTAAGCTACCCTTGTGGGGACCAAAAAATGTCCCCACGAGGTAAAAAGTTACAGATTTTTATCATATTATTGAGAGCAGCACCTGATATTTTAAATGATGTTTGCCAGCTCTAGGTTAATACTTTGCTTTTTTTAGAATGTCAGTCAATATTCCCTTCTGAGGTTCAAATAATTTAAACAGAAAGTAAGTTCACCTACCGAAATACGTTCATCAGTTTCATGACATTGATTAAACGTGACGTGAAGAACGCGAGTAACTGGAGTCCAGCGTTAAACCAAAGTAGACCGTTATCACCACCATGTGGGTGCTTTGCACAATTGCATTAGTTTCATGACATTGGGTAAAAGTGAGGAGCGTTTGTAACTGGACCCCAGCGCTAAACAAAAGTAGACCGCTACTGCCGACATGTGGGCCTTTTACACAATTGCATAAGTTTCATAATAGTACATGTGAAGAGTCTCAGTAACTAGACTCCAGCGATAAACATAACAAACCGCTGTTGACGTTTTGCAGAATTTAACCGCGCAAAACGCAGGATCATCAAACAGACAGGGGTTGATCAACAGCATCTGCGGAAATGTAACTTCAGTTTTCACTTGCATTTATCGTTCCGTATAGGCCGATAATAGCAAATTACAGTAATTTAATTAACTTTCCATACATACTTTTCCATTAAGAAACGTTTTGTACTAATTTTGAATGCAATAAAACTACTTCAAATCGTTAAAATCCCCGTTTTTGCGTTAGTAAGTAAGTGTTTGCACTTTTTGCAGGGAGACTGTATAGGTCATTTATTTCATTCATTATGTTTTGGGTCATTCACCATTTGGAGTGAGAATTGAGGTGGACACATTTTTAAAAATAAGTTTAATTATAGTTTTTCTGAATTGCTTAAATGCAGTTGTCACGTGGACACGAGGAGGGGTTTGTTTGTGCCCTCGGGACTTTGGTATACGGGGCCGGATTGCTGGACCAGCTAATTGCTTTTGCAGTCGTGACACCCGAACTATGTACGGGGGACTGGGATTGGTTTGGAAGGCGACGGAGGAGGGGCGTGGGGGTGAAAAGACGTACGCCAGAAGGACGAACGGACCCGGCAGTGAACACGGACAGGGGACGGCAAGTCGGCGACACCGGTAGCGCACACCGGAGGGATGCGGAGCGAATACCGAGAGCGGCATATGCAACAGCGAGATCGCGGACGGCGCTGGGAGAGAGGAGACGCAGCGATCTCGATTCGGGACGCCCGGCCGGAGAGGGAGTTGTCTGGACGCCGGGGGGAGTAACTAGGCACTCTCCCCGCGTTGAGTTAAGTGGAAGCCCTGTTTGTTCCGGACAGATCCATATATCGAGTCAGCGTTCGATCGGCGCCCCTTTGTAGGGTTATGTAGCTAAGGGGTAGTAGGGGTTCGATAACCGCTTCCCCTGTAGCCGATACCGCGATAGTGTGTTGTAGTGTGTGCGCTCGGTTGTTTGATCCATTTTTGTGTGGGGTGTGTGGGTTTTTTTTTTTTTTTTTTTTCTCTTTTTTCAGTGCCCTACTGGGGTTGGAAAGTGTATGGTAGTGCGGTTTTCGCGGTGATACAGTCCCGGTATCCCTACAGGGTGATTTTAGGAAGAGATAAATGGGTATTGTGGGGTAGACCCCCTGGTTGAATGCTTTGCACCCGTTGTGCAGTAGGCGGAATCCGTGCTTGTTCGCCCTGCTTTTGTGTCGCCCCTATAGGTTGACGGACGAAAACGGGCGATTGGGGGACCAGCCGCTGCAAGGATGTCACCCGGCCCCACCGACTTGATGTTGGACTCTGGAAGGGACTTGTATTGAGTGTTATGTCGTGTATGGTATTTATTAGTCTTGGCATTTCTGAGAAGTGTGTGTGTGTGTGTGTGTGTGTGTGTGTGCTTTTATCCTGTGTATAATAAATTGGTTTAATATGAGCTGGCAGTTTGGGGTGTGTGGACTTGGCTCATACCAGCACAACCAGACTGAACCGAGTTGGAGGTTCCTGGTGCCCTACCCTTACATCAGGTGGCGTAGTCGAGGCTTATAAGGTTCATGGGGGCAAAGCTGTCATCTGGGGCGCTAGCTAGTGTGCCTTATTGATTGGGTGACATATTGGAGCGAAATGGTGTTGGGTTATCACTGCCCCCCTGTCTCCTTAAGTGTGGCGCTTGGCCCCTGGGACGTAGTCGTGACAGTTCTCAAAGCCCTAACCTCATTCCCATAACCCAGCCTCAAAACTCCACAACCTTAATGCCATTAGCCCCAGCACTCTTTCATTTCTTAATGTGTATATGCCAAGTGGCAATTAGACACATTTTGCAAATCACTAAGTACGTGCATCATTGCAGAGACACAACTTCCATTGTATTGATTCAATTCTCTGACTCTGGTAAGCCAGTCAGAACAGATTGTCCTTTTATCATTTAGCAATATACATTTCTCATTTGTATCAGTGCAATGGGTCATTGTATAAATCATTGCATGCTAAATATAATGTACAATGAGCATTGTATTCATTTGGTTTGTTAGGTACATAAGAAATATGAGCACCCCCCCCATTCTACATGTGCAAGTCATGGTTTATTGTAACCAATTAATAATTGCAAACCTTTATAAGGTGTACCTCAGTGTTGCTGGAGGAAAACAATGGAGTAAGCAGCACATGTAAGTGCAAGAGACGGAAGGCTCCAGGCTCAAAGCTACCAAGAAAGCAGTACACAAGAAGGTGAAACAGGAGACACTGGGAATGACCAAAACCAGCCAAGTAGAGGGTGGAAGTGACTTTCTAATGCCAGCGATGACTGTCAATTTATCCAACAGTACCTCATAAATTGGAGGATGACACCAAATGACCTTCAAAAGGAATGGGAAACGTGACGTGCACTGCTAGGACAGTTCGTATCAGGACTGTTGACCCATAAAGCAATCAATGGAAAACCGAGAATAACCAGGCTGCAGCTTGCAAAAAACATAAACTTAGCACAAAAAAAGTAAGGAAATTTGTGTTTGGTCAATTATTTATTGTGACAATGCTTCTTGGCAATGAATCTTATATCGTTGGAGTGCTGGGGTACCAGAAGCTCAAAACAAGAGTCAACAGCAGAATCAGCTGTTTGGCATTGGCAGAGAAGATTTGGCAAGTTTTTCACGGGCGCAACGCACCTACTCAACTCTGCTGCTCTGCCCACAAATGTATTTTCCTTACGAATGTGGCACCATTTAAAGGGGAAATAAACAGGCTTTCCATTGGTATAAGATTTATTATATGAGCAATGAATTGCATATTATAACAGATATTTGTACATTCATGTACATTTGTCCTGGGTATGATGTTAAACTGCATCTGGCCCTGCAAGTGGTCCTCCAACTTACAGGGAAACAATTTTTGGGGGGGTTGGTGGTGGGATTGGTACTCCAGCCACCATAGAATAAGTCACAACTGCTCGATACAAAGAAGCACAATACTCTTCTGCTCTCCATGGGAGTAGCTCTGCTGCAGTCGCCCACAAGAAGGCTGCCTGCATCATGAAGAGGATGGGAGGAAGCCTTGGGGAGCTCCATCCCTGGATGAGTCAAAAAACCTTTGGAGAGCTAATAGGGTCAAGCCTGTTGGGGATTGGTGCTGGTGTGGTGCTGAGGTGTCGCCTGCTGCATGGCGGCACTTGGGTCCCAGTTTGAGGCGACCCATCCGGGTGGGCACGTGGAACGTCTTGTCTCTCCGGCAAGATGACCATCTTCCCCTGCTGTCGGGGGAGCTTCGTAAACTCCACGTTTCGGTGGCAACACTTTCTGAGGTACGCAGACCGGGGAGTGGTCAGATCTCTGTAGTCTGGTATACCTAGTTTTGGTCTGGTCGGTCTGATGGCTGCCATACTCAGGGAGTAGCTGTTGCCGTAGCGGATTAGCTCCTTCCAATGGTGTCTGATGTCACTCCTTTCAACGAGCGTATTATGAGACTCAGGCTAAGGCACTCCTTGGGTGTCTTGTCTGTTGTCTCAGTGTATGCTCCGACCGCAGTGAGTGATGTCTCGTTGAGGGAGACATTTTACTCGCAGCTTCGCTTGGTGGTTGAAGGGTGCCCACGACATGACACTCCTCTGGTCATGGGTGACTTCAATGTGACCACTGGCACCGCTGGCTACGAGGATTGTGTTGGTTCCCATGAGTTTGGAGACCGTGGTGAAAGTGGCTCCATGTTCCTTGACTTTGCGAAAGGTCAGGGATTGAGAGTCGCTGGATCCTGTTTCCAATGCCCTGAGCCACATCATTTGTGACTTGGTACTGCAATACTGATGGTGCAGCGAAGGAGATCAAACACATCCTTGTGGGCAGACACTGGAGGCTCCTGCAGAACTGCAGGGTCTACAGAAGTGCCCAGTTTGTGAATTCTGACCACAGACTTGTTGTTGCTACTCTGAAGATTCAGCCTAGATGCAGTAGGCTACCACGTACTAGGAGAATGAGACTGGACTTAGCCAACCTCCAAGGGTGCTTTTCCACCGCACCAGGTACCGTACTTTCAGTACTTCCATAAAGTACCAAAAGTATGGTACTCCTTTTGTGTCAGTTTTCCACTGGCGTAAAAACTGGCACCGGTGCCAAATGACATCATCAGTGATCGCCCCTGACTGACATCATCACAAAGGGCAGCTTAAATCAGAATAAAAAAAACAGCCCAAAATTAAAACTAACAGTTCACGCTGCAAAATGTGGTTTATTGTTATGTCATGTTATGTCAGCTTCTATCACAGTATAAGATTGAGTAATATCTAGGGCTGTCAAAATTAATGGGTTAACGCGGATTAATCCATCATCATTATTAATCCGATTAAAATTTTTAACGCAATTAACCCATCTGCAGCGCAGAATGACTCAAAATTCCTGAAATGTCTCTGTCAATGCATTTCGGGCAGTTTTGGTGCATTCCATTTGCCCTTGGAACTAATATTCCGAGTCGGATTCCGAGTTTTGAAGCCGGAAGTGACGACATACGCGCTCCCATTTCTCGAAGATCTGAGAAATATCTTGGAGCAGCACAGAGGATCCCGAGTTCAGAATCCAAGATGGCCGCACCCTTTATCAACAGAAGGGAAAGTTGTAGTTTTATACTGTTTAAGCACTACTTCTCATTTGTGACTCATTAAATCGGTCACAAACACTATACCATCCAACTTATCTGTGGACGTGTTGCTACGGAGTTTTATACGTAAAGCACCGCGCGTAATGTGTTATCAACTGATATTGCTAACAATGGCAATTAACTGGGCTAGAATTGGATTTCATGATTAGTCGGATTATTTGTCGGATTTACATGAATGTTCAAGATGTTTAATAAACATGTTAAGTGCATATATGTTCCTTTTTTTCTTGAGTCTGCTTGCTCATGCAAAATGAAATGCGATTAATATAGATTAAAAATGAATGATATTTAATCGTGATTAATCGAAATTAATCCACAGCAGCCCTGTGATTAATCTGATTAAAAATTTTAATCGTTTGACAGCACTAGTAATATCCAAATTTTATGAATGCTGCCATCATTTACGTTTACGTAGGTACACTTACTATGGCTAAGCCAATCAAAGCAGTAAGAACTGGCTTACTGCTAATTCAGTCTTTTGAAAGCAAAGAAATGAGTTGGTTAAGTTTTTTGATTTTCAAGCTGCATTGTTCGGTGTTTCGCGTGTGCCCCACTTCTTCCAAGCGGCTTGCTATTACGGCAAAAACTTTTTTATTTCGAGTCGTGCCATCCAAATCCCGCTGGATCTGTTCATTCGACCATATGGCGATTAAAGCCTGTGTTTCCTCGTTTGTCCATCCTTCCATTTTACTTTTTTGTATTTTTGTTTCTACTGCTTTTTATTTTGTTCCTCGCTATTCACTGTGTGTTTCAAAAGATGGCGGTTGTATTTTGTGTTTCAGGCTATCTGCATAACCAATCGACAGCAAATACGCTTGCAAGTCCCACCCCAAAGTACCGAAGTATAAAGAAGTACCCCAGCTGGTTTGGCACTTTCGATACTGGAACTTTCAGTACTGAAACTCAACAAGGGTCGAGTCAATGGAAAAGCGGAAGTGGCGAAAGTACCGTACCGAAAGTACCGTACTTTGTGCGGTGGAAAAGCGCCCAAGACCAAGTAGTTTCTGATGAGTTTGCATGCAATTTGTGTGAAGAACTTGCAGACTTGGGTGCGACTGCTGACTCTAATGTGATGTGGGAGACCTTCCGTGATAAGACTCTGAGGTTGCCGAGGGTTGTGTTGGTGTTGCCAGTGTCGCTGGAAAGGGGTGTGTGGCATTCCCGATATCTTTGCAAGAGGACGAAGATCCAAGTCTTTAGAGTCCTGGTGCTCCCTGATTTGCGGTATGGTTGTGAGACATGGATGCTATCCAGTGACTTGGGATGAAGACTGGACTCCTGCGGTAGTGTCTCTCTTCGGAGAATCCTTGGGTACCGCTGGTTTGACTTTGTGTTGAATGAGCGGTTGGTAGAGGAGTCCCAAATGAGGCACATTACCTGCATTGTAAGGGAGCGTCAGTTACAGCACTACGGCCATGTGGTGTGTTTCCCTGAGGGTGATCTGGCTCACAGGATCCTCATTGCTGAGGACCCAAATGGCTGGACCTGGCTAAGGGGTTGCCCATGTAACACCTGGCTGCGGCAGACGGATGGCCAATTCCAGAGGATGCGAGTGGACCATGTGTCTGCCCTGGGGGATCGCTGGGCGGGATCCTGAGGAATTTCACTGTGTGGTGGGTGCAGCAACACACTGCATCAGTGCATGCTCCTCGACCTGACCTGATGTTTGTGCCATTTCAGAATTGTACTACTTCCCCATTCTGGTGTCATGAAGAAACAACACCACCAGAACAAGAGATAGCAATTGGTGACATGGTGAATGCTAACAACATGATTAGACTTTGTGACATCAGAGCACCATTCTACAAGATGACACCACCTTTGTGAACATCACCTCTGCCAGTGTGGCCAATGAAGAGATATGCTGTAACAATGAATCAGCTCTACAGGGTTCCTTTTTCATAAAGGATAGAGTGAAGGAGTATGGTTCCTGTATGTGCAGATACAGAAATGTTTTCCCCTTCAATATGTTAATGTAATCTGAGACCATACTTTCAACATACAGTTTGCAATTTTTCTCTTTGAGTGGTGTGTTATCACAATTGATCAAAAAAAGCCCTACGACATGATTACCTACTTAGATTTCCAGAAGACCTTTGATGTTGTCCCTCACAAACGGCTCTTACTTAAGCTCAAAGCTGCAGGGGTTTTAGGAACTGTAGCAGCTTGGATCAAAAACTGGTTAACAGGCAGGAAGCAACGGGTAGTTATTAGAGGCACAATGTCTCAGTGGGCCTGCATTCATAGTGGGGTACCGCCGGGTTCAATTTTACCACTGTTGTTCCTAATTTATATTCATGATATTGACACCAATACAAGACAACATGGCGCCAGTATGTGTGGCTTGCCGTGTGTCACCGTCAATTCTGTTGGTTTGTGTCCTGTTGCTGTTGCTTATCACAATGAATGCGAACTGCTTACTGGTATATGATTGCCAAACTCTTCTTTCCATTTGATTAATGACTGAGAGCCTAGCAATATCACCAAAGTGCTCCGTACACTTCACCGACCTAGTTATCAGGAGTTCCTGAGACTGAGATCGGCTCTGGCATTATCCCATGGGGGACCTCCCATTGATTTTTTAGCCGGTCATGGGTCGGATCACCACCGTCTAAGAGTTCACCATTTTACAGAGCCTCTGTACACCTGACTGGTACCTGTTGTTGGCCCGGAGGAGCAGCTTCTGCCTCTCCGCCCTCGGCCACCTCGCCTCCGGCAATGCGGGGTAGAGAGTAGAGGCATCCCGCTTTCGTCAAATTGACAGCTAGGTCAAGAGGTCACGAGATCAAAGGGAGTGGGCGGAGCCAGGAATACTGTAAGATCAAAGGGAGTGGGCGGAGCCATGGCTACTGTAAGATCAAAGGGGTGTGGGGGTAGCGCAGGTGAATCAGATATTATTGTTATTAATGATTTCCAGATGTTGTTATTATGAGATAAGGTTTTAAGATGGCGCTTGGTGCGTTGACTGAACTGGATGGGAAAATGGCTTTGCGTGTGGGT
>JAODLD010000051.1:8540119-8577692 GCA_026781065.1 Mormyrops boulengeri | reverse complement strand
TGCCTCAACATTAGTAATGATGTGGGTTGCCTCACATATTACCTATAGTTAGTGGAAAAAAGTAATGAGTTTAATGATTTTAACAAGGCAAAAAATTAAGGACACAAAATCAAGTTGTTACCTGCACATTGATACTATAAATAGATTTCCTATTAACATAGTCTCCCTCATTTAGTGAAGGAGCTTTAATAGAAATGTGGGTGCCATCAATGCACCCAATTACATTTGGAAACCCTGAAATAGAAAATCATATATGGAAGTATCAAGTGTGTGTGTGTGTGTGTGTGTGTGTGTGTGTGTGTGTGTGTGTGTGTGTGCGCGCGCGCGCGCAGGATGAATACATGTATAGATATAAATAGTATGACTACATATTAAATATGCCTCAGATTTTACTACAGAGGACAAACCTGCCACTCTGTGGAATTCCTCTTTAATAACACGCGGAGGTTTATGGCCAGGGAACTGTACAAACGTGTGTAAAAGCGTTTAAGTACCAGACATACTGTGCGAACGGCTCTACACACAGTTGCCTTTCCCACATGCTCTGCATCGCCCACATTGTACAAAAAATGCCCTGACGCAAAAAACCGAAGTGCTATGCACGGAATATTTTCAGTGTTTAGCGCAGACCCGCGGTTTGTAACATTTGCAATATGCGGTTTCAAGAGATGTGTTAAGTAAATGAACGATTCTTTTGAAAACCGATAATGCTCTTTCAAATAGTCATTAGGAAATGAAAAGACATCAATACGCGGTCTTATAACTCTCTCCCGGCGAAAAAAAAACTCGTATAATTTGTGCCTCCACGTCCACAGGATCGTCATCTAAAGGGCACGCCATGCTCAGTAACCTTCTGAAACAAACTGACCCTGGAACATAACCTGCTCGGTAGCAGGTTATCTTCAGAGAGTAAGTTGCTATGCTTATGTACATACCCAGAAAGTTACCTTCGTTTTTGGAACCGAAAGTTGAGGTTATCCACTAACTTACCCTTAAACTTACCCAGGTATGTCACATAACCTGCTTTCTGGAATACCCCCCTGGTGATTTGTATTTGGTTTTGTTTTCGTTCCTTGTGCCCCTGCTTGTTTCTTTATCTGTCTGTAATTCCCCAGTGTTAGATTCTGTTTCCCTCTTCCTTGGTTAGTTCTTAGTTTCCATGTTTAGTTCTTTTGAGTTAATTAGTTTTATCTGTGGCCTGTTTTCAGTCTTTGTTGATTAGTCTCACCTGCCCTGTGTTAGTCTTGTTACCCAGTTTAGTTTCAGTATTTAAGTCCCTTCCTCAGTTTAGTTCCCCAGTGGTTCGTTGATTGTGATTGTGAATGTTCTGCTGTTTCTGAAGTGTGTATGCTTACCTGCACCGTTTTTGTAGTTAGTTTCGTTTATCCCCATTTACTTTTGACCCCTCACAGTCCTTTGTTTTTGTTAGTGTTTTGAGTTCAGTTAATAAACCCTGTTTGTCCTTTGAGCCGCAAGTGGGTCGTCCACCATTTCTGCCTGCACCATGCCACGCTCTCGCCATCGCACCAAGTCCGCCCCGATCTCTGACAATCCTCTACTACATCCTGGTATCTGCTGAAGTGAGCGAAATCCCTTCTGAACTTCCTTTTGAAGTCAACATTTCTCTTACAATGTTGTAATTATCATTAAGCTCAGTATGGTCCCAGTATGTTATATGGACATAAATAATATAGTTACAGGCTACATATTTTACATTTGTCCTTTAAACATATATCTTAGTAGAAGTAAAATAAAAAATTTAAGTTCAATTTATTAAAATATGTTTTCATCCAATTAATTTTATAGTAATTAGTGTGACCTAATTCTAGTTTGTCAACAGGTTCCACACAAATGAATTTGGTACACCCGACATTTTTGTTATTTCCTTTATTCACCAATATTCATTTAACATCTTGTTGCCACTGGGTCCAAAATAAAACCCCACAACTAACCCTAATAGACATTGTGCAGCATGGTTCAACACTAACAGTTGAAAACTGCCTTTATGCAGTCCAATAATACAACAGACTTGCAGTTCTCAATTTTTTTTTAGTAACAGCATGATAATCTGCCCATAACAACACACGTGCTGCTGTAACTTTTATTTTAATATTGTGGAGGGAATACCCTGAAATGTAATTATATTAACAAATGTCAACTTGTGTTGCATTGCTACCCAACAGTAACAATTATAAACCACCTTGATGCAGCATAAACAATTTTGATTCGTCAATGTTATTGTGTAACAATACAACAGGCTTGTAGTTCTCATTTTTTTAGTAATAGTCAAACCATAACAATACACATGCTGCTGTCAACTTTTAATTTAGTATTATGAAAGGAAAAAACCTTAGAAATTAACATTTTTACAAACAAGTCAGCTCGTGTTGCAGCATTCTGTTTGGTTCATTCATACAGTTTGTTCTTGAGCATCTGTAACGTGGTCGAGAGTCTGCTAGCATCCAGTTAAAGGAAGAGCTTCTGAAGTACTTCAAAGAAGGCTTTCAGTTCCATAGGATAACTGAGGTTCAGTGCATATATCACACCCATTAAGGGTGCACGTGCAGAGGTGACGTCTCCCAGGTCATGCAGAACTTTAATACCCTCGATCACTATTCCAACATCAGCTGGTGGAGTGGTGGCATCACCTCCCTTGACTTCAATGCTGTAGATGCCAAGGGTAAGTTGCTCAAGCTCCCTCTGTACAGCAGTACCATCAGTATCCTTTACATAGGGGAGAAAGAAAGGACACAACCAATCTATGAAATCACAGATTTTGTAGAATTCCAAAGATTAACTTTTGCCTTTCCGGTTTCCCTTAATGAAAATAGCATGATTATGAAGGTACTATTGGTGAAAAGGGTTTGAGTGCCTGTAACAGGACAATTTTTAGTTGTGTACAGTGATTTGTATGTGTGTCAGTATGTTGTGTACTTGTAGATTTTTTGTGAAAAAAATTCTGTGAAAAATCATTGTACAAGTACACAACTCATACTTACAGATACAAGTCACTGTACACAACTACAAATTCTACTGTTACTGCACTCAAACCTTTTTCCATCGATAATACCTTCATACATGATACTTCAAAAAGTGCCATTTGTGTAAAAATAAGAAAGCAGTGCTGAGTGATTCTATCAAACTTTAGAGATATTTTATCTAATATATCTCTTGAAGTTGACAGTCATTACAACAGAATGGGGCACTAACGAAGCCACACCCAGGGCACCAACGAGCCATCAACATGAGTGGCATTGGGAACACCCCCACAGAGGTTAAAAACCTGGTTCTCCACCAGGTAGTCAGACTAGCTTAAACTAGTCAGAAGAGCATGAACTGATGAAGCCCCTTGGATAAGAGGCAAAACGTCTTCAAGACATATAACCGAGTGCAGTTGACCAGATTCAACTCTCAGAAAAAAATTAACATGTATAAGCTTAGTAAAAGCAGAATGTGCGATAGAGCTGTTGTATTGGATTGCACAGGTGTGCCTAATAAAATACTCAGTGAGTGTATTTAGATTTCCAAAAAAGTTTAAAGAAACTCATTCCATGCAAATTTTTAAAAAATAACAAGATTAGTTATTCAAGATTTGATTTATTACAGGTAGAAACTAAACTATTAAAATTACCAACCAACCAGGTATTCTTTGAAGAGGATGTTCGGGTCTTTGTTCAGATAGATACAAAGTGTCCTGAGGATGCACTCCCTCCTCTTTTCAATGGTTTCATTCTAAAGAGAGAAAAAAAGACAAAAATATTAGGGTTAGGGTTTCTGACTGTTAACTTTTCACTATACCTGTCAAAACTGACTAGTCAGCATCAACTTATAATAATTAAAATAATGTTCTCTACCGATAGCAAAACATACCTGTTTGATTGGGACCAAAATTCCGCTGATTTTATTCCCTGCAGAGCCTCCTTTCTTCTTCAACACTTCGATGAGCTGGGCAGTGTGTTGGTCAAGCTGTGCATGGAACTTTGAGACAAGACAAATTCTGCTTCCACCTGAAAACATAATTTCCACAAATAACATTATTTGTACCTATTAAAACATTTAACATTTAAAACAGAAATACTCTCACAAGAATGTACAAAAAACAGGCTGTGCACTAAACAATAGTACTTCCAGTGCCATGGTTACGTTTTACATAAATTGATTAACATTCATATGTTACATTGTATCAAATGACAAAAAATATTGACTATAGCTGGGGTTCAAATTCGACCTCAGGCCTTTTGATGCATGTCATCCCTGCTCTCTCCCCTGGCCTTCCTGTCTCTATCCAATATAGCAGGATTGCCAAAAAAATTAATTGTTAAAGAAGCATTTCATACCTCTGCCACAGTGAACAGTCCTGGCCATCTGATCTTGAACTCCGCGATCATGGACTTGTGTCTGACGACCTCCTGCCTCCTGTATGCGAAGGTCTTGGCCATCTTTTCTTTGACAACTTTATCATTATGTCTCTTCTTGACCTCAGATAACAATGCCAATCTTTCACCTTCAAGGCTGTCCTGGGTCTCTCCAGCAGGATAGGGAGGACAAAAATTTATCCTCGGTTTTTTGACATCGTAGGCAGGCTGACATCTATCTGCAGGTTTGTGCTTGAGGGAATTGATGCTCAGTTCTGGACACCCCAAGTTTGTAAGCTTTGTCCTGTAGTTGGCCATCTTGTACTTAAGACTTATTTTCCAGCCATAGAAACCACTGGAGGATCCCATTGTTGGTGACGCCGGCTCCCCGCTTGCCAAAAGTTACCGGTGCTTTATTTCAGTAGCTAACTTTCCGTACTTGCTAACTCTTGGTCCTCTAGTAACCGAGTAGCCCAACGTAATTTGCTGTTTAAAACACATAGCATTGTACCTGTTTCACAGTAAAAAAAAAAAAAAAACCCCACTAGTTTGCCGATGGAAAACTTAATATGAAGCAGTGACGTTAGAAGAAATATGGGATGTCATCAGTAAAAAAAAGCTTGATATCTGAAAGTTCAGACAGGAACACAACAGTAAAATTACCCATCAAACCACATCACGGCGGGATAAAATCAGATCGACCTAACGTTAACGTAGCGTTAGCGTGCGACTATAAGCTAGCAAACGTGCCAGACCCACCGCTCTCTAAATAACAAGCACTTCAGAAATATAGGAGTGTTGTATCACAAACACACAATTAAATCATGCTCAATAATACTACAGATGAAAAATGTCCACCGACCTCTCTCAAACCGTTGGCAAGTTAACTGGCAAAAACAAGGAAGATAGTGAGTTAGCGCATGTGCAGTCTGAATCATTTTAATCTTCTTCTTACTGCCATCTTCTGGATGTAAGAAGTATTTCAATCATAATTCACTTAAAATAAATGATTTGTGATTAACCAATGCATGATTATTTTATACACATAACGAAAGACATAATTACGTGGACTTTATTATAAAAAAATATTTTAACTTAACAAAGACATGTATTTTAATTAAACTGAATATACAGTGCACAACCCACCTGATTCACTTAGTAGACTGTGGCAGCTCCACTTGATAATGGTCTTTCTCGAAGATGGTGGTTTCCTCAAACTTCTGTACAGGCTCTTCATTTGGTACACTTTCAGTTCTTGCAGTTTCAATGTCCTGTGACTCCAGTGAGTTCCCGGAATGCTTGCAGTTACTTGCCAATTTGCATGTCCTCACATAGTTGGATCTGCATACAGGTGGTGTCTGACACACTAGGTCCTGTCACAGGACCCTGCACAGACCAACCAAATATGCTTTCTAGTGCAACCACTTTTTTTCTGTTAGCCTTTCAACACGGCCTGTCACAATCTGCCAATAGTAATCAGAGCCAATTAGTACAGAAAGTTCAGGTTTGTCATTGCCCTTTGTCTTACAGAATTTTACAGTATATTTAGGCCCCATACAAAACACCTGCCAAGCCTTTTCAGTTACTCCTGATGTGCTGCAACATTAAAGTCTGGACAGTGTTCTGATTTTTATTAAGCATTATTACAGAACAAACAGCCTTGGGTCTTTTGACTAACTGCGTGTAGTGAAGCTGTGATGCCAGGTTTGGCTTCTTTGCTTTAGCTTCACTTGAGCAGTATAGCTTAGATGACTCATACACAGGTTGGACTTCTTTCGATGAATGTAATGCTCTCTCTCTGCTCTGAACCTCAACTCTTAGAAATTCAAGAACATCAGATACCCTAAATTTATCATTAAAATCAGTTCTAAGTAAAATGAGAAGATGAGACGTGTATCCCTTTACCTTCCTTTTATTTACAACTTTGTCACAGCACTTCACTTACTCCTTTTATGCACCTTCAGAAAAAGTATACATCTAACATAAAACGTTCTTTCCCAAGTTACCCTGAGTAATGTATATCTAATAAGCTTAACTAAATAATCATTCTTGAAGCAAACATCAATTAACATTCCAGAACCTCAGAAGCATCTTTAAATTTTACAACACTTCATATTTACAGATTATACAAAGTACTTCAGTAATTCTGACATTCAGCACCCTGAGCTCAAAATGTCTCCCAGTACCTATATGTAGAGCAACTATGACATAACTTTGAACTAAGAAAAATCAAACAAATCGTGAGGGAACTGTGTTATTTAATCATATATCATCTGTGTGAATGTACATGCTGCCTCTTGGAGCTTGTGTAATATTTTCAGCATGTTTTTAAGCTATGCAACTGCTGTGACATGGTTTCCCACTCTGGATGGAGTATGGCCCTGTTGGGATTTATAATCATTGTCAGTTTCAGAATCATATTTATAATTATTTTTGAAAATAAATGCTGTACTAGCATTTCTTTCTTGAAGTCGTTGTGCGACTCACTTGTTATCCACAGCTGTGTTGATGTGGGGTGGGGTAAGTCAGTGAGTACTCATACCATGAGCCGGTGAGTACTCACACCATGAATTGGATACGCTCCATGGTTGCTGGCTCTAAGTCTCATTGCCAAGCCGACAGGGACAAGGGACTGCTGGCAGCAAGCTGACTGGGACGGGAAACTAAATCTGGGCATCTTCTGTGCTAGTTACCATAAGTTAAAAGCATTAGTTTATTGTATGAATATTTACTCTAACAGCTGACAGTGGGAGTATGAGCCACGTAGTCTTTTCAAACCATGAATGCAGTGCTGGTCGATCCTGTAGGCGATATAGGCAGCCACCAGGGGTACCAGCTTCTGAGCAGCATGGACTTAGCAAACAGCACGTGGCACGCACCATCAGAGGCAAAATAAAATTGGTTGGTGTACGCCCCTAGAAGTACCCGCGCTCTCTCAGTGCCCGCACAGAACAGCTACACGATGTGAGCTTCGGAGGGGGCTCTGACTTGTCTTGAACAAGAGGCACTGCCCTGGCGTGATTTGGGGGGAGGGGCACGGTGTTGATGATGCTGTTGGGTAGAAAAACATTGTAAGTGAAGTGGCGACAAGAAGAAGGCCAATATTTCAAAGTGAGCAAAGATTGTTAGCAGGGCCATCAAATGATTCATTTGTTAAATCATTATTAATTGCACAGGGGCGGTATGGTGGTGTAGCGCTTAGCACTGTTCCCTTACACCACTAGGACTTGGGTTTGAGTCTCTGCCATGGCTCTGTGTGTGGAGTCTGCATGTTCTCCCTGTGTTGTTGGGGGGTTTCGTCTGGGTACTCTGGTCCCCCCCCCCCCTCCCCCACAGTACAAAAACATCCTAAGATTAATTATAGTTACCAAATTATCCATAGGTATGTGTGTAGCCTGCAATGGGTTGGCGCCCTGTTCCCGGCCTTGTGCCCATAGCCTCCAAGTTTGGCTCTGGACCTCTCAAGACTCTGAATAGGACGGCAATACTACTAAAAAAAGATTTTATAGCCTCCATATTCGGTACAGAAATTAAATTCTATAAAGAAACTTTGCTCACACTATTCACCCTCTGGGGTATCAAAGTTAACGCAGTCAAACTCAACATGATAAAAGGAATAATACTGCATTATGACTTCACAGCACATGTTTTATAAGACATATTCTTATTATTACCTTTATTTCTTCACTTGTATTGTTTGTGTGTTTACTTTGGCATTGGCTGTAGTGCTCGTGGGGCTGGGGAGTGCCAGCAGTGAGCTCACCTGAGGTGCCGCCTAGGCTTGCACCAGTTATGGGTGAATGTTCTGCTTGTACTGATTTGGGCAATGTAAAAAACATGCCTTGTACTTAAAAAATAAATTTTCCCTCATCGGTTAGCAGCAGCTTGACCATATTACCAAACACATTGACCTTGTAGGTGTAATGAGACATCAATAACAGGACAAGGTCAATGGGCCATGCAGGTGATTGTACTGAGCACGTTTTAATGCTCTGTGTATTTTGGATTTCAAATCTTGTTCATTTGGTTGTCACCAGTTGAAATTTATCATGAATGGTGCCATGATGTGGGGTGCGTTTACAACTATTGCTCAGGAAACCCAGTACAGGCCTCAATATAACATACCTTTTACAAATTTAGGGTGCTGTGTCAACCTCCGCCTTCAATAAAATCATGTTTACCATATGCCTTAAAAATGTTTGAAAGTTGCCACCAAATTCATCCATGTACAAATTTGTTTTCCATGTCATAAATTTAATCATAAAAATAAAATAAAATTTTAAATTAAGTTTTGGAGGGTGGGGTGTGTGGCTCAGCGGGTTAAGCCACTGTGCCTGTGATTGGAAGGTCACTGATTCAAGCCTGGCCTCAGCAGAATAGTCACATGTCCGTGAGCCTTTGAGCAAGGCTCTTAACCCCACCATAACTGACTGCCCTTCACTGATACCCAAGTCTCTTCTCATCTGTGTGTCTCATGGAGAGCAGGGTGGGGTAGGGTGAAAAGAGAATCTTCCCCACCATGATCAATAAAGTGTCATTCAATTCTATGCGCTTTTTAAACAATTTGCATTCTGTCTTATAATGAAAGCTTTCTGGAGGTCATGCCAGAGACATGTCATCCATATGCCTCAAATAGGGGTGAGAGGGTGAGATCTCCCAGACAGGAGGAGGAAGGCAGCACCCAGTCACTGTTAACACTTTTAAAGTGCCCAGATGACCCTCATTTCCTGGATGGGACTTGTTACAGGCTGTGTTTTTTCCTGTGGTGTGGGGTATGAGAGTTCTGTTCCAGGTCTGTTCCGTCTCCTCTGTCTGCCCTCCATTCATCCACTCCGCCCCCATGGTCCAGCACACATCTTCCTCCTACATGTCACCCAGTTCATCATTTCCCAGATCTGAAGCAGAATGCCATTTAGTCATTCTGGAAGCTCTACTCATCAATTACTGTTATTCATTGCTTTCTGACTTCTGTTACTGATTTTGGACAACTTTGGTTTGTATCTGGTTTTCAGATTCTTGCCTCAGCTTTTGTACTTTTTCTGACTTTGGTTTTGTTATTTGGCTTTCGATCCTTTCGCTCATGTGTATGCGTTTCGTGTGTGCACACTACCATTAAAAGTTTTGGGTCGCTTAGAAATTTCCTTATTTCCATGAAAACATACATGAAATGAGTTTGAATGGGAAATATAGCTAAATAAATAAGAAACAGTCATTGACAAAGTTAGAAATAATCATTTTTCAAATTAAAATAATTTGTGTTCTTCAAATTTTGCTTTCATTAAGGAGTCCCCCACCTTGGGCATTCTAGAATCTGTTAATTTGTTGAGGTAATCTGAAAATATTTCACCCCTTGCTTCCTAAAGCATCTCCCTCAAGTTGGATTGGATTGGTGAGAACTTCTAACGTACCATTCAGTCAAGCTGTTCTAATAACAGCTCAACAGAGTTGAAATCTTGTGACAATGCTGGCCACTCCATTATACACACAATACCAGCTGACTGCTTCTTCCCTAAATAGTTCTTGCATAGTTTGGAGCTGTGTTTGATTAAGCATGGTCCACAGGGTATGGCGTGGCACTGCAAAATTAAGTGATAGCCTTTCTTCTTCAAGATTCCTTTTACCCAGTATAAATCTCCCACTTTACCATCACCAAAGCAGCTCCAGACCATCACATTGCCTCCACCATGTTTGACTGATGTCGTTAAGCCTTCCTCCAGCATCGTTTCATCTGATCTGCATCTCACAAATGTTCTTCTTTGTGATCCAAACACCTCAAACTTAGATTCATCTATCCATAGCACTTTTTTCCAATCTTCCTCTTTCGAGTGTCTGTGTTCATTTGCCCATCTTAATCTTTTCTTTTTATTGGCCGTTCTGAGATACGGCATTTTCTTTGCAATTCTGCCTAGAAGGCCAGCATCCTGGGTTGCTTCTTCACTGTTGACATTGAGACTGGTCTTTTGCTTGTACTATATAATGAAGTTGCCAGTTGAAGACCTATGAAGCGTCTGTTAATCAAACTACAAACTCTACTGTATTTATCCTCTAACTCAGTTATGGCCTCCTTCTCCTCTTTCTATTGTGGTTAGAGCCAGTTTGTGCTGCTCTGTGAATGAGTTGTACACAGCATTGTACGAGATCTTCAGTTTCCTGGTAATTTCTTGCATGGAATAGCCTTCATTTCTCAGAATAAGAACAGACTGACGAGTTTCAGAAGAAAGTTCTTTGTTTCTGACGATTTTGAGCTTGTAATCGAACCCAAAATTGCTCATGCTCCAGATACTCAACTAGACCAAAGAAGGCCAGTGTTATTGCTTCTTTAATAAGAACAATTTTCATCTGTGCTAACATAATTGCAAAAGGGTTTTCTAATGATCAGTTAACCTTTTAAAATGATGGCAGCAATCTCTGTGTAGCAAACACAACATTCCACTGGAACACAGGACTAATTGTTGCTGATAAGGGACCTCTGTACACCCATGTAGATTCCATTACAAACAGCTGTTTCCAGATACAATAGTCATTTACCACATTAACAATGTCTATACAGTGTTTCTGATCAATCTGATATTATTTTAATGGACAAAAAATCTTGCTTTTTTTCAAAAGCAAGGAAATTTCTAAGTGATCCCAGACTTTTGAATGGTGTGTATGGTTCTACCAGTGTGTAGGGAGTGACTGCCTTTTTGTTTTTGCGAGGGCATTTGGATCCTGTTTATATGGTTAGGGAGTCAGGTGTAGTATTTGTCTTTTAAGTGTTTCCTTTTCTTTTGCACATAGGTGAGATTAGCTGTGGGTCGTGTCTGGAATTGGGGATTGCATTTGTTGTTTTGGCCACTATTGAAGTCATTTTCACCAGATTACTTGTTCAGTGTAGGGTTTGTGAAATAAAAATATATAAAAATATGAAAAGAAACCCTTCATATACACTTGTGTTACTTTATTCCCTTACCCTGTTTGGTCCCATATCCCATTCTCCTTTCCCTTCCATTCTGTTACACCCCAACCCAAGACTGGGTATCCTTAACAGGCTTCTGGCCTGCATTTCCCTCCACTGTCCTGATGGTGGAACTAATGAGCACTCCCAACTCCTGGGACCTGAGGACACCCCTGCATAAGTGATGGCTGGCAATGATGGTAAAAAGACCCTGAGCAGACAATGCATCTAAGGCTCCAAGGGGGTCAACTGTGACGTTCCCCTGAGAAAGGTATTTACACCTGTATTTCACCAGTAAAATCTTAATCAGCACAAAAGGATAAAACTGTTTTTCTGATAAATGTGCACTGTCGTAATCACAATATTTTTCATTCTAAAAGCAATTAATGAATATTGTGCTAGTCGGGACTGGAGCACTTGCTTGTCACTGTTCAGTAGTTAGACTTACTAGTGCTCTTAGTCCATTATAAATCAATATCACCAAAATTGCTATTTAAGGATATCAGTTTTATTTTTTATTCAGGAGAGACACAGAGTAAAGTTTCCACAAAACAAAATGTGTACAGAAAGTGAACCATTTAGTATGTTTTCACGAAGTACACATTAGTATTACTTAATACGCAGCGGGGTAAGGATGGTCATGCATTTAAAAACTTTAGTCCTAATTTTTTCGACTCATAAACCGCAGAGCTAAACCCATTTAAACGCATTAATCCCTTAAAAAGTGCACCTGGAGAATATGTTCCTGATGCATGCTAATTAAGACCAGACATTGCAGTGTTTTCAGGCAATAAATACTCGTCTCCTGTATTTCCAAACTTATGTGGTAATAGGTCGCAACCGTCAACGGAACAACGATCCTGTATAGTGTAGACATACGGCAGCAGCTGCTAGTATCCTATGTGTCCGCACCCCCAGTGACGGGAAGCATATGGACGCCATTCTTACCGCAGCATGTCACAAAACAGGCGTATATAATTAGGATTTTAAAATGATCGTACGTCTACTTAATGTTAGGATCCAAACTAGTTGTAAAACCACCTCCTCCCTCCAAGCAGAGGGACCACGCGTAGCTGTCGCGCAGCTGCGAGCCCCCGCAAGGGACCGCGCCGAACGCGCAGGCAGTGACGTCGTGCGCATGCCCGTGTCGGGGACGGCCAGCTGCCAGTGGGAGCGGAGAGGGAGAAAAGGGATAAAAGCGGCCGAAAGGCAAAAGCGAAATGCGGGGTAAAGGTAAGCAGGCTTCGTGGATCTGGCTGAGGCGAGATCGGGGGGGTGCTGTGCAGGATGACGAGAGGCGACGTGTTGACACCGTGTATCTTTCTTTCTTTCTTTTGAAAAAATTACTACTAACTAGCAATCGGGAGCTTGTTGTTTATTGGGATAGTTCTTGGCGTTTGTTTGTTTTGCTTTTTTGTCAATTGTAGGATTAAACCAGCGTCATGCACGCAAACGCCTAGTGGCAATAAGTTGAAGTCGCCAGCTATCTCCGCCAAGGCGCCGATCGCGTATTGTTTACTCTGCTTATACTAACACCTATCTTGACACACTTAGCAGGTACGGTGCTGACATTACGGCAGAGTATCACGGTGAAAGTGTCCTGAGTCCGGGTTACTTGGAGTCGCCAGTTTAGGGAGAATTACGTATTATGGACGGTTGTAAATTACCGACTGCTCTGCATTTTTCTGCGCTGGCATCATGATCGGAGTAGCAGTGCGTGCGGTCAGCACTCCCTGTAGAATGAGGAAGCACAGGCAGAAGTGTGTAGGGATTAGCATTTCTGTAATTCCCCACATTGCACAGTCCAGAAGTGTGATTCAGACTCCTGTGTAAATGGAGGCAATTCCTACAAAGTGGTTAAGGTTTGCACATTATGAATCACATAAACGTGCCTGCTCCCCGTGTACGGGCCAGGGTCTGGGAGGCCAGGTAGGGATCTTTGTAGAGTTTTGACAGTTGCTTTTTGGTCACAGGACTGAGACTTTTCCTGCATGTGCTCAGAGTCCCTGTTAATGGTCTTTGACTCGGTGTTCATGTGTTGCCTTGCTTGATGTTTCCCCCACAGTGATGCTGTGTGGCCTTCTGACTTGAAGAGGAGAGTGGGGGTTACCATTCCTGCCCAGACCTCTTCAAATCCTAAGGATCCACCTTTTGACACCCCCCTTCCCAAACACTGGAACCAGCATTTCTTGTATTGAAAAGAAGCTGAAAATGGAGAGAACTTATGGACCTTGATGTGGGGTGAGGCAGGTGCAGCATTAGAAGTTCAAGTGGGATGGTGGTGAGCCAAGGAAACGGATGTGTTTTTTTCCTGTAGTATTTTTCCTTTCTATTACTAAAGGGTTTAACTGTTTAACTTTTTTGCCAAACGAAAAAACTTTTTTTTTTCTTTCTTGGCCTTGAGAATAAAAAATGCTGACCTGCCCCCTAAGGCTGGCATAGTGGGCAACTTTACCTTTGCTCCCTGCTAACACTCTACCTGTGCCCCCCCCCCCCGGGATCAGAATGGTTGCCTTTGAGATTGCTGCGTGACCCAGACGGGTCACTGATGGGGAGCACCTCGGGAAGGGGGGGTGGGGGTCTGCGGGGGCTCAGGTGTATGCCATGGAAAGTGAGCAGGCGGAAACAGGGTGGAGTTGGGGGTGGGTTGACCGACAAGGAGGTGGAGACTGTCTCACAGCACTCCCTGACCCCACCCCTGGCTCCACCCATTTACCATGAGAAGCAGCGGAGGGAGTTATGCGCTCTGCACGCACTCAATAACGTCTTCCAGGACGGTGGAGCTTTCAGCAAGGACACTCTGCAAGACATCTTCCAGAGGTAAGTGTGGGAGGGGCTTTTATTGTGGAGCGCCCCAAACGAGCTTGATGGGCCGAATGGCCTCCTCTCGTTTTATAAACTTCTTAAGTTTTTAATTAACGTATTGCATATTTACGTTCCTGGGCATCATGAGCCCAAACCTAAGCCCTTTGGTGTGGGGGGGCAGCTTGATAGTAGGGTCCACATCACCTCTGTTTGCAGCCTTGCGATCATATGGCGCTGGCCCCCAGCGCGTGCGTTTTAGCTGGTGGCCTCCAGCCCCGCAGTGGACCTCCCATGGTGCCCCCCCAGACCCACTGCAGCCCGTAACAGATAAGCAGTTATGGGAGAACAGTCACTCTGATTAGTAACTGAGACAGAAATGGTCCTTCATGCTGGTGACAGTGACTAGCTCCCCCCATGCATGTCAGCTGCTGCTACAAAGGGCCTTTGTCCACCCTTGCGTACCAGTGTTAGTGGGGGTGTGTGAGGGTGTCCTACATGATGGCCAGTTTATAGTTTATATGAATCATGGTCAGTTTGAACCAAGGAATGCATGTCAGGTTACTGTGTCAGGCTCAAGGTTCACTTTACAATACAGGTTTTTTTTTTGGGGGGGGGGGCGGTGATTTGCTTTTGTTGGCTGATGGCTGGCCCATTGACCCCCCCCTGCCAGGCTCTCTCCCAGCACCCTGGTGACCCCCCACAAGAAGAACGTGCTTGGCAATGGCAACTACGACGTCAATGTCATCATGGCAGCACTACAGACACGTGGCTTCGAGGCTGTCTGGTGGGATAAGCGCAGGTGACCGGCGTGACACCATCCAGCCATGGGGGCACTGTTACCCCCTCTGCCATGTGCCACTTCACCACTGAAAGGCACCTGCACATGCAGGATTCTCGCACCCCAGGCTTATAGGAAATGGATTTTTACAGCGTGTTCTGTCAGGTAGCATGAAATACGGCAAGTTAGCATGTGGCATATTCTCCCCTTGACTACACACATGAGTCATTAGTACCTTTTATAAATTTTTCCAGTCCTCGGATGAGACGCATCACAACAGAAACACTTTTTCATTTGGACATCTTGGGGCTTGTGGCTGTAAATATTTAACCGATGTTTTCCCACTGTTAGGGGGCTGTGATTTTTGAAAGGCATTAACATTGGGGTTAGTCGTCGTGGTCACCTGCTGTGTGTGTCACTTCAGGGATGTGTGCAGCATTGCCCTGGAGAATGTGACAGGCTTCATCCTGAACGTTCCCTCCAACCTACATTGGGGGCCTCTCCGGCTCCCCCTCAAACGCCAGCACTGGATTGGCGTGCGGGAGGTGGGTGGGGTCTACTACAACCTGGACTCCAAGCTACGCTGCCCCAACCCCATCGGCTCCCCCGAAGAGCTCAGGTACCACTTCCAACCTTAAAGGGGAGCAGATTCTCACCATCTGATTGCCCGTCTGATGGCTCTGATGCAGAGTGACTTGCAGATTTTGCCTATTTGTACAGCTGCATGTTTTTCTGTTGGAAACCAGGTTAAGGGACTACATTGAGGCACGCCCCCCTGCACCCCCGGGACATAAACTAGAAAAATTGTGAGCTTGTTTCCTTAATCACTCAGGAAGAGGAGGTTCATGGGGCCCGTTTAGTGATGCTAGTTTCAGTTTTGCTTTGGTTTGTCTGTTATTATGTGGCTGGTTAGTTGTTTTTATTTTAGGGGGTGTAATTTGTCATTCTGTCCCCAGGGGTGCCCATATCCTGGGCTTCCTGGGATATGCTCCAGGTACCATCGGATTTGCCACATATGACACTGGCCGGTCCTGTTTTTACTGGACACAAATTCTTATAAACAGTGTTTATAAAAAGTTGTTTAATTATTAGATGTGATGTTAATGAATAGCCCCCATGAAGCTTTATAATTCAGGTTCATGAATTAACGAGCATTACTAAGTGGCATGTACATTCTCATTCCACCTGGGTGAGCCTCTGATCGCTGGTCCACATCCCACTGTGACCTGGCTGGTAGGGTGTAGCAGCAGTTGAGATGCATATTGAGCAGTAAAATCATGTGACCTGTGATTGGCTGATATGAAGACGTTTATACTCTGTGCTGTGGACTTGGGTGAGACGAAAGCAGTTAGTTGTGAATGATTGAGGGTGACCGATCTCCAACACCACAAATAAACACCGGTAACCAATAATGGAGGTCAACATCAGCAGACCAGGCCAGTAGCCAGAAATCAGGAGGGGGTTAGGGATAGGTGTTGGTGGTCTAGTGGTTAGTATGCTTGCCTCTGGACCAAAAGATTGAAGGTTTGAGTCCCACCTCTGGTACTACCAACATTGGGTCCCTGAGCAAGACCCTTAACCCCAACTTGCTCCAGGGGTACAGTCCCTGAACTTAGAAAAATGTAAATTACTCTGGATAAGAGCGTCCGCTAAATGCTGTAAATGTAGGTGCCTACCAGGAGGGGGCAGAAATGCATTTTGAGGGGGGTTTAAACTTGCAATCTTTTTACGTGGCATTTTAAAGGATACTCTAGTTATGAATGATATATCTACAGCTAGAAATGCGAATGCAGTAGTGGTGATCTGATTTCTTATTTTTTTTTTAAGGAATGGGAGAATCTGATTGTCTGAAATGTGTGGATGGGCATTGCTCTGTCTACGTGTTCCTGGGGCCAAACCATTTGCTGTGGAAACCAATCTCTGGAAAAACATTAGTCTAATAATTCAAGGTGGAAACCTGTTAAAATCCAGGAGCGCCTGGTCTGCTAAGAAGGGACCGGGGCCTCATTTACAGTAGACCCCTGGTGTGAGAATATGGACCTCTGTATCGGTTTTGGGTCTGTGAATAATGAAGCTGGCTTAGGCTGAATTTTGAAGCATCCTTTAACAGTTTACCACATTTTAAGTTCTCAAACGGTCTTCTCAGATCTGTTAAACTGTTTCTGCACTGGTTGCTGAGGGGGGGGCATGGTTTTGACGCTCTGAATCTTAAGCCTTCATGTATACCTCACACAAACGAGTTGAGCTGAAACCAGGCTGACTGCCCTCTCACTATACCCCCTTAAACCCCCCTTTCTGGCCGGACAGGAAATTCTTACGACATCAGCTGCGAGGGAAGAACTGCGAACTCCTGTTGGTCGTACCCGAGGAGGTTGAGGCTCGCCAGACTTGGAGGACGGACACAAGCTGAGGGTCTCCGTGGCGACCGGTCAGTCAGCACGTGGACTCGGGGGGGGGGGGGGGGGGTGGGGGGCCGGCAGATGCACGGCGAGCAGACCCCCACCCAGGACGGTTTGAGAGAAACCCGATGGGTGAGTTTGGGGGTCCAGCACCTGAAACATGGATCTTATGAACATTATTGGGTTTTTGAAAGCATACTGTATTTATTTTTATGATTTCACTTTTTTTTTTTTTTTTTTTTTCCTGCCATTGTTGGTCTTTTGAAAATGGGAATGCAGCAATGTCTCTTACGACTTTGTGCTGTTTGCAGTTGTGTAGCTTATCTTCCTCCCACACATGTATATTTTCATTGCTTTTTTTTAAAATCTCCTTTTCCTTTCAGCCCCCCAGCCACATCTCTTGTCCACCCATGTTCTCTGTCTAAAGCCGTGTGCTACACCCATGTGTTCATGTGAGGCCTTTCCCTTGTATGTAATCGGCACGTTTACCGCAGCTCCGGCATGTCTCCACAGAAACCGGCATGGAAGCGCTGTTGCCAGGACGCGGGCTCCAAACTTTTGCAAACTGTATTCCAATTTAAAATGTATTTTTTTCTGCTTTTGAGGATCTGAGGGAAAAATCAGCTTTCTGATGGGAAGTCACAACCTGTAGCATTTATTCTTGTTATTTAATTTTGACTGAACTTGGCAGTATAGCCGGGGTCTCCAACTTCTGTCCTGGGAAGCCCCAGCCCTGCACATTTTTGGGTTGCCCCTCATTTAACACATGCAACTTCTCTGCTAATTACCACCCATTTCTTGAGTTGAATCAGGTGTGGTGAAACAGGAAAAGGACCAAGCTGTGCAGGGCTGGGGTTCTTCTAGGACTGGAGTTGGAGACCCCTGTAGTACAGGGAAATGCTGGAGATTTGATACCCCCACATTGTGCACCCCTGCCTGGGGTTGATTTCTAATGACTGACCTGCACAGCGTTGTTCGTGAGTGGAGCCAGTTAGTGGTTCTTTGGCTTCTGAGGCTGGGATGGCCACGCTTACCCAGCATGCCCTGTGGGATACGCTCAGCCCCCCCACCCCCCAGGAGCTGCACACTCGCCTCTCACCACAGTCTGAGAGGCCGTGATTGCATTTGTTGGTAACTGTAATTTAACACACTTGGTGTGTTTGATTGTGTGATGTGGGAAACACTATATCATAACACCCCCTTTAATCTGGGGTCTTTATGACACAAATTAGGTTAATGTACTGTGGGACATGTGTCCAACTGAAGAGCCTTTGTATTTTACTGGAGATAATTTTTAATATTAAACAGTAGATGGCTGGAAATGTAATAACCTACTATTCAAGTAAGTCAGCATGCACTACAAGGGAATATTTCTGGGGGCTGTAAAGCCAGTTCTGTGTTAGTGGCAAGGTTTGACTGGAACCACCCTTACTATGGCCTCTTTCCCAGGTACAGGATCAGGACCTGATGTGCAACTAATATACAGTGTTTTGTTACAGTTTGCACATCAACACAGGTAACCATAAGATTGGATGGGTATGATTAAAATGTGAAGTGGATGACTGATCAGGATGCACAAGTACTGGGCTGTCTTTTAATTGAGGACCAAAAGGAGCTTAGCCCTGATGACTGATGGAAAACCGCATCTCTGAAAGTTTTGTGGCTCAAATTGGATGCTACTCAGAACGAGTGGTTGTGGAGAATCTGTATATATGGTGTAAAATTCACAATCAGGGACAACCTTAACACCATTAGATATTTAGCTGCATACTTTATTGGTTGCATGTAGTGCATAAAAGTACGTAAGTAGAGATATCTTTACCCACAAACCATGGTGCATTGAAATGGGCTGAGCACGTGTTACATATGCTGTATTTAATTTTTTTATTTTTCGCTAAGACAATCCGTCCAGCCCATTCTCTGAGACTGTCCTCCTCTTCTACTTTGAGTACAAAAGGTGTTTGTTATTGGTTCCCCCCCAAATAATAAAATTTAATGACAGCAAATTGTACAGCGTGCTGAAAGTGGTCGGACGAAATACGTATGTTTACATTATGAAAGTCCTATTGTCTGAGTCTTCTTTTAATACATAATTATGATATAAGTGTGTATGTATATATATAAAAAATTATAATTTATATATATACACATAAGTATGTGGATACAGAAGGATGCGCTACTTGGGAGCGCAGCAGCGCGGCGTTGACGGCCACTCACTGCGTGCGCGAACTCGAGCGCTTTGGGGCGCGCTTCGCTAACAGGAACGAGCCAGTCAGGCTCGCTGCGTCGCAGCTCATAAAACTCAAGGAAACGTGTTTTTTTAAACCTCGGAAGGGGTTATTATCAGAGAGTACGGATAAGCTGGTACCGTCAGCCAGACGCCTGATCGGGAGCCGGCCGTGCATTTTCGGTTTTTTGGTGGAGGAAATCGGGGGAGTATCCAGACAAGCTTGCTGCGCGCCTGACCTGAGATAGCAGATAAGTGATGGAACTGTCATCTATAGGCGATCAGGTGTTTGCTGTGGAGTCTATCACTAAGAAGAGGGTTAGAAAGGTAAGACGTAGGGGGATTAACTTCATCTTCATTCTAATGTATTTAAGAAAGCACGCTTCCTCGTGTGGCACATGTAGGCATAGTTTTTGTATCGCTGTCTTAAGTAATGTAGGAAAATAACGCCATGTCGGTCGGGCTTTTTGAATTCAATGTTGCAAACTTAGCGATCGCAGAAACCGCTGCCTAACTTTGGATGTGACATGAGAGCATGTTTAAACACGAACAGGGGAGTGTCACTTAAAGTTGCATGGTCGGTGTGTGTCATTGTCACAGGCATGTCGTGAAAGCATCGGGGCGGTCATAGGGGCTGTGGGTGAAATCGGAGCTCTGGCTTTCTCCGCCTCCTCCGCAGGTTGCACGGCTGACTATGACTCATGTGCAGGAGCTACGCAGTTTAATATTCGTACGCATTGGAAACGGAGCGACTAAGTGGAGGAGGAGGGCTGGACGCAGCCTTAATATGAATCATTACGTCAATGTTATACGGTTCATGTACCACACGGCACATTCGAATCGCTGGCTTGCATAACCACAAGGGTGATGTTGAGCAAACGGCTATCGCCTCCCCCTGTGCCAAGAATTTAGTTACCAACGGCCCACAACCTAAAATATAAGCGCATCCTGGAATGGCAGAACGCTTAGGCGATCATCCTTTTCCTGATGCTCCGTGTGATGATGACGTTCTCCAAGCGTATCCCTCACCTTCTCTTTAGGGGACCCCTGGGTGGTGGTGGTAGTAGTAGTAAATAATAATAATAACAACAACAATAATAATTATAACATTTTCATTCGAAAATTAGCTTTTGAAGTCGAAAATATTAATCATTAAACGTAAGTAATAAAGCAACAAGGTAATTTTACTTAACGTGACGTGAGATGTTCGTTTGTATTTTAGCCTCTGTGGGACTCCTAACATGAGGAAGTTTTCACTGCTCCCAGGGAAAGTTTCCAGTATGTTCTTGGCCACCAGGTTTTAGTGGGTTTGTGGTTATCAGTCGCTACCGAGAGTATGTAGGAACATGTAACTGTCAGACACGGGCTCTAGATCTAACGCAGCTCCATCTGAGATTTTCAGCGCCCATCCGGCAGGGTCGCCATAGTGGTTCTCTGTGTTGTTCACGTTTTGAGGTCGGATGCTAGATATATCTTAGAAAAATTGACAGCATACATGCATTCTATAACGGGTAACAGCTGTTTTTCAGATGTTTGTCATTCCATCAACGACATAAAGCCAAATTACGTGGTTCGTAATTTGAGTTCCGCTCTTCTTTAAGTTTTCTTTTGGGCTTGATCAAGTTTCCTCCCTTGTGCAGTACAAAAACCTTAACACTAACCTTGAAATCAATATACTGATCGCATGATACATTTACTACAACATGACGGTCTGCCTTAACCTCTAATTGTCTTGTTTATCATAGTAGGAAGTGGCTATCCAGGTCACAGGTGGCCTAGTGGTTGAACTATAGATAATTAGTTGCTGGTTATAGCTCCGGAGGAGGAGCTGCTGTGAAACTGAGTTGAACTCATGCAGGTGTGGTTATAGCTGGCTGTGGATAAAAGCTTCAGATAAATAACTTCAGAACTGTAAGTAGAATACTCCCGGGGCAGCCAGCTTATCAATGCTAACGCCATACCCTAGTTTGTTTGTTGGTTCTGGAATTTAGAGAATTTTTTGGATCAGACACAATACATTATTACTAAGCAACATTTGAAAGTGCTAAAATGCAACATGCTGCTGTATGTGACTACTGTCCAACTTGATGCATATTTTTATCCCAAAACATTATTTTTGTATTATTTCACTATGCCCTGGATAAGAGCCTGTGTTGTATAAATAAATGTAAGCTGTAAAAAAAAAAAAAAAAAAAAAAAAAAAAAAAAAAAAAAAACCCAAAAAAAAACAAAAAAAAAAAAAAAAAAAAAAAAAAAAAAAAAAAAAAAAAAAATTTTTTTTTTTTTTTTCCCCTTTGCCCGGTTTACCCGCCTGTTGTTTTTAAACAAACGCACCCTCTAAAAAAAAAAAAAAAAAAAAAAAAAAAAAAAAAAAAAAGCCCTAACACATTCCCACTTGTCTCTTTCTGTTTCAGGGGAACGTGGAGTACTTGCTGAAATGGCAGGGATGGCCCTCAAAGTAAGTAGTAGAATGTTGCATCTCTGTAATTAAACCCTCCAGCTGTTAGTAAGCAATGACCGGGATGCCCTCACACATGCCCCTGTCTGACCGTACAGGTACAGCACCTGGGAGCCCGAGGACCACATTCTTGACCCACATCTGGTTCTGGCTTACGAGGAAAAGTAGGTCACTGCAAGGGCTCTAATTTACGGTCCTTTTCACACACACGCCCTTGAGGCTGTGTACTGATTTGCTCTCCCTCTATGCCAGGGAGGAGAAGGACAGGGCACTGGCTTATCGGAGACGAGGACTGAGACCCAGAAAACTCCTTGTGCAGGTACAGTGCTGGCTTTTCTGTGGGGCTCAGATGGTCACCTTGCCTGGTCCATCAGGAAACGATGGCCTGGCTGTAGCCACACCCCCACCTCCCCCTCACCGGGGATCTGCTAGTGTCCATCAGCCACTGTGGACCGTCCGCTTTTCCCTCTCCTGCAGAACATCTATTCCATGGACCTGCGGAGTGCTCACAGAGCCCCAGTGAAGCCCCCACCCCGCCTGCGGCTGTCTCTCTCGCGATCGCTGGGGGCCGAGCTGGAAGCCAGGGGACGGGACCATGCTGCTGGGGGGGGCAGCAGCCGGCAAAAGAAAAGAAGGCGACTGTCTCAGAGCTCATCCACTGAGCGGCCTGCCCGGGCGGCCATACGGGACTTTCTGGACCGGGACTGGCGAGCCGAGGAAGAGAAGAAAGAGACAGTCGTGGATGGTAACAAGGAGGCAGACAGTGTGCCCATAAACAGTAAGTATGTGCAGATCAGGCATAGCATTTGCCGGACGGCTGGGGGACAGTTGATGTTCTGATCATGTCCCTTTCCCCTCCAGAGTCCGACCTTCCAGACCTGGGGAAAGAGGAACAAAGTCCCCTAACTAGGCTAGTCCAGGAGGAGCTGACAGGCCAGGGGGTCGTCCATGACCAGCCAGGGGGTCCCACTCCTGTCTCAGAGCTAAAGCAGGAGGCCACCTCTCATGGGTCCCCTAGCAACCCCTCTGGGTCAGGGGGTGTTACAGCAGGAGCCACAGAAGTCCAGGAGGCCAATGACCCAGATGCCTCTGTGCGGGAGCAAGGGGCCAGGACCCCAACTGATGGGCTTGCAGAGGATGGGGACCTGGGGACCGAGTTGAGGGCTGCTGCTGACCCTCCCAGGACCAACGGCTGCATTTTGGTGATGGGGCCCATCGAGGCTGCCTTCAACGGGGCCTGTGTGTCTGACCCCAAAGTGCCGACTGCCAGCGGTCAACCAGAGAGTGCCAGGCCCCCTGAGGAAACACAGAGCAGTGCTGTTTCTAGCGCGCAGGAGAGCCGTATGACCTCTACAGTGGAGCCAAAGGAGGCAACTACTAGTGACATCACGGGGGGAGCCGCTCCTGGGCCAGAGAGACAGGAGGGGGCACCGTCCGTGGGTGAGCCAGGGACAGTCATAGTTACTGACATCACCATTAACTCCCTGACTGTCACTTTCAGGGAGGCTTTGGCAGCGAAGGGCTTTTTTAGGGCCTGGGGCTCGGAGCTGAAATGCGGGGGGGGGGAGTAGGCACCCGAGATGATGTCGCACAGCCTGCCTGCTCTTTCCACACCAGAATATAACTGCCCCCCCCCTTCTGTTATCTGCATTGCTTTGACTTTCATCTATTCATCCCTTCTGATGTTTGTTCTGTGATCATCTCTTCTGTTCTACTTATAACCCCTGACATCCCCCCCCCCCCTTTCCATTTCCCTACATTGTGAAACCACAGACATGCTGGCTTGAATCAGACAGGGCTAAACATGGCATATGTTACTGCATGGAAACCCCATTTCATACTAGGGTCACATATCGTCACATATCGTATCATCTGTAATTTTCAGGCATGTTAAGCAGTAAACAACAGGTCACTGGGTGACCTGGAATACTGCAAGATGGCTGCCTTTAGAAATCAAATTCATTTTAAAGTTTGTTTTATTTAGTTTCAGTTATGCTGCAGTTTAAACGGATGAAATACTGATACTTATATTTTTGCTTAATCAGCTTATAGACAAAAACACATACTCTTGACTTACATCATGTGTTGTGGGGAATGATCCACTAATGGGAGAAATTTGTTTTTCCTAGGAGCAGGCTGACTTCTTGTGACTAAAAGTGAGAATCTTCTGGCAAAAATAATTTGTTTCTGCAAATTGCAGTATTTATGGTTGACCACTGGAGGGCACTCTGACAGAAAGCTATTTGTTCTTTGCTTGAATTTACTCCCATTGTGGACCACAATGCACCTTTACTGTGATTCTAGGGCATGTGGCATAGAAGCAGATCTATAATATATGTTTACGCCGTTCATTATCATTTATGGAAAAGGATGTAGCGTCTGTCATAAGCTAGATGGCTTATTATTAGATGGTTGTAGTGGATTTCAGTGAAAAGTTACAAAATCCTGTAAAATGTTGAGTGATGTAAACCTTTTATATATGTATGCATGTAGGAAGTTTGATACTGGGAAAGAATGAAATGAAATCAAAGTCACCAATACTATATGCATTAATAACAGTGTGCTTCAAAGCAGTTTGAACAATTGACACAGTGACTTATATCAGATGCTCGTTTGCAGATTCCTTGTTTGTGTTTAAACCAAAAAAGCAGAAAGAATAGTAAATTAAACATGTCGATTTGTTGCTGAATTTTGGAGTTTGATGTTACAGAGGTATTGAAAGAAATAGTAATTATTTTGGTATTTTTTGTTATCTAAATTTCCAGCAAAGATAACATCTAAATGTAAATGACTTATTTTTGTAGATGAACTGTGTGTTTGTTAGTAGGTGGTTACTTAACCTGTTCTTGTATAATGAGAGATTTGCATGCGCAAAGTAAAGTGCTTGTGTTTGTTGTACATTAGTGTAAACTAAATACATACATCCATATATATTATATATGTGTGTGTATGTGTATATACTGTATAAGGAAATTTATAACTTAACAGGCACTTTTATTAAAAGCACTGAGCAAAGTAAATATAAAGTTATGTTTCAGTGGTGCACACTTGGAGTACAATCTCAGCATGTGTTCTGTGCAGTGTTAATGTGTGCAAGCATTTTCACCACTAGCAGGGACCATGTATGCGATTTTGGGGAATTATAGTACTGTATGATATGATTATGATCCCTGTGTTTCCATGTTAAAAATGGGCATAGTGTGATGTTCGCTGACCGTATACAGGTGTTTCACAGTAGGTGTGCTGAGTTTTGTCCTTATTTCTTCAAGGAGTGTGGTGTAGTGAAAACCACTGAAAGTATAGGCTACCTTAAGGACGGATGCAGTCAAACTGTGCTTCACCTACAGGTAAGGTCTAGGCATCAGACCTGGGAGTCCCTTACCAGATGCTGTGTTTTTTCCTTTACATGTAACCATGAGAGTGAATATTAAAGTGGGTCTGCCTGTGAGGCTCCTTTCACCCCTTGCCTCCTGCAGTCTGAAAACGTCCACCAGATGGACTCCAAATCACCTTAATGTGTGATTGATGCATTCACATTACGGGAAAAAAATCAACATTTTTATCAACACGTACACCATTAACACACAAACACTATACACACTATTACTTAGGGATAATTCACCTTAGCATGTTTTTGGACTGTGGGGGGAAACCAGAGAACCTTGAGTAAACCCCTTGAAGACATGGGGAAAATATGCAAATGTAAAAAACTGTTTTTGCC
Source organism: Mormyrops boulengeri (assembly GCA_026781065.1). Taxonomy (NCBI): domain Eukaryota; kingdom Metazoa; phylum Chordata; class Actinopteri; order Osteoglossiformes; family Mormyridae; genus Mormyrops; species Mormyrops boulengeri. Next base: position 8,552,012 of record JAODLD010000051.1, on the reverse strand, counting down.
TGTCCTGTGGTGCAGGGATATAGCTATGGGTGGGCTCCAGCATTGAGGAAGGACCTGCAGTGACCCACAGTGGAGGCGTCACCCACCATATGATCCCCCTTGCTACCCTGTGGGGAGGTTGGGCATTTTGCTCGAGATTGCCCAGCCCCATCCCCTTGGTGTAATTCTGCACAGCTGAAAACTCAGAGCAGGCAGCGCCATGAGGGAGCCATAGCCTGCACCGACCCCAAACGAGCCGTCACCCCTCCGTCATCAAATTGGCCAGCAGTGTCACGATCGTGGACTGTATGTGAACTGCATTGTGTTGAGAACCCACTGCTAATCCCTGGTGGTTACGGGGTCTACCATCACCCACATTCGCCTGAGTCCCCTCCCAGACACAAACCAGCTGGCCTCACCATGGTGGGAGGCGACAGGAATATAGCAGCAGAGCAGCATGGGCTTGACTGCTGAGCAGTGATACCAGTTGAGGACTTTGCTGGATGGGCATTTGGACATCTTGGACATCAGGATGACAAGTGCCACCCCACCACGCTCATCTAGCACCTTTTTGATACTTGAGATGCCCAGTCTATCCAGCTGTGACCTTATAAGATGGCACTCATGAAGTGTCAAGCAGTGGAGCAGAAAATGTGTGATATGGCAGGAGCGGGTGTCAGCGAACCTTTGGACAGTCCATGGGCTGTGTGCTGATAGTGTTGGTCTGGAAGAAGGATGGGTCATGGCACTTTTGTGTGGAATTCCACCGTCTGTGACTCCCTGCCATGGATTGACGACGCACTGGATGACATCGCCGAGTTAACACGGTTTATCTCCTTAGACCTACAAAGGGACTACTGGCAGGTCCAACCAATAGAGTCTGACTGCAGATCCACTGTGAGGCACATCCACTGACATATAGGAAGTCCACTGTGTGAACAGAAATTATGTTACTCTGGATCCACTGTGAGGTACATCCACTGACAGACAGGAAGTACGCTGTGTGACTGAAAATGACATCACTCTGAATCCACTGTAAAGCACATCCACTGACAGACTGGAAGTCCACATGTGCACCCCAACACAATACTCTCAAGAATACTTTCAAAACTTTCAAGATGGCAGCGCACAAGTGTGCAGCAGCTCCTAGCTCTCCTGTTTGGTGCCTTGGTTTCCTAGTTTTGTTGTGTACTTAGTACATTGACAATAAAGCTTCTGTGCTGTTCTGTTCTATTCACATAGAATGTTCAATGCATAGCACTACTATGGGTGGCTGCCCCTCACAGCCAGCTTGCTCTCACTTACAGCAAGAAAGTTGGGGGAAGCAAAAAGAGAATTCCCCACAGGGGTCAACAAAGTATCAAGTATTAATAGTTCTTAACGAAGTTTGCTATATTTAGAAGTACAATGGTTTTTGTTCACTATGTTTAGAAGTGTGGGAATAATTTTTGTTTGCTATTGTTTTGCTGATACAAAACACAATTTATGTTTAGGTTGTTACAGTTTTCAGTTAATAGTTTAATTCACTATCATGAAGATTGCTGTGTTCTGTTGAATGGTGTTGTCATATAACTCACACATACATATACAGTATACAGTAAGTGTAAGTTAGCCTGAATCAAATCACCGACTGTTTTGCTGAATTGTATTCAATTAATCTCCCACATTCAAAAGACCATAAACATTGGTTCATGCTGTGCGTAAAAAGTGAATAATAGGATAGACACTGTATCAGAAGACTCAGTGTACTACAGGTGTTAAGTCAATGTGGAAGACTCTGTGTGTGTGCATATGCATGTGACAAAAGGTGTTCAATATATCTATTAATTCCCATGTAATGTTTTAACCCCACTTTCAGGAAAAATGCCCCTGACAATTCCAAATTTTTAATTGCTGCAAGCTGGCAAGCTGAATTAGCCCAGGACGCTGGAAAATACTGAAAATCATGGTAAAGTGGATTTCAACATTTTCTATTGTTGCATTTATATTGGAATTTTTTTCAATTGTCTTTACTGGTATCATATTGCATTTTGCACAATGTTCCTCAACAGATTGGGTCTGTGGACTGTGTCATGTTCATGTTGATGGTAAGATAGACCACCTTAAATTGTTGGAGATAACTTGTGATATGTTAAAAGTATTAAAGTTTTTGCCCCCTTCCTTTTTATCAGTATGCACTTTACATGGCCTTGGGGGGAGGGGGGCATTCCACGGTACTGCTGTAAGTAATTCACTAATAAGATTCTTTGCAATGCAGTAGAATGTTGCATAGTCTTCTATACAATGAAAAGTGTCCTTTCAAACATTTTGACTGCATGGTTTTTATATTCAGTTTGACATGCTAAAGATCAGAGGATGGTGGTGCCCCATTCTGATGAACAGTGGTCTAGAAAACTATGTATATCAAGCATAGTGTTTTATGATGAGATGCATTACAGAATTAAGTACGCCTTTGCAATGAAACAGGTTTTGTTCATATGTAGAATGGGCGAAGACCAGCAGGATTTCCTGGGAACAGGACAGTGAAAAGCTGCTTCACCACATAATTACCCAACGAGGAGCAGAGGCTCATCTTGTATGTTGTCTAATAGTTTTGTTGGTTATGATTTTGTAATGATTTTTTTCTTTATCTCATCTTACATCATGAAATAACTTCTACAAATTTAGGAAATAACTTCTACAAATCATTGGAAGACGTGTTTCATCTGTGTGGCTCAAGAGATGGTGTACTGGAAGCACAAACCAGATGCCTGTGTACCTTGAGGATGATAAGCAAATAGATAGTTTGTACCAGTACCTCAACTCAGACCTGGACAATACATGCCCTGAGATAAAATAAAATTCATTATGGATGTTCTTTTCCCTGAGGTAAGCTGTTCATATGTCATTAATATTACAAAATGCACTATGAACCTATGTCTATATTTTATCTTTATTTAGGCCATAATATGTGCTCTTGCACATGCACATGGTCTGACAGCAGAAAAGGTGAGGGCGGGATATTTCTGTGGACCAACCCCACCACAAATGGAAAATGTGTTGTGTATGCACACATACAGAATCACAAAAGATAGCACGTGTAATGGTGGTGTGTTGTTTTTTAATGAGCTGGAGGAATTTGACATAAACATCCTTTTGGAAATGCACAATACATTAAGTTCTTTTCTTTTTGAAGTGTATCTGTAAGATTTGCAACGCTACAAAGAAATTAAATATGCTTCACTCCTCACGGTCAAGATCTCTAGTCTACAGCTCACCACTCATTTATATTTCTATGGCCATTTTGTCTGATAGTATTATAGGATTTTTCTGTAATATACTGCAGTTTTTCGTTTATATTTAATCATTGTGTGCTCTACAAATTATTATAAATGTTTCTTTCCTTGTGATGTGTATGCTTAATAGTATTAAATAGGACTTAAACAACCCTAGTTTCCTCAGCAATGTATTTCATGAACTGATATTTTCGCAACAGGGCCCTTTTATGCATTAAAGTCTCCATCATGGTGTGTATGTTTGTAACAATCATTATATAAATTTTGCAGAATATGTAGTCTACTGAAAGCCTCTCTTCAGTTGCAACCACATCCAAAACCAAATTTCATGTATGTGTGTTTTGAAGATCAACATTCCTGCTGATGCCCTCTCTTGTCACCCCTGTGATACAGATGACTGTCATCACTGCTGCTGTGCACTACAGCTAGAGGTACGCTGCAGTAGCAGCCCTGCAGGAGAACACCAGTGGCAAGGGACTGGCAGTCGTTGATCGGCAGCCAGTGGAGCAGGCAGGCGACCCGGTGCTGGCCTGAGTGAGACACAGGCTGCTGGCAGGGAGGCAGCCAGAATGGAGGGAGGTGTTCGTGCTGGACCCAGAGACTAAGGCTCTATTCTCAGTGGGGGACATTTGAGCAGCAAAACCTCAAAGAATTGACTCCCCTACTACCACAACCTCCCTCTTCCTGGGGGGAGGGGGTTCCCCAGTGCCCAAGGATCCTCCTGCCTCTCCAGTTTCTTCTGGCTCTAAAGCTAGAAGCACCTGAAAACAGTTAGACACCGTCACTTCAGGTGATGCCACCTCTGTGAACTGTGTACGTCCTTTTCTACCTCTACGACCTACGTTCACCCAGCTCTCTCGACCTACCTGTTCATCATTCTCCCCCCTCTCTGCTTGTGGTGTACACACCATCTCCCTAAAAGGCATATTAACTTTCTCCTTTGACTCGTTGTGTTGGATGCGAGCCAGTTGCTCCTCTAGATCACGAACCTTGACCATGAGTGAGTCCACTAACTTACATCGCTCGCAGACGAAGTCCGACTGGACGCAAACATCCAGAAGGGCAAACATCTTGCAAACACAACACTGAGCTGGCCCCATAATTACCTAACTCACTATGACCCCGTCCTTTACTCCCAGCCCAGCATATTTATATAGTGTATTTAACTTTTACTTGATTTAATCAATGTATAGTTAATATAATAAAGTGCCAAGTACAATAAAACACTAAATTAAGACTTGCGTTTAAAACTGAACTTTTTAAAGTATCCGGATAGGGTCAGAGATAGCAACCCTAAACATTTAAAATAACCAAATTAACAATTACTTACCCGGGAATAACTTCCTACTGAACCACGTTTAACTTAAATAAAATTAAGTAAAATAAAGCAAAATTGCTCTTGGGAGGCTGAAAAACCACAAAAAACCCTCTTAAAGCAGGCTGCTGCCGGAACGGGAAAAAAGTGGAAAATGTTCTTGGGCCCCGACTGGCGACCGAGCAAAGCTCAGGAGCAACTGTCCTTTTCCGAGTTAACGTTACCGATATTAGATATTACCCTCCGGGTGTTAGATGCGAAGGTATGCGGACAGAACGCCGCTCACGCAACACCCGCAGCTATCAATAAACAGCGAGAGTGTAATTAACAAAGACAGTCAGACTTCCGGTTTGAACGTCACTGCGATGGCTGTGCTGTGATCGAGCTCTTGAGGAAACCTACGATATAGTAAACACAACCCCATTAAGATGACGAAAACCTGCTCCTAGAGGTGAATAAGGAAGGGGGTAAGCGAAATACGCCAAAACTGATGTTTCAAAGAGGTGACTAAATGGAAGTTTAAAGTTGGGTAAATAATGCTAGCTTCCCGGCTAATGCAAATCGCACCACATTACGAACCTGCACACTGAAAGGCAGCTACGGCACTTTGTGATTCTACTCGAACAAGCAGCCGCTGAGATATGGCCGAATTGGACACGGTTTTACAGGAAATAAGAGGCTTTCGCCAAGAAAATAATGTGCAATTGGGGGAAATTAAGGAAGAAATCTTAAAGATGAGCACCAGACTGGATGAGTCTGAGGGGAGGATTGAGAAAACGGAGGACAGAGTCCAGAATACCGAGGACGTTATGACTGAAGTATTAAAGCTACAGATAAAGTTGGAGGATAAATTAATAGACTTAGAGAGCCATACAAGAAGAGAGAACATGCGCATTTATGGTGTACCCGAGACAGCAGAGCGGGACTCTCCAACAATGAGTGATTTTGTGGAGAAGTTGCTTTGTGACGGCTTGGAGCTACCCCAAGACGAGCTCGACATACACATCGAACGGGCACATTGCTCTCTAGGCCCAATACCTCCAGGCGACGCCCCTCTGTGATCTATTATTGTGAAATTCCTCAGCTTCAAAACCAAAGAACTCCTGCTTCGTACGGCATGGCAGAAAAGAGGATTTACCTGGAACGGCAGGCAAGTGAGTTTAGATCATGACTATCCCCCCTTGATTCTAAAAAAACGAAGGGAATACGCAGAAGTGCACAAGATTCTGAAAGAGCAGCGGATCCCTTTTCAGGGAGGGTGAAATGTACCGATGAAACAAAAATTTACAACACGGTGGTGGAGGCCACTGAAGATATGTCCTGAAGAGGCCATGCGGTGAAGGGTGTTAAATCGCCAGAAACGGCCCTGGAACAACTGAAGCAGCTGAGCTGGAGCAGGGTGAGCAGAGGACCGGGGAGCGGCGTGACTAACAAGCAGCGGGACACCGGTTATAAAGAGAAACTCAGAACCTTCAAAAGGACATCATCTGCGCCTTCGTGTAACTGAGGTTTGCCCACTCGGTTCTTGTTACTTAGGGCTATTATATTCAGTTTATGGTGCATAATAGGTAAATAAGTAAGGTTTCTCACGAGTACTTTCTGCAGTGGGGTCATAGCCATCAAGGGGATCCTTTACCGTCTGATGAGAAAGTTGCCCTTGGTGGCGAAGCAGGGTCTACCTCTGAGACCCACACCTTGGAAGTTAAAACCTGTTTGTTTTTTGTTTCTTTTTGTTGTTAATTAACTTGTTCATATGTTCGAAGTTCAGTGTTTATAAGGGTGAGCGGGGAGCCCATTAAACTGTGCATAATAACTATAGAGACTATAATTTAGATGAGTAGCAGATTAATGAAGCTGGTATCACTCAACATTAATATCTTGTGTAAGCCGGTGAAAAGGTGGAACGTCCTACCTAAATTTAAAAGAGACAAAGCCAATTGTTTTAATGCAGGAAACACATTTGGCTGATAATGAGCATGCAAAATTGAACAAGCTGGGTTTTAGACATGTCTTCTATTCAGGGGGTGGCGATCTTAACATCTGGAGCTCTAGACTATGAACATATATCGGAATATAAAGACAAGGAAGGTAAATATATACCAGGTAAGATTTATGGTGCCTTGACCACTCTGTTAAACGTGTATGTTCCCCCAAGCAGCAATTAGTCCCTGTATAAGCAGATCTTAGAATTAGCAACAACGAGGAGCCAGGGAATTTTTATATGTGGCGGTGACTTTAATATTACATTAGACGCTAAATTGGATTCTTCAAACGGGAAAGAGATGCGAGAAACATAGGAAAAAGGATGGTACGCCTTATGGGTGATTTAGGATTAGTTGATGTTTGGAGAGATTATCATCCTACGGATAGAGAATACACCCACTTCATGTCCACAAAGTGTATATGCTAGACTAGACTATATCTTCATGTTTAAGAATGACTTATTTAGGCTTAAAAGCTGTGAAATAGGTCCCTGTATTATTTCAGACCACAACCCGGTTTATGCTGATATCTGCTTGAACAGGAAAAATAGATCTACCCTATGGAGGTTGAACACAAACATAAAGACGATCTGAAAAAGGGACTTATTTTGATCTTAACGAGAATGGGGAGGTGTCGCCAGCAATTTTATGGGACGCACTGAAGGCAGTGATCAGAAGGAAAACAATTAGTATTTCCTCCCACTTGAAGAGAGTTGGCAAAAATTCCATCACTTGGAAGATAAATTGTTAGATCTGCAACACCAACACTCCTTGACTCTGAAGGATGATATTAAATCTGATATAAAAATTGAAAAAAAGAAATGGATGACCTATACACTATGGCCAGACAGAAAAAAATGCTTATCATCAAGCAACAGTACTGTGAAGTAGAGGGGGGGGGAGGGAAAGCTAAAACTTCTCTTATAAACTCAGGAAGCAACAAGTGGAGAGGACTATACATGGAATAAAGAATCCTTTCAATGGCCAGAGGGAAACTGAACAGGGGAGAATTCAACAATGCTTTCAGAATTACTTCAGAAATCTTTATTCTCAACCCCATGTAGACAATACTCATGGATGTGGATACCTTCTTGTCTGAACTAGTTACCAACAGTGACAGAGGAACAAAATAAAATGTCATCCGTAATAACCAAAGAAATAATTCATTCAGTAATTAAAAGACTAAAGGGAGGGAAAGTGGCAGGGGCAGATGCACTGTAAATAATTCCACTGTAAATTTTATAGTAACTTACTGGCAGCAGAGTTGCCAGTAAAACACTGTATAATTTACAGTAAATATTTAACAGTAACTTACTGTAATTACACTGTATCTACAATACAGTAGACTAAACATTACAGTACTTGTGAAATTATTGTAAATTTGTTTATATGTGAAAATGTATACCTGGGTGCCTTTAATTTGAAATAACCCCATGACATTACAGTTGATTTACATTATCAAATCAACAGTAGAAAGCCACAGTAGTGTTATTTAAAATAAATTACATAAAATGAAACATTTCAGTCCAGTCTTGTAATACATACATTTAAATGTTGTTTAAAAGAAAAATCACATTTCACAGTATTAAAAAAAAAAAAAAAACACACAAAACCTGACTGAACAATGTGCTAGTAAGTGTAACTTACACAAAGGAATATAAACGTCAAATGATTTGTTTAAACAAAAAGTACTAGGATAATTCTCAATTTTAAGCTTAAATATAAAATGTAATAAAACCCCCCAAATTCCTTTCTAGAAAATATAACAAAATAAAAAACATGACTGGAAAGTCTGCAAAAAAAAAAAAAAAATTTGAAAATACTTTTAAGACTTATTCACACTCAGCAGAACATGAATAAAACTAGGAATTTTTTATATATATAGATAGATAGATATATCTATCTATATAGAGAGAGAGAGAGAGAGAGAGAGAGAGAGAGAGAGAGAGAGAGAGAGAGAGAGAGAGAGAGAGAGAGAGAGAGAGAGTGAGTGAGTGCATGAAATAAAACCCATAACAGCATTTTCCTCAACATTAAGAAAGTTAGTGTCACAACACTAACCTCTTAAGAGATGACTCAGTAGATCTGTGGTTTGGGTTACATTCACAAGAATTTCAAAAAACATTGCATTCTTTCAAACTACTCATGTGAATTCTAAATGCTAAACTGGCCAGGTGTGCGTGTGTCCTGTGATAAGCAGACAACATTTCCAGGGTGTCCCCTGCCCAGCACCCTATGATCCCAGACATTACCAAATTACTCTGACCTTGAGAAACAAGTGCTTTGGAAATGTATGGGTGTGTACACATCACTATTTTCAACAAAACAAAGTTGGCAAAAGTTGTATTTTTTCCCCCCACTGTGTGACCATACTAAATAGACAAGTTAGTAAACTTTACATTAAAAAAAAAAAAACGGCATTCGCTTATACTTCCTTACTTGGAATGTGTTAAATTAAAGTTTTAGAGTTGACAATGAGGGTCTCTTTTTGTTATTCTTTGCTAGGAAACAAATGTATTTCTCTTACCATTCTGCAAGCCACTCGAAATCCACTAGTTTTCGGAGAAGAGACCACACGTGGATTAAGGGATGCAGACTTTTTGGACCGCTCTTCCAGACATTTTACTCATAACTTTCCCATGGCAGGCTTTGGAACCACTTTCTGGATTGATGCCCAGAAAACATCTATACGCAGAAGTCAAATAAATATAGAAATCAAATAAGTATAAGTAACTGTTGTCTATAATTCCCGTCGTATTTTTCTGGCAAGGCTACCGGAACAGTCGTGGGAGCCCTGGGCGGTGAATCTGGCAAGGCGACCGGGTCGGCTCGAGCTTCCATAAGCTGTGAGACGAGGTTCGTCAGGTGATTTACCTGCTGCTGCAGCCTCTGAGTCTCCGCGGGGTCCATATTAAGGCGAAGTATTCTGAGACAGATTTCTTTATTTTAAAGCCAGGAGTTTAAAAGGTCCAAGGGATAAAGCAAGTGGATCGCCGGGTCAGAAGCCAGGGGTCGAAAGCCGAGGAATTCAGTCCTACACAGAAAGACGAGACGTAGAGATGGCGGGGCAGGAGGCAGACCGGGAGCAGACCAGGACGACTGGGCAGGGACGGCACGTAGGGCAGGCAGGAACAGGCAGGCAGGCAGGCAGAGACGATCAGGGAAGCTGGGCAGGCACGAGGGCAGGACACGGAGAAGCAGGCAGGGCAGTAGGGCAAGACAGGAGACAGAAAGTCGCTCGGTAAGTGTTATAAGTAATGGCAACAATACTTCGCAAACTCAGGGAGTTTGCTGGGAGGTTAAATAGCCGACTGGGATAGTGGTAATTGGTAACCTCAGTGCTGCCCCGCCCCTGGGGGCGTGACAACGTATAATACAATCTAAAACTTAACATTAATTCCAAATATTCGTCAATGACAAACACTTCAAATATCCTACAGTTAGTTTGTAAATTACTCGAATTTGTATTATAGAGATAAACAAGCTAGGCTATACATGATTACGGCTTTGATGTAAGCACACTCGATTAACAAAAACAGCATAGAAAAACTTACCTTTTCATTTAATTTCCAGTGTTTCAGCAGTAGTTCTTGGAGAAGTGGCGAAATTCACGTCCCATAATGCAGTTTCCCGGTAACACTGCTGTAAATATGTCGAAAGCAACAAAACTTCCCACAATGCCTAGCGTGTTACAGTCAAATGCTGTAAATACACAAATACAGTAATTTACTGGTTTAAAAATACAGCAATTTTTTACAGTGTGGATTTGGCCCAGAATGGTATAAAATAATGCAAGATTGCTTGACCCCTACCCTACTGAAAACATTTAATTGGGTAATGGAAAAGAAAATTGTCCCTCCCTCATGGAGGGAATCAATAATCTCTGTCATTCCAAAGGGAAGGGAAGGATGGATTGGAATGTAGTAACTATCGTCCAATTAGTGTATTAAATACTGATTATAAGCTGTTCACCTCCATCATTTCAAAGAGACTAGAAACAATCCTACTTGGGTTAATTCTTAAGGATCAAACGGGTTTCATCAAACAGGACAACATCAGGAGGGTTCTACACGTAATTAGGCAGGTTGATAAACAAAAATTAGAGACCCTAGTCTAGATGCTGAAAAGGCATTTGATTCAGTGAGGTAGTCCTTTTTATATAAGATGCTTTTAAGTTTTGGTTTTGATGAATCTATAATTGTCACTATTTCAGGTTTATATAATAAACCAACGGCTAGGATTAAAATTAACGGAGACCTCACTGAGTCATACATTTTGGAGCGTGGGACACGACAGGGTTGCTGCATTTCGCCACTTCTCTTCGCCTTGTTTATAGAACCGTTGAGCTAATGGATCAGGCAGAGGCGGGATATAACTGGGATAAGGACAGTAGGAGGGGAACAAAAACTGGCACTTTTCGCTGATGACCTACTATTGACTATATCTTACCCCACACAGGCTCTCCCCAAAGTCATGGAAATGTTATAAAAGTATGGCTCTTTCTTGGGGCACAAGGTTAATGTAACCAAAACACAGGCAGTGACTCTAAACTATGATCCACCAGTTGAAATTAAGGATTCCTATAAATGGAAATGGGATGCAGATAGTATTAAATACTTAGGGGTGGTAATACATCGGGACCTTTCTAAAATGGTTGATGCCAACTATGGCCCTCTGAATGTATCCATAAAAGTGGATGTACAAAGATGGAATGCCATACCTTTTTTGGACCTGCACTCTAGGATTGAATCAATTAGATTAAATATCCTTCCCTGACTGTTGTATCTTTTTCAATCCTTGCCAATCCCCATACCTCAAAAACAATTTATAGAATGGGATAGACTGTTATCAAAATACATTTGGAAAGGGAAAAGAGCCAGAATCAAATATAAAACCTTACAATTAAAGAAAGACAAGGGGAGTCGTGGTCTCCCTTGTTTACAAGAATATTATTGGGCAGCACAGTTGAGACCATTGATATGTTTGTGCTGTCCGGATTACACCGCGGGATGGAAAGATGTGGAAGGGACAACTGTTAAAGCGATACCAGTTAAAGCATTACTAGCCGACACAAAATTGCAGAATAGAATGTATCTGGTAGACGAACCCATATCAAGTAATGGTATCTGCTTGGAATGAAGTAATTAAGATCTGTGATTCGGACAATGCCTCTAAAGTTTTGATTCAGTTATGATTCAGATTTTACTCCAAATCAATATGATGATAGATTTAAGAATGGGCAAATATTGGCTGTAGAGGCTGCTTCAAGTTCAAGTGGGTTGAGTAACGTTCTGAAAGTGGTATCACGAATGACTTCGCAAATTTCGGGTCCGACAAAAATT
>JAODLD010000051.1:8515164-8529303 GCA_026781065.1 Mormyrops boulengeri | reverse complement strand
GAAACCTAACCCTGGTGTTATAAATATCATTGCCCCCCCCCCCCCCCAGTTTCTAATTCTTAAAAGTATTAGGGGGTATACAGCTCTGGCATGTTTTCATTTTAGGACTCCCTGGTTTGTAAACCCTTTTTTAGATGCCTGCCAAAGCAGCAGGTTAGTGTATAGCCTGAGGTCTGTCCTGTCCCTGCCCAATCCCCATTGCCCTGAGAAGTGATCCTAAATCCTCTGTGATCCTGCTCCCTGCCCAGCCTTCTATCAGACTGTTCTCAACCCAAGAGACAACAAATCATAAAGAATGGCACATCAAGCAAATGCCCCCTTTTGCACGGCCACGTTTTCACTCAGCAGATATTCTCAAGGATGCCGTTATGGTTTATGCTGTTGAATCCCAAGAGGCAGCAGTGCAAATATGCAGGATGGCTTCCTAACCCTGAAACCCGCCCAAGAGAAATTCTGCTAGGAGGATTTTTCAGAATGTGCAATTACTCACAGTCAGTTACTCAAAGTCAGTGACTAGCAATCAGTTATTCGCAGCCAGCCAATCAGAGCCACAGTCAATTACTCGCAGTAAGGTACTTGCAGTCAGATGTTGCCTCAAGTCCAACTTATTCTACTCCACTGAAAGGTTTGTTGAAGAGCCCCCAGCTTTCCGTCACCAGGGCAGACTGATCACATGTTTACTGACCATACCTCGAGTAGGCATAACTCGAGTAGTTTACCCACCTACTGTAAGTTTCTTAAAATACCAATGGTATTTAAGTTACCTGTCAATCTGCAAAAATTCAAGTTTGGACCACAGTACTTTAGACCTACTCAGAATATATTCTAGCATACAGAGAACAGATACACATAGTAATAAGGCAATAACAGAACGTTTTACATCATTGTTACATTTCTTTAGCTTTTTTCCCCATGGAAATAGCATCTCTGTTTCCTGTGTCTGCCAGATCCATATTATCTCTCACAAGGAAAAACCATGCGGCTCTGTTTAATCGATAAATTCCAAAACATTTTCCCAAGTACTGTGGTGTACATTGTACAAGAATGAAAAAAACGTGAAATAACAATTGGACACATTCACTTTCATAATTAAAAACAAATAACTAACAAAAACACAAACTAAAATTACATAGAGACCTTCAACTGCAAAGGGAGTCCGTAACAAATAAAATATTTGTAATATCAAAAAAAAAGCTTTTCACAGATGAATTTATCCATCCATCCATCCATTATCTTCCGCTTATCTGAGGTCGGGTCGCAGGGGCAGCAGTCTCAGCAGGGAAACCCAGACTTCCCTCTCCCCGGCCACTTCATCCAGCTCTCCTGGGGAATCCCGAGGCGTTCCCAGGCCAGCCGAGAGACGTAGTCTCTCCAGCGTGTCCTGGGTCTTCTCCGGGGCCTCCTCCCAGTGGGACATGCCCGGAACACCTTACCAAGGAGGCGTCCAGGAGGCATCCTAAGCAGAAGCCCAAGCCACCTCATCTGGCTCTTCTCAATGTGGAGGAGCAGCCGCTCTACTCTGAGTCTCTTCCGAATGACCAAGCTCCTCCCCCCATCTCTAAGGGAGAGCCCAGCCACCCTGCAGAGGAAACTCATTTCAGCCACTTGTACTCGCGATTTCGATCTTTCGGTCACTACCCACGGCTCATGACCATAGGTGATGGTAGGAATGTAGATCGACTGGTAAATTGAGAGCTTTGCCTTTTGGCTCAGCTCTTTCTTCACCATGACAGACCGATGCAGCGCCCGCATCACTGCTGACGCCGCATTGATCCGCCTGTTGATCTCCCGTTCCATCCTTCCCTGACTCGTGAAAAAAGACCCCGAGATACTTAAACTTCTCCACTTTGGGAGGGCCCCCTCCCCGACCCGGAGGTAGCACTCCACCCTTTTCCGTCTGAGAACCATTGTCTCGGATTTGGAGGTGCTGATTTTCATCCCAGCTGCTTCACACTCGGCTGCAAACTGTCCCAGTGAGAGCCGAAGGTCATGTTCCGATGAAGCCAACAGAACCACATCATCTGCAAAAAGCAGAGACCTAATCCTGAGGTCACCAAACCAGACACCCTCAATGTCCTGGCTGCGCCTAGAAATTCTGTCCATAAAAACTATGACCAGAATCGGTGACAAAGCGCAGCCCTGTTGGAGTCTTACACAAAATTACTAGCTCAACAAAAAAAAGCATTTTTATTATTTCTTAAATTATATAGGTGTAGATAATAAAAATAGAAATAACTTGACATGCAGGGTGTTGCATTTGCTTCCTGGGACTGACTTTGGGCTCAATATGACACTGTACTGCAGAATCTAAGAGAGATAAAGATGGATGGATGGATAGAGGGATGGATGGATAAACAATGAGCACTTTTCATTTTGTACTGAATGCTCTAGGTCCCACTGGACAAATGCTCATCAAAATAGTGATACACAATTGCACTTGTGTGTCTTATGATTCTTTACTAAAAATATCTCTATAAAGATTTTAATCTTGAACTGAATATAAATATATTTAGAGCAATCTATAAATTCCACTCTGCATGACTATATGAATGTAGGACAACAGGGTATCTGGCCAATCACAAAGCACAGCACCAGCATGGCCAAGCTGAGGGTGAGATCTGCTAGGTAAAACACTCTCACTCTGTCACACACAATATCGCAGTGAGGACTAATCTTCACAGTACATGTGATTTGGTTGAAAGGTCACAGCTCAAGCTGTAAACAGTCAGCTTTCACAGTACTGATTCCTGTATGTCCACACTCCTGTCCTACTTACTCTCACTGAACTTATTATTTGTTAAGATACTCAAAATACAGGGCAGAGTCCCCCTTGAACTCTGAAAAAGGGCACATTTATTCAAGCGTTCTTCAGCCCAGTGGCACCCTTAGTGAGGACTGATAGTTTAATCAACAAAGACGTGCGTCTCCAGTTAACCAAACACAATGACTGATTGATGCAGTTACATTCTTGGGTCACCAGGAGCTGGCATTTAGGCAACACAACGAGAATGAAAACTCTGACAACAAAGGAGACTATACGGATTTGACAGATGTGCTTTCCAGCTAGGATGATATTCTGGTTTATGTTGGTGATGAACAATATTGGGTAGTTTTCCGTTCATTTGCAGGACAATTAAAGCTGTTCCACCTGTAATGTAGAATAAAATAGTAATGGAAAACTGTGTAGTCTACTCATAATCAAGTCACTCCATATTTTTTTATAATAACTCTTTCAGAAAAACATAATTTTGTGAGCATCACTTTCTATAGTCATCAGCTCACCAGGTTGAATAGTCATGCAATTGAAAGCTCAGGAAACATTTCAATGAAATGAGTAACCAATGGAAAATGTTTACGAGTACTTTTGAATGAATTTAAAATTATTTACTATAATATTTTACAAATGACAAATGTGTGATCGGGTGTGAAATTATATCCGTGGGGGGGGTTCAGTCTAGCGTTTGCGTCACTAATCGTTTTCGTCAACAGCTGCCACTGAAACCAACTCATAACACATTATTGTGTTTTTCTTCAGTTGTATGCCACCTAGTGGCAGGTGTTGGTTTGTGCCATCAAATCACAACTGTGAGTTGAACTGTGTTTTATATAGCAGCTTACCACTGCAATCCATAACCATCTACATTTTCAATATAGTCTTACCATTATCCTTTTACTGATGTCCTTGTCTACACAGCAAGAGAATATGACAAGATGGGATAAAGACACAGTGGGATGCAATGACAGAGGACATACCTGGCAGCCTCATTATACAATGCAGCGCCATCTACTGAGGTGTGTACTTTATAACACACACTGCACTGTAAATGTGTTATGGTCTGATTAATCCAAAGTTGAACTTTTTGGCCACAATTCCAAAAAGTATGTTGATGCAAAAACAACACTCTGCATCACCAGAAGAGCACCATACCCACGTTGAAGCATGGTGATGGTAGCAGCATTTTTTGGGGTTGTTTTTCTTCAGCTGGTACTGGAGCTTTAGTCAAGGTGGAGGGAATTATGAACATTTCCAAATACCAGTTAGTTTTGGCCCGAAAACCTTCAGGTGTCTGTAAGAAAGCTGAGGACGAACAGGAATTCAGCAGGACAATGACCCCAAGCATACATCCAAATCAACAAAAGAATGGCTTTACCAGAAGGAAATTAAAGTTTTGGAATGGTCCAGCCAGAGCCCAGACCTAAATCCAACTTAAAACCTGTGGGGCGACCTGAAGGGGGCTGTGCACAGATTTGCCATCTGACAGATTTGGAGTGCTTTTGCATGGAAGAGTGGGCAAATATTGCCAAGTCATGATGCAGCATGCTGATAGACTCCTACCCAGAAAGACTGAATGTTGTAATTAAATCAAAAGGTGCTTGAAGACAGTAGTAGCTTAAGGGTGTGCACACTTATGTAACCAGCTTATTGTACGTTTTTATTTTTATATTTTCCCACTAACAGGTTTGTTTTTCAATTGAATTGTACGGGCTATAGGTCATATTAATGGTGGGAAAAGTATTTAAATGATTTATCATGGTCTAATTTTTTAATCACAAAAACCTAGCATTTTAACAGGGGTGTGTACACTACCCAGACTCCACAAATCTCACTCTGACTAGCAGATCTCAGACTCGCAGAAGCCCTGCATGCTCAGGGGTCCTGCCGGATTGCTACAGCAGTCCTAGGTGACTAAAACCACAATGCTACTGGGTTCAAAACAGCTTACAGCCATCAGACCGGTGTTCTGGAAGTCAAAAAAGCATGACGTACAGGGCAGAGGAGAGCCTGGAACCTGTGCCAGGAAGTCAAAGGCAGGAGGACAGGATGAAGCATTAGTTTACATCACTACTCAACTTATTGAGTACATCACTACTCAACTTATGATGAGATGTACTGTAATATTTACAGACTACAGATAGTTAAGTAAAAAGTTAAATATGCAAAAACAATAAATATATTGTCAATGAAAAATGACTTAGAGGGCCAATATCAGCCAAATCCACATTCTAAAAACAGGCTAAAAGTTACACACAATTTTCTTACAATCATACAAATATAAAGTACATTCACTCCTCATACATAAAAAGGTCAGTATATACATCTACCATCTAGAAAGTATATTTATTATATAATTATGTTTTGCTAAATTACATGATGTTCTTGTTTTGTGATTGAATTTCTTTGAATTAAGACTGAATTCTTCTTCCTGTCATTCCATTTCAAATTCCAATTTGTGAACAGAATGAGCCTCCTCAACCCTGCATCGGACAAGTGGGTACAGAGGTACAGAGAATGAATGGATGGTTGGATGGAATAGGGCAGAATTCATAAAATGTGAATTTTGCACAACCCTGTATTGGTCGTTATGGAGTGCAACACTCTGCAATGTGCGCCATGGATCCAGGTGAAGGATAAAATACCAGCAGCTCATCTTACCTACTTTGCATCCTCCCAGCAGTGCAGTGACCTCCTGGGGGCAGCAGTGTCAGGTGTCTGTAACTAAGCTTCAGATTGGGTGAAAGGAGGATGAGTCATCCTGCTCTGCACGCTAACGATAGATAAGGCAAAGGACATAGCGGGCCCCCATCTTTGGCAGTCCATAGGGGTCGCTCGGAGGGGAATGCTCCTCCCAAGCGTTGATGGAAGGTGTCATTTATTTGTGCATGTAAATTTATTTTATTTAAAATAAGTTTAAAGTTTAAAGTTTAAAGTAAGTTCAGTGATAAGGATCTGAGCCCAATTAGTCATTATTTACTCTTTACTGACATGGTCTGTCTATCACTGAGCTCCATCCTCATCAATGAGTCTTCTAGTGAGTCCCAGTAGACTCTGAAAAGTGACTCCATCAGGACTGCAGGTGTGGAGAGGTTCGATGTCAAGGGCACTGTATTATTCAGCAGCCTGAGCGGGGGGCCCTCACAGCCAAGCTGCCGCCCGGCCTGGGGGAAGGGCTCCACCAGGCTACTACTCGTCCCTATGGAATTAGCAGCAACACATCTAAATGGTCATTCATTACAGAAACAACTTTAATTATCCTCCAAGTGAACAGAAAACTACCCAATATTGTTTATTTCACACATTCTTCGTAAGACTGGGATTCCTAATCCCGGCTCTGGAGGATCAGCTTTGGGTGTTTGTTCAAGCTGAGTTTAATGCATCAAGCAGGACCAAGCTGTTGATTGATTTTTGAGCAGGAGTTGGCGCATGTGGCTTCTGTCACATCGCAGTCCTTCTTTCGGGAGAGTATTTGCAGCATCTTCCATGCACATTCCCTGCATCTGCATCCCTCTTCATGTGAGCTGTAGGCTACTTTGTAAGCGGCTGGACAATAAATGTTCAGAACTCTACTGCCTGTTTACTTGCACACACTAAAACATCTGATCACATTACTCCTATCCTCTGTGTAATAGCCCTTAAAATTTGGAATGCTCTTCCTTACAGTCTTTGTGAGGAAAAATTGATTATCCATTTCAAGCTCCTGTAACAAACACACCCCTTCAATGAATATTGTCTTCTTGTATGTAATGTTTTGTTCAATGTTTTTTTTGTTGAATTGTAAAATGTCCTTGAGTGTAGGAATTATTATTATTGTTATCATTATTATAAATGGGACACGGGATCCCTCAATGAGCAGGAATACATCAAATGTATATATGCATACAACAATTTATATTATTTAAAAAATACACTACGTTCTCCTAAACACGGATAAGCAGTTAAACATTTCATTAGTCATATGTCGAGACATTTGAATTTATATAAAATTTCAATTACTTATGTAGGAAGCCATTGTTATTTTTCCTGAATTACCATATAGATGCTTAATGAATTTGCAAATCACGGTATAAATACTTTACATTTTGTCAATAATTATATGTAGAAAAACAATGGTCCATAATCACTTATTATTATTATTATTGTTGTTGTTATTATTATTATTATTACTATTATTATTATTAAGCTGACCCTCTAAGGAGGGCCGTGTGAAGCCAGAGAACTGCCCCCTGCTCTAGTGTGTGGTTGCATCACTTCATTTTCATGTCCTGGCATGTTTTACTCCGGGTTGTAAATAGCCTCATGTTTGGTAACTTTGTGCAAAATTGCAGTGTATCAAATTGTGTTCCTTGTTTGTTGTTACTGTTGTCCTTTCCTGATCCTCATGTGTCTTCGTTCCCCATGTAAATACCCACCATGTTTCCAATCGACAATCCAATGTGTGACCTCCCTGTTATTTCCCCAATGCGTGTGTATAAAGGCCTGGAAACGCCTTGGTATTCCCCCACTGGAGCTGGAGGAGGTGGATGGTGAAAGGGAGGTCTGGGCATCCCTGCTTAGACTGTTGTCCCCACATAATAATAGCACATAAATGCACCTGATTAATGAAAGTCTAGGCTGATACAGATTCACGTGAAATGTTGAACCTGTTTAACATAGAAGGTGTTATTTCCAGATGCTGAACTGAACAAAATACACCGATCCAGTCTGCTCCACCTCATAGAGGCTGACCGGCTCGTTGGGCCTCACGATATGCCATGTGAACTTGGACTTTGGCAGAACTTGCCCTTATTTGGGAGGGGAAGGTGTGATACTGGGAGGATGGGAAGAGGAGACTCAACAACGCTATGGGATGACATTACACCATAGGGCAGCTTGTACCTCTGATTCTTCAGTGTGAATTCTGGGGGAGCTGCTGACTTAGCAGGTAAAGCGGTGCCACTTTTGGGCGTGTGCAGCCAGTCCCGACACACTGCTGGAAATCTGTGCAGATACCTGCAGGTACAGAAACACGTGTTTCTTAAGATCTGGCACTAGTTTGCTTTTATTATTACTTAATTATAAATGGTGCAATTTGCTATAGAAAAGTATACTATAAATTTCTTGTGATTACTAGTTAATAACAAGCTGTAAATTAGGTGGTTTTGGGATGGTGACCCAAATGTGCAGGGATCACAGTCACTGCCAAAGTTATGTATGATGTGATTAATATTAAACCAAGCGGTTTCTCCTTGCATCTTAAACACCTTCACTGAGTGAAACGGCAATATAGAACTTTGCGATAGGCGAGGGGACCATCTGTAGTAAAACAGTTGGTTTTATGAAAATGTCTGGTTTAGTTGACCAGCTAGGCAGGCCAGGTGAAGCTGACATAATGAATAATTCAAATACCAAAAGCTGATGACATTGCACACGAACAAGTCTGCTGCTTTATTAAGGGGATTCCAGGATGCCTTGAATTAACATGGGTGCTTATATTAAAAGCTGTAGGTCATGCAGCAAAACTTAAACAAAACTGGACCAGTCCATCCTTTTTATAATCCTCTGATCCAGTTGCAATTTCCCTATCAAACACAGGTGGTGTGAATGATGGATGAAAAAAGGTACCCATTTTAAAGCTGTTGATGTGCATTTGGAAGTAGTTTCGTAGTCCTGTAATAAAACCTCATGGTGTTTGGCCGTTCTCTTGTTTATCCAAGATGCAGTACTGGCCCTAGCTGACGTGGTGCTCTAGGCAAGAAGAGAACATGGCTGGAGGATATTGCAGCTCTGGGATGTGCAGGGCTGGTTTTGCAGATGATGACATCCCCCTCTACTGTAGGATGGCCCAGGCTGCAGCTGACATCTGTTAGCACTCCCCCCCCAAACCCGATAGGCTCCTTTTATCATTCTGTTTGCATCCTGAACTGACCAGCATTCCTGGTCTTCATCTCGGGGGGGGTGGTGGTAAGAATGGGATAAAAATACAGCTATGCTGGTGATGAGGCTCAGAAAATGGGGTGTCTTGACCCTGAAATACCCTATCGAGCATAGCATCCTCATCAAGTGGGATGAGGTGCTGAAGATCTGGCAACTCGTGGGGGTGCTGTGTGGCCCAGTGTGTAAAGATTCTGTGTACATGATTGAAAGGTCATTGGTTCAAATTCACCGTTTTGCTGCTGGGCTGCTCATCAGTGTCTTGATGAGTTAATGGGATTCAAGGCTTGTGCAATTGCCTAAGGCTATTGATTAGCAGCATGTACAGCTCTCCATTCAAAATCTCGTGCTGGAAACTTCAAGCATGGAGCACTGGGGAGCAGAGCCTCTCCATATCTTTCGTCGTCCCTGCACCACAACATTACCTTCAACACCATGGCCATGTATGTGGGTATTCAGGCCATGCTGTCCCAGTATGCCCCTGGTCATACCACAGGCATGGTGATGGACTCCTGTTATGATATTACCCACCTGGTGTCCATCTACAAGGGTTATGCCCTGCCACCCACACGGCATCCTATGTCTGGACGTGGCTGACTAACTCATGAAGATCCTGACCTAGAGAGGCTACAGGTTCACCCTGGCCCAGAGGGAACTCATGTTAATGTACCTGAATTCACCTGAATTCTGGTCCACTGAGTAAATCAACATGCTAGGCTATGAACCTACACCTTTCAAAATGCAGATTTAATCACTGGGAATGTTAGACATTGCAGCTGTTTAATGTTCTACACAAAACTAAAATCCTATCTCCTCACTGTGGCGGACACTGGCAAAACTCCTCTAATCCCACCAGCTGCTCACTTTCATACTCGTCCTGGGGCTTATATAAATATTAGACAACCTCTTCAGTATTATATAAATGAATCATTGTATACACCCTGCTGACCACGAGCAAAATAAGGCAAACCCAGATGATACAAATATAAATGTACACATTCAAATGTACAAGATTTTACGGATTTATGCTATATTGAACATTCCTCGCTAGGTAGCGCCGTCGTCGCAGTTATGGCACGGAGGACCATTTAAGGGTTTCAAACAGTAGCTGCTGAAGCGAAAGGAAATGTCGGGGTACACGCGCCGAATGCCGTCACGATGGGCGCGTGAGCGCGATCGGAGCGCCGGTGAACAGTGCGTTTGTTAAAGAACTGCTACTGTACGTCGCTTTACTGCTCCCGTTAATAATGCAAACCATATCGCGCCCGGCGTCTCCGAAGACCGATGGAGGGGTAAATAAATCACACCACACAGTACGTTTTATAGCAAAGCAGGAAAATGTGATATTGCAACACCACGCTAGTTACTGCGCCCCGATAAACAGGCCCACGTGCCCCTCTACTCCCTTTCACACGGCTGCCTCCGCTCTAAGAGCACGCATTAATAGTTTAATAGTTCGGCTATTAAAAATTAAACATCACAATCCATTTTGTTCGCTATTCGATTTTCATGTACAACTGATACAAAACGCAAGGCAACCCACCGAAAATCAGAGAATGGCGTTTTTTCACGATTTTAACTCCATCTATAAGTACAGATGTGATGCATTTAAGTGCTATTTTGCCCCGCGGCAAGCAAACAAGAATCACAAAAGCTTAATGGAGCCACTAGAATTTCAGATTTTTAAAAAGATCTTACCTTATGTTATTAATTTTCCCATACATAATTCTATTGACCATAAAAATGTGTAATTTGCCTCTGACCGGCTAACCCCCAAATAAACCACTTTCATACACCTACATAAGTGGCTCGTTTAATAAAACTTTAGGATACTTAATCCAGTTTTATATTTGTTGACCTGTGAAGTTTTCTCCATGAAGAATATGATGTCATTATATTGATTGATAGATTGTAATAGCAAACACAACTAGAACCTAAACAACCACACTTAAAACGCAAAAAAAAGTGTTCCCGTACATCATAACGCAGCCATTCCCCACAATCAAACCAATTCGAGAGTGAATTAGGGGTTAATCAATTGCTTGATCCGAGGAGATCTTGCGTATTTCTCGTTTAACCAATCCGCATTCAGAATACGTGTTGTAGTCATCGCCGATTGGCCGAGACAGGTAAATGAATAGTCGCCCTTGTCCACGCGACTTGTGGCCCACGTGGGGTCGCCTGTTATTGCGCTATGTCTCCGTGAGCCGCACCCGTCGCTTCTCCACACGCAACATCGGCTGGCTGAGCCGCACTATCATAAGAAATTTAAAAAAAAAAGAGGAGGCCATTCGGCCCTTCAAGCTCGTTTGGGGATCCTATCGCGGATTCGGTTCGTGTTGCTTAAATAATCCTTTCGAGATCACAAAACGACTGCGCTAGATGAGCAGCGCTCTGGTCTTTTCGGAAATCTAAGTGCTATGAAACATCAGTTACACGTCGATTGCATGTTTCCGAATCTGTCGGTTAAACCATCCCCCTAAATGTCGTGGACGTGAACTTTTATTCGCTACCGAATAAAACGTATTCCTATCAGTCTTTTTTACGCATAGTCCCTTAATATGGTTCTTTTTTTGAATGTAAGTCTTTCATCTTAAGGTGGCATTACATCTACTGTTTTAAAATGCACATTAAATCGATATTAACCAGATAAAAACTGTTAATTCTCGAAAGACAAAACGAGAGATTGATGTTAATTAAAACAGACGAGTTAAGAATAATTGAATAATCATGTCATGTTATGTTATTAAACTAGCGCAACGTTAAAATGTCATTGTTGTCATAGAATGTCTACATGCTAATTTAAGTTCCACAATGATGGATCCAGTATACAACCTTATGCGTAACTGGTCCCATGTGTTTGTTATGGAAGTTCCTCAAAATTTGTTTTCTAGAGCAAGACTAAACGGTAGCTGACAAAAATAACAGTGGAGCAGTGACGGTGTTAAACATGTGCACGTCTGACCTGCAGCTAGTGTAACAAATATCGCAGTTTACCGCCTGACGCAACCTTTAGTTCACTTGATCAAATGAATAGGCTTTAACGTTGATATAAATTTTACTTTACTTAGAGAGCAGTCAATCATAACGACTCACAAGTTTCTTGGAGTTACGTTGCAATTCTTGTATTTCAGATGAACAAAAAGCAAATCTGGCAAACGTTGCCTGCTTTCCAGCTCTGTATGGTGAGGCCCAGGTAACTGCAGCTCCCATAATCTTACAGGTTAATCAAATCTCAAAAATTGCAACAAGGAAAAATACTTGCAGGCCCGTTTATATGTTTCTCTATGACTACCCTCTTTTGAAGTCAGTCGCTGGTATTTCACAATGGAGAGAAAAAATGGGATGTTATATGTGTTATTTTCATTTTGTTTTTTAAACTTTTATTTCACTCTTCAAATGTTTTCAGATTCAAACACATTAGACGTAGTTTCTGGGTGAAAATTACATGACCACTTATATTTAAAAAAAATGGAAAAAAAGACTTTAATTCTGGCCATATTTATTAGGTGTGACCACCTGCAAAATCGGACAAACCAAAGACAAGAATGCATGTTAATTCTCTGGGGCCTAGGGGTAGGGAACACACTTTCATTGACTGGGGCATCATCACACATTTCTTCAAATATCATAAACTTAATTCATGGCAAATAAATTATTTCTTCTATATTTGTTTCTCCATTACACTCATCTTTATTTTAATGTATACTGTAAATGTCAGATTTTTGTAATTTGACATCAAAGATGTCATTGCAAAATGCAGTTTGGAACACTTGCAGAAACGTTATAAAAGTACATAGTAATCAATGGTGGCAGTTAGTTTTGATCCCAGATATCTGATCACCAAAGTCTTGGCTACATGAAGATGACTAAATGGTGTAGTTGCAACATTCAGTTGGATAAATAAATAGCGGCCCTTTTATGGCGCTGATGGGGATGTATCTGGATCGCGTTTCACCGTTGCGTTGCTCATCAGATTACCATGCAAATGTGATTTCAATATGCGGAAATGCGGCTGTTCAGGATGCGAATAGCGATCTTCACGTGAGGGCGGTACTATACACCCCTGATGCAGGTAAAACAAAGAAAGGTGACATGGTGAACTTTTTTGCCGATTTAACCTAATTTTAAAAACTTTAATACTTCCGACAATGGACGTTTTGAAAAGAAGACAGATTACGGATTTAGCTTGTATAACCGGCCCGAACCCCCACCAAGCAAGCCTGAGGCGACAGTGGCAAGGCAAAACTCCCTCTAGCAGGAAGAAACCTTGAGAGGAACCTAGACTCGGAAGGGGACCCCATCCTCCTCTGGGTGACCGGGGAGCATGAAATTGTATTCACATACAATTTCCAGTCCATATAGTTTAAAAGTCCCAGTTGGTTCCATGTAATTATCTCCAAGGAGTCCAGGTGAGGGTTCAAGCAGTGTAGTGTCAGCTTGGGATCAGCTCGGAAATGAAAAGATGGGGAAGAGAGTTATTGCCCTACACACTAAAGTAACTGGCAGCCTAGCTAAAAGAGAGACCTGGAAGGAAGCACAGACATGAGAGTTTCCAGGGGTTTTGGCGTCAAGCCAAACTACCATCAACAACTATAATCATCACGAGAGTGGCAGGGCGACAGCACCAGTCCCCCCTTTCACCTTTAATCTCAAATAACCATATACCTCCAGATCTCCCATTTACCTTAGAAAAGGTGGTTTTAATATCCAAAAGACTGACTAAAGAGGTACATCTTAAGCCTTGAAAGCAGAGATTGCTTCTGAGTTCCGAACACTAATAGGAAGTTTATTCCATAACTGTTGTGCTTTATAAGCAAATGCTCCTCCCCCAAAAGTAACGTTCTTTGTTCTGGGTATGAATAGAAGACCTGCATGCGATTGAAGCATATGAGTCAGAATGTAGTTGCAAATGAGGTCACTCACATACTGCGGTGCAAGACCATTTACAGCTTTATAAGTTAAGAGTAGTATTTTGTAGTCAACACGAAATCTAACTGGCAGCCAGTGGAGTGAAGATAAAATTGGGGTAATATTATCATATTTTTTACTTTTGGTGAGGACTCTGGCTGCTGCATTCTGGACTAGCTGGAGTTTGTTTAATGACCTATTTGACCAACTGGAGAATAAGACATTACAGTAATCGAGCCTGGAGGTTATAAATGCATGAACCATTTTCTCTGCATCTTGAAAGGATAACATGTTTCTTAATTTGGCAATATTACGCAGGTGAAAGAAGGCAGTACGGCTAATGTTAGAAGCATGTACATCAAGCGAAAGATCAGAATCTAGAATAACACTAAGGTTTTTAACAACAATACATGGTGCAATAGATTGTCCATCCAGATTGACTATGATGTCAGATGGTCAGATGTTTGAGGAGAGGTTAGCTGAGCTGAATCTGTTTAGCCTCGAGCAAAGGAGACTAAGGGGGGACATGATCCAGGTAT
>JAODLD010000051.1:8482814-8499957 GCA_026781065.1 Mormyrops boulengeri | reverse complement strand
TTCTCCCCAAACGAGCTTGATGGGCCGAATGGCCTCCTCTCGTTTGTAAATTTCTTATGTTCTTATGTTCTAACTGTCAACTGATCACCACCTGCTGGTGAGTTGGATACTGAGGGTGTGCTGGGAGTGTTTGGTCCCTGTCTGGGAGATCTTCAACTTATACCTCCAGAAGAACTTCTCTTCTCTCCCAAGGGAGTCAGGGGACATGGAGGCTGAATGGGCCATGTTCCATTTGCTGAGGCAGCAATGTGGACCTGTGGTCGTAACGTTGTTGGCGCCAGTCGTGGCGGCATCATCATAGCAGAACCCCGAACCCAGTGGTGGACACAGCAGTAAAGGGAGCTGTCAGGCTGAAGGAGGGCTTCAGGGCTTGGTTAGCTTATAGGACTCTGGAAGTACTGGACAGGTACTGGCAGGCCAAGCAGGAAGCGGCTCGGGTGGTTGCTGAGGCAAAAACTCGAATGCGGGAGGAGTTTGGTGAGGCTATGGAAAAGGACCTTTGGTCGACTTTTGGTCAAACTGTTGACCTCAACTGGGTATATAGTTGGGCGGTGGAAGGAATATTTCGAGGATCTCCTAAATCCTACTGACATCCTACCTCAGAGGCAGTAGAGCTGGAAGACTCAGGGGAGGACTTTCCCATCTCTGGGGCTGAGGTCACTGAAGTAGTCAAACAACTACTTGGTGGTAGGGCTTTGCCCCGAGTTCTTGAAAGCTCCTGACGTTGTTAGGCTGTCTTGGCTGACACACCTCTTCAATATTGCGTGCACGACAGGGACAGTGCCTTTGGATTGGCAGACTGCGGTGGTGGTCCCAATGTTTAAGACAGGGGACCAGAAGATGTGTTCCAACTTTAGGGGGATCACACTCCTCAGCCTCTCTGGGAAGGTCTATGCCAGGGTACTGGAGACGAGGGTCTGTCTGTTGGTCGAGTCTCGGATCCAGGAGGAACAATGTGGATCCTGAACACAGAACATTGGACCATCTCTTTAGTTAATCTAGGTGAAAGTGGACTTGGGGCCAACAACTGACACCCCTGCACCACACCACTGCATCCTCTGGAGAAATTCAATGTTCAAAGGTACAACAGCAATGACCCTCTCACCTGTAGTTTCACTAGAATTTTTTAAAGAAATTGCAAGGTTAAGAATTAACAGGGAAGAGAGAGATTACATTGTGCTGTCAGTGAGTCATGAGGGAAGAGAAGCTGCTGACGCGGAGTGAAGCTTTCCTAGCCATGGCATGAGATGGGGAAGGCAACGAGCAAGGATTTCAGTGGCGAACGCCTACTAGAGCGTAACTCCGCAAACACAAAAGAAGGCTGAGATTCTGACAAACACGGTCATCCCCATGGAGCACACTCATAAACTGGCTGAGTAAACACCCATTTATGCTAGCTGAGGCAATTCCTGCAGAAAATGACTAATGGATGTCTGTCCCCTGCCCCCAAACAAAGGCACTCTGGGCCCAAGGAGACAGGGCTTTGACCAGTATTATAGCCGATCCAGCTGACACCCACCAGCATAATAGAGACCTCCAATTAGAGACCTCCATTAGTGAGGAAGATAGGGGGACGTGAGAGTGCAAACATGGCATGATCAGGCAGGGTCTGAAGTGCAGCAGAGAGGAGATGAGGACAAGGGCCACAGAGAGGGGAAAGCAAACAGGCGATAAACAAGGCATTAACCGTCACAAACAATGGGTCGTGGACACAGGCACAAATTTCAATAGCCAACACTGATGAAAAAATAGGTTTTTGGCAGAGCGTGCCCACCGCACCCCCCGTGTCAGTAATTTGAACAGAAAAATCAGTCCTCCTTGTCTGTCACACTTTCTGCATATACTATGAATGCGATTTCAACAGAAGATTAATGTTTTTTTTTTATTTTATACAGTTAAAGCCAAAGTCCAACAGCAGGTTTTCTCATATTTATTCATAAGCCATCTGTAAAAATCTTAATACTAAAATGTTTTTACATGGTTTGATGTTCATAAACTCCATTTTTCTGCAAAATGCCTACCCCAAAATCAAAACACACTTTACATATTTACAATTCTTTACAATATTGAAACAATTAGAAAACACTTTAAATTCAAGAAAAAAAAACAACAAAACAATAGGAATATAATTAAAAACTTTATTTAATTTGTGTTAAAATATTATAATATTTGCCAAGTAACTCTGAAAAATAATTTTAGGAATATGTTTGAAATCTTTCATTTCCTTACTGTTGCTGATAATGGATTTAAATAAAGTCGGGTGAAAGGACAGACGGTCCTGCGTCCTCCTCACCACTCACCATGACCTGTCAGCTGCTGTACAATGCTCAACATCTATTCAGTTACATCCTAGTAGTATTGCACCCGTGTCATACAACGGTGACCTGTCGATTAAGCATGACATCGCATTAGTCCTACACCCCCCAGCACCTATGTCCAGTCAAGCTGGCTGAGGAAAACTCGTTTTTCTTTCCATTCTTCAAAATCTGACTATTTGGCCTTCATTTAAAGTTGTGAGGAAATGTAAAATGACTGGGATCCATATGCTTTTAATGATCAACGGAACCCCCCAAGTCTATATATGAGGCAAAAACAAGCTGACATGACAGAAACAGCCCTCAGACGACTGCCATATGTGTACGAGTGATACCTGCATGTGGGTGCTCACACACAGGCTCTGGCATGTCATTGGATTTCAAAGCTATATGGTTAATTTCCTACTGTGTGAACTCAAATTGTTCCCTGGCCACATTTTGTGCAGAGGACAGAAAAAAAGACAAACAGGCATTTTTATACATGACAAAGTAAAAAAAGTTGTTATATACAACACCAGTTCGGACCAAGTGATGCTTCACAGTAATTCCTATATCTTGGATTAACAGTTGGGATCAATAAAAATATGAGAAAAGGCTTAATGATCCACATTTGCCATCTGTAAGTACATGAGTCCCTGTTATAAGTACATAGCAATTCAAGCATTCAACATCAAGTTAAAAAAATAAGGAACTCTATAAAAATAACATAATTTCTTTAAATCTTTCCCTTTCAAACAAACCGGACAAAGCAGTAAGTGTGGTAGGACATCGGTTTATTGTCAGTCATTAACAATAATTTAACCAAACCGTAAGAAACGGGGCGGGGAGGGTTGATTGTGCCCAATGATGTCACTTCCTGCCAAGGAGCAGCAAGGCAAATTCACTGCCAAATTACAGACTAGCAAAGGGTCTGCTGACCACACTACTAACAGCCATTAAGAACGCCGATCCAGTGTCATTTCAATAAATAAATGTCCTCTGCGCCATCACCTAAGAGTTCAGTCTATTACATTAGAAAGTAACATTTTATATTGTACTACACCAAATTCTCTATAAAGTTACTGACTTTGCAGCTACATTGGCAATAAATAAAGATGAGTAATAGTTAAAATACTGATCGAATAACTCAATATATTTGGCAAAAACAAAAACGACAGTTACAACAAAAAACATCGCTTTGATTGTTTAAGCCTATCAAATAGGCAACTTCTTTACTATTCTAAATATTAATTTTAACTTCCTCTTAATGATTGTGCTTCACAGGCCATCAATTTCCCACATGGTGCATGCAGAGTTGCAATGCTAACCTGAAGACAATACAGTACTGCAATGCTAACTCTGCTCAGAAGCTAACATAGTGCTCCAATGCTACCCATGGTCAGAGTCTGACATAATGCTGCTATGCTAACTTTAATCAGAAGCTAACAAAGCGCAGCAATGCTAACTCTGTTCAGAGGCCAACACAGTGCTGCAATGCTAACCCTGCTCAGAGGCCAACACAGTGCTGCAATGCTAACCCTGCTCAGAGGCCAACACAGTGCTGCAATGCTAACCCTATTCAGAAGCTAAGAAGGTGCAGCAATGCTAACCCTATTCAGAAGCTAAGAAGGTGCAGCAATGCTAACCCTGCTCAAAGGCCAACGCAGTGCTGCAATGCTAACCCTGCTCAGAAGTCAACAGTGTGTTGTGATGCTAACCCAGCTCAGAGGCTAATACAGTGCTGCTATGCTAACGCTGCTCAGAAGCCACATTCTCAGAGTGGTGCACAATAGCTGCATGTTCCTCTGAGACCAGCAATCCGCAGAGTTACAATTGCCCACATCCAGTAAACCATCTAACAGTTCAGAAGTGTGCCTGTCTCTGAAGGGTACAATGATGAGAGGCTCATGGATTTCTGTGAGATGTGAAAAAGAATGGCAGGCACCAGCAATAACAGTACAGATATCAAAGGTATTATGGAGCAAAGTGGTAAAAAGGAAACTAGACTCACTGAGCCGTTCACATTTCAACTGGCCAAGGGGCCAGGATATTATGGGATGCCCCTCCAACCTTTGACACATGCTGTTCCAGGAACAATGCATCAGATGGACCACCTGGTTGATTGGTTTTGGCAACAGCAGTGGTCATTGTTTGGCTGGTCTAACTAGCCAGCGTGGTGGTGGTGGTGCGGGGGGTGGGGTTGAGGGGTTTGGGGGGTGTCATTTTTAAAATTAAAACAAATAAAACAAAGTCACAACCCATTCAAGTCTCATAACCAATATTCAGTTACCTTACAAAGGAATACATCTGACAGCACGAAAGAAATAAAATCTCTCTATTGTGTTTGTGTGTGTGTGTACGTGCATGTACACAGTATATATGGACGTATACATAAAAGCTTTTATATACATACAGACATTAAGAAGAGAATTGCTCTGTACAACCCACCCACGCACACACACACACACACGCACGCATGCACGCACAGCCTGAATCAGATCAGGCAAGAGGTACTGAAGTATGGCTTGATAGGATAACCATTCCATTATGTATACAGTATGTATCTGTGTGTACATGTACAGAAGTATCTTTATATATCTATGTAAATGCACGTTAAAAACGTCCCTGGAATTATCAGAATGAGGTCTGCAGGTCTCCCGTACATTACACTTCCCAGCTGAGGATGCACCTTGGACCAGGCTATGCCACATGGCAGCTGTGCTCTATCTTCCCCACGTCAAACGCGTGTCATAAAAGGAGGGGTCAATGATGCTAATGTCAGAGAGATCACACCACTACTCCCTCACTCCAATCAGCTACTGTCCTCGGTAGATACCAGGGAGGGGCAGCGCGCCTGATTGGCGGTCCTGCCCTCAGAGATGTTGGTCTGCAGCAGTTTATTTCTTTTTGTCAAACTACACTCGTGGAGCTGCCCACCCAGGTGGGCACAATCCTGTGCAAACTGTGTAGTGCGGTGGGGCTACTGGGTGTATCCATGTTATCTCTTAATGTAGTGGCGGCTGGCCACTCGCATGTTTCCAAGTGTCAAACAGTCGTGTGTTTTCTCTGTCTCAGAAG
The DNA here is from genome assembly GCA_026781065.1 of Mormyrops boulengeri. Lineage (NCBI taxonomy): Eukaryota > Metazoa > Chordata > Actinopteri > Osteoglossiformes > Mormyridae > Mormyrops > Mormyrops boulengeri. The sequence goes on along the minus strand of JAODLD010000051.1, from coordinate 8,494,585 downwards.
AGCTGGGTGACACTGCAGTTACACTTCATGCCCTTCGGGGGCCTGAGGGCTCCTCAGCAGTATCTTGAAGTAGATCCAGGGCTAGCACAGGATGGACAGGCCCTCCGCAGTAAAGAGCTGGCCGCTAGCCGGGTCATAAGTCCCAGCCAGGTAGTAGAGGTCCTGGCTGCTACCAGTGGGCTTCCTAATACGGCTCAGCTGCTCGTACTCTTCCCGGCTCACCACCTGGCACTTGTGGGAGATTGTCTGGACATCATTCTCATCTTCATGGGAGGACTGGTACAGGGCATGCTGGGAAACATGAAGGAAGACAGTAAATGTGACCAGCACTATGCATTAACCACAAAGAATCAAATGTGAGTGGAAGACGTACTTGGAATTCAGCCCAAAGACGTTAAAGTCTCACTGATTATGAATATTCAGTACGTCTGCTTTGCCACAACCAGCAGGGTGCAACATCAGAGACTGAATATTCAATGTGTAGTACTGCTAGCCGGCCAGCCTGATTTTACGACAAAAAAGAGCTTCACGAACGCAAGCCAAAGCGGTTTCCCTCAAAACTCCTACCTATGGCAGGCAGAGGATACCCTATGATCTTACCCTCACTTCCTTTCTGCCCCGCAAAGTAATACTGCTTCAGAAAATCTGAACATCTGGCAATGGCAACACATAGCTCACACTGTAGATAACAGCTCTCAAAGTGAAGATGTTTTTAGCTTTCACTTCGGTAAATCCTGAGTTTTGATTACTCATATAACACTTGATGAACATGTTTAATTCAGTTCCTACGGCTGCTGGAAAAGCCTGTAAAATAAGAAGCATGTCAGTGCTGATTGCCCTTGAGCTATGAACCCTACCTTGCCATCACGGTGTTGCTTGCCCAGCTTTGTCTCCTCAGGATGGTAGAACCACTTCACCTTCACCACCATACTGTTGCTCCAGGACTCCCAAAAGCTCTCGATGCGGCCCACATAGGGCAGGTGTGGGCGGCCGGCCGAGAGGAATACCGCACAGTCCCCGATGCAAACAGTCTCTCGTCCGCGCACAACAGCTTTATAAAACAGCTTGCGTGCTTTACCCTTCATGCCCCTCCTCTGCCAAACACAGACCAAACAGTCAAACAATTGTGAAACACATGACACATGACTATCATACTAATGACCTATTTGCCCTACAGACTAAAACAGGATTAATGTACTTAGTGAATTCATTAACAGTTATGACGAGACCACACCTGTGTGGGGTTTCCAGACCATTTCCAAAGCTGGTGTGCTGGCAGAAAAGCTGAGACCTTGGGCTGGTTATTCACCGCCTGGAACTTCTGTCTCTTAGCCAGATCCTTTGGATTCTTAGGGGCTGAGTCTGGACACTCCTTTCGTTTGAGTGCCTTGCTGTTCGCACTGTTCTCGTTCTCGCCCTTTGTGCCAGCAACCGCCATGGTCTTGGTGACAAAGGACCCCTGAGTTGGCCCAGAAGCTGGTTCTGTGGGTTGCAGGAGGGGCCGATGGGTGGAGAGGCAGCCCTGCAGCAGCAGTGCAGAGCCTTCCTCATCCTCTGAGCTGTAGGATGAATCATTGTCCGAGGAGCAGAGGCTGGAGCTGGACAGGGAGCCAGAACTGGAGGAACTAGAGGAACCAGAGGAGGAAGATGAGACTGAGAGACGGGAGAGGAAGCTTCCAGCTGTTCTGAGGCCCCCAGAGGCAGTAGCCATGGGGGCTCCCCTCTCATCATCATCCTCTTCCTCGTCCATGTCAGAGTAGGAACTAGGACAGTCACTATGACAGTTCATGCCAAAGTCAGCATAATCAGCTAAGACCAAGGATGGTGTAGGTTTCTGCAGGTGGGACACCCCTTTGAGCAGGAGATCTGCTCGAATGCCGTCCGCCTTCTTGTTGCCTTTGACGAGCAGAGCAGGGTGAGAATAGCCAATTGTCTGGGCCATGGCAGCCACCCCTTTTGTGTCAAAGCCTTTGTCCAGCTGACCTCCATGCCCTGTAGATCCTCGCAGCAGTAAGGCTTTGCTGTTCTTTGTCTTGGGAGAGGTTACCCCCTCATGGTCAAGTTTGACAAGAAACTCTGCCTTCCGGCCCTGCATGCCCCCACCTTCACCTGGCCTCCTGCCCCGACCGCAGAGGGAGCTTCTGGAACTGACAGACATCACAGATGGCTGCTTTCCAAAAGAAGAGTAACCATTAGCAATGCTACTGAAGGAGTCCACAGCGAAGGAGCTCCGGAAGATTCCTTTAGCTGGGGCAGCTGTAGAGGATGAGAGTGAAAAGGCTTCAACCTCCTTCCTCTTGAAGGGTTTCCTGGGGCTCCCGTTAACCTGGAAGAGATTGTTTATAGCCTTCTTCTTGGGCACCAGGACCGCTGGCCAGCTGAGCATGGGGTCGGCAGTCTTATTCATTCTGGTCACCAAGGAATTCTTTGTTGTTGAACCTTTTGGTCTGCCTGTTAGCACACAAATGATGTTAATGAAAATATGCTCCTTATTTTTTAATGAAACGACTTAATGACACACAAACTGTCACAACACCTTGGTAGCAACCAACAGCAGCCCCAAGAATGTCAATCTGCCCTCTAAGACACATTCACCCTATTTTCATATCTTTGCTGTTGGCCCTTCAAGAAGATCCATCCACTCCCATTTTCCCCCAATTAATTCATGCATTGTCTAACTGGACCTGCATTGTCTAACTGGTTTCCAAGAGTGGTTCTACCTGGCTTGGCCTTGGTGATGGCCTTGCTGTCCTTCACAGTATCCATTTTGCTTGGTTTCTCAGATGCCATTTGAGACAGAGGTGCCTTCTCCAATGTGGAGCTCCTTCGTCCTCTCTGTCCAGCACAGGCCACCAGGGTAGGTGGCTCAACGCTTGCGGGTGCTAATGGAATAATAGTGGGGCTGAATGAGTTGAGCTAGCTATTCATAGGCTAACATTTACTTGTGACTATAGAGAACTAGAAAAGCTGATGGCTGACACTACTCTACTTTTCAGTTCACATGGTAATAGTGAATTATGGATTACTTACAGTGGATCTGATAGTCAGGGGGGAGGAAGCGAATATTGGGCAGAGAGATCCGCCCCCGATCTCCATCGTCAAACTCCACCATAACACCACCTGCCTTCCCATTTTCATAAGTGCCTCCTACAGGAACAGGAAGGAAAACAAATAAGAATGCTTGTTTTCATCAGTAGTACCAAATTGACATGAATGATGTGGTACTGACTTTTACGGAGATGTACTTAAATACACCGAGTGTATGAGTAGAGTTCAGCCTCCTGCCCCGCTCACCTCGGCTAACATATCCGGGGTAGAGGCACCGTGAGCGCTCGCTCCAGTACGCGCACACCCGCTGGCCCGAGGTTAGCACTGCCTCGCTCCCAGGCTGCACATCTAGGACCTGTCCGAGACACACACACACACACACACACACACACACACACACACACACACGCGCACACACGCACACACGCACACACACACAGAGCTTCAGTCACTTGATGTGTTACCAAAGTACCTAAACAGAAAACAGAAGCGGCGGGATCCATTGTGTAAATGATCGTTATCTGTGTCAGTCAACATGGGCAGGTGAAAGAAAAATCTACCGAAAAATATAAGTGATCAGTGCTCAGACAGGAAATTCCTCAGCCATGGGTGCGTGGTCTCCTCCATGACCTCACCTACGCTAGAAGGGAGATTGTGGACACACATGTACACACGCTTTCTCACGATACCATATCACCAGGCTGACATTTCAGTCTCAGTCAAAGCTGACAGGCACAAAACAGGCTAATGTTGCTAATCCTGGCTCGTGAGCCAGAGCGTATTACGCTGACCACCTGCTGCCTGCTTTGCACTTCAGGCCTTAGCCAGGAAGGGAGACTTGCTGGAACTTGCAGGTAAACGGGTGTTTGGAAACGCCTACTTGGACTTTTAGCCCAGTTAAATGATGCATTGGAGACTTATTAATGCTTATTAAAAGAAACATTTGCAAGAAGGATCAGTGTATTTGTATAACACCAAAGAAGGAAGATACAGCTTTTGAAAGGCTATATGGGTGACTGTATGTCTGCTCATGTGAGGTAAAGAGAGAAGGGAGGAGGGAGAGAGAGAGAAGCCTCAATGGGCTTCTGTGTGTATCTGAGCAGCAGGACATCTGTCACACTGTCACATTCATTTTCCCTCAGTCTCTCTCTCTCTACTCTCTGCCTCTCCTTGTTTCTATCCCTCCCTCTCTCCCACTTTCGCTGTCCTCCTCTTCATTTCTTTCTGCCTCATTCTCTTTTTCTCCCTCCCTCTCCCCGTTTCACTGTCCCCCTCACCATTTTTCTCCCTGCCCCCCTCTCTGTCCACCTCTCCCTGTATTTGTTTCTCTTCGTCTCTTCCCTTTCCTTTCCCTCCTTTCTGTCTTCCTCTCCCCCCTTTGCCCTTTCACTGTCTTCATCTCTGCTCCTCTTTCTACCTTCCTCCTTTTTTGTTCCTCCCCTGTTGCCCTTTCATTGTTCTCCATTTCTCTTTCTACCTCTCCCCGCTTTTCTCCCTCCCACTCTCATCCCTCCCTCTCTCCTCTGCCCTCCTTCATAGTTTGGTCCTCTCCCACACTTCTACTCCCCAATTCTTCCCCACTACCTCTCCAGCCCAGACAACCACTACCTGACTGCCTTGGTTCAACTTTTCCAGACTCCCTGCTGCTGGCCCAATCAGACACTCCCGCATGGCTGTAGTTGCGTGTAGCCACCCCCCCCCCCCCACAACCAGCCTCACACCTCCTGCTGCTGGTCTCCTCCCCTGGGAGCCAATGGTGGGGCAGAGCTTGGGTCAGCTGAGGTGGCATGCCTCTCAATCCCCTCATTCCTGCAGTGCCCTTTTTAAAATGTTTACACTGAATGGATCAGCACGTCTGCACCGTGATGCATGAGAAATGGTGGTGTCGTCATGCTGTCGGCAGCCTCACACCTCCTGCTGCTGGTCCTCTCCCCTGGGAGCCAATGGTGGGGCAGAGCTGGGGTCGGCTGAGGAGGCGTGCCTCTCAATCCCCTCATTCCTGCACTGCCCTTTTTAAAATGTTTACACTGAGTGGATCAGCACGTCTGCACTGTGATTCGTGACAAATTGTGCTGTCACCCGCGGCTCTGTTGTCATGCCGTTGGGGTGAGAAATTCTAAGCGGTCGCAGTTGAGGGAGGAACGCTGTCACTGGAGGTGGTGGCATCACTGTGCCAGACCTGACAAAGGTCACTTGCCATGCAGCTGGGGCTGTGCACTCTGCACGGAGTGTGTGACCAGCAACTGAACATGGCAGATACTGTCTGAAAATCACTACAATCCTAAGGTAGAGCGTCAAGCTCTGGGCAACAGAGAGAGTCCAGAAGGCTAAACTCACAGCTTCCTGTAAGAGCTGCTCCAAGGAGTAGATCTTCTGCCGGCTTCTTCGCTCACCGTCAATGGTGATGCTGTAGCTGGGATAACACAGAGCAGAAAGGGCTTGTTTTGTGTGTTTTCACAGCCTGTTCCCCACTCAGCACCCCTACCCCTAAGGAGGGGAAAGCCAGGCCCCTTGAAGCAGGGTGACAGAGCAGACAGCTTTTCATCAGAAATACATCACTCACTTCCTGTGAAACTCTGGGCAAAAACTGGAGTATGAGTTCTTCCTAAATGCCACTGTTTGACCAGGGTGACCACTGGCCTGAGAAGGATGGGGATGGCGCATGTGGCCACACTGCCTACCACTCACATGTCAGGTAGCTCCAGCGTGTGGATGCGAGCGGCATACAGGAGCTCATCTTCAGAGATCAGGACCTTCAAACCATCCACGAGCAGCTCTTTGGTCAGGACACAGCTGGGGAGGGCTGCAGAACACACACACACACACACACACATACACAATGAAGAGGGTGGCTCCTGCTAGCCCTTCCCAGGAAACATTTGTGTACACATGAAGTACTAGGCCATACCCGGTGTGCTCCTGGTCACATGACTCGTGTGCCCTGGCTGGCTTCCGTCCTCACCACTGTCTGAGAAGCTGCTGTCCTCATCCATTTGAAAGCCTTCGTTGACCGCAAAGCTCTCCAACAGCCGACTCACCGCACGACCTTTGGACTAGATAAAGTGACAGGAAGTCTATTTCATCATGTCACTCACAGTCTGACTGGCTGGATTGTGCTTGGGTGACAGCCTTAGGCATGCCATGTAAACTGGGGCACCCTTCAGCATTTATAATGCACTCTGAGTGTCTGTGATACACACCAGTGTGCTGTGGGTGCGGGGCGGACGAGTCCCATGAGCCCTGATGAATACTGATTATGCAAATGAGTGGCCCTCTCCGGCCTGTCCCAATTACCTTTCTGGTTGGCACTTGCTGTGTCACACTCTTGCGTGTTGCCCTCTTCAGCCTCTCACTGATGACCGCAGGCGAACCCCTGTCCCCTTGCTTCCCCCACATCGCCTGCTGGTGGCGAGGCCTGGAGCCCCGGACTCTCCTTGGCCTCCCCTCCTCCTTGTCCTCGGCTGGCTTCCTGGGGGGAGCCAGGGGCCTGGAGGGGACCTTCTTCTTCACCTTCACCTGACCTTCGACGCAGGAAAGGCTTAGGGATCCTGTGGTCGAAATTTGTGTGTCAAAGAGTGAAGTGTAAAACAGCACAGACATGTGCAAGCTCCAGCATGCAGCTGTACCGCTGAGGCCTTGTCGCTCCTTCTTGTACTTCGCTTTCTGATTGGCTTCTAACTTTACAATGGATGAGGGGGAGGGGCCAGTCACCACCAAGCTGGCTGAGCCGTCTCTGGGATGCAAGACATCATCTGCATCCTCACTGTCATAACTACCATCATCTTCCTCTGAGTAGGGGAAAAACACTGTATCAACGATGACCCACATTCTACAATACACCCGAGAAAAGTAAAGTATTAAAATGAAACAGATATTAAACAGGCAGAAGTGTAAAAGTGAATGTGGATGCTGGTGACTGCGGAGGCCGAGCAGAGAAGTGTGCTTGTGTTCATGCAGATTTACAGCTTGGCGGAGAGGTGAAGCCAGTAAGAAAAATCACACAACGATCAAACAATAATGGAAGCAATTCCCGGCTGCTTCTCCTGCCAAAGCTAATTCACTGGGTTTTAACCACCCAACTTCAGGCCAAGAAAAATTAACTTGCAGCCGTTAGCGAACAAAGGGAGCTCAGCACCCCCCCCCTTCCCCCCCGTTCTGGCAGCTGTCTGCAGCAGTGCGGGGTGTCAATGCCGTGCTGACAGACCAGTCATTTACAAGACAGGCACTGGCCCCCCGCAGCAAGGGGTATTGCTTTCAGGACCATTAACATATCAGCGACAGAGACGGCCACCAGTGCTTCACGGGCAGCTCTTGGGAGGGGGGGATAGCCCCTCCTCTGCGTCACACATGGCCACGGTGAATGTGATGAAGCCGGACCAGCCCATCAGGGGGGATTCCATTCGGAGGAGTCATTGTAATCTCAAGTGTTTTTGCATAGACAGAGACAGATTAAGATGTTGGACGTTGTTAAGTTTTGTGCCCGGTTGGGGGAGGGAGGGACTCAGTGCTTACCTGTGTCACTGTGTTCATCTGAGTCATTGCTAGACCTGGCTGTGCTAAGTAATGGGTGGCCCCCCGGGGTGAACCTGTGGCCCAAGGCTAGAGAGCCCCCCTGTGATGCTTTGGTCTTCGGCTTCTGCTGGGACACCCCATGGACCAGCTTGGAGCTAAGCGTCGCTGCCCGAGCCCCGGGCTTGTAGCATCGTGCCTTAATCTGGGCGAGAACAAGGGGATGGTGACACAACAGAATATTCTGGAAATGGTACTCCCCCTAACAAGTGACAGCAGGGCCCTGGAACACCGACCTGTGTGGCACTGAGCCGCTCAAAACTCTGGTTGGACAGCTTCTTCTTTTTGAGGTGCACCTCTCCACAGCCAATCAGGATCTCTGGCTGCAGACTGAGCCCCCCCCCCTGAGACCTGAGAGGGGCAGCAGAGGGAGGTGTTGAGCAGAATAGATCAGCTGACAAACTAATTAATAAAAAATGGGAAGAAACAGAGAGGCCATATCAATCCTAAAAAACTTTCTTCTCCTTCGATGGCAGAGGTCTGCATATTGCAATCATCTGGGTCTGCTAGTGGCCTGTGGGCTTTGAGTCACACTGCTAGGCAATTTGTCTATGTGACTGAGTATACTGTAAATCTGCCTGCTTACATCACTTCCTGCACAGGCATGTTCAAAGAGGGGGATCTACTGCCAAGTCCCCAGAAACAGGGGGTTTGATTGATCGGTGGGTGGCAGTGGCATGTGACTGTGCATAGCCAGTGGGCAGCCCTCACCCTCATTAATGCAGCCTGACAGCACTGCTCCCTATCCAGTCTGGCCTTGTGGCCGGTGAGTGACACAGAGTAACTAATCAAACAGAATTGCACCGGGGAAGAGGTGGGGATACTTTTAGGTGGTATTCCATGTGCCTTGCAGTGGCCATTCCAAAACTCCATCAGTGTTGGTACACATCCCTACAGCCAGCAGAGTGCGATGCTCAGTCCGGCACATGCAGTGGGACAAGCACACTCTGCTCCTAAAGGCTCTCCCCAAAGGCCTGGGGTGGCTGGCTGCTTGATGCTTGACACTCTACAGGGACACACACAATACTCCTAAAGGTCCCTCCTCAAAGGCCTTGGGGGGGGGGGGGGGGGGGGGTCTGGCTAATTAAAAGTATTAAGTAATTAATCTAACAGAGCTGACCCAGTGACCTCCATTAACAACAGCCGAAACATCTGCAACACTGATGTTTTCCCAACATGCCGGACTGCCTCTAAGGTCTACCCAGGGCTACGATGCAACTCTGACGTTTACCCAGCTTGCAACACTGCCCCTAAGGTCTACCCAGGGCTATGCTGTCGCTCTGAAGTTTACCCAGCATGCCCCAATGGTAGCCCTGGGGTATTTCCCATATTCTACTTCTTCTCAGCATGTTTATCTGTCACTATAATTACTGCCGAGGGTGGGCTGGCCGACGCGGCCCGTCAGAGCAGAGAGGCCATGTCCGATGGGACCCAAAGAGCCTCTTCCAGCGGACCTGCAGCTGTCCTACATTCCCAGCCTGTGGCCATGAGGCTGAGTTTCTGGGTCAGAGAGCTGTCAGCTATGCGAGTCGAGCGGCAGGCCACGTGAACTGTACAGCCACACAATCGATACAACAAAGGTGTCATGGGGTACCAGAGGCAGAGCCAGTTCAAAAAGCCATTACCGGGGTCTGTGGGGACACTCCTACACCAATCTGGGGTGAGAGAATGGGGGGGTTGGGGCTGACCTGATGTTGCGCGGGGCCTCTGTCAGAGCCTGGGGGCCTGTACCAAGGGTGGACTTGCGTTTTCGTGGCCGTCCAGGTCCTCGACGGGCAGGACTGCGAGGAATCTCCTCAATGCTGTGATAACATACAAATCTGTTCATGCAGTGCAAACTCTCTTAAATGGTGTCAGGAAACTTTTTTGAATAGACAAGTCTTTGTGACAGTTCTTTGTGACATTTGTTCTCAAAAGGTGCTATATAAATAAATAACTTATTAAAGCTTAGGAGGTCTGTGTAAACAGGGGTCAGAGGGGGGTCTGTGTAAATGGGGGTCAAGGGGGTGTTGTGTAAACAGGGGTTAGAGGGGGTCTGGGTGAAGGGGGTTAGATGGGAATCTGAGTGAAGCAGTCAGCAGTCTGTGGGGGAGTTTGAGAGGAGTCTGTGTGATGTATTCTGTGGTCCTAGGAGGGGTTTGTGGATAGTCTATGTAAAGCAGTCGGTCTGTGGGGGGGGTTTAGGGTTCTCTGCATAAAGGCTGCCTGCTCACTGGTGTTCCTGCTTCCTCTGCAGCTTGACGAGCTCCCTCTGCTTCTCCTTATAGCGCCGCTGCAGTTCTGCCAATCTCACACGCATGGCCAGTTCCTGCGCCCCCATCGTCTCCATGGCACCCTTCACTGGGCAGACCTGATGCACCCACACCCATGCCCCACCTAGTTAGGTCAACCAGCTCAACGAGGCTGCTGGCTACTGAACTCAGGTTAGATCGGTGTGCATCTCCTACTGGCTCGTGTCGAGGGGTCCAGGTGCACTTTCTGCGCAGATTGAGGACCCTGCGGGAAGGGCAGGGCTGCTCTACTCCGGCTTCCACATCCCCCTGGGGCACCACCTCCAGGGCACGGGCGGCAGCCAAGGTGGCGAGACTATGGAGGCTGGAGGTTGATGGATACTCCTCTGCAAAGCAAAGATGCAGCAAAGCGATTGTTAGCCAATGCATCCTCCATTGTCCATAGTCTGCTGGGGTTACGAGGGCTTTAAGCTATGAGCCAAACCCCTCGCACCAGGAAAGAGGAAGGCAAGCATATAGGCTGTCTGGGGATGAGGAAGAGTGCGTATAACATACACCGCAGCACAGCAGCACAAGCAGGAGAGTGTGGAGTTTGCACAGCCTACAACATGTGGCAGGTCCATCTGTCCCAGACAGGGTGTGGGATATTGCCCCATCTGCCACACCCCTGGTGGGGGTCTGTGTGGACAGCTTTAATGGCAAAGGACACAGGGGCGTGTGAGTACAACCCATGGGCCGGATGGTCTAAAGGCCCCTGATTGGCCAGACAGAGCATTATAGTCTTTAAAACTGATCTGAGGCCATTGAGGAGTAGAATCTCCAATCTGAGTCTCTGGAGAGGCTCTGCTCCATAAAGGTGGTGTGTGTGTGTGTGTGTGTGTGTACACATGGGGGCATGCTGCAGCTCACCGTGGCTGTCTCGGTCCCACTGCCATGAGTCCAGATCCGCCAGCTCACTCAGCAGCTCCACACCGCGGCTGCGTGGGCAGGGCAGGGCCATAGGGGCAGGAGGAGGTGTGTCCCCACCAGCACAGAAGGCAGCGGCAATTAGCAGCTCCAGGCTCCAGCAGCTGAGGAAGGAGGCTTGGGGGGACTCCATCACAGGGGAGGGGGGGGCGCAGGCAGGAACGCAGCCCAAGTCGGGGGACACTGCCCTGGATTCACCAAGCATGCATCCTTCTGCACAATGGTCGGGGTCCACATCGCCATAGGTGACCACTTGCCATCCTTCCTCTACTCCTTCCTGGGTTGCTGAATCCTCAGTTGAGTCCACTTGCATGACTTCCCCCTCTAGGTAGGGGGTTTCACTCGGGGCCTTGCCTAAAGCAGTAAGCTCCTCGTGGACCGGCTCCTCTGCCACACAGCAGCCTCTAAACAGCTCCGGTACTGGCTGGGGCATGACACTGACCTCCACATCTCCAGGCTGCTCTGCCTCTGCCTCCTGTCGCTCCAGGTCCACCCCCGCTGCTGTGGCACCCTCGGCCTCCTCTGCCAACGTGGATGCAGGAGGTGGAGCCGGATCCAGGGGCTCCACCTGTACCGCCTCCAGGTCGGCAGGCTCAGCCAATGGGACTTCATGAGGGGACGGGCCACCCCGGTAGCCTATGACGATGGCAGGGTACGTGTACCCAGGTGGCAAGTCTGAAGCAGAGGAAGAGAAGTAGAGAATGAGAAGAGAAAGAGAGCCTGCAAAGTAACCCACTCGTTCATGCTGTGAGGCCCCATTTTCGGGGCCCCTGTGTCAGCCAGCATCCACACAGAGGCCACGACTGATGACTGTGTGATGCTCGGTGAGATTGCAGCCCCTGTCAAGTCATGTTAGGGATGGTATCCGTACATCCCCACCCCCCTCTCCCCCAGCACCCCCACACCTCCACCAGATGAATCCACATCCCTCCACTGCCTTGTGTCCTAGGGTCTCTG
>JAODLD010000051.1:8423444-8456560 GCA_026781065.1 Mormyrops boulengeri | reverse complement strand
CACCCCCCCTGGGCACCATGGCACCCCCCCCCCCCCGCACCCCCCCCCCCCCCCCCCCTCCATCCACCCCCAACCTTTCTCTTCTGCCCCCTTCCCCTCGGGGGGGGGGGGGGCAGGACACTCCGCAAACACACAAAAGACAACATCACCCCCGCAGGGCGAGGGTGGGGAGGGGGGGTAGAGGACTGGCTGGTTCCTCACCCACCTGGCCACATCCCAAGGCATCTACAATGCCCCCTCTCCAGCCGCCATGTGTGAGAATGGCAGTGCAGTCCCAGAAAGCAAAGATGAGCAGACAGGAAAAGCAGCGACAGCCGGCATGGGGGTTTGCAGCATCATGCGCAGGAGCTCAAATGGCTGCAACACAGACCCAGAACACGATCCCATCACCCAGCACACCCAGAAAAAAAAGGTTAAGGACTCTATCCACATTGGGTCGAACAAAATCCATCTATTTAAAATGTCCAATCTTTATGAATTGTCAATGAAATTCTGTATTATTATTATCAATCCATCCATCTATTTTCTGAAACCGCTTAATCCCCACTGGGGTCGTGGGGGGTACCGGAGCCTATCCCGGGAACAATGGGTGCAGGCGGGAACCAACCCTGGGTAGTCGCCAACACACCGCAGATTATTATTATTATTATTATTATTATTATTATTATTATAAAATAATATAAAATTATTGTGCCTAAAATCCATGCAATGATTCTTTGCTCCAGTGGCTAGCTTTATCGGGCTTCCCTTCCTACCACACAAGTGGCGCAGCAGCCTTTCCAGCTCACAAGTCTCCGTAAAACCCAAACCCTGGTGTTCTGCCCACCCCCTGCAGGTACCTCTACTGCCTTTCATCTGCTGCGAAACATCATCCCAGGAGGTGTTCGTCTTCAGACGGACAGGCTGATCACCTGTGCCATGCGGCCACTGGATGATGTCAGAAAGACCAAAGGAGAGAGAGAGTGAGAGAAATAGGAAAACAAAGACAGAGAGACAGAGAGAAGGGGGGAGAGAGAGAGTCACAGGGCCAAATCATGGTCCAGTGAGGCCCCAGGACAACTGACTTTTGGAGGCCCCCTGTCACGATAGATAGATAGATAGATAGATAGATAGATAGATAGATAGGGCCAGTGAGATGCAGGAAAGAGTCAGAGAGAGAGAATCAGAGATGGGGGGGAGACAGATGAGGGTCAGAGAGACGAGGGGAGAAAGACAGTGGAGAGAGTCAGAGATGGGAGGCAGGCACAGAACGGCCAAGGGGGCCAAGTTTTGGAAGTATGGGGGGGGCAGGCACAGAATGGCAGAGGGGCAGAGTTTTGGAGGGCAAGCACAAAACAGCAGAGGGGCGGAGTTATGGAGGTATTGGGGCAGGAACAGAATGGCACAGGGGTGGCGTTATAGAGGTATGGGAGGCAGGCACTGTATTACAGAGGGGCACAGTTTTGGAGGGCAAGCACAAAACAGCAGAGGGGCGGACTTATCGAAATATTGGGGCAGGCACAAAATGGCAGAGGGGCAGAGTTATGGAGGCATGGGGGGGCAGGCACAAAACAGCAGAAGGGTAGAGTTATAAAGGTATGAGGGAACAGCACAGGGGGGTGGCAGGTAGAGCACTCAATGTTGAGGGAGGCTTAGAGAACAATAAAGGGGCAGAGTGAGGGGGAGCAAAGTAGAAGGACAGAAGAGAGAGTCAGAGAAACAGGGAAGAGAGTCAGAGAGACGATGGGGAGAGAGAGTCAGAGAAAGAGACAGTATGTTTACATGCACAGCTAAGTTGAGCTACGGTTAGAACTCAACTGCTATTTAATCAGACTGCTGTCCCAGTATACACGCACAGGAGGGGAATTGATTTTTTTTATCAAAGTATGTAGAACTCCGCTACAATAAGTAGCGATGTGGCTCATTTCAGCTTGTTATTATTGGGCTTTTTCTGGTTGACCTATGTCACAGACGTTAAAAAAAAAAAAAAAAAAAAAAAAAAAAAAAAGCAATAATAATGGATGCATGGAGAAATGAAGTGACACAAGCTTTAATTGTGATCTGGTTGGAAGAACAGATACAACAAGATCAGGAGAGCATAACAAGAAATAAGGTATTTTGTATAATATACTATGACAACGCGCCATTGGAAATTTTTCAGATATTTCCTATTTGATTTGCTTGTAATAAATATTGGGGTATTTATGAAGCAAACAAAAAGGAATTCAACATAAATTTCTCAGTAACCCGTCTACGAGTGATTTAAACAGCAAGGATGAAAATGATTATGATTGTTGTCTCGGATAACGCAAGCAGCGCTCATGCAAAAGCAGTGGAGGTAAACTTTAAACTGATTTTTTAAACATATACTAGATAATCATGAAAAGAAATAATCATCAAAATTGCAAAACTTGCTAGTTTTTTTTCCTATGACAGAATAAAAATATTTTAGCAAGACAAACTCTCTGCACTATAATATCTGTACCAAACTGAAGGAAAGAAAAATCTAGCTGAATAGCGATGTAAGAATTGGATGTTGGTTGCGATTAATATTGCACATCGTCCAGTCCCACTGCACCAGTTTTTCAAATTTAGCACAAAACACCACACCGGTACCAGTTCTTACGCCACTGGAAAACCAACACCTTGAAGTACTGTACTTTTGGTATCTTCTTGATACTTTAGTTGAGCGGTGAATTGGACAGCTTTACTGCGCTGTACATTTTGTATGTGCTGTATGTCCTCTGCTATGCTCCAAGCTTCTTCTGTTACTTAGTAAATTGACTACCAATCCCATTGCCTGAGTGTCTCAGTCCGACTTTGAGAAATTTGATTTAATATGATTTCAGTCAGGCTAACATGTTTGCATGTACTTTAAAAGTACGGTTTTAGTTGAGCTAACACAATAATTGGATTTTCTTATTGTGTATGTAAACTGACAGAGAGAGTGAGAAACGGAGGGGCTGAGAGAGTACAAGTCAGAGAGATGGAAGAGTAGCGAGTCAGAGAGACAGGGCCGGATTATGGTCCTGTGAGGCTCCTGGGCACCTGCCTTTTGGAGGCCCCTGTCATGAGAGATGGCAGGCAAGAGAGAGTCACAGAGATTGGGAGAGAGAGACGGGAGAAAGTCAGAAAGATAGGAGAGACTCAGAAAGACTGAGCTGGAGGAATGGAGAGGGAATAACCAAGACAAGAAGAGTCAACTTGGGAAAGAGAAGCTTGGCGACAAAACAGCAGAAGCAGTCCAGAAGGGAGGGGGGTGGCATAAAACAGCGAGAAAATGGAAGATGATTAAAGCCAAGAGAAAGAATAAAAGGAAAGTGATGGAGCAGCGATCAAAGTGCTGGGGAGGAACAAAGGGAGAGGCAGAGAGAGTTTTGTTTTAATCAACCACCGAGAAAGAGGAACAAGAGTGTTCAGGGTGGAGAGTGTGGGGGGTGGGGGAATCAGGCACATGAATGGAGAACCATGCGGCATAGTGGGGGCTCCCCAGAGGCTGATTAGCACAGACTCCCCCCAGAAAGCCACCAGAAGCCCTCTGCATGTATATTTTATGGCAAATACTGTGTATAATAAAGCAGCACATATATTCACATACACGCGTCACATGTAATATAAATCCACACGCATGTTATAAACACAGCTGCATACCACTAGCTGTTACAGGTGTGTGAGGAGAAAACAGAATAAAATAGCTGGAAGGGAGCCCTGCTACTCCACTTGGCAGCTGGACTGGGGCACTCCCTGATGCCTGTGGAGAAACCCCTCACCTGACCCCCAAAAGAGGAAAACATGAAAGTCTCCAAGATACAGAATGAGAGGGACTGAATGGAAGGGGTGCCCAAGGGAGCATCCCCAAGCCATGCATACCAAAATGTTGGACTGAAGACACCAGGCTGTTGAAACACACACACACAGAAACCAATCATGGAGGATACCCGTCACCCCAACATTTGCTTTCATTTGTATCACTGCCCCCCACCAGAAGATTTCAATAATAAAACTGAAATGAAAAATAAGCAACGGGAGACTTTCTTGCTGAGTGGGTAAAAAAGTCAAACAGCTGTCATGCGGACAGCACAGTCTTGGGGGGAGGGGGGTGATCATAGCCCATAGGGGGTATTGGGGGCAGCCTGACTGGCCTTATCAGATTTTTTCCCAATCCAGAACAGGTTCCGTGTGTTTTCATAGCAAAAAACTGGCCTCGGAAAAAATGGCTCCAGCACGGCACCACAGAAAAGCTGGTCTCAGAATTTGGCACTGTAACATTCTCAAAAGTGGGACGGGATATCATGTCCAACCTTTCTGCATACCTGGAAAATTCAATCCATAAACGATATAGTTTAGTCTAATATTGACGGTGCCGGCAGTGAAACAATTTCTCAGCTTATTAGCAGAAAAACATTACATCAATTTTTTTATTCTGTGGAAAACGAAAGATCATTCTACTGGCCTGATTTAATAACAAAGAATAAATATGTCACAAGTCAAAAAAATAAAATATTGTGGCATTCGAGTGCCAAAGAGATCATGTGGCAGACAGCAAAGTTCAGTTTTAGCAGACTCCTATTGTGCGATTCAGCAGTAAAACAGCGAGTGAGAATAAATTAACACACACAGACAGGGAGCCTTTACGGAGACAAAATGTCATAAATAGCTTAAAATGGTATGGATTGCATTTGCTGAAAATAAGATAATTTTACATAAAATAACTTGTGCTATAATATTTCCATAATTCACATAAATGATGCAATGTTAATTTTTTTATTCTGTAGAAAATGAAAGATGAATTTAATAATAAATTACAAACATGTCACAGGGCGAAAACATAAAATATTATGCCGGACTGCAAGATTAAGTTTTTAGCTCTTTTATTGCGCGATCCTTAAAAGGACAACGGTAATATAGTGAGCGAAAATAAACTGACTTGCACACACAGACAGGAGAGCCTTTGGATACAGGCAATGGAGACATAATACGTCATACTCTGAAAAAATTTTTTTTTCAGTTCAGCAGCTTATAAAAACTTAAAATTCAAAACAGGTAACAATAAATCCAAAAAATGAAATACAGATTAACCTTTGCGTTACTTACTTACTTCCGCCTACGTAATATTTCGGTTCCATTCTTTTTTGAAACCAGTGTAAATGCGGGCAAGTTCTCAAAAGTCACCAAGCGAGATCCAGTCTAGCACCGGCACCAGCACTGATGGTGTTGGTGGAAACGCGGCAGGGAAAACGGTGCTCAGGAATATGCCTCCTGCAAGCAGGCGGGGAGGCTTGCAGTGCCATGGCAGAAGACAGTTCTGTTGTAGACTGTCAGGGGGGCATAGCACTTGCCCCAGGGACAACATGGGCCATACTGCAGACCCCTCCTCCCCCCAGGCCAGCCCCACTGCAATTTTATTTTTTTGCATATTTTGTTTCACATTTAATACAAAGTCCCAGAATCACAAAGTGGCTAAGAAGAAAATATGCATGGATGGGTTGACAGCTGGATGCATGAATGGAGGAACGGGGGGATGGTTGGATGGATTAACGTGTGAGGCTGTGGGGTTTGAGGTCTGTCTCATGGGGGTCCTGCTGCTGTTACCCCAAAAAATCTTCAGTCACATACATGGCTAGTTCAAGGTGTAAAACCACACAGAAAACCTCTGTACACATGACTCCGCCCCACTTCCCGGGACCAGCATGTCATCCAGAAGGGTACATCTGAGGGGGTCCAAACAAGGTGGGGGAGGGGGGGACAGAAAGAAAGAAGAAAGTGACATGATGGGGGCTTGCAAAGCGAGCAGGGGCTGGCAGAGACGAGGAGAGTACCGGCCGGGAAACACAGGCGAGCCAAGAGCGGCACACGGGGCTGAGACACGGCCCAAACTGAGCAGCCAGTGACAGCACGCCTTACTCAGGAGGATGCAGTCTGGGGGCTAAATGTACAAAGCCCCCCTCCCCCCTTTGCTATTCAAAATCATTAACAAGCCAATTTGTCCTTAACCACAAACTGCTCAACTAACTATAACTGCTATTTATCTGCCTTGGAAGGTGACATGTCCAAAAGGATGTGCGGATTGCAGATTACAGGCACAATTCACGATGTAACTGACGGTTAAGTCAGAGTCCATAAGTGTGATGCAGGAGCTCAGAGCCAACTGATGCTTCCTCAGCAGTCAGGGCTGCTTTGGAGGGGGGGCAGACGATAGAACTAAAAAAACCAACAGGTTGTCCTGACCGTGTGGCACCTCAAACGTGTCAGTTTCACGTGCGCGTGCACATTGCGGCCTTCTTGTGGCTGCTTTGACACGCTGAGCACAGCATGAGGGAAAAAACATACGACCTAAATGTGCCGTTAAAATTCGGTTTCCGCTGCAGAACCTCAGACGACCCAGTTCCACTTGGCAGAGGGGAAACGCAGCCCCAATGTTTGGGAGGAAACCCAAAGCAAAGCAGGGTGGAGCGGCGCATCCCCCCCCCCCCCCGCTACCACCTGTGCCCCAGGAGCGACCCGGCATCTGCCAGAGTGCGAAGCATGCTGCCATACGCCAGGATGTGGTGAAGAGGTCTTCCCACCACACGGTCGCCAAGCAGCAGGAGACCTACATGGGGTTCCTACTTACAGGACAATGCTGCGAAAGGTGCTCCAGCCCCACATTTCCTGACCTCACACTTTCAGTGACCTGATTAAACTTCTCAGAGCTCTTTTAGAACTTTTCTCCTCATTCTTCCCAGGATTCAGAAAGTCAAAGGGAGGAACCCGGAGGAGCCCTTTATTCTCAGACCTTCAGGTCTAAAATGTCCTCTGCACCCACACACACACAAATTACAGGCAAGGGAACCACACTGAATTCAACACTGTCCTCCAACAAACTTATTTCAAAAAGGTTTAATTTAGTTTTTACTGATTTATTGTAATATACTGACCTGGCACCAAATCAGCCCCGGCTTGGCCTCTTTTAGGTACTTTCTGCAGAAACTATGATACCTAGTACCCAGTGCCCCTAGCACCTTATACCGTGTTCCAGAGCCAACACCCTTACAACAAGTCCTGCTCATCCCACGCAACACCAGAGCACCTCAGTCACCCGCCCTCCCTTCCCGGGCCCCCGGCATGTAACGCGGCGGATAAAAGCGACCCATGCCGGAGCTCTGCTAATGTAGGCCAAGGTGAACAACAGAAGCAAAACAATGGGATGGACCCCTTGTGAAAAGCAGCCACATTAAAACTGACCTAATCCTGCAGGCGATCTGTGCCACTTAGAAGCAAAACGAGACTCTAAGCCTGTAGTTTTGAGTCCTAGGGAAAAAGGGGAAAAACAAATCACACAGATTCAGTCGTTTAAGCCATTAACCTGTCAAGATAGCAATCGTACGGTCAACAAAGTAATAAACGCATGCTGAGTGCCTTCTATTCCCACTTTTGTCGGGTCGTTTTTTTATTTTCCAAAGCGTAAAGAAAGCAAAAGACTCTACGATTTCCTTTGTCTCAGCACCGACCCGATCCATCCTTCTCGCCGGCGTCCCTCTCCGGCGGCCCCGTCATCTGACATGCTCCCTCCCTCCGGCCGCGGCACGACCCACGCGTACCGCTCTCTCATTTCAGGTCCCGGGAAGCCAGACATGGCAGACTGACAGCTCCTTGGCCATTAAAAGCGAGCGGATCGCTCTGTGGAGCCAAGCGATGGCACACCTTCAACAGCAACAGCAGCCGTATTCAACAACAATTACGTTTCCCCGTTTTACTGCACTCTTTATTATTTTTTTAACACACATTTTCTTCAATTGGTGCCATACGCGAACGGGTGCCACGAAGCCGATTATCAGCGTTAAAAATATTTATCTAAATTTGTTCGTAGCGATTTTGCAAGTAGCAAGTTGACTAGAACCAGCATTTTTTTTTACCAAATCTGTTTTTCATCATTCTGTTATACTGTTAGCCATAATTGACCAACGTCAGAGAACATAGATTTCATAATACAGATTAATAATACATTTCATGACATTGTAACCAAGCAGAAGACGAGCCACAAAGCATTTCAATGTGCTGTTCAGCTGGTAATAAAATAATTTTTGTTTAATCACTCACAGATTTTTTTATAAAATTTCAAACTCCGTACTTGTCCAAATTTGTCAATCGTTGCTTTGCCATGCACATAAATTGTGCTGTTCGTCAAAACAACGGCAATCACAACACATGCTTTTGTATTTCACATTCAAATCATTATATAGTCTAATGCTTTTTATTTCCTAACGTCGTATATTTCTTTCCCAGTTTCGAATATTTGGATACCTTCCATACAAGCTAACAAATACATGTCCTATAATATTTAACACACATATACATACACGTATAGACTACCTGCCGTATAACTAACAAAATAAGAATGTTACATAGTTATAATTTGAGTATACAACAAAATAAAAAATATTTGCACTGATGACATAATTAACACTGGTCTTCGTGCAAACTAAAGTTAGAATAAGACTCAACACACAAAACTGATTCCCTGCTTAGCGGCTCAATGCTTAAGCCTATATCGAGGCGGTGTTCAAGGCGGAACCTCAGACGCCTTACTGTACCAGATCCGGGCCTGGACCCTAGCAGCCCCGCCAAGCACCAAGCGTTTCGATCGGCGTGCCACAGCAAACACTACTATCTAATGTACACATGGGTTACAATAATCACCAAAAGGCAAAGAAAGCATCGGAGGCATAAAATAAAAACGCCGAGGAATAATGCCGGTTAACAGTAAAACATTTATATTAGGAACCTAATGAGAACATTTTACAAATATCCTAATAGCGGCGACCCATCGTAATAAGTAGACAAGCGACAAAAATTTTAGAGTAAATCGCAGGCTTCTTGGCTGCATAGAAATAACACACGAAATATATGCATCGTGCATGTGGATTCTGATTTCAGGAATTCGTTAAATAAAAATTGACAACCT
Organism: Mormyrops boulengeri; assembly: GCA_026781065.1. Lineage (NCBI taxonomy): Eukaryota > Metazoa > Chordata > Actinopteri > Osteoglossiformes > Mormyridae > Mormyrops > Mormyrops boulengeri. Next base: position 8,447,637 of record JAODLD010000051.1, on the reverse strand, counting down.
GGAGGTACATTAAACTGTTCAATAAACGTCAATATTAAGCTAATTACTAAAAACTACGTAAAGCAGGGGCCCTCGGTAAATTCTAATTTTTAAAATTGTCATGCCGTCGCACTAATTTCCTTTCTGTATAAATGATTGTTTGGGGATAAATCCCCGGGGTCACCCTTAAAAAACACATAGAAACCCACTGAAGCACAACGCCAGCGACTAGAAAACGTGAAAAACAGCTTGAATCTATTAAATCGCATATAATTTGTGCCCTTAAAACGCTAAACGTGACGCCGAACAAACCTGAATGTGGCGCCATAGGGAGGTGGGACGAATAGTATTTTCCTGTCTGGAAGTGTCCGCGATGTTGTACAGACGCATGGCCCGTAGAAGCAATCCTAGAGGCGGCGCGGTGGACCAAGGCACCCCGCTCAGACAGGAGGTGGGGTGGTGGGCCGAAATCCCGGCCTTCCATTTTGTTGAAATGTGATTAATCCGAAACCCAGTGGGGATCCCCAGGACATCGAAAGCAGCCCAAATAATATAATTCCTTTGTGGGACTTCTTCTAGGTATTGCAGTAAACATATCGGTGGCTCCTGTAGCTTAAAAGTAGCTTCCGACCATTGTCTTTCCTGCAAGAGAGAACCACAGCGGCTGCTGAATATAACAAACAACGCTGGAAAATATTATGTAAAGCATCTAATGTGGAATACTGTGCAGTGAATAAACTGTGTTTTAAAATGACCTACGATGCGGTGTACTTCAGTACTGTTATCTATAACAATTGTTTGATTAAGCGTCGGGATAACTGTAACTATTGTACAATAAGTCTTACTGCACGGAGACACAAACGTTAACCATTTGTGGTGGACGTTTGTGAGGCTAAACGTAAACGACGCAAGAAAACAAGTCAGCATCAGCAACTCTTGAGATTTTTTGAAGGACACATATGACGACCTTCGTCGTTAAAACGTGCACACTTTCATATACTAAAATCTAGCCGCCTGCATGTCTTAAGGTTGTGCTTTCAGAGGATGAGAGCCTTCGAACCCCAATCGACCGGAGTGGACACGCAATCGAACCTTCTTATAGATATATTTCGGCTCTACAACATGCCGCGTTGTATTTTATTTATAAAAACACCCTTCTTACTTTAATAAGAATTAATTGGTTTTCATAATGTTGCCGGTCGTTTCACTCGACTTCTTTTATATTGAAATTCAGCGATACACGTATACAAGATAAGTTACAATGCATTTATGGATGCATTTTCTCTGTCATTTGAGTGGTTATTTATAATACAACGTACCTTCCCTAGTCACATCATTCGAGCTGTTCTTATTCATTAACCAGTTTTGGCAAACTGGAATTAATGATTTACAGTATAAAACGGATTTACCAGGGTGACAATCTAAATTCAGATTCAGGGTGTTCTTTAATTGGGCTCGTCTCCGGGAGGTAAGATTCCTTTGTCATTAGAGGACAGAGATGACCTTTAACGGAACTGTAGATGCCAACATACATTTATGTCTTTCCGTTTTGACAACTAAATATCAGTTGGTGAAGAGTCGTTGTTTCTGCAAGCATATACGAAGGTGTGTTTATGTTTTCGATTGTATACAAGACATTTTACTCCGATGCTGGCGGGCGTACAAAACAACAGACTAGATCCCGAAGGTTGTATTCAATAAATGAACACAATGATTCATTTGTAAATGAGGTATGTGTTTAGAGGTCAGCTTCGGTAGTACATTAGGCCTATATAGCAACTAATAGAAATATATAGCATAAGAATCTAGCAGTTAATTGTAAATCCATTTACAAGCCATGGGTCATACACCACCGTATAATTTAATCGCAATAGGCTTAAGATCTTAGTACAGTTGAAATGTTCCTTTGGATGCAAGAGGAGCCGTCGTAGTTAAAACTAAATAAGTGCGTGATTAGTGTCTTCCATATGAAATAGTACTTAGGTTGAATAGGCCTATGATAAAAAAAATGTATTTCAGACAACTCGATAATACGTTCCCAGTTTTAGTTATATAATGAAAAACACACGAGCGCATCATTTTAGTATAAAGCAAGCACCGCCTTCCTGACTTTATAAAATTAAAGATATTTACATTGTGTTTATATGTTTTTACACTACCTCGGTTAACTGGGCAAATTAGGAAAAGTAAGAAGTAGAAGTAAACGCCTATAATTTTAAAATGCACTCGTAATTTAACTTCATTGGTAACTACTCAAGCTGTCATTGTCTCCACATTGCTTAATCAGTCATCAGAGTCCTTCATAATGGAAAAAGGAGTGAAAATAAGCGAATATTATCGCAGGTACTACATTAAAATTTAACTAATAACATTTTTTAAAACCTCTAACTATGTTATATACTGCTTATAATTCAGAAAAAAAACGTCCAGCATTGTGTATGTCGATAGCCTAGGCTTCCTATGACTATAGAAAAACTAGCGTCTGTCGAAACAAAGCAACGTCTGGATCGAATTATGAATAATGTGTCCGATTCTGAATTTAAGGCTGCAACATACACAATGCGAATGGATTTCTTTCGGTTAAAACTGTGGTTGGATTTAAACACTGGGCGATTATTAGAGATACTGTTGAATTGATCAGGCCGACTGCGAAACGACCACCGCACCTAGAACGACAGAAGAGACTACGCCGTGGCTGGGGCACGATTATAAACACTGCTCTAAGCAAGACGGACGACATTCAGTTTCAATCAAAGCCAAAAATCCTTTATATGAAGAAGTAATCCATTGACCTCACAATAAATTCGCAGAGTAAAATATTTATAATATACGCTATATTTTTAAACAAAACAATGATACAGCGAAACGAGGCTATTAACTACAATGAAGCGTCCTGTATATTAAAACGCGCCGTGTTCTAATTTGTAAATCGATTTCGTCTTGCTTGCTTCAGCCAATAAATCTTTACAAAAAGCTGCCGTCGTTGTAAAGTGTTATTTTTAATCCAATCTATTCCGTGATAAAATTGTGTGCGAAATCATCCGAATAACGTATTTTAATCATGTTACAAATTATACTAGTGTGCGAGACGAGCAAAATATATTTGCACAAAAATGAAGGTATAAACGCGCACGAGGAAATTGGATTCCAGCGATTCCATGAGTATTTTATAGTGTACAATACAGCGGCATTGTGTGAGATTTATTGAGCTTAGAACTGGATTTTAAATTTTACAATTTTATAATCAATACCAGGCTCTCGAGTAAAATAATACAAAATTAATATAACATATATTTGCAAGAAAAATAAAATAAACAGATTACTTACTGGTAAGTTATTCCTCGAATAACAATAAATAATTTAAATGGTCATGAACAAAAACAATAGTTTAAAAGTTGCTGGTGGAAATGGTTACATTATTGACGTGGTAGCTGTTTAGATAGGCTACGCCGAACTTCTGGCTCCTTGTCTAGTGAATCGAAATTCGAACCTCCAAACAGCTTTCTCAGCGCCTCGTTCAGCTCGTGCCTCCGAACCTAGGGAGGGTAAACACGCTCGCCCATTGGCCGGATACCCGCATGTTAATATGCTCGTGCAGTTAGCCCGGGGACATACGGACTCCGCCATTGGTCGACGCGTTCGACCAATGGCAGAGCTACTAGAAGACCTAAACAAAACGGCGGGCGCCTAATTCAAGTTCCCTCATTGATCTATGAAGCGTAACTCCTGTCATGCGTAATTCGTAAGGGAAATGCAACAAATTGCATTTTGTGTAGGAATTATTTAGAACTTTATTGTTTTAATCTGCTTTTTGCTAAACATTATGATAAGAATTAACGTTCGTCGTCAGTAACATATGTTTAGACCTATATTTTGTACATACCATTTAAAGTTCTGAAAATAATCAAGATTACAGCCACAACGGATACAGAGTGGTGATACTTCAATAACTATTACATCCAGTGTGTCCTGATGTTCTTCTAACCGGTGGACCGGAACGTCAGCATGGCAACCATCATACCATTTTAACGGAAGTGCACACATTAAATTCTACCAGCTGTGGTCCTGGAGGGCTTTAATAAAACAAGGTTTTCCCTTTTCAGTATCGGAAACTGCAAAAGATGTAATAATTATTACTATTATTAAATAAGTATGTAATAATTACACCAAATGTTATACGAACGTGGGTTTAAGACTTGTTTTAAATTGAGAAATACTAGCAAGTTATGAACATTGTTTTAATGGGTACTTTAATAATTTATCTGCATTATTGAAATTAAGTGTATATATAATATATAGCCATTGGTGTTAAAAACTTATTGTCTCTCTGTATGTTGTGATTGGTTTACGTGCTGCCAACACGTTGTCAATCAGAAAGCGTAAACAAGCCTCTGATTGGCTGCTGGCCAGCCCGCACTGGGCTGTCTGAAGAAAGCAATTACTGGCCCTGTGGTTTCAAGGCAGCCCAAAATGGAATGATGAAAGGAGATAAGGAGAGCCTGTTTCAAGGCTTCCCTTGGGCAGACCTCGCTGGCCCTAGATCCACTGGAGAGTCAATAGTGAATCAAAAGAAATGGGATAAAAAAGTGACACATTACATGTATTAAAATATCCTGTCCACGCAACAACAGCGTAGCAGTTAGCTTTGTAGGGTGAAATTCCGTAATTTGCATGAAAGATGGCTATAGCCAGAATGACGATTTAGAGTTGTCTAAGGTAATGTTTGAGGAGAAAAAATGGAATGGTAGGATCTGAATCGCCGCCAAATGAAAAACGTAGGGCTCTTCAAGAAGACAAACGGACGCGATCTCACAAGCATTTGTCATTTTGCAGAAGTTTTGCAGTTCCGTGTTCTTGTTGACTTTCTTTTTGTAAATCTATATTGCTTAATATCAGAATAATAGGAGTTGGAAAATAAAAATATTAAAATAAAAATTAAAAATAAGTGTCGAGTATCTTAACGGTAATGACAATGCAACTTCCATTATTGTCGTGCAGTTCACGATCCAGATTACATCGAATGAAATGTGGCGTCCACCTTGAAGAATAAAGAACTAATATTAAAAACGGTAATTTCATTGTGATTTTTAGGTGACGACAAAATAGCTGCCTTTGTTTTCGACAGTTATTACCCTTCATATTATTAATACATTGTTTAGATTTTATTACCAATCTCATTATCAAATTACAGAATTAAGCTATTAAATAGGCCTCCGTGGGTAAACAAGTGATATTTTAGAAACATTAAATAACATGAAGTATACGTAGGTGATCCATATCTGCCTGCATATTTACAATATGAGCACTTTCTAAATATTCTACTATAACAGTCCTGACTCGGAGCTTATTTTTTATTTTTAAAACGGTACTAGCAGGCATTTGAATGAGTAGCTAGTAACATGGTCTTTGACATAGTATATTCAGAACTCACCTTTTCCAGCGCGAAATGCCACTTGGATAAATCTAAGGGCTCATTGTAATATTCACACAGATGTGTGTTTTGACTGGGTGGCGACCCATGGCCCCTCGCTCCAGCGCCAGCACCCGGCGCCCACACCGTGGGCCACACGCATTTTCTACACGCTAAACCCATAGATGGTAAAGGAGCATTGGATTTCTCCTTGTTTTTTGTGATCTCGCCGTAGGTTTAACAGCCAGAGACGTGGGTGTATAAAAATAAAACGTCAACTTAATGTTTTACACCGAGATTAAATTATTCAGCCTAGTACTTAATAGTGTGTATAGGCCGCTGATAGAAAATTCGGCCGTCGTTCACCTATGTTACGACTGTAGTATTTAATTGATGTGTACCACATTAACATTCTCCAAAATGTTCATATAGATTTGGTGTGTAAGCCATATATGTATCCTGAGTCAAGAAAAAAATTATTGACGTTTGTGCGAAGTCGGGATGGCCGATTTTAATCTATTTTCTATCTATCCATCCATCCATTGGTTGTATCAGCTTAAGTATATTCCGGGACACTGAATTACCGTCTATTTTCTATGCACATGCAGCAATCGGAAGAGAGCGTTTGTCACCATCTGGGCTGTGGAAGGGTACAGTATGATCGACCCTTTTGGATATTTGGGTTAACTTAAGAAAATGTGCAATGTTGGAGACATCTCGTTTTAGGTAGATGAAAGCCAACAACGGCCTTTTGACAACTGTTGACCAGAAGGACAAAAAGTCGACCACCACAGTAATCTCCAAGACGTCTAAAGCACGATCATAAACGGTCATTCCACTAAGTAAATAAGATTTTCAATAAAAAATATAAATATCCCCAATTCCCTCACCCCCCACATAATCGTTTATACGCATAATGTAATATGATACATTAACATATATATTTGATGCGACCTTGAAATCTCAGGTTTCACAGTTTATGCAGGATTATAGACACGTTAGTTGATCAATAGGCCTATAACTAGTTTGGTTTTTAACTAATAGAGTAACAGCTAAATACTTGAAATTTGGTTCATATCTTTACACAAAAAATATGGAATACAAGACATAACACCGGGCTGTCATATTCCAGTTCTGTCTTCACCAGGTCCGAAATGAAAGTCAAAACAATGGCCATCATTTCCGTTAATGTCACAACATAGTAATTTACAACCCATTAAAAGTAGAGTAATCTAACGACCACGATTTGCAATTTGTTCGAGACGGACGTGAGCTGGTTTATCGAGTTAGCGGTTTTTGATAGGTCAGTGCGTGCTATAAACGCTGTTCTTTGCATAATGTGGTCATGTTCTAACAGGAATTGTTCCCATACAAAAGTAACGAGCAGCTATATATTTGTTTCTGACTACAATTCAAATGTCGTTTGTAAACACATTCATAGACACACAAATATACAGGATGTCAATCTAAACCATGCCAAAATTATTTTGGAGTGCTACAGTTAAGCGACAACGCTCATATTAGTCCTATATTATGAATACCATAACGCCACCATCCCTATGCCGCTCGAGATATATTTCTTGACCGCTAACTGATGATGGCCGCCTCAATGCATAAGGGCCTAGTAGGAGACGTCAGCTATTCTACAACGTTAAGTCCTATTGCCTGGTGTAGCTCAAGGCCAATGGAAATCTTTAAACTGGGATATTTGATTTCGAGATAGTGTTGTTCTCAGCAGAAAAAAACACTTCTGCTACCGGATTTTTATATAGGCATATGCTCTCGTAAATAAGATCAACGTTGTCTGTGCACTAAACAACGCACGTCACGAAATACGTAAAACGTAACTGAAAAAATGGATGTGGGCGTGAAAAACGATGGGTAACTCATAAACATGTATTATTTATATATAACAGAGTGACTTATTTCAATCAAACCTTATTGCAGATTTCCTTTTTTGTTTAAAGCTGCATTACTTATCTGATTCTAACTTGGTCATTATATATATATATATATCCTTTGCAATGTTTAATGCAATGCGTCCTCCAAGTGTATGAAACGCAACATCAGGCTATGTCCTGTAACTGTACCTCCAAATAACATAATTCAAGATCTATGCAGAAAATTTCCGTTCGACGTGCATATGAGTTCAATGCAAATAATCTCAATTATTCATGTATAACTGTCAATTAGACTTATATTAAGTAATATAACAAATACGCACAAGTACGTGTGATTTACAGTTCTTAAATGCGGTAGTTATAAGCCATGATTCAATTAAACAAACAATCAACAAATCTCCATTATTTTTCTTTTGATTTTTCAAGAAATCCTTTCAAATATATTAATATAAGCAACAACACGAACATATTAGAATTTGCATTTCTAAGGTGAATTATGATCTGAATTTTGAGTTGCGTTGTCACAGGGGAAAACAAGTTACTAAAGACACAAAATACAATACGAACGTAAACTCCAGGATAATGAGTTTTACGTATCCTGATGCTAGGCATTTGGAAGGCAAGCGTTACATAATGCAACATATTGGCCTAACTAGACGAGGGTTTAAAGATTAGCGTATAACTGATAGAAATGTATTTCTTGTAAAATATAATTCAGTTTTAAGTAGTTACACTTACATTAAAATGCATTTATAATAGATTCCTTTGCCTAGTCAATGATGAATTTTAACACACACGCACAGTAAATCGGAACTGGCTTGCACGTGATCCTAATTTAAATTCTAGCGATGAGTCAGTCTTACAAAAAAGCAACATTTTAATTACTGGTGCTTCCGTTACACTGCAATTTAAATCTATACACAATAACCTCGTGCGCTGCATGCAAGACTTGCAATGCCATAATACTTCTTAAAAATAAACGATGACCACTTTTCTACAAGTCCTGGCCTATACCGACGGTGACGGGAATGACATATTCAGGAACGTGTTGGTTCCATAAACAAAACATTTTTATAGATAGTGGAAAAAATACTAAATGTAAATAAACCAAACCAAACTAAATATAGAATATCACGAAAATAAAAATCAAGTCTGTTGATATCGTGTAATAGTAGTGCGGTTGTATCTGACGTTTGATCACAATATGTAGTGTTTTCCATCTCTCTTTAAATCGTCCCATGTGAGTGAGAACTCGATATCCACATTTCAAAGGCACGTCGTTTAATAGTAGATCCGGATTAATAGCTAAATACACTTGTATCGGGTAGCACTGCGCGACATTGTTAATTTTACGTTCACGCACATGTTTAGTTTAAAAAGAGATTTTAACAATAAAATAAACATTTGGTAATTTAATTGCTGAACACAGCTAGTTGTCTTACCATAGAGATGAGATTTGTGCGGCGACACGAACTGACCTTGTGACCTAGTAGCCTTCGTATATACAGTAAAGTATAGATAACACAAGGGTGGCCTACCGTGTATCCACATCCATTTCTACATTCACATAAATGGCCTATATACTAAAATATTGCTAGGCCTACATTCAAAAACGTGTTTTCCTAACTTAGATTGTAATATTAAACAATTGAATGTAACCACGACGGTCTAAAAAAATGAAAAACGCTCGACGGAAACCCTAACCCTTCATAGTAATGTCCCCCATTGTTTTACCTGGAAAATCCCACCGATTAGCATATTTAAACTACACAATCATGCCAGATTTCATTTATTTGTGAATAAATATTGTTTGGTTAAAACAAATCAGTATGGTGATTTTTAAGTAGGCCTAAATAAAAAAATATATACATAAACTGGCAATGTAGTACAAACTGATGCTCATATCTAAAGTTCATTAGCTTCACACGTTTTTTTTTTGCTACGTGTGCAGTCGTCTGACTGCTGGGAATTGGTTTCCAACGTCTCTTTCCCCGAAAAGTAATGAATCAAGAAGCTAAATTAAGCTGATGAGATTTATTTTGTAAAACGCGTATTTCTATTATTTGGACTGAACTCTTCCGCTATAGGCCTTAAGTGATCTAGGGTCTATTAATTGCCCAAATAAAAGGTGTATGGAAGTTTAAAATGAAGAGTACAAAATACCGCAATCGTCGGAATCCGATTACCTAATTGCTTTTTAAAACTACGATATCAGTATGTTCAAAAATATCAAGTTAAATTCAAAATTTAACCGGCCAAAGGTGATCGAGTTTTTATACGTTTTATTAATTTCTATTATTAAATACCAATTGTTTAAATTAATTTGTATTTAAAAATGAAAATACATGCCTCCTTATAATAATGCTTCTATAAATTGGTTATGCATTTTCAATGGTAAATTTGAATGCGGAAAACGAAAAGTACCTACCTATACATATACATACGCCAGTCCCTGAAGGAGACCAAAAATATATACTAATGATTTGAATATAAACAAGAAAATACACAGATAAAAATGTAAACACTCTGGAAACAGAAGAAAATCTTCACATGTTCCTTTTCATTCGATTACAGGTCCACTCAAAAAAGGCGAAACCGTAGTAGTGTAGCAGTAGTTGATTTTAAATCGTTTTCCCCAAATACAGGAAATATTTTGGATGTTTTTTCCCCGCTATCTTTCTATTCCTTAAGAATAACTAATCTAGTCGAGAAAGCAGAGCAAATCCATCCAAGAGACCGAGCAGCCTGCTCGAGGCTCTATAATCTCAGATTTATGGTTGGATGACGCGTCGTCTTCTTCTCCCACAATGGGGCTCGGTGACATTAAACAGAAAATTGATGGCGAGACGACCGAAATGTAATCTCCTTTGCACATTCAGGCCATTGCGTTTGGCCTTCTTTATTTAAAGGAGGGGGCACACTCAGAGCGAATATACACCCCATCACCACCGACTACCCATCCCCCATTCTCTTGGTCATTAGAAACTGGACTTTAAGCATCGATTGATGAAGACAACTGTATCTCACCGCCTTACACTTTTGAACGATTTAACACCGTGCTGCAGATTTAACTTTTCCTGGCTCAGTTTTCTTTACCATCCCGTACTTCATTGCAACCTTTCAGACTAGGAAAAAATTTAATTATATAAAAACAGCTCCGACGCAACACAAATCAATGATCAGTGAACTTTTTAAACTAAAACAAACATTATCCAAGAAAAAATACAAAACTTTCAACGACAATTAAAAAGCAATTTCCTTTCATTTCCATGGTTTTCTTAAAAATGATAGATGCAGATCAATGACTTTTAAATTATCAACAGGAGAGTACGCTCAATAATTAGTACACCGCTCCAAAACAAACCACCGATCATTCATTTTAAATTCGCCGTCCGCCCCAGAAACAGCCCACATTGCGTCCACTTGATTTGATTAACACGATAACCAAAAGAAAAACACAAACACAAGATCCGAACACCAATCTTTTACTTCTGGCTTCTCCAGTCTTTAATGTATTCCACGGAAGGAAGAAAAGGAAATATCTTTAAAAGTATCTCTTACAGACAACGCCGCCGAACAAGAGAAACGATATTTTTCTGTCCCCTTAAAAAAATCTGATTCACACTTAAAGGCGAAGGTTACAGTCGCCCGACGCGATTTCTAACCGACTTGGCATCAGTTTGACATTCCATGTGTGAGTATCATCACTGTTATTTTTAAGGATAAACCGATCTAGATTCAGCGACCGAAGGGACAAGAGCCCACCAACCTGGTTACTCGTCGCGAATCTGTTAACCTTTCCTTTAATATGACCGCAGAGGAAGCATGACGTGATTCAAGTCTGCCTCTCCGGGGGGTGGGAGGGGAAATACCGAGTGTTTAAAAAAATACGAATAAGGGAAAAAAACTGAGAAATTATATGAATTGATTATACACCCATAATGGTAGCTATAATTTCACGAGCCATTCACTATCACTGTAAGGTTAGGATTTTAAAAAAATCCATCTTGTTTTCGCCAAAATGGTGACCGGTCTGGTCTATCTTTCTAAAAGCATACCAGTTCGAGGTACTTTATTGGCCTTCTGGGCATCTATGAAAACATACCTCCCAGTACAGAATCGATGATCCAGTTAACTTACTGAGTTGAACCGTTTACGCGGAATTAGAGCAGAGACGGAAATCATATTAGTTTTAATGCTTTTTCACAAAGGAACCCACTTCTTGTGTGCTTCGGTTTAATGTGTGCCGTGCCTCCATGCGGGATCCGAAGCTTTAGCGGATTTATGAGCCAGACCCTAAACAATGGGAGTTTGATACAGCAACTGCCCACAACCAATAGAGAGGAATGAAATGTATGAAGACACAGCATTACTGATCCATACAACGAAACAACGTGTCTTCCTTTTTCATCCTTAGGCCTTGCTGCATCCCGGCACTCAAAAGTCCCGTGTCAGACTGTGCAGACGTGGCACGCTGGGATTGGTTAAGACATATGTCGCTGTTTTTTTACGTGAATTCCGTTAAGCGATTTTACTCAGCACTGACTGTGGGTTTCAATAAACGTTACAATCCAGAAATAATACAGTTCTGCAAGTCCAATGAGATATCGCCTATTTGGTATGAGAATGCTTATAAGTCAAGCTGGTGTTTATGAATCTTGTTTTTACACTGTTCATTTATTTTTTCGAATTGTATTTGGACACAGAGACTTCTCAGTGCTACAGCATTAAATTATCTTTTGCGTCAGTCTTCTTCTTGCTTTAAGGACCCATACTTATGTAGGAGTGGTGGATTTGTGGTCCAGGGACTGCTGCTCCCATTCACATGAATGACAGGGCCTGAGAATCTGCTGTGGATTGTTCCACATCAACACCACCGGCCACAAACATTTCCTCATAATTTCAGTTTTCTTTTTTTTTGTCTCAAAAAGTTTCTTTGGTGTCATACCCCTTTAACTGCCACCCAGATACCTTTCAGACATTGCCAAGTCTTTTCCAAAAATACCAGAGCAAGTGAAGTTGTGACCACATGAAAAATAGCTTTTGCGGTACTGTATTCTCTGTATGCCATCTTCACAGTAATGCGGATAAGTACATCTTTAATTGTTACCCTTATATTTCAGATTTTGAACTTTGGCATACATGGTGGAAACCATGATTAGAATCAAGTACTTAAGGAAATTGATTCATTTTAAACAAGTACTTCTGTCTCTAATATGGACTGGCAAACTGACTTCTCTGATAAATGCATAAGTCAAGGCCTCTCGTCCTTTGGAAATGTGTATCGCTAATACAAACAGATTACATACTGAGTGCTGCTTTGGGTTATAGTTGCTGAAATTCTAAGCATCTGTTGAATCAGCAAAGACCACCCTTGGAACTTGTTCAAATACCTCAGTCCCATGGCTTTCATTCCCAAGTGTGCAGCTCTGCACCTGACTCACAGCAATTTTCTCTTTTGTTCCCCAGTAGAGAAATGACAGTTTTTTCTGGAAAATAACACCTTTCTTTGCCAGTTCTTGGCCATTGACTGAAATTATGAAACATGCATTCAGCTGCAGAATTGAGACTTAATGCACAGCTGCCATATTTCTTCAGTCTTCCACTTCTTGATGCAGAGAGACTTTTCTGGGTTCTGGTGAAGGCAAGGTATCAGTGGCCAACTCTGAATGGTGTGATGCCGTACCACTGTGCCTCTAGCCTGATGGTGGGGCACCGTCTGAGGGGTCATGAACTGTAACCAGATGAACCACCCCATAGATTCCCGTGGCCCTTGGAAGTTGCAGCTGAAAAAATGGATTTTACGTGGGACAGAAGTGAAAGAAACCATCACAAATACCCCACTGCTAAGCTGATAAATAATAGCAGGCAAAAACAAATGCAAAAAAAACAAGCAAAAGCTCATTTGGATGGTTTAAAATGTGACGAAAAGAGCAGCACTGCAGCTGCATCAACAACAGAATCATGGGACTCCGCTGGACAGCCAGCCAGGCTTGCAGTACTTTCATGGGAGCCTGTTCTTCCTGGGGGCCACGGTGGGTCTTTCACTGTCTGCCAGAACAGTCATGGCACCAGCATATTCTGCATGGATCCATGTGTGCTGGGGCAACTTTTGAAACATGCTAAAGGCGGCATGCAGAAATTAAGATCGTAATTAAACGGCAATTAACTGAGTGGGGGAGACTCTTCTCCATCTCATTCACCTGAATGCAAGACAAAGGGGATATTTATTTGCCAGGTTGAATCGCTGGTTTATGCTTCATTTCACCAGAGCAAAACTCAACACTCTCAGCACAGAGAAGTGAATTCCTAGAGGACAATGTCCTGCGCGGGAATCTGCACATTTTAAGACATTGAAGTAAAGCACAATTGTTTCTAGAGGACTAAAGGAATCTTTTGATGAAAGGATATGGGGGCGGTTCACCCCTACTCTGTGAATGTTAAGTTCCCTTTTTGGTATGCAAGATCTTTTCTTAAAGTCATGGGAGTTTCTGCCAAATGTATATTTTAAAGGGATGTTCTCTTTGAAAAGCCAGGAGTTAAAATCATGATTAGCTTTTTATTTATGAGGGTGACTCAGTGAGATAGTTGACCGTGGTACAATACATGTACATACATTAAACATGCTTTGGGCACCTAGAAGAAAAGCCATCGAACATTATAGCACAAAGAGGGCTGTCTCTTTCAGGCCAAAGTATTGACTTTTCAGTCATTTCTGTTCGTCCAAATGGGGTCTTTTTCTCTGGTTCTGATACAGCTGCTGGAGAATGGTGGCACACAAAGGCAGCATTGTGACCCCTCACTCCGCCACGCTCCACTCTCCCTCCGCTCTCCTCCTTCCCCACAACATCTGCAGTGGAGAGCACGCCCAGCTTGTCATGTGACCCGGCCGGCTGTCACTGTGGCTGTTGTTTGGCCAAAGAAAGGTGGGCCTGTGAGGCCAGCGGAGCCTCACGGGCAGCTGCGTTGCCCAGACAGGCAGGGTCCTGCAGCATGCGGCCAGTGCCCCCCCCCCCCCCCCATCCAGCCTGTGCTATGACTTCATCGCCGATCCTCTGCTCATCTGTTGATCTCTGCTTATTCTCTCAGGTGACAGCATGAAGTGAAAATGTGCTTCTGAGGGGTTGCTGGTGGTGGGGGTCAACAAACCAGTGTCTCCCAGTTAGAGGGTCTAATTGGATCCTGAGATAAAATCTCTCCAACTAAAGGGAGTGGTAGCGATATGGAGTCACAGTGGGTATAGTGCTTATGAGACTGAAACTTGTGACATTCTCCTAAATATCATGAGTGTTAAATAGGAGAAGCTGGAGTGTGGCATAGGCATGCTCCTCACCTAGCCTGCACAGGCCTCTGAGCAGCCACACCTTATGCTAAATTCAGTGAGGATCAGAGATCGGGGCAGATAGTGTCTCTGCAGCAATTGGGGTTAAGGGTCTTGCTCAAGGGCCCAGTGGTGGCATCATTCTGCCAGTCATGAGATTTGTCAGTGTCCTTCTGATCACAGAGTCCTAACCCACAGAGGCCCCTGGTGGGACTGCACAGAGATTCTGCACATATGATTCCCAGTTTGTCACTCATTGACCTCTATTTTCCACCTGCGCAAAGCTTAACACAAAGTGGTTTTGCTAGTTTGCAACAAAAACCTCATCTAAAGTCAGTTGTATATTACTAAACGTGCGGGTGCATGACAACTTGTTACTGAGACAGTTAATGGCACTAATAGTTTTTTTATTTTATTTTTATATGTTTTATTATAGAGTACAACTGGTCCTTTCATGTAATCGTACTGTTCAATAAGTCACCAAAAGAAAAACAATATATATTAAGTAAAGAACAAACTATCATTAAAAAAACTTTTGAGTTCATTATAAGAATTAAGCATGTACTGTAACTGAAATGACATTTGGACTGCAAAAATACGTTAGATTAGTCAGGTGGAATATTACAATGCAACTCTCAGAAGGTTGCGGCATTCTTTTGTAGTATGTTGTATGTTGTGTAACGTTGCCATGCGTGATGGATGTCTGTTGGACATAAATGAGGACCCATTAGAGGACTTTAGAAGGTGTGATGCTTAACTGTATGTGCTGATGCCAACAAAAGAGTGCACGTCAGCAGCAGCGCAGGCAAGGAGGGATCAGCTGGTATAACAGCTGAATCGTGGGTAGCCTCGTAAGGAATCTAAATAGTTAGAGTTGAAAAATAACAGCCCTATTGCCTTTTATTTGAACACTTTAAAACATACAAGCATAATTTAGTCTCGTTCCCAGCTGCTGCTGTCGTTCAGCAGCGAGCTCCCCCCCCTTCTGACATCGTTATAGCACTTTCGGTACTGCACGAGTGATCTAATGATGCCAGAAAACGAGGCCACACTCGATTTTACCTCATTCCACGTCTGCTTCACCTCAAACGGCCTTGGTAGAACCGTGCTGCTCCCATTTGATGATACGCTTGCGCATTTTCACTTCGCACACTAGCACATCCGTTTACTCTGCCGAAATCCAATCTGGCTTGCCGGGCAAACGCGCCATTGTAACGCGCCGTAGATCATGTGTCGCTGCCTTTTAAAGGTGAGATGCCATTCCGATTGCTTTATTGCTTGATACGCCCAAAACACTCCTCTGAATAATTAAGAGAGTTAAGACAACCTTTTTCTGCCAAAGTCCGAAGTCTGGTTTTCCGCCGTCGAAATAACAAAATGGATTTGGACACACCCATAACTGATGGTTCCCTTTTGTGTTTTACGTCAGAGTCCATTGTTTTTTAACTTTTTCTTTATTTCTTTTCATATTTCCATATAACCAAACATTCATCGACACTGCACCACTTAAATTAAGATACAAGTAAAGAAGAAAAAAAAGAGGAAACAATTAAGAGTCCATTGTTTTTTGCTCCAGATTTGCATTGACCCCAAATCAGACTCGATGTTAGAGGGATAAGTGGATAAATAGCCTAAGCTATTACTGATAGTCTAAGTCCCTTCCCTACTCACTCTGACTGTCAGATTTTAAAAATGATTTTCACTGGGGTCATTCGCTTGCTATTTGGCCCACCCGCAGCACTCCCTCATTAGACCATTACACATATGCTAGAAGTACTCACTCCAAAGCACACTTCCTAATTTATTAGGAATTCATTAGTAATTATTACTCAGTTCAGGATTCACATGGGTCTAAAGAAATGTGTTGGCCAGTATGGGGGGACTTATTAGCCTGAGGGCACTTCTGTTCCCAGAATCCTCCCCCAGCTGCAAAGACGACTAAGCGTGGTTGTAATGGATAGATCCCAAACTGCTTTTAGTGAAGGCAGAGGGTATTAATATAGCAACATTAATAAGTAGACGTAGCATACAGGCAGTATTCCTAGCAGGGAAGGTTTGACTGTCTCGTGGGACATTTGAGGCTGAGGATCGGCATCAGGAGGCTTTCAGATGTCGTCCCTCTTGGATTCGTTTTACACGCTTCTGGCTGCGTCTGTCCTGAATGTGAACCTTCAGCTGCATTTCCGTGGCTGGGCTAATAGGGCTTCCGACCGTTGGGGCTTTACAGGCCCGTCAATGGTCACCATTGTTCCAGCGTCCCCCTCCGACAGCTCAACAATGTCTAACGCAGATAAAATTTTAGTGCTGGAGGTAATATCTAGAATGCTCCGGTGGGATGCTGGCAACTGTAGAACACTCAGACATCGCCCCTCCCATCCAGCCAGCCTTCTTCCTCATCATCCTCCCCATGGGCTATCACAAGCAAAACCACAGCCTTCAAACTATGTCCACTTTCGACGATGGAAAATGTCCCCCCCCCCCACCCCTCCCCTCAGAGACTGGCCCATGATGCACTCTCCACAAGCACTCCTGTTTTATAGCTTTTAAATTACAGCTCTTAAAGGGTTCCAGCGGGGGGTCTACTCCGGCTGGCAGGGAGCCGCTCTGCAGTCAGTCCCCCAACCCCCCCATGCGGGCTGGCCTCACTCGCTCCAGTCAGCATGATAGAACCAAGGTCTGCACTGACCTACAGGAGGTGAGTCATCAAAACAAAGGGAGGCAGGCGTGAGAGAAATATGTGCATCCTCCTAGAAATGAACAGCTTACAGCTTTCAAAGCAGGTGCTGTCTGCCATAAACAAGGCATTATTTTACACCATATGGGCTTAAACTATGTCAACACACCTTATGCCCGGCAACACCGAGATACTGTATCATTTAATCGTTTTCGCGGTTGGTACACCAAGGGATTTCACTGGTTAAGTACCTTCACAGAGGAACATGGGAGTCCCCAGCCTCAGGTTTGACAACGTTCATGCATTACCTACAGTGCATTTTTCTGAATATGTCATGTTCTACGGAGAGAAAATCATGGCTGTGCAACTGTTCCCTGACTTGTAGAAACATTGTTTTGTAATTTCTAAAGACTCATGACAAGCTGAAAAGGGAACGATGTTCAAATAATTGGGTTTTGTCTCAGTGTTAAAGGGGTGTCAGTCTAAGGCTATAGATGGGGTAATCAGTAAGACACTGATATTGTACTCATCTCTGTTGCTAATGTAAAATGTGTGTTAAATTGGTTAACAATGGAAAGGACTGTCTGAATTAACTAATATGTTACTAATTACTTTAACTGACACGGGTAGAAAAAGCCTGAGTATTTTCTGCTTGTATTTTGAAAGCAAGTTGTTTCTCTGCATCTGGTCTGCGGCGTTAATAATGGTTTAATAACCTGCAGATCATTAACTTAAGCCACCTACCTGTCAGTCACCCTGCTTAATGTTTACATATATGGCTGCATTTTATTGCACTCATTCAAGTCAGCCTTGGACTTGATATGATGGTGTTCCAAGCTGCAGGCAGCCTTTAATTAAAAACAATAAAAGATAAAGTAAATGGGAAGGAAATGGGAGGCAACAGGGAACATGATAGTAGAGTATGTGAACTTGTATACACAAGTTCAGTAGGCCTTAGTGTCTAGGAGTCAGTTTTAGCCCAGAGCACTGGACCTGAATGGGCTCAGGATAAAATACCAGTTATTTAAGCACACTTCCTGTGAGTTCCTACAAAGGTGTATAACCAATGTCAAAGGTTCACTTGTAGACATCAGGCAACTGAGTCAAAACATGAGGATAAAGAAGGCGCAATCTGGATCAGCCTGCCGCCACCACACTCTCTTTAAACAACACTCATTCATGCCGGGCCTCAAGGTGATTTGCATGGGGACCAAGGCAAAGGACCGGCTCTCCAAAGGACAGGATGGAGCAACGTAAGACGAACGGAGGTGTTTACTAACGTCGCTCTCAGATGTGAGGGGTAAGCACTCGACTGTATGCAGCATCTGCGGACACGTGCTGATTCATGCTGACCTGCAGCTTGCGGAGACTTTGCATGCTTCACAGTCCTGCTGTTTGTTTTGGGGATGTTTATTTAAGTCCCATGCCTATTTGCACGATTATTTTTTAACTGTTGTTTTTTTTTACTTATGGCGATGAGTTCTAGTATTTAAGTCTTAATGTCTTATGACTTATATCTGTGTCTTAAAGGAACTTCAGGTCAACCATTTCTTGCAAAGCAGATGAATTCATCAAAATAGCAGTTACTTCTCTTGCACACAGCTTTTGGCCATATCGTCTTTCCAGGTACTCAAAAACTACAATGTTACCAATACCATGCATATTATAAATTCCATAATCCAATTTTTAACAGGTTATGAACGTTTAATTGGATGGGACTTTGAGGGGGCTGTGTTTTAATGAGATGGTCAAATTAGTTAACTGGCGTATAAATGACATAAAACAATTGAGCAAATTCTCACTTTGGTATATGACCAAAAGCCGGGATCCGCCTTAAATCTGAAAATGTTGTGTGGGATTTCCTCTCAGCAACTTTAGCTTCTGCGGTTCGGGGTTGCCGCCAGCACTCTGGCAGCAGCTCGCCCATCCCCCCTTCCGCAGATCCGCAATAGGGGCGAACCCTGAACAAGCACCGTGTCTCTCCCACATAGCAGCCGGCTTGCAGGATAAGCTGGAGTGGCGCTATCTGCTGCCGGCCTTGGGTGCCTACATTGCCGTATAAATTTAAACGATCGAGGTGTTGAATAGGTTCTCAGAAGAAAGCAAACATGGAACAGGGGGACTGCAGAGACCTGTTTCCTGATTCCCGAAGACAAAGAGCTCTCTGTGGTGGAAGGAAGGAAGGAATGTCAAGGCAGATGGTTGGTTTTTCGGAGTGGGGGAATCTAAAATTACCCCTGCTATTTTAAATGCATTGGCTATCAGTGTGTTTAATATTGGGAACAGCTTGCAGTCAGTCGCCAGTAATTGCAAATTTTTGACACAATAATTCCGATATTTGTTGTCTGTCAATTATTTTGCTTGCAAAGGTAAGGTGCTGCTAAGGAGCCGCAGATGGCGGAGTAACGCAGCAGAAGATGGTGTGACCGACACCATTTTTCAGCCGTAGGCGCGACTTTCGAAAGGGCTTTAAATACGGATGTGAAATTGGAGGTTTAACAAAGACGACGACAGATCATTACGTAAACACTTTTTATATGTTGCTCCCATTTATGTAATGTTTTTGATAACCTTTTATATGTTTAGTTCAGGATAACTCTGCCTGCTACAAATGTTGCATAAATTATAATAAATGGAACCTTACTATCTTTAGAAGATAAAAGTTGACGTATAATTGAAAAAAAAAACATTTTTCGTACTTTCGTTTCTGATTAAATTTATATCCCCCGACAACTGTTCTAATACGTAAATTTCGCATATTATTTTGTCAAAATTAGATTATGTTCTTACTTCTGCAAGTTTGACAAGTTTATATTGCCAGATACAGAACATTTAAGTCATGCTGGTAAATCGACATATACGGGGAAAATAATGAACTGATTTTATTGTAATTCATGTCTTTAAATATCCAATAAACCATAAGCAGTGTATTTTCTGAGAAATTTAACAGTTAAGAGATGGGGAAATGTCTGTATTAGGGATCATTTTTTGTTTTTTTTTCAGGTTAGGAACTTAATTAGACATGGATGATGTCAGAAATGTATATTTGTTTTTTATTATCTTATTATTTACAGTTATTATAATATTCTCTATTATATATTATATAATATATTATATTCAAATTTTAGGTTGAATGGTAAAATCAGTTGACCATCAAGATTGTTATTAATATACATTAATTATTTTAATATTTTTTGAAGCAGTGTCGGCTGCTCTACATTAATTCTTTTCATTTCATTATGACAGAATAAGAGCATCAATACACGAAAATTAAACTTGTTTTAATAGATTCACAACTTTCAGATAATATATGTATTTATAATTTATATGCAATTTACAATTATTATGAATGTCAGAACTATACATTTTGATTTGTCTTGCTCACTTCTCCTTTCTGACAGGCAACTTCCAGAACAGAGAGAACCTAGGTAAAAAGTGTATTTTTTATATTGTGCCTATAGTAGGCCTAACTAGATGACCGTGAATTAAAATTATTATGTAATTTTTAAAATACAATTTAATACTTGAAACTAAACCTTCATCTAAACCTTTACAATGCCATTGAATATATAACATGGTTTAATTTTGTTTTCAAATATAACTGAGCATATGCACACACTATAGTTTTTAAAGTACATCTGCAGCACCTTTTTAGAACATTATTTGAAGGGCTGTTATATAAGAAACATACATTCTCTTCAGCACCTCACCATTGTTCAAACAGAGACGACAAACGATTCTCCTATATAACTAGTTAATGCTGGGCTAAATTCAGTGGAAGAGTATACAGAATATGGTAATAATCAAATAGAAATTGAAAATTAAAGTGAAGTAAGGAATATGTGTTTGTTTTGTAATGTTTACATTTAGTCATCGTCATATCATATCCAGAAATGAGAGAGTATTAAATAAGCCTACATCCAGTTAAACTAGATTCCTAAAAAGGACTTATTTGTATTGTGTGGCATGAATGACATTTTAAATGGATCTTAATATGTTTACAACTTCGTGTGTGTGGCATGTACATAAACTGACTGACGTACGAGATACGAGATTTTTATTTGCCATTTGTGCATAAAACGAACATTCCAGGCACATTGGAATTCTTGTGCGGAGCTCTCTTAGAGTCAAGTTAGTAGAACACTTACAGTATACCCATTTACAGAAAAAAGATGGTAATATCTCTTTTGCCTGTATTGTGTTTATGTATGTGCCCTGTAATAGGCTGGTGTCCTGTCCACGGTGTACCCCAGCCACGTGTCCTGTGATGGGCCGGCGTCCCATTCACGCCATACCCCAGCCCCGTGTCCTGAGATGGGCCGGCGTCCCGTCCACGCCGTACCCCAGCCCCATGTCCTGTGATGGGCCGGCGTCTCGCCCACGGCGTACCCCAGCCCCGTGTCCTGTGATGGGCCGGCGTACCCCAGCCCTGTGTCCTGTGATGGGC
This sequence comes from Mormyrops boulengeri, assembly GCA_026781065.1. Lineage (NCBI taxonomy): Eukaryota > Metazoa > Chordata > Actinopteri > Osteoglossiformes > Mormyridae > Mormyrops > Mormyrops boulengeri. The sequence continues at coordinate 8,425,905 of JAODLD010000051.1, read as the reverse complement.
CGGCGTCCCGTCCAGGGCGTACCCCAGCCCCGTGTCCTGTAATGGAGTGGTGTCCCGTCCAGGGCGTACCCCAGCCCTGTGTCCCGTGATGGATTGGCATCCCATCCAGGGTGTACCCCAGTCCTGTGTTCTGTGATGGACTGCTGTCCCATCTAGGGCGTACCCCAGAAGGGTATTCTATACCTTAGGGGTAATTTTTTTTTTTTTTACATATTCACTTCGCATACCCTTCCATTCGATGAGGTTCACAATAACAAATAACCTTACCAATTTTTTGTCATTTCTGTCGACGTCTTCTGGGCGCTAACATGTTAAAGTTTTAACCAATTGTCACTTTATTTGAATGAAATGAGCACGCTCAGGACAGTGACTGAATATTAAGGAAAGACTAATACAGTAGTTGATGCTCTTCAGGAGTAAGCTTGAACTGCTTTCTCAAAAGATAGATCTTTAAACAATAGATCCCCTTTCCCACCCACCGTGCACAGTGGCAAGCCCCTGGGGCACGAAAGCAGACTTCTGTTGCAGGAACTCCACCTAATATGATTAGGCTGAGTTTGAGGAACTCCTTGTAGTCGTCTCTTGGCTGGTCCAAATCTGAAAGTTTATGAATGAGAAACTAAACCATTTTGGATCAAGTTTCAATCAGCCACTTTCTCTCTGCTTTGGTCATATCAGAATCTGCTTCTGTGAGTGCTTCTACCTCCAGAGGTGAGGTGTTGTTGCAGCCCAGTAATTGCCAGTGCGCCTTGAACCATGCAAAGAGGCTAATGTCAGGCCCTTTGGATGCAAAAAATGTGGTTTGCTGTAGAACAGTGGATTTATCCAATATTATAGTCAACGCTCTACTTCTGACATCAATCATCAAATGGTACGCTACAGCAATATCAAACAAAACATGTAAACATTTACAAATTCAACAGCATTATTTTGTATTTCAAGAAAGAACAGGAAAGTGCAATTGTATAAGTGACAGAAATTGCAGTAGGATGCAGTGGATGCACATTGCACAATTAGCATAATGCACAATTGCACATGACGCATGTCGAAAACTTCAGCTACGTTGAGCGCCCAGTAAACGCTGGGGTATTGAACTCAAATTTTGGCTGTTGCATTTGCTCTTGGAACCTCATGATTTGAAATGGTATGCATATTTTTTCTGAACACCCTAGTACCCCAGCTCCGTGTCCTGTGATGGACTGGTGTCCCTCCCAGGGCATATCCCAGCTCCGTGTCCTGTGATGGACTTGTGTGCTGTTGAGGATGTACCCCAGCCTTGTGCCCTGTGCTGCATGGAAAAGGCTCCAGTGCTGCTGACCAGGATAAGTGGTTGGGAGATGGATGGATGTGTCAGTAAGTAGTGCTCTGTGGTGGAGGGAACACTGTCACTTCCCAAGTCAGCAGATGTGCTGCTCGGACTTCGTCTGGCTGCATCCAAGTGAGTGTAGCGAGGTCCTAGTGCACCACGGCTGAAGATGCCCAGCACCCCCTGTCCCCAGTGGCATGCTTTTAAATTCACCACAGGCTGTAATTCACGGGCGGCCTATCGAGAACGTGCCGACTGCTGCTAACTACAAAACATTCAATTAAGTTGTCCCATTTCAATCTGAATTTCAGTCATCGCTTAATCACCTCAGCACAATAACGGGTTAGGTGAAGGACGTAATAGTATGTTCATTGTTTCTCTACTGTCCTCAGTTATCATTTTCACATCTGGGCTTCTTCCATTCAGCTTTATGTACAGCCAACAACTTTAAATAATTGAAAAATGCAATTATAAGGCTTATATTTCGTTTCTGTTGCTGGCTGATTGTATAAAGAAAGAAAAAAATCCATGACAATTATAAGACACACAGCTGTGTAGTTTATTTTTGGTATGCTGCTGAATCTGAATCTTTTCAAATATTTAGTAACAGAAAACATTCAGTTCTTATTTGTTATATTATTGTATTGCCCTCATTAGTGAGTTACATGAAGCAACGGCTGTCCATTTTCCTGCTGATGTACAGAGTGTCTTTTATGGTAAATCACAGGAACAGGATGATTAAAAGCACGTCATCCACTTAAACCAGGATAGAATCCAATACAATGTGTTCATGACAACACGGAGGATCATGTACACACAACTCATTTCAGACTGTTTAAGAGTAAACACTGGAGGTTTATTTTGGTAAGGATCCCGCTAAGAAAATAAGTGCTTATTCTAATTTGAGAATAATCATTAAACTTAAGCCACGACAAGTAAAACCATTTTTAATAAAGCTGAATTGCATGTTATACACTGTGTGCAGAATTATTAGGCAAGTACTATTTCCGAACATATTTTTTTAGCAAAAGTTGGGCAGACTTATAAAAATAAATTCTGAAGTTTTCTTTTGCTCCAAGTAAATGCATTTAGAGAGAAAATGTTACATTAGACTTTCACAAACAAAAATAAAAGAAAAACACTTGATTTTCAGTG
>JAODLD010000051.1:8405849-8418433 GCA_026781065.1 Mormyrops boulengeri | reverse complement strand
AGACTCTGCTTCCTCATTGGAAGGCGTGTCGGTGGGATTGAGGAGATCTTCGAAGTATTCCTTCCACCGACCCACAACGTCCCGAGCAGCAGGTGTTTGCTTGGGTTGTGAATGAGTAAAGACATTTTAAGAAGGGAACAGACCATCACCAGGTGCATCATGATGCTATTGTCAATTACACCATAAGACAGTATTGCACATTGCTGGGGAACAATGTAGACACCATCAATGTTTGTTCATTTCAATTATTTTTTATTTTGCAGCTGCCTTAATCCAAAGCAGCTTACATTTTGAGAACGCAGGGTCAGCCAATCCCTGGAGCAATTATAGGTTAAGGGCCTTGTTCAAGGGCCCAAGTGAAATGATTCTGCTGTCCATGGGATTTGAGCCGGAAACCTTCCGATTCCTGGCTAACCCACTGAGTCGCTCACCTTCCCCTTTACAAAACTCAGCAATTCACAACCCCTTCCTGACCAGGCCCATACACAGACTGAAACAGTGATTTCAGATGTCACTGAACACAACTTATTTTAACCTACATGTGTCACTGCGTGAAGCCGGTGGCTGTCGGCACTGATTTACAAAAAAAATGTTTTAACTAGGTGAAATCATTGAGCTATATATGAGGCCTGCAGTCTGTCTGCCAGCTCGCCTGTGTGCGTCCTGCAGGCTTTTTCTGCTACATACAACTTGCTGCAGAAATGATTTTACTTCAGATCTACTTCAGCGTATTCAAATATTTTGACAGACCGTACATTAGGTTAAGTGAGCTTGTTTACGTTCTGGGCTCTGCCAAAGAAAACACACGGGAAGTCTTTTCCAGGGAATGCAACGTGGCTCCTATAATTTGCCTCAGACAGGGCTGCTAGTTGCTGCTACTGTGTTGTGTGTGCTTGCACCTCCTATAGTAGACACTGGGAACTGCAGCAGTTTTGTGTCTCGACCTTTCTCTGTCTCTTACTTCGATTCCCCCATGTCCTTTCTCATAGACTTGATCTTGTAATTTCCTTGCCCCCCACTCCCAATGTATTTGCTGTGCCCTCCTCTGACCTCCGCTCTCCAAGCATTGCACTCATTGCACTGTGAAGTGTGTGCTCCCCCCACCCAGTTGCTGAACACTCAGGTAGAATCATCACCATGTGTTTTCCATATGAGCGGGCGGGGGCATCGTGAGCTGAGAGGCAGCACTCTGCTCAGGCTCTGCGGGGCCTGTGACTGCTTGGTGGTGGTGGTGGTGGGGGGGTTGCTGTTTTAACATGTCAAAGTTAAAGACTTATCTCCACTACAAGGGTTGCTGCAGTTTAATGGCTGACATGTCAGAACCAGACTGAGAGATGGGATTTTTATGAACCCTGTCATACGTGGCTGTATCTCCTGCGCTAAGAGCAGGCTTCATCTCTCACTCACTCTCCTCTCTCTCTCTCCCTCTCTCTTTCTCTCTCCTCCTCTCCCTCTCTCTCCACCCCTGCCCTGGAAGTGGTTTGTTCCTATGGCCTGGCCCTCATGAAACCCACACCCTGAAATAACAGAGATCTCCGAGAAAATGCACAGCAAGAGCAGCTGTGGCCCTCGTCCACCCGAGCCAGGGCTGTTCCTCATGGCCTCTAATTAATTTTCCAAAGTCCCACCATTGGGACCAGGACATCGGTATGGATGGGACTGGCCAGCAGTGAGCGGGGTGGATCTGTTCTCGCGGTGCCCCCCGCTGTCAGCACCCCAGTACTAATCGACCCACTGAATATTTACAAATGCTTTTTTTTTGATGTGGTTTTGAACACAAACTCAACTAAAGGGCTCTTGGCAGAGCTTGAATAAGATGGAAAATAAAAGTCACCATTACGAGAATAAATAGCAGCCCTCAGCCTGCCACACTTCCAAAGGCGGGAAGTGCCGCCGTCAGCTGCCTAGGACCACAGTTTGAGGGCAACGTAAACCATAAACAAGAAACCAGAAACCAGATAAATACAGAGGCATCACAAAGGCCATCTGATCCAGCCATGAAGGAGGGTATACAGATACACCCTACAAACACATGAACACTCAGATACACCCTACCAACACATGCAAACTCAGATACACCCTACAACATGTGCACAGTCAGATACACCCTACAACACGTGCACAATCAGATACACCCTACAAACACGTGCAAACTCAGATACACCCTACAAACATGTGCACACTCAGATACACCCTACCAACACGTGCACACTCAGATACACCCTACCAACACGTGCACCCAAAGATACACCCTACAAACACGTGCACCCAAAGATACACCCTACAAACACGTGCACCCAAAGATACACCCTACAAACACGTGCACACACATACATGCTGCCTTGGGCAATGGCCTTGAGTGACATGGCCTGTAATCAGCATAGCTCCTGGGTGTGACATTGCGTCCAGCACACTCCTCACACACAGCCCATATATCGCACTGCTGATCCTGCTTGGAGGAATCCATCTGCTTTCTGCATTTGTACTTCCTTTTCTTTTTCACAGAAACTGATGGCGTATGAACCACGCTGAACCAGATGGGGATAAACCACTGGTACCCCGCACCCCATGGGAGTGTCCCAGCTGCTACTTGGCATTGTGTACAGCTGCCATTAGTGAGCCAGTGGAGTGGAGCATATGATGGGATTATCTTTAACACAGGCCTTTAACATTTGTATGTCTCCTTTGTAATTTGACGTGCAATCCCTAGGCGCTCCTCTAGGGGGCTTTGTCGGAGTGGAAAGGGGGCCGTCCACTTAGCCCTCTTTTCACGGTTCTTTTCCAGATGAGTGATCAGGTCCAGAAGAAAAACACAACTATTCTCACGTTTCCATCCCATGCAAACTGACAGTCCCGAAAATGACTAAAAATCATGTTAATTTGGACTGCATTTGCCCTCAAAGCATACTGACTCACAGTAAGAATCAATCGTAAAACGATGGCTACTTCAGGATTAAACATATATAACAAACATATCATTAATGTTAACCGTCCCATCTAAAGAGTCTCATTACCCATCCCAGGAATCGTATAAACATAGCAGGGTGAGGGGTAAAAGTTTTGGTGACTCTAGGACCTGAGGGAATGAAAGATGTTCAGGAGGTTCCCAAGTAATGCTATAAGATTTTAAATCCTTACAACTGTGCTACAGAGTTTTGATGCAGAGCAGCTGTAAATATGTCTAGATCCTGTTTGATGGGATGACTTGCTGACAGGGTCGTTTCTGTAGCTCGTCCCTCCCCAGGTTCAATCGCTTTATTCTCATGACTGATCCATCGCCCTTGTCCTGGTTGCCTGTCGAGATCTGATGGCCGCAGTATCCTTCTGAAAGCAGAGATCCACATGCTTGTTTTATGCCGGGCGTTAAAACGCACGCATGAGGTCTGATTACAAGATGTTGGGACGGGACCTCGAGGCCTGATGATGTAATATGACCTGAATGGAGTGGGAGGCCACCTGAAAATATCCTAGTTCACTTGAACACATCACAAAGTCACGGAAGCGTGACGTGGCCCTGAAAGCATGCTGCGCTGGAGATGGGCGATGCCTCTGGCAGCAAGCCTCCCAGGAGTGGCGTGCGTCTGACACTGGATGAGATAAAGCTCATGTAGCTCATGCTGTGATACTTGGCATCGTACTGCATTGTTCCTGAGAACTGAGGCACTCGTTTCTGATAAAACAAGAAAGTTGTGAGATACCAAGAGAGCTTGTGCTGTCTGATTGCAGTCAGCTGTGTTCCTAAAATTATTAAGTTCAATGAATTAAATCAACATATGTCAATTTTTTACCCTTATGTTAAGGTGACCTTGATCTTAAAAAACACGAATTTAAGAATTCGGTTTCAGAATATATTTTATTTAATGTCTAAGTGTTCTTTGAGAGTTTGTATGGGAAAGACAGCTCGAAGATGGATTGATGGGTGGGTGAGTGAATGGATGGAATATCATCTGTACCAAAAGACATTTAAAGGTGTCAAGTGTTTCAGTGTCCCCTTGCTATAATGGGACTGTCACAAGGTTGTCCCTCACAAAAATATGAGCCCAAATGAGTGTAAGAAAGCTCCTCTCCATTTACATAGGGGCGGGATGGATGTTCATGCTACTGGCTGAGTGATGCTTTGCCAGTGTCCCTTGCCATCAGAGCCTCTCCTGTCTTCAGTGCTGCTTGTTGGGCCGGTTTAGCCCCACCTTGGCCTTCAGGCAGTGTCACCACGCTGAGGCTCTTGGTCCCGTTACACTCTCTCCGCTGCTTGATTCTTCCTTACTGGTCAGCACCAGCCAGCATGCCGTGCTCCAAGAGAATGTGGAAAACACAGGGAGGTGCTTCCAGGCCATCCGTTTTCCGCAAGTTCTCTTCATGCTGACACAAAGGCTGAAGGACCTTTTGGGAATGAATAGCACCAATGATGGCACGGGGCTTTAATGGCAGTGGTTGTGTTTTGTAGAATTGCTTTTCCTTTTTTTTAGAGCAGCTTTTATGTTTCTTTTCAAGGTAATGCCTGTTTGTTTGGCTGACATTTATTTTCAGGCTGCTGTTGGGCACTGGTGGCTTGATGGTTAGGGATGCACACATGTAATTGAAAGGTTGCAGGTTCAAATCACTGACCAGCAAGGCACCACTGAGGTACTCTGAGCATGGTACTGCTCCTGGGTGCTGAATTAGCTGCCCCCTGCTATGCAGAGGACCCATTTCGTTGTGGTTTGTCATCACTGAATTCAAATTCTAGTTTTATAAAAAGGACAAAGATACAAGTCCATCTGAAAAAGGTTCTCAAGAATATTCTGTCCATTTCAGGCTGGAATAAGGTCATTTTTTGAGTGAGGTGTTTTTTCTGGGTGGTTTGGTCTGAACATCACTGTGCTTTCTCCCAGGACTTTGCAGGCCTGGCTCGGAGGACTGCAGGCCTGGCTATTAGGCCTATCCATGATGATTTCATGCCTATTAGGCCTATCCATGATGACGTTGTGCCTATTAGGCCTGTCCATGATGTCGTTGTGCCTCTCCAGCATTCCTGTGCTTTTGAGGTGGACGCAGGCAAGGGCTGATTGATGGCAGGACCTTTCTGGCCTTCGGTGGTTTCCGCACATAGATGGACCTCCACCATGCAGCCGCAAAACAAAAGACACAGAAACCACCATGGTGTACTTCATGGCCCAGTCCCCTGCCCTGCCATGTAAGATGAGGGATATCTCCAGACAGAGGCTGGGGGGAAGGTAGGAGAGTGGGGGAGGGGTGGGGGGAGCCACCTCTCAGTACTGTCGAGACATATCAGATGAGGAACAGGGCTACAGGAAGTGACTGGGATGCCTGATTTGGGCCAAATGGATTCCTCTGGGGGCAGGAGCAAGGGGGCGTTATGTTTACATGTTTAACAGCACAAGATGTGAAAGCTTATGGATTTACTAAGAGGACACATTATATAAAAGTTAGTATTACATTTCTACAGTGTATACATTAAGCTTATAGATATAACAGGCGGTTTAAATGAATGTCATCACGTATTCATCAAGTTTCGGTTACTACTCTTAATAAACAGCTTCAAGCTCACGCGTGTGTAGGCACGCTGACCGTTGCCATGGTGATTCCTTTATATCTATTTCAGGTGGTATGGGTTAGATGTAATGGGGCTTTACTCCTAATTTCTTGTATGCCTGTCTGGCTGGGTTTGGGCTCCTGTTGTGGGGGCGAGGTCCCTTTGAAGGGACTCTGCCCTTCTGGCGATCGTTTATGAGCCTGGGTCCACATCAGAAGAGGTTTGGGCCCAATTTCATTGAGGCTCAGGGGAGATGCTGTGCTGGCGTGGGGCTGTTCTGGCAACTGCCGCTGAGGCCCCTCCCTCTCCTGACCAACAGGAGGCGCTCATCATCGAAACGCCTACTACACCACCTGCACTGCGTGGACGCACAGCTGCGTCGTGGCTGTGTCATGCGGGCAAGCACGTGACTAAGACAGAGAGGCCTCTTCCCATGGTAATTGTGGTCTGGCCAGCTTTGTCTGTCCGAGTGTGTTTGCAGAAGGATGGTGACATGAGCAGGGGGGGCTGTGGGACATGCTGTTGAGATGGGGGGTGGGAAACAGAGAACTGATGATGACTTAGGTGCCTCTCGCCAAAAGTGGCTGGAGCAGCATTGCTCTGATGACCGAGGGGGCGGCAGTGAGCAGGCTGCCCAGAGGGAGCTGTGGGCTCCCACGCACTGCTGAAGGCTGCTTTGGTGTGGGCGTTTCCTGCCTCCGGCCCGCCACTGCTTTATGTCAGAGAAAGCTTTGCAAATGTCCTTCCCTCGGCAAGTTTAATAAATTCTGCCCTCTAGTGTCCATTCTGGTTCCTTGTACGCGCTTTGGTGTTTGGTACCGTTTTGGTAGGTTAGTTCTGATTACTCTCTGCTGATCTTATTACTATGTGATTGTTTTGCAAAAGGATGGGTATGTATGAAAATGCATGAGTGAGGTATGAGAGAAGAGGTTTAGCATGTTCTGTTGTTTGGTCATTTCTTAAGTCATTATAGAACAGCTCGTGGCTTTAAGACCCAGAAATCAAACTCATGCTGTATTCTTGGCACATAACCTGTAGGGCCAGTGTCAGTGGCAGCGACAGGCAGCCACCCAGGACACAATCTTCTGAAGGGGTGCTGAATAAGTAACAAAAAGGAGCCCGGAAATTTGCTATCAAGCGGCCGTCACATGACCACCAGAAAAATGTGTGACCTTCCCAATGGTCGGTCTGTGCCTGGGCCACCCCCAAAGCGGCCAGCTTCACCTGGCACCCATAGACTGAAACTGGGTGGGGAAGCCTGTTTAGGGCCCACATGAGGTGAGCGACACTATGTACAGTGCACAAGCCGATAAGCACACAGGCCCGGGCCAATCAGGTTGCCCAAAAGCTGGCTGTAATCTTAGTGGCAGAGCTAAGCAAAGCCGTCCTGATCCTGGGGCACGTGATTAAAGAGCGTGCTGTTCGCAAGAGCATCAATCACACCAGTCCTTCAGGCTGAGCTGTCTTCCCTTCCACTCGCTGCTCTTGGACACACCCCGTTACCATGTTTACCCCATTAAACATGTCATCACTGCTTTTCAACCTAGTGATTGTTTTGTGAATTGGATTTTTTTTGAGAAGCTATCCTCTTGGGCAGATCTGTCGGGCTCTTCTGTCCACAGCATATGGGAGGGAAAGACAGCCACTGCTGTCAGCACAACATTTTTTTGTGCTTTATAAACATACCAGCCTACTAAGAGTTATTTCCCATCGTCTTTTAAAATAGATATCAGACTTGCTCTAACAGGTTTAAATGCAATTATGCTGCTCTTTCATAGCCTTTGAAAAAAGAAAGCTACAGTGGACTGAAGATAAACATGGGAAGACCGTTTTGTTCCATACATGCACCCATATTCACAGCTTATCCAGTCAAGGACACAGTGGTCCACAGTATAAGGTCAGGAGACACAATTTACCTTTTCACTCCACACAATATATGATGGGTGATTCTGTTCAACAATTACCCAATTACCAGTCCCCGTCATAGACCAACAAAAGGTCAGTTACAAATTGAAGTGAAACATTTTCCTTTACAAATAAACTCACTCCCTGAGGAAGACAAGCATGCATCCAACCATCCACTTTATTTCCTGCACATTCCTGCTAGGGTCATTGTGAGCTGAGCCCTATTCCGGAAGCTCAAGGATGCCAGCTATCACAGATGAAATTTGGATCCATAAAGATCCATTAAAATGTATGCGCTCTTCAAGCGGTCAGTTTGTTCCTCAACGTTACTCCCTACCATGTGCTCATAAAAATTTTCTACCAGCCGCTATCTTGAGCTTTATAAACCCTTCTGTATTACTATGTAAAACAGTCGTATTGACTGACATCCCAACCAGGGTGTCCCCTGCCTTATGCTCTGTGATTCTTGGGACAGGCTCCTGCTTCCTGGTGACCCTGAACTAGATATGTGGTTGGATTTATTCTATTTACCAATAACAGAAATGATCTCCTACCTGATCCTGTTTTCTGATTGGCTACTTCTTCTGAACTTTACTTCAGAGTAGTGTACGTGAGGCTATGGAGTCTAATGCATATCGGGACCTTTCTGGAACTACTGGTGGTGATGCACACACAAGGATCTCTATCTACCCACTTGTCCAGGTCAGGTTTACAGGTATACCGTATCCATTTTAATCTAGTTTCCCCCTACAACCTATGAACTAGAGAATGGCAACTTAGTTTCAGGTACAGAAAGAAATTCCCATGGTCTTGGGGGTAACTCAGATCTACGGTGTCTGGGCTTGATCTGGGCTTTGCAGTACAATGGTTGGTAAACCCATGGAGAGGGCAATGGAGACGGCAATGCACAAAGCGTTATCATGCATGTTTTTGGTAGTATATTCCTCTGTAAAGGTAATAATTAAGGCATTATACTGTGCTAGAATTCAAGACTTATTTCAAGGGCTTGCTTAGCAAAGCCATGTGTTATGAGGTGATTTGATTAGTGGGATCATGAACTATTCCAAGACTCTTTTAATTAACACTCCTCATCTTCGTTGCCATGCCAACTGCTGGTCCTTCCCATTAGACAATCGGTGAAGAATTATGTCCAGAAAGGACCAGAAATAACAATGTGTTAGCTGGCAACATAAAGAGAGAGTCCAGAATTTTACAGACGCTCAGTGAACGCCACCCCAGGATAGCCATCCCGCATGTGATTAGCATTTAGCATGAGAATGGGATGGCGAGAGAGAGAGGCAGGGAATGGGATGGCATCTTGCAATCGATGGCGAAGCCTGAGGTTACTGGAGCTCGCTGTTTTCAAAGCGAACCTTCTGGCCTACGTGGTGATGATTGCCTTGGCAACAAGACCTTGCCTAATGGCCTTTCAGCTGAGCCATTAGAGTGACAAGTTTTTATGATCCATCCGTCGTTTACGTCTCACTAACAAGGGACTGAGGATTTCTCCTGGGGGGGGGGGGGTAAATGTGAATGCCCAGTGGCTGTGACTGCAGGCACGTGGTCTGCATTACTGCGCCCTCCTATCTGCTGTGGACTCAGCACTGGACTGCAGCTTTACACCATGCTAATTGACATTCTTTTTCCCCACACGCCTCATATCTCATGGTTGCCATCTACCAAAAGCCGCGAGGTGTTTAATGTCTCTATTTTAAATCTCCCCCACCTCCTTCAGCTCTCTGTCCTCCCCCAGATCTCGTTTTGCAAGAACACTGGACAACATGCCTCATGTCCCTCGCCAGCGGCTGGTTTATGGGAGAGGAAATGCTGCAGAGAATGTTTGCGGTGATGAAATATGACCTTACAGGATGTTCAATGTCCATACAAAGGTCTGCAGTGGAGCTGCTCGATGGAGTCTGGTTGTGATACCCATTAAACACACAATTAATTGCCATTCTTTCCAGCTAAAAAATAGCGCACACCTTATATGTGCTATTAAGGTCAGGAGCAACGTTACTTGGATTCAGCACTCCATGAGCTCTTAAAGAATTTATAAGACCTGCCTGGGTTTTCACAATCATGTCAGTCTTTATAAATGGATGTAAAGGGAGTCAAGGTCATTTTCCTGTCTACTTATTCTTACTAACAATCTTTGATCACTTTGAGATGCTGGTCTTTTTGTCTCCACTTCACTTACAGTGTTTTTCTTTTTTTGTTCATACCATGCTGACCTAACAGTATCCTCAACACCATACCCCGTCCCCACATTGTAACAGCAAAACTTGGACAGTGTAAATTAGGATTTTGTCATTTTGATCATTTGACCTCCTCTGCTGGCCCCTGGAGGATGGGCTCCCCTTTGTCCAGTTCCTCCAAGGTTTCTTCCTTCTAAGGCGGTTTTCCTTGTCACTGTGGCCTTTGGCTTGCTCACTGGATGCTTTGGTCAGCGATCATGTAAAGCACTTTGAGACAATGTAATATTGTGGAAAAGAGCTACACAAATAACACTGAATGGAAATTGAATTGAATGCCCATTGGCCCCTGAGCTAATCTGGACACATGCAAGGAATTTCTTATGTGACAGCCCAGGATGTGGTGACTCCTCCAGCTATCCAGTGGTGCAAAAATGCAAGTCAAGTCCCCTGCTGGAGGACTGAGGAAAAATATGGTAAAACCTTGTGATTGTGGTTTCCATTATATAACTGATTAATTTCTATGATTGTTACACAATAATGATGATACTACAATTCACACTGGTAACACATGCATAAGGCTGATTATGAAATTCCCAAAAGAAACATAAAAAGTATATAAATCTATGTTAATTTTGGGGTGGCATGGTGGCCAGGTTATATGTGTGTGCATGTTCTCCCCGTGTCATGTTGAGGTGTCCTACGGGTTTGACGCTTCCCCCCCACAGTTTGAAAACATGCAAATATGAATATCAATTCATAATATGATTTCCGTGATTGATTTTGTAATCGTATCATCGGATCTGTGTCCGTATGTTTTGGATACTCAGATGAATTGAGGAGCTGAGCTGTCAACTGATCCGATGCTAGGAAAGATGCTAGATAGGCCTGGCTGACCCAAATGCATGGTGAGGGTGTGCTGGGAGTGTCTTGTGAAAGCCCCTGTCCAGGAGATCTTTAACTCACACCACCGGCATAACTTCTCTTGCATCCCAAGGGAGTCTGGGGACATTGAGCCATGTTCTGGGACTCCACTGCTGAGGTAGCTGTGTGGAGCTGTAGCCATAAGGTTGTTGGTGTCTGTGGTGGCGGCAAACTCCAGTGGAAACCCAGTGGTGGACACCAGCAGTAAAGGGAGCTGTCAGGCTGAAGGAGGTGGTCTTCCAAGCTTGATTAGCTAGTGGGACTCCTGTAGCAGCTGAAAGGTACTGGTAGGCCAAGAGGATGCAGCTTTGGCAGTCACTGAAACAAAAACTTGATGCGGGAGGAGTTTGAGACCATGAAGAAAGACTTGCGGTTGGCCTTGAAAAGATTCTGGCAAACCATCAGGTGACTCAGGAGGGGGAAGCAGGGCTTTACCCATGCTGTTTACAGTGGGGATGGAGAACCTCAACTGGGGATATAGTCAATCGGTGGAAAGAATATTTTGAGGACCTCCAGGATCCTAATGATACGCTTTCCTTGGAAGAAGTAGAGATGAAAGACTTGGAGGAGGACTTCCATCATGAGGGCTGAGATCACTGAAGTAGTCAAAAAACTCTTCAGTGGTAAGGCTCCGGGGGTGGATGAGATTCTCCCGGAGTTCTTCAAAAGCTCTTTATGTTGTTTTGCTGTCTTAGCAGACACACCTCTTCAATATTGTGTGGACATTGGGGACAGTGCCTTTGGATTGGCAGACTGGAGTGGTGGTCTTTAAGAAAGGGGACCAGAGGATGTGTTCCAACTTCAGGGGGATCACACTCCTCAGCCTCCCTCGGATGGTCGATGCTGGGGTACTGGAGAGGATGGTCCACCCATTGGTTGATCCTTGGATACAGGAGGCACAATGCAGATTCTGTGCTGGTTGTGGAACACTGGATCGGCTCTGTTCATGTGGTGACCCAGGGTGAAAGGCCCCACCTGCCATGTACCATTATTTTTGTACTGAGGAACACCCCTTAGGATCTCCTGGAGCAACAGCCCTGATGAGGCAGACACAAGAAACACCGCTACTCCCACAGGTTTATTTGGGCGCACAAGGTGAGTACACTTTCCTTCCCCAGATAAATCCACTCCCCCCAGCCAACAGGTAAGACCAATTGTGTTATTCACTCCCCCACTGCACAATAAGCACTCCACTCATACCAAGAAAAGGTGATTCACACAACACCCGACCCGACTACATCGCACACAATCCCCTTAAGGGGCAATAGAGGAAGCTAAACCTAACCAAGGACATGAAACAATACTTCCTCCCAAATAAACCTGTTCAACAAACATAACATACACAACATTTAACAAAGCAAAACCAACTCAGTCCTGGGCCCACATGCTGCCCTGTGTGGCCCACAAAAATAACCAAAATGACTCCCGCTTATCCGGGTCGAAATGTCCCTCCCAGACAGCGCTGCTACACCCTGGCCGGTATACAGTCTTCCTGGCACTTGCTCTCCAATAGAGTCTGGCTGCAGATCCACTGAGGCGCACGTCCACTGACACGCAGAAAGTGACATCACATCCACTGACACGCAGGAAGTGACATCACAGATCCACTGAGGCGCACAGCCATATATCTTCCATCATGTCCACTGACACGCAGGAAGTGACATCACGTCCACTGAGGCTCACAGCCATAGATATCTTCCATGATAAAAATGGTTCATAGTTATCACTCACTTGTTTGTATGCATGTATTTCTAAATTATAAACAGCGGTGCACATAACTGGTGCGCAAGTACGCATTCACCTTTAGGAAGATACGCGCGACAATCGATTGTTTGTAAAAGAGCAAATGCTTATACTTATTTTATGTGCATTTGCGCTGTTATGACAAGAAAATACATAGCATTTTAACCCATATACCGCAAATGAAGTAGAGTTAGCAAAAAAAAAGATTAGATATTTTGTTTTCATAGCAGCGCAAATGCACATAAAATAAGTACGCATTTGCGCTTTTACAAGCAATCGATTGTCGC
>JAODLD010000051.1:8384473-8400076 GCA_026781065.1 Mormyrops boulengeri | reverse complement strand
AAGCCTGGGTCTCCCTGCTGAGGCTGCTGCCCCCGCGACCCGACCTCGGATAAGCGGAGGATGATGGATGGATGGATTTCATACGAAAGGTAAATTCAAAGTAGAAAATTCACTGACAAAGCAGAGAGATATGGCGTCACCTTATTTAACGTTTACAATGCAGATCAATGATATTATATCTGACAATATGGGTTATTTAGTGCTGCTAAACCTAGTCCACACATGCAAAATGAAATTATGTTGGTTTGATGTCTAAGTCTGAATGATCCAAATCTTACCCTATAATTATCTTAGTGACTGTTTCACGGATAAATCTCATAACCTTCACCCATAAAAAAAATAATAATGAATTTCCATCATTATCATCCATAATATTTGTTTTCTGTTGAAGCTTTTTGTAGTGTGCAGTCAATCTCAAAATCAGGAGCCATCAGCTAATAGCAGTTGCTGACAGAAACAGCCATGAACCCATCCCCCAAACTATCAAAAGCACAATCAAAATTTCAATGGAGCACAGAAAGCAGGAGAAGGTAATTCACTTGGCACACGCGTATAACTATTATATTGATTAGGAAAAAACAATTGAGAAGGAGAAAAGATAGTTTGAGTGTGATATTATGATTCATGCATACTTGGGCAATGTAGGGCTCCAGGAGCTCTTCTCTGCTCTTGTAAAGGAGCTTTACAGTGGTCTTCTTTCTGCCGCCAGCCGCTTTCAAGTTAGGTGATGCCTTTATTTGCAGAACCGTGGCTCCCTCTGCCGTCTGGCATGCTAGTTCCATTTGGTCACCCCAGAAAGGCATAATGCTCAGTTCCAGGGGATCTCCTCTAGTCTGCTACCACTTCTTCTCTGCGCTGTATTGTAGTTTGGAGCTACCAAAGTCGCTGGATTAAGTCGTCAATGACAATTCTTTAAAATGGACAATTGATATACTTTACTATAATAACTCACCACTAGTCTGACTAGCAGCTGCACAGACAAGGAAGACAACAATTAACGCATCAGTCACACTCACTGTTGCATGCTAACAAAAACACACACGTTTCACATTAAACATTACATGATTACAACATTTACTATTACATCATAAATACACAAAATGACATATTAATCTACATTATTCACAGATATGTGTGGTAAGTATATAATCAGTCCTGTTGATCAAACCCAGTGGCTTGCATTGCCACCACCTAAGGGATCAGCCATCCCTGCCAACCCCCATATCCCCCAGAAAGTCCCACAGACTTGGGGGAGGCCAGAGATGTTGCCACAAATGGCACGTTGCAGTATTTCTACTTTCCTTTCCCAGCATGTCCTACACAGACACTGCAGGGGGGTCAGGTTAGGCCAGGGGGCGAAACAGTGCCAGGCCTTTTGTCACTCTGGCAGCTGCAGGCAGTAAATGATGTAGGAGAGGCACTTGAGGATCTCTTCTAGTCCCCCCCAGTGGCTGTCCCGCTTGGGTGACCACCCTTCTTGCCAAAAGGATAGTACTCCAAACCTGAATCCCAGAGGCCAAAGTCCAGAAATGAAAATGAGTACTGAAATAATAAGTAATTGCATTTGTTTCTTTGTTCACTGGTAGTTCCACAACAAAAGCATATAGAACTCTGCAAATTTTGAAAAAAGTCGCTGCAAAATCAAGTGTTTCAGGCTGCAAAAATCACAAAAGAAATCCTATAGGGGATGTATAAAAACAGCTGTAAGCGTTGCCAGTTTAACAAAGAAAACACAACATGTATAGCTTGTAAAAAATGTATGAAAAATGTTAATTCTATCTGAATACTTTCTAATAGTTTTCTATGAGTAATGAAGAACAAGCCGGGTTATTGCAGAACATGAGAAGATTGGACACAAAACTGCTGCAAGTGTAAAAGAAATATTAGATGGTATATTTAATTAGATTTAACATGTTGGTTTGATTGGTAACTAATCTCAAATAATAATCCATGGTGTATGTGATACATGTATATTTATTGTCAAACTGAAGCAAACCAGCTCTCTGGTTCTGCCTCCAGCACTGTAATCATGGAGCCCATCCCACATTTGGTTTACAAGCGTAACTATATCAACAAATTTTGACAGGGTAATCAAGGGTATTGACTGATTGAAAGATTTTCATATGTTTCAGTTTACTGTAAGCAATATCATTAATACCAAAGGGAAATATGCATTTGTACTGTGTTTATAAAATACATTGATGTTAAAATCTGACAAATGTGCTTTTCTTCAAGGTATTTCTGTAATGGACACTTTATCCCAAGTGAAGATTGACGAATAGCTGCAGGTTCTTCCAGTGTCCCTGAGGCAATTGGGGTCAAAGGCCTTGTTGAAGGGCATAAGGGTGAAACCATTTGGATTCAAAGGTTCAGATTCAGAGGACTAAGTGATGCTGGGCAACAGTACCTGGACATCCTGATTTGCCGAGTTCAATGTGTCCCTGGGTCAACAAAGGAGGGGCTTGCGTTTTGAACTCTGCCATGCAGAAGGGCCTCTCCCCTACCCCCCGACCCACCCTACCTTCCCTGCATGTGGTTCAGCAGGTAACCTGAGTTGCTGGCTCGCACCCAGGCTCTCTGTGTTCCTACAAGACACTGAAATCCAATGTCTACGGTTACCCTGAAAGCTCAGAGCACGTCGACGTCACTCAACTATGACCACCAACTGACTCATTTTTTTGTCCGTTTATGACACTGCTCTCAAAACATAAGGTTAAGGTTTGTTTCTGTTCATAAACAAACTAAATCTAAAACCTTTTTAACATGAGTAAGTGTATTCTGAATTTGTAGCGTGTTAACACTAATCAGCTAGCGTACATATCGGTGTCAGATGCACTATATCAATTGAATACTGAATACTATATCGGTTGAATATTGTCTCCTGTGGCGTGGAGCAGTTCCACATTAAAATAACTACATTAAAAGAACACAACATATTAAGAAAATACCACACAATAAGAGAACACAACATATTACGAAAACACAACACATTAAGAGAACACAACACATTTTAAAATTAAATTTTTAAACTTGGTGTTTTTATGTCGTCTTTATGTTTTTGCATCTCCTTAATGTTTTTGCGTTGTGTTAATGTTGGCGTGCTCTGGGCTTTCTGGGCCACTGTAAATTTTTTCAAATGAGCTGGTCAATGTATAGTATCTTGGTTGGTAAATAATAGGCATAATTTGAAAGTCACTTTGGATAAATGCATGTAGGCAAAATTTTATGCAACTGCGCACCACCCTGTACGGAGCCACAACCCCCCCTGAACAGAGCCACGCAGTCACGCACCATCCTGTACAGAGCCACGCACCACCCTATATGGAGCCACACAGCCACACACCACCCTGTATGGAGCCACACAGCCACACACCACCCTGTATGGAGCCACACACCACCCTGTATGGAGCCACACAGCTACGGACCACCTTATAAGGAGTCACAGACAGTTACAAACGGAGTGAGGCACCACCCTGAACCTCTGGTCCACAGATATGGATGCAGTGTGTATTTTTTGGTAGACATCCCATATCATCCCAGAACAGGCTCCACAGCAACCATATGCTGGATTAAACTGGAAAATGTCTTGAAGTACTATATGTCATGGTTCTAGAGCTTATTTAGGAGGACATCAGCCTGCCTCTTTTTTGTCTCAACCCCTGAAAAATAATTCTTATTAAACTCATTTAGTGATTTGTATGTCTTTTGTATACATTTTGTACCCCTCCCTCCTTTCAGCAAATATAATCACAGGGGTTCACAGTGCTAAGCCTCTGTAAGGCTCAAATCCTGGAATTTCTCCTGCTATATGTGTAATGGACCAGGTTGCTTAACTTGTTTGGTTGATATGCATATAGGACACAAGATGTCACTGTTTGGCTTTACAAATTACATTTTAGTTCCAAAAGTGCAAAGTGTACAGCCATGGCCAAAAGTTTTGAGAATGACACAAATACTAATTTTTACAAAGTCTGCTGCCTCAGTTTTTATGATGACACTTTGCATATAATCCAGAATGTTATGAAGAGTGATCAGATGAATTGAAAAATTATTTGCAAAGTCCCTCTTTGCCCTGAAAATTAACTGAATTCCCAAAAAAACACATTTCCACTGCATTTCAGCTCTGCCACAAAAGGACCTTCTGACATCATTTCAGTGATTCTCTCGTTAGCACAGCTCGTTAGCACATGGGATCTAATGAAACTGCAGAGGAAAATGCAAGTCTGGTTTGAGCTTGAATTTCTCCGCCTGAAAAGTAGGTGTAATCCAGGAAGATAGGTAGTAAGGTACATGTGAGGCTATAGAACGCCGATCAGTCCTTGTACTGAGCTGTCTTCACTGGGGGAGGGGGTGGGGGGAATCACATTTGGGTTGGGGTTCAGCACATTTAGGTTAAAGTTTTATATGGCAAACAGGTCAAAAAAAAGAAAGCAAGTCAAGTTTTTTGTGATTGACTGAACACTGCAAGAGGCCAGTGTTGACAAGGACAAGGCTGGAGATCACTCTGTCATCCTGATTGAGTTATAGTAGGCTATTAGAGAGTATTAGAGAATAGTAGACTGGATGCTTTAAAAGGAGGGTGGTACTTGAAATCATTGTTCTCCCTCTTTTAACCATGGTTACCTGCAAGGAAACATGTGCAGTCATCATTGCTTTGATGTCACATTAAGCTGTGCCGAAGTCAGATTTACACTTTCCGAGGTCATTGCCGTGGTCTGTCCTGTAGATCGGTCATCCTCCCCCGCTCTCACACGACCTTGGGGGTATTTTATCAAGTACTTGTGAATAGCAAGTGTTTTGGGTTCCTCCTCACGGAAGATGTGTTTTGGCCTGCCAAGCCACCACACCCCTGCTCTGGTCTTCCCCAGATGCCAGCAGTCTCTCCTTGCTGTCACCATTCTTCCATGGTTGCCAACTAGTCTTTCCTAGTCGCCACTGGGTTGCCAGATGTGAAAGTCTATTATACGATGGTTTCATCGCTCTCACCCCAACGGTTGGATGGGAATCCAGCCACTTTCTTGAGGATGATGGCCAACGCATGACAGAGCTTGGGGTGTGGGCCCTTGGTGCTTTCTTTGGGTCATCAGGTGGGTACCCCCCTTCACCAGTGTTTCGTCAATTCACCCACAACACCTCCAGAGGGCTTGACAGCTAACCCCAGCGTCCTGGGGTAGCCCCCTCGGCCCCTCAGGCTCCACCACCACTGCTCAAGTTGATTCTTTTCTGCTTGGTGGGTTATTCCAGTGTTCACAGCACTTTAGCCACAGCCACCTAGATGCAGTCTCAACTCGTTTAGTGATACTTGACACTAGACGTCTTCTGTTGGAACCCCTGATACCAAGCCTGGATAGGGCAGTCCAGAGAGACTGCCCGGGGAATCCTCGACAGCCTACCTCTACTGGCAAGTTCCAAGCCCGCCATCCCCCCTGTTGACATTAACTGTAGATAAATGTAAGGTAACCCATGCAGGGAGAAGAAATATAAAGTACAGATATTTTATGGGTTCCACAGAAATAAAGGTAGCTGATTATGAGAAAGACCTCGGTGTGTATGTTGATGTTTCCATGTCCTATTCTTGCCAGTGTTGGTAA
Source organism: Mormyrops boulengeri (assembly GCA_026781065.1). NCBI lineage: Eukaryota > Metazoa > Chordata > Actinopteri > Osteoglossiformes > Mormyridae > Mormyrops > Mormyrops boulengeri. Next base: position 8,394,485 of record JAODLD010000051.1, on the reverse strand, counting down.
TCAATTAAAAAGGCCAATAGGATGTTGGGTTACATCTCTAGGTGTGTGGAGTTTAAGTCAAGGGATGTGATGCTACGATTATACAATTCCTTGGTAAGACCCCACCTATAATATTGTGTGCAGAGTTGGTCACCATACCTTAAAAAGGACATTGCTGCCTTGGAAAAGGTTCAACATAGGGCTACAAGAATGATTCCTGGACTTACAGGAATGTCTTATGAGGACAGGTTAGCTGAGCTGAATCTGTTCCACCTCGCTTAAAGGAGATTAAGAGGAGACATTATCCAGGTATATAAGATTCTAACAGGTCTCGATGCCGTACAGCCAAATGGCTACTTTAATATTAGGTTACATACGAGAACTCATGGCCATAGATGGAAATTAGCGGGAGAACATTTTAAACTGATTCTGAGAAAACGCTTCTTTACACAGCGTGTAGTTAGAGTATGGAATAGTCTTACTGCTCATGTAGTGCAAGCTAAAACCCTGGGTTCCTTTAAAATGGAGCTAGATAAGATTTTAACAACTCTAAGCTATTAGTTAAGTTCTCCCCAAACAAGCTTGATGGGCCGAATGGCCTCCTCTCGTTTGTAAATTTCTTGTGTTCTAGAGTACAGAGTGTAAAGTATATTTCCACCTCCTTTATCCATTAAATAACTAGAGACATTTCCCTTCTTGATGAATGGTCCAGTATCCAGCTACATAGGGTCCAGAAGAGAGATGAAACAATATGAAAATTTAATATCATTATTATACCAACAGGGTGGTATGGTGGTGCAGTGGTTAGTACTGTTGCCTCACACCTCTGGGACCGGGGTTTGTCTCTCTGCTAGGGTTCCTTGTGTGTAGAGTTTGCATGTTCTCTCTGTGTTGTTGTGGGATTTCCTCCGGGTACTCCGGGTTTCCCCGCCACACTGCAAAAACATGTTGATTTTAATTGGCGTTACTAAATTATATAAATATACTGGGCTGGGAGTAAGGGATGGGGATTTAGTTAATCATGGGGCCAGCTCAGTGCTGTGTTTGCAAGATGATTGCCCTTCTGGATGTTTGCATCCAGTCAAACTTCATCTGTAAGTGATGTAAGTTAGTGGACTCACGCATGGTCAAGGTTCGTAACCACGAGGAGCAACTGGCTCTCATCCGACAGATAGTTAATATGCTTTTTAGGGAGACGGTGATAGAAAGGATTAAAGGAGATACTTAATACACTTTTGATGGAGACGGTGTGTACATCACAAGTGGGAGGGGGGAAAATGAAGGGCAGAGAGGTCAAGAGAGCTGGGTGACCTTATGTCATAGACGTAAGAACGGGTGTACACAGTTTACAGAGGCGGCATCACCTGAAGTGACTGTGTCAAACTGCTATCAGGTGCTTCCAGCTTTAGAGCCTGTGGAGGCAGGTGGGCCCTTGGGTACCGAGGAGCTCCCTCCCAGTAGGAAGAGGGAGGTTGTGGTAACAGGGGATTCAATTATTAGAGGTGCAGACAGTTATGTGTGCACCCATGATAGAGGGTCCCGTACGGTGTCTTGCCTGCCTGTTGCCCAGGTAGGGGACCTTCCGGATCATGTGCAGGAGTATTAGAAACAATATTGATGATTTAGAGGCTTTTATTTCATCAGACTCTTACAACATTATAGGAATAACAGAAACATGGTTGAGTGACAATGATGGAGAAGAATATAATATGGATGATTACATGTTGTTCTGTAGAGACCGGATTCGCAAGGAGGGAGGTGGTGTTGCAGTATATGTAAAAGAAAACTTGCAGGCAAGGGAGCTCACTAATAAAAATAAAAGTACAGAAGCTGTATGGGTAAATCTAGATGTTAAAACTCAAATGGCCTAATTGTTAGTGTTTGTTATAGAGCACCTAATGTGGTTGCCAAGGAAAGCAGAATGTTATACAAACGTATCAGGCTTATGTGTCATAAAAATAATGCGGTAGTTACAGGGGATTTTAATGTACCTGAAATACAGTGGGACATGGTCTCTGGTTCTTCTGTAAATGAACTTGAGATGGTGGAATTGGTAGAGGATTGTTTTTTGATGCAGTTTGTTAAAACCCCTAGCACTGGGAGAAGCCATTCTTGATCTTGTTTTCTCTAATAACCAGGAAAGGATTGGAAGACTGAAAATTGAAACTGTAAACTGGATGGAGTTAAATAGCAAAACTGTTGAAGAGGCATGGCAATTTCTTAAAAGCACATTGTTGCAAGTGCAGGAGGACTTCATACCTGTTCCCAGCAAAACTAAATCTAGGAAACTGCAGCCAAGGTGGTTTACTATGGAAAGTCAGGAGGAAAAGGGCTCTCCTCCACAAATGGAAATTAACTAATGACTTCAAAATAAAGCAGGAGTATCTAAGTCTACAGGTTGAGTTAAAAAACAACATTAGACTCGCCAAGAGGAATGTAGAAAGGAAAGGATGATTGCATTGGAGGCTAAGGATGACATCAAAAGTTTCTTGCAATATTTTAACTCCAAAAGAGCTCTAAAAGCTGAAATCACTAATTTGCAGGATAGTAATGGCCTTATAGTTGAAAATGAAATTGATACAGTAAATGAGTTAGAACATAAGAACATAAGAAATTTTACACTAGCAGGAAGACTATTCCATACTCCAACTACACGCTGTGTGAAGAAGTGCTTCCTCAAGTTCATTTCAGTATTTTGTCTGAGTACTTTCTGTTTGGAGAAAAACAGGAAAACATAGATACGTTCTTGTGCAGAATTATTAAGCAAATTTTTATTAAGCAAATTTTTAAAATGGGCCAGAAAAGGACCTTGCAGAGAGCAGAAAAAAAACTAAATTGCAAAGTCCCAGTCAGAGGGATGCAAAACAATCAAAATTCCTAAACCATTAAAACATGATTACTATACAGCCGAGTGTTTTGTGGCCAACAGACAAAGAGGACGGAAGAAGCATGTAGCGAGAAGAAGACATAAATTAACTGCCATAGCTATGTGTCAAATTAAAAGGGGAGACTTATAGAAACTCTTTAGAATGAAATGCCACCATTTAAAAAAACTGCAATCTGAATGGAATCTCTGGACGCACTATGTACAGTGTGTTACATGACATTGTTAGGGTCACAAAGGCTAAAACATAACATGAAATAAAGACATGTCCTTACATTGCATCATCCAGTTTTCCAAGTAAGCATGTTCCTATGTTTTGTATCTATGACATGCCCCTTATCAAGAGGTATACACAATAAAATTGGTACTTTACGGCTATTGGTGGTAGTAGACAATTTTTCAAAGGCATGTCACCTTGTTCCCCTGCCATCACTTCCTTATGCATTCCAGATTGCAACTGCGTTTGAGCATGTGTTCAGGTATTACAGCATCCCTGAAGACATCCTGTTAGACCAGTTCACTTCTGAGTCTGGTCGGCCTTCTTCCACCACCTGGGACTACAGTGAGTCTCATGTCCAGACACGACCCAGACTGAAATGGCCAAGTGGAGTACCATCCAGGTCCTGGGTACGTCCTTTAGGGCATATTGTTATATTCAGCAGCATGACTGGACATCATACCTCTGGTGAGCAGAATATGCACAGAAAAACCTTTGTTAGTCAGCTACTGGACTCGTCCAATTCCAGTGCACGCTAGGCTACCAACAAGCCCTGTGGCCACCCAGGGATGTCACCCCCACTAGTGTCCCAGTGGTGGGTGACTGGTGCTGACAAATCAAGGAGGTCTGGATCAGCGAAAATGCCAACATCGCACGTGCTGTTTGCTGGTTCTAGTCCCTTCAGTATACTGTCCCAAGTTAACAGTGCCATGTATAAGTTACTTTCCCAGTATTGTCTCACCTTCAATCCATGTTTCTCTCCTAAGAACAGTTATCCAAGGACCCATGGCCACTCCCTCTGAGGCACCCTTGTAGGTGCTGGAATTCCACTGTTTGCCAGACCCTCTAAAAAGTCCTTGATATCCTTGATTCAAGATGCTGTTGGGACCATGTAGACTACCTTTTAAGTATGGCCCGGACAAGTGGTGTTGGGTCCTGACTCGGGACATGCTGGACCCCCACCTCATTACTAAATTATTTCCATTATTAATACCATTATTCCCTTTTCCCATCCTGACTGTCTGGTGCTGCATCCTCAAGGTCACCTGCCTGGTCAGCATAGTTCATTGGTGGATGCCATTTCTTTGAGGGGGAGGTCTCTCATAGTGGGTCAATCCCTCTAGCACTTCTGGTCCTCTGAGTTCTAGCTCAGGACCTAGCCCTGCCTGCTCCACAAGCTTACCTGTGATTTGATGTTCTTTGTTCAGGGCTGTGCCTGGAGGTTTGATTCTGTCTTACTACTTTTTAAAAACTTCCCCTTTGCACTTGGATTCTGTCTCTTGGGCACCCAGTTTACCAAATTTAATTAATTAATTTACCCATGCAAACCCATGCACGTTATGATATGCCAGGGGAAAAAATTGCTAATAAAGTTGTGTTTGCAGAGATCACCTGCTCCATCCACAACAAAATGCAGAAAAGTCAATTCCAGTCGATCACAAACAGTGGTATAATTACAATAAGATTATTCATTTTTGTTTTCAATACATAACACCAAAGGTCCAGGTTAAAGGATTGTATATCATATTAAAACTAGGAGTCTATGTGATATTTAGAATTAATAATTCAACAGCAGCATTAAATAATGGCTTTCCTCACATCAGAACCCTTCTTCTGATACCCCATATTGTTCAGTCCTCCTGTGGAGATTAAAGGACCAAAGAGATGCAACAGCATCATTTTGTCTATTGGAGGAAAGGTCAACTACTGACCCGACTCTTTCAATCCATGAAAGAAAACACCAAACATACACATATCCACCTCAAACACCCAGCATCTCAAACAACACCTGAAAATGTTCTGGCGCCACATATAAGGCAAAGAATATGCTTTATTTTTATGCTGAATGAAAAATAAAAAAAAGAACTTCACATGCTTAACTTTTGACTTCAATGTGTCAGGAAACTGTAAATGTCATGCCAGAGCCTTATCAGTCCAATTACTAAATCATATGTACTATTTAAACCTGTTTTCAATATTAATAAAGTAAAATACATTCGTAATTATAATAAATGTATTTTGTTAAGAGGAGTAGCTTTATTCCCTACTTACAGTGGTGCACATACACAGAGCCTTCAGAGGACTGAGTTTAAGCCCTCAGAATTAGACTAAAAATAGAATTGCATTAAGCTTGGAAATGTTTGTTAAAAGTGGGGGGCTCCATGAAAATAAGCACCAAATAGCCCATAAAGTCTCCCAAGTTACAATTTCCCTTGATGGAATGGTTAGTTTTCTTTTTAATCATTTAAATTAACCTTAGTTCTGAATGAAACACGATGAATGACAATGACACACATGGCACAAGAGAATGCCGAACACTACAACTTACCTTATGGTCTTGAGGGGCTGAAGTGACTTGAAGTAAATTTTTGCTGTTCTCTGTGCTGCAGGAGCTCATATTTTCTGCTTGCTAGTCAGCAGTTATATCCCTCAAACTATGTGCGTCACAGTCCCCATGACCCAGGGCAAGCTCCGAGGAGGAGCAGCACCGGCACAGGTACCTCCTGCTCCAATCCACATCTCTCTACACACTCAGTGTTCATAGTCCCATCAAAAAGAGCTGGTATGTGATCAAAACACACATGCCCCCACCAAAGCATTTATGTAAACCCTTGACAAAAATGAGACTGTACTAAGCTTGAAAATCAGGAAAATATAAAAATGATTGAATTTCTTTATGTAGCTACATCCAATATTATGTTTGATATATTTTTTTTACTGAAATTTAGTTTTCATTTCCTGTTTGATAATTAACAAACTTCCTCTGAAATGGATTACTGAAAATACTCATATACAATGGCATTTTTATTGCTGTCCCCCAAACAGAAAGAAGAATGAATATTTATATTTATTTGAAATAAGTGAATGTTATTTCAAATAAAAGTAAAACCAGTAACTTGAACTAAATTTCTGTCCAATATGTAATAACAGATAAATAACACAAGCAGAGTATGAGTCCACAAATTTCTGAATGTACATCAACGCCAAAATCAAATCTCTTACAACAGAGGGTCAGAAAGATTAATTCCTCATAATTGATATTACATTGAGTTGTTGGACTTGAAAAAGATATGGCAAGTGCAAACTTTACAATAAAAAATAAATCAAAAACATAATAGCCTGGGTATCCATTCAACTTCAATCAACCACAGACATAGCATGTAACATATGCTTTTATATGTAATATAACATGTAATTTATGTTAGTTGATAAATGTTGCTTTGTGACTAGCGACATTTTCTCTTTATAACATGTAGCAAAACCTACCCCTCCCAAAATGGGGCTGTTCAAGTGAAATGATGACAAAAATGTATGTTAATGTGTTAGAGCCTTGTGACTGAGTAGCATTACTTACACTGTCATATAAACATTGTATTAAAGATAAACCCAAAGACAAGCAAACAACAAATCATAAATTTACTATCCTTAGTAATAAATGAAGAAGCCCGATTGCCCTCATGTGGACCACGCCTCCTTGTGTGAATCCCAATTGTTACCAGCTCCTGTTTGATCGCGTTCGTCCTGTGTATTTCAGTCTGTGTTTCAGTTCATTCCCCCAGATCTGTCATTGTTGTTGCTGCGTGCCTTTGCCTCGTTTGTTCCCCTTTTACCCCGAATAAACCCCGTCTGTCCGTATTCACGGCTCTATTCGCCTGCTTTCCCAACTGAGCATGACAGAATGACAGATCTCCGCGAAGATTCGCCGCAGCAGACCAAGAGCCAGCGAATTGGTCTGCTACAAGAGGTTCTGGCTAATCCAGCCCGAGGTCCAGGACGATCCCACCTCGCTGGAATTAGCCAGCCGGAGCGGCGACCTCCTGAGTGAGTTGACGCTGCCTGGGAACATGCGCCTCATAGCCGAGGTGCATGAAAACCTCCGGAAGCTGGTGCAGCGCGTTACGGAGAGGAGGACCCAGCCCGTCATGCTGCACCAGGCAGAAGCTGCCGACCCGCTGTCCGTTGTCATGGACACGACGCAGCCGCCGCCGCCAACCCCCCAGAGGAGGAAGAGGAAGAAGAAGCCCAGGGAGAGGAATCCGGAAGCCGCCCCGACACTCGACCTAGGGGCCTGCTCTCTCTCTCCCGGTTCTCTCCATTTCAGTGATCCGAGGGAATCCCCGATCACCCCAGACATCAGAGCCCCGCAGGTAGTTAAAAACCCGCCTCTCCGCCACGGAGAGACCACCGCTAGCTACATACCCTTTTTGGGTGGCACGCCTGGCTGATAGGGGGGCCAGGGCAGTGTGGGATGCTATCCCACGGGTCGCGGGGTTTCTTAAAGGGGCAGCGCCTTCTTTTACGGCGCCATCTCTAGCGGCGATAAGTGATATCCCGGTCTTACTGGTTTGGACTACACCTGTCCTACCTGACTCGCTGGCGCCACCTGTCCTGCCTGTCCCATCTGTGGCAGCTTCACCCGCAGCCCACCTGCTTGCAGCCGCGGCACACAAGGTCCCGGCTGCCGACACCCTGGCCCAAGGGGCCCCTCTCTTTGCTGCCCTTACTCACAGTCCCGTCCACCTGTTGAGCGTCTCCCTCCAGCAATATTCACTCCTCCAAAAAAATTTTTAAATCCCGTCATGAATTCCCCAAGGAAAAGAAAAACAGTCCTCTTTCTTGTCCGTCCACCTCCCTTCCCTCGCTCCTGCTCCACCTTGCGCGCTCCTCCTCTCCCCAATCCGCTATCGAACAATTGACAGACAATATATTTAACCAATTACAAACCGTCTCCCCAACACATCACATACAATGTTTTTTTATATATATACCATAGCAGTAAGAGATGAACAGATCACATAAACTAAAATACATTAATTAACCATAAAAACATATTTTAGCCACTCACCGCACACATGTCAGTGCTTATACACTGGGAGTGCTACACTCTCCCCCCACTACAACTTGTCATGCACTCATGATGAGAGATTTTTTATTTTTAAAAAAAAAAAAAAAAAATATACCTTAGTGTTTAGACAATGCTAAAAAAAACACACTTATCCATAAGTGACCCATTTATACAAGGAGCTTATATACCTTATGGGAGGTGTGATGGCAGGTATACACATCAGGGTCTCATTGCCTTTCACGGCCTGATCTTTATGCCTTTCTTCTGTCACTACAACAGGGGTACTGACTGCAGTGAATGAGGGGGTCCCTGGCTTATCATAGGTGAGCCTGGTAGGTGCCCTCCTCTGTCTCTGAGGTTGTAAGGCATTCTCCTCCTGGGCCCTCTTGTTCCCCTCCCTCACTGTTGCAACAGACAAATCTTTCTCTCCTCCCTGGTGTTCCACCTCAGCTGTCATTTCTTCTGTGAACAGCTGGCCATCAGGGTTATTCTGGTTTGGGATATCATCAACAACCATCTCGTCAGGAGAGTGCACAATCAGAGATCCAACATCATCTAAATCTAACTCGAAGGGTTCCCTTTCTCCAGCTGTGTCCATTCTTACACTCAATGGCTTCAATGGTTGCTAATAGTCACACCCCACATCCTGTTCTTCATCAGAGTCAGAACCATATCCTTGTCCTTCCTTGTCTAGAGCGTGTGCCTTGCGTGGTACAGATGGTGCCCGTCTATTTCCTCTGCTCCTCAGAGTCCTCCCCCCCTCGGCTGAGACAACTCAGGTATCCTTTCAGGCTGACTCCAAGTGGCAACAAGGTATTTCTGTGCATTACCTTCATGGGACCATCTCCACTCTCTGGCCTTAATCTGAAAACTGGCAGACCTGGCAGTTGGCTCTCTACTATATAGGGGGTCGATGCCCATCGGTCAGCCAACTTGTGTTTTCCTTGCAGCCCAAGGTTCCGTATGAAAACTCGATCTCCAGCATCCAGTGAGACGTAGCGAACCCTCTGATTATACTGCCGTCTATTGTCCTAATTTTTTCTCCCTGCCTTACTCTCAGCTAACTGATATGCAGCCTGGAAGTCCTGCTTCATGTTTCTCACATTACTTAGATACAACTTGTGGGAGGAACAATCACTGGAGACTCCAAAACACAGGCCAATGGGCATCCTGGCCTCATGTCCGAACATTAAATAATATGGGGACTAGCCGGGTCCTTCATTCAGAGTGCAGTTATATGCATGGACTAAGTGACTGATGTGCTGAGTCCATCTACTCTTTTCCTTAGGATCCAAGGTTCCCAGCATGTTAAGCAGTGTCCTATTGAACTGCTCGGGCTGTGGATCACCCTGCGGATGATAAGGGGTGGTTCTCGATTTCCTCACTCCCAACATACTGAGCCATTCATGAATGAGGTGACTTTCAAAGTCTTTACCCTGGTCAGAATGTACTCTTTTGGGTAAGCCAGACAGTATTTCTCCCAAAACACCTTAGCAACAGTAGTGGCTGTCTGGTCTTTGGTGGGAAAGGTCTGTGCATATCATGTGTAGGATCACACATGCGCATAAGACAGGGCCGAGATTCCAGGTTGCCAGAGACAAGGCCTAGCCTGGTACGAGAGGTAAATGAGAAAATGAAATTGATATTATCTTGAAAATTAAATGGTGTAACCAGTTATTCCAGTGTGTCCTAGCTATCAGAGGTCCTTTCATTAACAACCCCTCCTTTTTCTTCCACATTTCTCTACGGCCCTTATCTGATCTCTGTGGTCCGTTAGCATTTGTCCTACTATTCTGCATTAAAAGAACTAGAACATAAGAACATAAGAAATTTACAAACGAGAGAAACTGAATTAAGGTGTACAATATCCATTCTGGAGAGCAGATTGGGAGAACAAACCAACCAAAATATGCTGTTCCCAGATGTGCAATTTAAATTGGGATTACCACAAACTAACGGCCACGCTTATTTAAGGGTAAGATGTGTTGTTTGAATGTGAATATGTAATGTAAGAACATAAGAAATTTACAAACGAGAGGAGGCCATTCGGCCCATCAAGCTTGTTTGGGGAGAACCTAACTAATAG
>JAODLD010000051.1:8362981-8373429 GCA_026781065.1 Mormyrops boulengeri | reverse complement strand
TTTGAGCCATACTGGTGTGGCCAGTGGTAGCGACACCGAGTCTAATTTGGCACAGGACAATGAGGTGAAGGAGCTGCACTGGAGACCTGGGGACAGCGATTTTTGGTGTAGCCATTTATCTAAATACCAATGGGTATGTTCATATGAACTAAGACCCATTGGTGTGTCTGTCTGCCTCTCAGGATGTCTTCTACAATGATACAGAGATGGAGCAGAAGCTTCCTGCTGTGACATCCTCCTGCAGATGAACCCCCACACCAGACTGGGTGAGATCCTGTATCCAAGTCATGCACATGCAGAGGCGTTTCCCTCAGCAACCAGAGCGGATGCCTGACCGGTGCTGTGGTACACTCTCCTTCCTGACAGGTGCTTTCCTGGAAGAGCCAGCTTCCCCTACAGACAGTCCTTCGCCTACTGCAGGTGCTGGTTCCCCAGGTGGAGAAGATCTGCATTGACAAGTGAGGCTTTTTGTGAAGATCTAACAGGCTGAGTGTTGACGGGTTGAATTTAATCATAAAGAAAACACTGGAGAAAACTCTCCACTCCTGAAGGTGTTGTTATGTAACACAAAATTGCCACAATAGGCCTCGATAGTCTGAAAGTATTTAAACAGTAAAGTGAAACACCAGTAAGGTAGAATAATGCTGTACAATGTAGGCTAATCATTTTCTTACTGCTGGTTTAAGGCTACCCTTCGAGCTCTCATTATTGTGAGCGCCAGTCCACGCAAGATTTGTCTTCCTCATCTAGGGGTCTGACTGATGAGTCAGAAATCCTGAAGTTCCTCCAACATGGCATGCTGGTTGGTCTCCTGCCCGTCCCGCACCCCATCCTGATCCGAAAGTACCAGGCCAATGCCGGCACCACCATGTGGTTCCGCACCTACACGTGGGGAGTGGTCTATCTGAGGTGCGTACAGCTGAGGGCTGGGAAGAGCCACTGTGTTTATTTTTACTTACTTGAAATATTCAAACCTGTATACATGACAAGCCTCGTCCTAATTCTGTATAGCTGAAAAAGCCTCTTCCAGTTGTTGTTCACTGGTATGAGGTCCAGTCCATTCATCCAGCCAGCCAATCTGCTTGATAGATGCTTCGGTAAATGCCTACACTAAGAGATATCAAATAGTGCCAGGAGGGGGTGCTCTTGTGGTATAAAATGCTCCATGACTCTATGTTAATTCAGTGATACCTGTTGTCATGTCTGCCAAATACGCAAGATGGCCAGGAGAACATTTTGGAGATGAGGCCAGCTCATCTCACATTTCCTTTTGCAGCTGTTTTCTGTGGACATCTATGTAATATAGTCAAATATGACCACATGCTTTTCACATAATTTTGGATTATTTGAACATCCCATGTATATAATAGCACATTTGTTGCATCAGAGTAACTTTATTTATGTGAAATGTAATAAATTATGAATTAGCTATGGGACACATTGTCTTGTAACATTTCCTGATAATGGATTTCAGTCCAGCTTGACTTCTTAGAGTCTTGTCCATTTTTGTGATACCTGCATGCCTAGAATCCAAGCTTAAGATTCCATTGCCTTTAAAAGGTATGTTTCACCAAATAAAATTCTCAGAATGTAGCTCCTTGTTAACTATTTGACTCCAGCTTGGAGGAGCTGCTGGGATAACAAGCTACTTCTCCACTTTGGTGGGAAGCCAGTTTCCTGCACTCCTTTTCATTGCATGACATTACTGGATGTATTTGTCACTGAATATGTGTGTACCAGAGATATATCAGATTATTTCCTGAATTTCTGGGGAGCATTGGATTTCATGAAAATGCCATGCTATACGGGTTGGTCTGTGTTTCCTCGTTTACTCTTTATTAAGTGTGTATGAAAGACCTGCCATTGCTTTAAAGACATGCAGTCTGTATTACTCATTAACTAGGTTTATGCGCTCTCAGGTGCAGTATCACATGTCACAGTTTTTAATATGTTTATATTGCCATGTTTGTGTACAGTAAACAGCCTAACTTGCAAGTACAGGATTGCTATCAAAGATTGTAGAACCCAACTTTTGACCCATAAGGCCAGTGGGGTGATGACTTTCTGTTGTTCTGGGTCTGGTTTATCATGGCTTCAGAGGGGGGCACACATGACTCTGTTCAGTCTTGCGGGGTTCAATATAAACAAGTTGACTTTTGAAATTAAGACTGATATTTTAACATACTGCAGCAGTGCAATTTATTTCAGACTAAAGCAGTGCTGGTTATATAGGAGTTCACTAGCAGATTACTGTTAATCATTCCCTGTTTGGATGGTGCAAAGACGGTGTAGAAGATTGATGTACACTCTCTAGAAGCACATCACGTGGAATATTGAAAAGCATCCATTCCATCGCATAGAGAAAGCCCTCATTAATTACCAAAGAGCTCACACAAGGTTAAAACTCTGATGCAGGAACGAAGGGACAGCAGTAGATTACAGCTTTGTAAATTTCTGCAACAAGATGTTATTGACGTGACTTAGACCTAAGTAAACAGTGAAGAAAGATGACAAAAGCATGCTTGGCAAGTGATTGCTTTATTATTTATGGAGGGAGTCTATCTCAGTGATGGATCACCCTGCCAAGTTGTCCTGTGATAATCAGAAAACTTAAAAGCCTTACAATTCACCCCAGAGTGAAATTAGTCAAAATGTCCAGTGCAACATTGTATAAAAAACAATGGCACCTAATACCCTTATACACATTGCATATGGTCCCCTGTAAACATTTTTTACCACACAGACTTTAATAAAAAACGATTTTAGATTTACGCGTAATGCCTTCTTAATTAAACAAAAAACATCCAGTCTGCATAGAAGTCTCCAAAGAGCTCAGACACCTTCAGGAGAATGTAACCACTTCTTGTGGAAATCCTTCCGAAGTTTTCCTGTCTTTGTCTTTTCTTCTTCTCAAATTGCTCCCCGAAGTTATTCATTGGCTACTTTATGACTTTTCAATGAGACAATCGGCATCCCCACCCTCCCCTCCCAGCGTGACGTCCGGCCCACTGATGTCACGGCCTTCCCCTCCGCCCCTCCCTGGAGCTCCCACATCCTTGGGCGGTTGGAGACGGAAGGCCATATCACTTTGATTTTTCCCACGAACAACACTTCTTAGAAAGTGTCTTTGGACATGTGACGCCTGTGAAGGAGTTATTGTAAGAACTGCGTCAGAGGCTGGGAGCTCTACCTCCACTTGCAATATGCATGAACTTTGAACTACATAAGAGGTGTTTTGCCTTTTTCCACAAATGTGGAAATGGACAGTTCAATACCATGTGACTCAGATTGCTCAAAAACTGAACTTGAGTCCAGAATTCTTGTAAAAGGTCAGGGTACAACTGGGAATCTGACACACACCATGAATAACTATGAGTTTGATAGAATTGTAATGTAAAGAACCACAAACAAAAGGGTTCTCTCTCCTTAAACAGTAACTTGTTCTTGAGAATAAAGTGCTTCGCAGGTGAGCTTTAAAACCTCGGCTCCTTGCAGAAACCCCCCTCATCCATGAACACTTTTGTAAATGACATGGGAGTCTGTCACAAGCTGCACCAAGATGAAATGACAAACGCGTTGCAGCAGTGCTGACCGTATATAGCCAAGCAAATCACAAAAAAATGAAGAAATGCTTAAAAATCTGACCAGCATATAATGAAGGTCAACATGATTCCTTTGTGTTTTCAAGAGTTCAGACTATCATGAGGTAAGGTATACCTCGAAGAGACTGGCCACTGAGTGCATGCGGTAGAAGATACTAAAGGGGAGGCCAATGTTCACAACGGCTGCCCAGGTGGTGACACTGTAAAAGTCGAACCCAAGAGGGTTGTTGAACTGGGGACGGGCGCCAAAGGCTGGCATGATCCAGAGCTGTAGGAAGACAAACAACGATGAGGATGACAAAACAGATGGAGCCTGTTGGCTTTTGAGGAGACCAGGAGAGGTACTTACCAGGATGTTGCAAAGCAGAAGGAAGACACATATTTCCTTGAGGACCCGCCTTTTCCAGCACAGTCCCAGGGCTACAGGCATGTGCATGCCTGCAGTGATGATGACCACAGTGCTCCTCCTTGTGCCTTGCCGTTGGTGCACCTCCTGGTTGGCGTGGAGGGCGTGAGGGTTGGAAAATAGAGGACTTGTATGGGTCTCCGTGAAGGGCTCCCGGTGGAGCCCCTCAATTATGAAAACATTCTGCAGGATGAGCTGCAGGATGGTGACCAGCGAGCAGGCAAGGTTGACTGCATTGAGGGTCTCAGTTTTTCCTGAGGCTATCACAGCTACCACAGTGAAGTAACAGATGAGGAAGCTGCCTAGGGAGGCACCTAAGAGCAGGCCCACGTCCAGGCTACGTGACGGGTTCTTATCCAACACATGGTTCCTCTCATCCAGCCAGTAGATGACACAGCCAGCCAGGGTGGTTAGAGACATGAGAGAAACAACCACGGTGTTTATCATGTAGTGCAGCATCAGAGCTTCGTCACTGTTCTCTGAGACCTTAACATCGTAATAAACGAAGGTAGCAATGCCAGTAACCAGCATAATTATCCCCCCCACTGGCCCAGCCAGGATGCCCTTGAGGTGGAGGCGATGCGTGTGTTGATGATGTGCATGGTCATCCATCAGCCTGCCCACATTCTTCCACATGACGTACATCATGGTGGCAGCAAAGAGGCTGTACTCAATGTTGAAGGGATACAGGTAGTAGTAGGCCTGCTTGAAGATCCCGCAAGCTGTGTGGCTGCACTTGCAGCTCACGTTGCCGTTGTCAGCTACAGTGACCAGAAAGGTATTTTAATTACCATTGGTGAAGCAAACATTGAGGCTAAGATAGCGGACGCTGATTGTTTGCTCAAGTAGTCTTTCATGTATCTGTATATTCTGCTCATCCACCCCTGCCCTCTCACTTGAAGTTATACCACTGGTACCAAACCCCCTACCTTGGTAAGCAAATTATACCCACACCAAAACCCCACCCTGGTCGGCAAGTTATTGTAATGGCTCCACCCCCATTCAGAAAGTTATACTGCTATCACTAAACTACCCGTCCATCTGGTTTAGTGACGGCGTTAGTGGCATCCTGCATGTTGTTTAGCAGTTAATTGTCATTATTGTCATTATACCATTTTTTAATTAACTTCTCTCAGTTAAAAAATGGCTTCCTTGGGAGGACACCTCCTAGTCCGTGGTCCCCTCGTGATTTGAATTTCAGACTCCTCTTTTAGGTGCTACTGGGGGCTGCGTTTGTCCAAGAATTACTGAAAAATTGTGAAAATATACCTTCTGAGGTCACAACAGAATGCATCTGGGACTTGTTCCTCTCATCAGGATACACAGTCTGGTGCAGTGACTCTTCTGTGACCGTTGTCATCCACACCACCAGGTTAGTAGAAAGACATAACATGAAACCACACCTGCAGAACAGGGCCAGGAGAGTGGACACTGTTATTTTGTAATAGTTAACAGCAGATTAAGCTTTACAGATGTCCAATGAAATGGAAATAATGTAGTCTGTGTGAAAGAGTCCTATGTTTCTGCTATGAAGCAACAGACACTGACAAACTCGGTCAGAAATATTCAACCAACTAAGGTTTCACCTTCCTTCATTGACAGGACAACATGCATGATTAGGCTACTTTCATACAAAGGCCAGCTTGTTTAAAATCTTTCCCACGGAACCGGTAATCTGCTTCAAAGCAGGTTTAGTTACTTAAAAACAAAACGTATTTCATAAATGGTCATGTCGACAGCGAATAATGATATTCGACTTTCCAGCAGCTATCGCATGACATTTCAAAGGCACATTGAGACAAAGGAAGTGTGTGTTGCCAAAGTGTTGGAGAAAGGCTCCGCATACCGAGTCACGTTCCTCTGCAGCTGGACGCAGTCCTTGGCATGGAACCAGAGAAAGTACGTCTGAAATGGCAATAGAAGTGATTCAACCAAACACACTGGCACTTGGGCAGCAACAGAGCAAAACAATCACTTTGTTATATCCCTGCCATCCTGGAAGGAAAGAAAAAACACAAAAATGCTGACAAAACTGTTGCACTCACCTGTACGAGTATGAACAGAGCCTGAACAGCGGGAAATACGACCATCATGGGTGACTCACAGTGCATGTAGCCCACGTAATTTGCGATTTTGAAGACGTCCATGATGAGGCTGCACCCACCGAAAAGCACTAATCCTCCTAAAGGGACACACACACAGAAATCGAATCACAAGGCCAGTTCTACTTAGTCACCTGTTAAGTAGCCTCATGGCAAATCAAAAGAGTTCCAAAATTTCACTGTATGTGATAGAATTACTCTCAGGAACAGATCCTGTTGAGTTTCTATACTACATAGCAAACTTGCTGTGCATGACTGTTGACTACAAACACTGTAATGGGAACAATGGTTTTATATTGAAATCCAGCAAGTCTCCTAAATTTGTGCCAGAAGGCTATAGTGCTACAAAACCCCGTGCCTGTGCAAGCCTCAACAGAGCCAAGCGACGATTCTGACAAGACATATACAACATGTATGGCTTATTACCACCTGTTGTTTCAGACAGAAGTGTCCTTTTCCTGGAGCTACCAATAGGCAAGTCATAGGTGTTCTGATCATGAGACTATCTACACTGTCCCATGTTTGCCCCTCAATTAGAGCGACCATGACATATAAAGGGGAAAGCCACACACACAGTATCAATTACAGGCTACATTCATGAAATGCTTTAAAATTGCTCCATCATACCTGAAACACATAGACAATTAAACAGTAATCTGAGAAAGAGATGGGCATAGCTTTAGGGTAAGCATACAGTATAAGCTAACAGAAGTGCGTGCTATTTGCCGATTATGAACGGTAGTTATGTATAAACATTCTGGAAAATAGGAGATTGCCAAGTTACTGATAACGTATGATAAAGATGATGCTGACTTTGGCATGGATGTATATCAGAGGCATTTTTATTGAGTTTTGCACTGCATGCATTTTCAGCACACCAGGATTACAGGTTTGTGAATACTGCAGCTGTTCGAGTTTATTGTTGTCATCTATTTCTCCAAGAAAACTGCATAACTTTTATTATCATAGCACTCTGGTTAACTACTATGCTTAGGGGCACAACAACAAGGCACCTCTGAACCTCCACAAGTCTTCATCTCTAACAACTAATCAAATCACCAATCTTCTGGCCCCTGAAACACACAGTGTTATACTCTAATGTCACACTCTGGGGCAAACAGACTCACCTCTCAGCCAAACGGGCCCTGCGTGGGCGTCCTTGTAGAGCACTGCCCTGTCCTCGTTAGCAACATAGCCCATGTAGTAGACGATCCAGGCTGTGGTGAGGAGGATGAGTGCGGACAGGAAGCCCTGGAGGTGGATGGAGGACACGCCTTTTGGATTGAAGACTGTGCTGCTCACCAGGGCACTGACAAGAAACAGGATGTTGGTGCAGATGATTCCCGACAGTAGACAGCCACGTTTGTGCCCCTGCTCTCGAATGGTGGCTTCGCTGGGCGAGTGGGCCAGCCTTGGCGATCGATGGACCTTCTCCCCAAGCTCTCCTGCTGGCATCACCTCACTTGCGTTTGTCATTTTTCTGGATTCTGAGGAAAAGTTAGAAGCCAACCCCACATTAGTCTCTTCTCAGTGTCTTCTCAGTTTCTGATTTCTGCGACCCATTTGATGTGAGGCTTCAGGCTCTGATGGTGTTTGTTAGGACGGACGTCAACTGAACCGTCAAAATGAAAGTCTCTTATGACATAGACTTCAGCAATGGTCACACTGACAGCTGACACGCTCTTTAATTGGCACGCCTTGGGCCCTGTTCACTTCCTCTCCGGCAGCAAGCCAATAATCAATGGCCCAGCTCTTGACATCACCTCTTTGGGGTCATTAAAATGACTAAGCTAATAGCCTGCTCCTGTAACCGCCCCTTTAACACACATCGGGTCTCCTGTGTCACTGACGTTATTTACACATAAAATGAGACTCCACTTGAACTTACGATATTACTTTCATTGGACCACAGCCATGTCAAAGTGTACCACAACAATGATAATGTTGCTTAACAAGGAAGATCATTCCTACACTGCATTACATTTCTCCAGTTAAGCAGAACATAGGATCAAGTAAATTTTTTTACACTGAATTGACAGTCAGGATATCCATGTTAACTTTAGTTTCATTTCCCACCCTTATTTAACGTCAGTTTTGTCTCCTATTTCCCTGTGTTTTGTGAAGATATGTGAAATCCACACCTGTCTGGCCAATTCATGTAAAAGGCACTAGAATATAAGTATTAAAAACAGGAGGGCATTGCGTGTTCAGCTATTGAGAAAGTAAGTAAGTGTCATTTACTGCTGACTGTCCCTACAGTGCTGTACAGTTTATATAACACTCCCCACAGTTTGTTCTTAACTGGTAACTTATTCATTTTTGAACTTGAGTTCTAGAATCAGAGCTCATTAAGTAATGATCATATGATTTGGGTTTTCCACAGTTTCCATATATTTCCTGCTTGCTTGTCTTGTCTTTGCTTCAGACTTTCAATCATTTCACACTGGGTCATTTGTATTGTTCATCAGTGAACTATAGTGCTCATATTACGAATGAGGTCTTTCCACCCAATAATTTTCTGGGGCATGTAGAGGCTCAGCAATAATGCCATGCTGAAGACACACAGACCTCTATGCACTCCTTTGTTGCATGAAAGGACCCTATATCAGGTCCCCAAGGTTTAGTCATACTTCCACGCTAAACCTATTTACATTCATTCCTTCACTTGGTAAGTGTCAATGTGTTATAATACCATTTATATGTGATTTAAGTCATACGTCACCAGCTTTAAAATTTCCATAGCACTTCATTTAGTGTTGCAATTTGAACTAGGTCTGCCAGAGAGGTTGTTTAAACTACATCACAAAATGTTGTTTATTATTTGTAAATGAAATTTTTTACCTTAATTGGGCCTGAACGATACACGAGGAAAATCCTAAATTTCTTAGAATTCATTGGGTAAAGATTATACTTTGAGGAATTAAAATTTTACTTTATACCAATGGCCATTCTGATTATGGGAGGCCTTCAGCCTGTGCTGCCCTCTAGTGGGTGAAAAATAGCATAAACAACCATCTTATAATTACTAATCCTAGTCAGGGTCTGGATGCTGGAGCCAATCCCATGCAGCACAGGTCACAAGACTGGGACACCAGTCCAACACAGGGCACATACACAAAGTTATATTATGGGTAATTTAGAGAGCATCTTTGGGGTACACAAGAAACCCGATGTTTCATGGGGAGAATGCAAAACACAGAGTGAGCATGAGATTCAAACCTCCTATTCTGGAGGTGCTACCCACTTAGTCACTGTGCTAATCAACAGTATAAACAAAATGGACAAAAATGCATGTTTTAACAAGCTATGTCCCAAAATATTTCAGCTATACAGGAACATTATTCTCATGTAAACAGTATCGTGTGGTATAACGTTAATCACATAATTTTATTATAATTCTATTACTTCATTCTCTTAATAAGCATAAAATACTCTACATGGATATTCAAGTTTCTAGACGTAAAGCCCAGGAAACCACTATACTTTTACTCAAAACCAGACCCTGACAAACCCACTTACTCTAGAGTAAAGAATAAATGTCACAGTCATTTGCACTCATGTTGGTTTTATATATCAGTTAATATCAACATAATCCTAGAAAGAAAATAATTCATAAATGTCCTAAATTTTCTGCCATCACTGTGACTCTGTAAAATAAAGTACAGCTTATTGAAGAATAAAAAGACTAAAATGTATTACAGTTATTTAAATGAATTGGAGTAAAATTACAGTGATAAACAATAGTCAATACAAATTCCAGTGCTATTACAAAATTACAAAATAACTAATCATTATATACAACTATACACCTAATTATGAGTTACAGTAATCTAAGTTGTGTATGGAGAAAGTATTGATGGCATCCAAAATAGTTTTCTTTACCTCAAATTGAAAACTGTTGATGAAAATCCTGTAGGCCAAACTGCGTAAGGAGCTTAGGAGGTTAAACTAATAATTGTGTGATCACCCTACCTGGTAAGGCGGAGGATGGAATCTATCTCCAGCTAGCTGTCTTGTAACTTTAATTGCTTTTATAGTTGTCTATCTCAGTTGTAAACTGCTGGCAGGAAGTAAGAAAAAACGTTGCAGCTACATTATAAATTAACAAGAACTCTGAAGACAACATCTATAACTGTTTCATGCTAAAATAAAACAAGATACATGTTGAGTCTTAAGCCGCCAATGAAAATGTTCTGTTTTCTATTTTCTGGGTAGTAAATGCATATTTCCTTATTAAGAGAAAGACAC
This sequence comes from Mormyrops boulengeri, assembly GCA_026781065.1. Classification (NCBI taxonomy): domain Eukaryota; kingdom Metazoa; phylum Chordata; class Actinopteri; order Osteoglossiformes; family Mormyridae; genus Mormyrops; species Mormyrops boulengeri. Next base: position 8,363,071 of record JAODLD010000051.1, on the reverse strand, counting down.
AATTACACATTAGAATACAGTGGGGCAAAAAAGTATTTAGTCAGCCACCAATTGTGCAAGTTCTCCCACTTAAAAAGATGAGAGAGGCCT
>JAODLD010000051.1:8256228-8272517 GCA_026781065.1 Mormyrops boulengeri | reverse complement strand
CAATAATGGTCCTAAAATTGAACCCTGCGGTACCCCACTATGAACGCAGGCCCACTGTGACATTGTGCCTCTAATAAGGGCAGGAGAGAATTCACCAATTAGTTTTAAGGGACGATTAGGACATCACATTTGAAAGGGCCACAGTGGGCAATTTCAGCCAGGGCATTGGGGTACTACCCCCTGTCCAAACCTGCATATCTTCAGATGGATTACCTAGTCTGACCTGCAGGGGGTTTGGCTGCTGACATTTGCAAATGAAACATGGTGGAGACAGAACCGAAATTCACCATCAGGGGCATTTCCTCTCAAATACACCCTGGAAGGATGGCCCTGTCATCCCATGACCCATTACCAGGCCCTATGTGATCCCTGTAGCCACCAGACCCACATTAAACTTCAGAATTCAAGTGTGCTTAAGCAGAGGCAAATTGGTATTTATCACTTGTGCTTACGAACAGCCATACAAAGTGAACATTGATAAATCTGACGTGTTCCAAATGTGAATGCGCCTGCATGGCAAGGCTAATTTCAGCAATAGCAAAACCTTTAATCAACCATATATGGGCATATACTGTATCTTCCGCATAACACATGTTGAACCACATTGAATGTTGCGGAAATAAGAATTCATGTCCCTTCATGGTTTTCACCTCTATTCCTGTTTGTAATATATTTTGCACTATACACTTGTATTGCTGTGTTGTAATTGTATTTTGCTATTAAGAAATGAAGGAGGAGGGAAAAAATGTGAATGAAGGAAAAATGGAACTTCATCGAGAAGTTTTGTTGGATGTAACAGAAGAAAAAAAACTGTATTATTTGGCAACTTTCCAAGTGGCCTGTCAAAGGAAAAGAAAGACCTAGCATGGGCACTGGTAACAACATACAGTTAATGTCCTGTAACGCACACAAATCACAGCAAATAGTGTAAATATAAATTCATAGCACTTTAAAATAACAAGATTTCATTTAAATTTTATTATATATTCAGGCTCGATTTGCACTACAAATTAAAAGATGTGCCTGGAAGCAAACAGTGGAAGCTGAGAAAGAAGACGTCCCCTGAATCTGAGGCAAAATATTTAATTGTACAGTACAGTGTGTTTCTTTTTACATAACTAAATATTTAGCACAGTACAGGAACTGTGTCATATCTGCTTATTGTAGCTGTTCATCACATATACATTAGTGTATTCATACTATATACAGTTAGATATTGGCAGCGGGTCATTATATAGTTGGCAGCACAGCCCATTCTCCTGCACCAGTTATACTAAACGATACACCTGTTAATGTCCTACTACATCTACTTACAGGCGGCTCTTGATCCTTGTATATTATTTACTAAGGACCTCGGACGTAAATGCGATTGAACGTGACAAGATCTCCCACATCTCAATGTAAAACTGTATTTAGTGACAGTGACACATTTCTTTGGCCACGGGCCTTGACTGAGAACGATTCCTTGTCATGAGCATGACCTGCCTGCGCATACTATGTGTAAATATAACTAGGTCATTCTATTTGTCATTTTCTATTTGTCAAGGTTTACTTCAGTTAATCATCTCTCCGGCTAGGGATAAGTGTGTGCGCATTGTCAGGAGTGTTCATAAATAGGTCTATTTGCACATTCCTACACAGTGGAAGAAATTGATAAATACCATTCTGTGCGCAAAAATGTGCTTATGGACAATTTACAATCAAAACTGGTCATACGCATGGTTGATAAATGAGACCGCAGGTTTCTCTGAGTGCACAAAGGTATCAATAGCTCTGCAATCACTGTAGCTCCTTAATTTAGATTTTCCATAAAGTGCAATATACTGTAACACTTACTATAACACCATAATAAACATACTCAACATAAAATTTAGTACATAAACAAGGCCCATGATAAATATACTGTTGGAAGTATTGAAAGTAGTTTAGAAAGATCATATACAATCAGACATTTCAAGACAGCAGTCCTCCAGTATCCAAGGGTGATACAATCCAAGACCTACCGTGGATTACAGTGAACCATCCATGGACCCCACATGTAATGTGGTTTTCGTGTACATATTTATGGTGAAGTTTATGTGACATACTACGAAAAGTAAACCATTACCAACATTAAATACAGTAATAATAAAATACTGTGCATTATAAAGTACTAGACAGTGCTGTAAAGAAATTCTGACACACTCAAACCCAATATAGTGAAAAAACATCATCTATCAAGGGATAACGGAGCAATGAAAATCATGTTTTTTATACCCCTTAAAGGTCAAAGGAACAATGAAAAACATAGGCTACTGTCACACATTTTACAATGAAAAATATTGTATCATGTGCCCAGACATAAAAATTTATTTGTTAAAAAATATCTTAGCCTGTTGTAGGTACTCAGCGGTTTATGGCCTGTACTGACTTGGAACATGGTTTAAAACTTGTGACCCGTTTCTGGTATTCGTAGTTTTTTTCTGACCGCGGATAAACTGTGGTCACTGAAACCATGGAAAGGGGGTCCCACTGTCGAAGACATAAGGACATTTGACCCTATTCTGTCAGACAGAAACCCGTGACAGGACATAGCCACAAGAATCTGAGCAGAGCAAAATGCCGACATAAAAATACAATGACACCAATAATACTTAAGGAGTTATTTTATGATCACATACATCTTCTGTAAATCCTTCACCCACCAGTTACGAGGTAAGACAACCACAGGTAAATTTGTCAATTTTTAATAAAACAATCCCCCCCATGCAATAAGTATACAATACATGATATTCCAAAGTAAATAGCTTAATTGCTATACTGCATTTCCCCAACCATCCCTTGCCCCCCAATTTTCATTATCTAACATGTTGCTCAGGTTTAAAACAGAAATTCTTAATTCAATAAGTCTTTCACAATAATTTTGCATGCTGACAGCATCGTCAGACATCTAGCAAATAACAAATAATAGTAATGGTGTAATAGGATATGACCCAGCCAGAAAGGTATTACTTGAAATCTGCTGCAAAGAATGTTACAGAGCACCACGCAGGACATGAATGAAGGTCAGGGCTAGCATGCATGCTGATGGTGAAGCTCCTCCAACATCCATTTCCCAGTGACAGTTCCAGGCTCCTCTGAGGGGGTCATCTCAGATGGGACTGATACTACACCCTTTGACACGACTCTTATGGGTCCCGCTCGTGATCCAGTGCAGGCATTGTGTAACCCCGGCCAGGGGAGACTTTCACGGGGCCAGGGTACACTTTCACGTGAGTGCCGGGGCACGCTCCCACACTCCGCTATGCACGGCCCATCTCACAAGTCTCTACTTACAGTCTTTGTTGCCTCTTGTTGCAGTCTGCGGGATTCATAATTCCGGCAAGGGTGCGCAGGGAACACAGATGAAGGCCCCGGTGTGGGTGTAGGAGTGGGCCCAGGTGTAGCGGAGGCTGATCATGAGGGTGACCAAAGACTGATTGAAGGGGAACCTGTGAAATGTCCTGATCGTTCAGTGAGAGACCCTGAGAGGCAGCCTCCACCCATTATGAGGAATATTCAAGCCGAAAGAAGACCATTCATGCACTGAAATACTAAGGAATCTCCCTTAATTTAAGGAAGATTCACTTCCTTTACATCATTTACAATTATTATCACAAACTATGAATGATCTTTCCCGCAGAACAGAGGTCCCTCCGACCATCTGGCTTGTCTGAACAGCAGATGCCAGCCATTAAAGAGTACATAGCCATCACAAGCTCACTCGCTCGCTCACTGTCACTGTAGATATAGCTGCCAACTTACTCACACATGGAGCATTGGGCCAGACACCTGGCACAGCTCACTCTGAAGGTGCCCTGTAACCCAATCCGAGTGGCCAAGGTGACAGCTCTGTCAAGAGAAGTGGCCCACTTTGCATTGAGTGAGAAATGTGTGAGGGATTAACCACTGTTGCCAGGGGGCACACCTGGCATTTTGCCCCAGGCACCGATGCCACTGAGTGGGGCAGCAGGGAATCTCACAGCAGAAAATTCCTGGACATATTTTAGGATGGCACTTCATTGATCAAAAACATTCATTACCAACTGCCCGCTTCAACAGTGCACAGTGATTACTAGTAAATATATTGACGAACCCAGAGAAGTTTCTAGCTATTGAAAAGATCAGGGGTTATCATAAGTTAAGTTTACTTGGGGCTTGACTTTTTTTTTGAAGTATGGAAGATTGGCATCAGGGATAAAATACTTGGGGCTATAGCCTTGAGTGATCAAACCTAACGATGCCCATGGACAAACCACACATCTATCCTCAGAAGTGTGTAAATCTAGACATCTAACCCAGGAGACCTTAACTCCTTTATGGTATCTGGTTAAACATAACAAGCAAAGACTACCTGAAATGACAGCTGATTACTGTGTAGGTTGGACACCTTATCTATATCCTGTAAAATATAAACAATTCAGCTGCCTGAGGCGTGTGTACTGACTTTTGATACTGACCACCTGATGGAACTTTGAGGTGGGATTTTATTGGTCCCAGAAGGACATCAGGTGAGCAGCTCTCACAAGAAAAATACACAGACATGGAAAATTGGCCAAATAAAATATAAATCTTCAAATAAAATGTACAGATATGAATAAATGCACAGATTAAAAAATAGACAAATCTAAATGTGCAAAATGTACATATGCAAATAAATGAATTCAAACATACCGTTAACTATTTCGGAGAGTGTTGACTGGACAATTTTTGGCTGGAATATGACACATATCCAACAGCCTACCCCCAAACTTTAAATATTAAGAACCTTGATGCAATGGCTATAATGGGCTGATAGGCATCCAAATTTGGCCACTTTCCCTTCCTTGGTTCTCCCAAGTGCTTGAGAGACTTAAGCATACAACCAAAGATGAGGGATCCTGGCTGGTTTCGCTTAGAGGTCACACACTCCCCCTCTGTTGGATTCTGGACCCTGGTCCCATGACTCAGGATGATGTAACCACATGACCATACAGTTTATTATGAAGTTTAAAAAGATACTGGCATCCCCTCTGGGTAAAATTAAACCAGACTTCACCGGCCGTCATAATCACTGGCTATCCAACTCTGGAATATCTGGCTATCAAAACAAGGACCTATGAAAACACCACAAACCCTTGTTCAGAACACAGGGGCTTGTACACCAAGTGACATCAAAACTAAAACCTATTTATGAAACTGGAGGAAGACATTACAGCAGCTTTCATCTTCGAGAAACCATGTAGACCGCACAATCTAGTAGTCTTATTTATAGAACATGTAAACAAAAACAGTTTCTGGTAAACAGGAACTCACAACCTCCACTTTTCTCGTGTGCCTTACCTATTGATTGGCCACCAATTTATAGTGAACAACCGAATGCTGGTAGCTTGAATGGGGACAGACATCAGCATCTGCCTTAGCTTGCATTATTCCCAACTCCATACACAATGGGTAGAGCATAATTTTACTGTCAGGTCCTGTCAGATTCCATGTGCAGTGACACCGGACCACCTACACCATTCCAAACACACATCATTCATGGGACCCAAAGCCACCATTGGGTGTTGCATTATTATTTGCATTATTACACAGCACAGATGCCATCTTTACCCCCATGCTATTATTTAAAGCTTCCCTTAATGGACACCATCATTGTTAATGGAACAAAACTGAGCTACTGGAATTCAATTCTTTTCTCCATTTATTATTACTTTTTTTATGGGTTAGGTGTGCGGCAATGAGTTGGGACCCCATCCTGGGTTATTCCCCGTGCCCAATGCCTCCAGGATAGGCTTCTGACGCCCCCCAACCCAGAATATCAGAAAAGGCAATAGAAAGTGGATGGATGAATGGATTAGGTGCATTTGTGATACATTAGATGAAGAAATAAAGAAAAAGATGTAAGCCGACCTATTTGTTTTGTATAAAATCAACAATCCATCAAAAAGGCACACCTAAACTGCTTGGACTATCTACAGTATTTTCAAAAAGCTGAAAGATATGCTCGTAGCCAATGAATCTTATTCCCCATTAACCGCATACTGGTATGTATGATCATGTGTGACAGATTAGCTACCAATGAAACAGGCCATAGGTTTTAACAGGTATGGTGCACTCTATGACAAATCCTTAGTAACCAGCGGCTTGATAAGCCACAAAGAGAAACATTCACTCGCACTAACAAACACCATCTTGGCACACCTCGAGGGACACTGGAGGTGTGCCACAAGGTAGCATTTCACACCATTTACGGGTTTTCTGGAACCCGACCACTGCAAAATGAAAACAGGTCTATAAGCAGAGATGTGGGGAGGGGCTTTAGGTAAATACACTATCCACTGGAGGTCCTTCGGAGCACTGGAAGGTATTTAAAAGTACCAATCTTCGGTTTCCATAGGGTGTGGTTATCATGTTTTCTCACAGCAGAAAGGTTCACAGCTTGAAACCAACTGGAAACATACTTGTATTTCTACTCCCTATCCTAGCCATAACGCAAAGCTGTTTTTTTAATTCCACATATACCATCCCTAATGTTTATTTCCTTGATATCCTATAATATTCTGCTTTTCAATTTTTTTGTACTGCAGACTTTTTAATTAGATTGCACTGTGTGTTCTGTTTTTGTACCTTGACTGTCTTGCACTAATGTATGTTGTTTGCTTGTGCTCTATGTTCTTGCTGCTGTATGTATACGAATTTCCCTCTAGGATGAGTGAAGTTTATCAGTTTAATTCTAATATCTATATTACCTACTTATCTAATCTCAAAATTAAATTAAAAGCTATTATGGAAAAACATACCAAATGAAGTCATTCAAGCTTTTATCAACCATGTTGGGTCTTAACTCACGCTTATGTTGCATTAAAAGTAGAACATGTTGAAAGTAACCATTCTCCAACACCAACACCGCAAATAAAAACTATGACATTCAATTGAAACCTTCAATAATGCTGCAATATGAATAGTGAGAAAAATAACACTGCAGACCAACTTATACAAATCAAAATGTAATTGAATCAAAATTAAAACTACATTTGCAATGCAGTGTCTAACATTACAGTACAGAACATAATTTCAAATAACTTAAATTCAGTGTTTAATATACCGGCAGCCATCACAGACATGACTTTGCAATTGTAGCATAAAGAACAGTGTTATTCGGTTTTTGCTGTATATTAAGATTATACTGGAGGCTTCTGCATACAGCTATCTTCACAGATGGTTTAAAAAAAGACTGATTGATGTTCATATTTTCACATTGGTTCCACACAACAGGTTGCGCATTAAGCTTTGGTGCAAAGCTGTGTAGGACCCAGAACTGACTTGCTCCAAATAAGGTACTGAGGGGAAAAAAAAACCTCAGCATTATCATTGAGACCTCAATTGTCATAGGATCCTTGCTCCGCTCCCAAAATCCCACATCACAGGAGAGTTCTGTGTAGCTCCAGGTACGTAAACCTGCCATCTTCAGTGACCAGATAAATAGGAGTCAAACACTGGAGTGAAAATTTGAGGCATAAGAGTCTGCAATACAGAATACGGAGAAGGTCAGATCTAATTCTGGGGGGTGTCATGTGGAAACCTATCAGCAAGGCACTGAAGAGAAAGGGGGGAGTTACAGATAAAAGAGGAAAGACGGGGAGATATTACAAGGCCCTTTAAATAGGCAAAGCCCCGGAACAGAAGGTTCCGTCTTGAAACATTTCTCATAAGGCTGCTAAGAAATGCTCTGGACACAGAATGACATTCAGTCCCCACTCATAGCAAGGTGGCTGTGATTTGCAAAGTAGCATAAACAGTGCAAGAATATTAGTTTGCTCATAGTACCTAGAAGTTCAGTGTTAAGCAGATAACTGTCCTGAAGACCTCAACCAGCACACATGGTCCAAGAGCCAACTGTCAGTCTTTAACAAGTGAAACTGAGGCAAGGCGGCAATACAGCCAATCCTGCTGCAAGGCTCTCACCAAACAGGTCATGCCCCCCCCCCCCCAGCCTAAAGGAAATAGACCACATACTTAAAAACAGGTTCTCCGAAACATAACTCAATGTCAAAAATACTTCTCATTGTTATGTGGCTAACATGCAGAAAGCAGCCTTAGAAATGCACAAGGGCTCCAATAGGAAGTACATTTTTTATGCTTACATACTCGTGCACCCTTAACGGCCCCTACAGGAGGAAGCCGGGAATAACAGGGCCAAGCTGACCTGTTGAACAAGACAGGGAGCCCACAGCAGGGACACGGGTTTGAGGTCGCAAAAGTTTATCTCAGAAAATGGGGCAGCACACTTTGTGGAAAAGACGAGAGGAAATTGGGCGTAAGGTGGGTTACAATTTTCATGTCTGAACATAAATGTTGTTGGCCATGGGTCAGTGGCTGTGGCACTTTTTACCAGTGTATGTACTGGCTGTAACAACACGTGTTTCTAATCAAATACATTCACACAAAGCCCACAATTCACCTGCATTTGCTGTGCACCTTTAAATATCTTTCATATTCACAAGGGAATAAAGTTATGGACAGTTACGCACAGAAAGTATTTGTGATGGACCTTTAACAAATAAGCTTCAGTGACAGAAATTCGGCCATGTTCATTTGAATTTGTTCTGCGTATTGTTACATCTCGTTTAGCTGTCGCACCAATACAGTATTAATCAAATATCTTCACTTCCGGCATCCATGCAGAGCAGCTTAGTCTATGGCTGAACGTCAGAAGTTCACAGTCATGCTCTGCCTCTTTACTTTTCACATAGCACCCTCTGGCAGCGTGGGAGGTCAATTTGAGACACACAGACACACATAACAAAAGGAACTGCTCGCGTTACTACACAGCCACACAGATAAGTCATTCTAGCTGTTCTCAGCTATTCAGACTGATGAATGCAAGGACTGGAAGAGCAAGCATGGTTCCCTATGGCTAAGGGCTAGAAAGACAGAGGCGTATGTAATCGAGATGCACCGATTGATCATCCAGGGACCGGAATTGGCTAATTCTCAATGTGCTAGGCCCAGACCGGAGACCAGTCGATCTCATGCATTTCCGATACCGAACCGGTCCGTTTTACGCATGCACCACACGTCATACGCACATTGGTGCAGACAATTGCCTCACACCATGTGATCACTCATAGCCACATGCTAACATGTCATTAGTGCGGAAGTTCACTGTGAGTGAAGAAGACACAAAGCCCGTGGGGGACCACACCAAAAATGTGGTGACACATCAGAGGTAAACTTTTAACCGATTATTAAACATATACTAGATAATCTTGAAAAGGTGTAATCAATAAAATTGCAAAGCTAGCTAAGGTTTTTTCCTATAACAGAGTAAAAATTATTTAGCAAAACTTTAACCCCCTGCGCTATAATGTCCGTACAGTATGAAGGTATGAAAGAGCCTGGTCGTAATCTAGCTTACAAGTGATGTAAGAATTGTATGTGCATAACATGCGATGTTGGTATTACCCTGCATCTATTATTATTTGGAAGAGTATAGCACTCTTCAGTTTTATTTTGAAGTTTGTAACCTAAGGACTTTTAGACAAATAAAAAAAGAGAAAAAGGTCAATTATCCAGTGAATTAAAACATACTGGAAAATATATACCGTAAAGTAAAATGTGTCAGATAAAGTTGGGGGTACAGCTGCTCATTTTCTGTTAACTGTTATTTCTATCTCTTGTTTCCAGACTTGTTTAAGTGAGAGAAGAGCCTGTAGCTTGCAGTTTGGAGGAAATTGTAAAGTTTAACAATTTATTTTATTATGAAAATAAAATTTTGCAGAAAAGTTGATTTTTGTTTTGTGTGTGATGCCAACTGTAGTTCTTAGAAAGAAAATCGGAATGAGCAGGTCACACTTGCAAAAAAAAATCAGAAATCGGAATCAGCCAAGAAAATTGCAAGCAGTGCATCTCTAGTATGTAATCAACACGGGGACTGGGGTGCAGTCGTGTCATTTCAGGCCCTGTGGTTGGTCCACAGGTTGGACGGGTTCCTTCTGCATCACATTCATGGACCAGCCCTTTTGGCATTTCACATGGCATTTGTGCAGATGGATGCCTGAATCCTCTCTCTGCTCATGACTGACTTGGTCTGTCCACACAGACGCTTATCTGAACAGTATTTCTGTGTTGGGAATCAGTCCCATCACATGACTCTGCCCATGTATGGACAAATTATAAAGTAATGATAAGCATACATGCACTAGTGTTTATGCTTTTTCCCAGGAGAATATATGTTTATCAACCCACATTCAACTGTGGCTTGTCCAGTACAGGGTTATGGTGAGGTGGAACCTACCATAGGAAAAAGAGGGTGCATGGGAGTGGAGACCCTGCATGGGACACAAGGCATCCACACGCACACACATAACAGATAATTTAGAGACAGCAATTCACCTAACTTACTGGTGGAAACCCATGGAAACATGGGGAGAACATGCAAAGCCTTTACACACAACCCAGGGTAAGAATCAAACCCCAGCTATGCTAGTATGAGGCTATCAGGCTACCCACTGTGCCTCACTGTGCCTCACTACACCTTACTCATGATATTTCAAATGTTAATCTTCTTTGCATGAAGTAGGTCTGATTACTGATCCATTTAGTGGTTTTGTGGCAAACTCACTGCATGAAGGCTACCTGAAACTGGAATTACTATTAGAGGGTAAAAATCCAACCAGGTTGGGCAACAGGGTTGTCATAGTGGCATCTAGTTTCCAGAAAGGAAGCCCCCATCCCTTTTGTAAGCCCCCCATCTTGTTCATGATTCAATATTCATCAGTTGGTAATACAGGAACTCTGAATACCAAGCAGCGAGTGAAGAACAGGTGTCCAAAGAAGTATTACTCCACTAATCCTGCAGAACTTCCAAGTGATTGCTAATTGGTGGATTGGCAGAGGTGCCCAATATTTCAAAGGTCACATGGGTAATGCCTGACAACCTGAATGAATACTGGTGAGTTGGCATAGTGCCCAATCCTTCAGAGGTTATTTGGGCAGTGCCCGAGGCCCAGGTGTATCGATGCATTAGCATAGGTGTCCAGTCTGGCAGGGGTCCCATGGGCAGTGCTTCAGGGACTCTCACTTTCAGTTACCAAGAACAACCTTGACGAAGCTGGATACATCTGTCTCTTTTGAGTCGTGAAGTGTGAAAAATGGATGTTGCTGCAATGGGGCAAGAAAGTAGCAGTTAGATGTAGGACACAAATGTTACATCATGAAAAACCAGCAAGTGAAACAGGTTTACAGTCAAATCCTTAGCATTCAAATGTAAATGGCTATAAACAGAGAACAAGTCTACCCTCTAGTGACCATTTAATAGAGATGCATCTGATCTGATCCACGTTCAGATGTTGTTACGCATTGAATTACTTAGACACACTGATTACGATTACATTTCTCAGGAACAGATGGAGGTTTATGCAAGTTCAAGTCTGTGTTCCAAACTCACCATGAGCTCGGTGTAAGCTGGCCTCTCTTTTGAGTTCTTCTTCAAACTGAAATGGGGTAAAACACTCAGATGAGACTTACCACAGGGAGATCTTCAGTAAGGCAATATCAAAAGGCAGCATTATACATTGTGAAAAGACCAGGTTAACAGAGTATCAATGCAGGTTCAAGAGCATCAGGCCAGTTGGAATTTGCCTGACTTGCTTCTGGAAATATAAATCCTAGAACACAAGTCATTACCCTCCATTGTTACTGCTCTCTGTTAAATCCTGGACAGGTAACAATGACTGTTGTGGCACTTTTCCACTGGCATACAGGAACCATGCTGTACTCAACTCATACCGTGAAGACACACGTGTTACAGCGCTGTTCCACCTAGCTTCGATTTTCCATTGCAGAAGGGTCAGCTTGGTAAAGGTGTTGCCAGGTTTGGAGAGCGACAGTGATGTAAAACTGGTGAATCATGATTTAATAAGTGCTAATTTCCACCATCATGTCTGTGAGAATCACCTGATATGTTAACATCAAATGCTAGCAGAACTAGTATTTGCTTGTGTAAATTTGTATTATGGCACCATCAGCCTTTGTATAGCACATTAAGCAGGAGGCTGGAAATTTTCAAGTCCTGAGTTATCGGGAATGCATCAATACATCGCAATGTGAGATAATACAAATAATGAATAATATATAGAATATGCCTTTTTTTCTTTCAGGTAGTCCATGCATATCGGCACAGGTCAAGTGGTGATGACACAACCAGCTCAGTTAAGCCATGCTTTTGACCTGGTTAGTGAGCATGGCTGGTGAGTGTCAGCATGGCTACAGCACGGGTACGGCTCACATCATTTCGTGGTTCCGCTTGTGTACGGCTCGGTTTTGGTGGTAGTAGAAAAGTGCCATTAGATATTAAGAGATGGGAAAAAGAAGGGCTTCCTGGAGACCTGGAGGACTCCTTTATACCGAAAATTCCTGATTCCAAAGAAGTTCTACTTCTATCAACTCAACAAAAATGTAACATATGTGACTCAGGGCCAGCTGTTTGGAATCTCCAGTGGCGTTTGGGAGTTCCAGCAAATGTTTTCTGTTCCCATTAAATCCCTCTGTACATTAGGTGTATTAGTATATCAACTGAAACTGGTAAAAAAGAACAGAAACTTTAGAAGACGACACTGGTTCCTCCCTTTCAGCATATGCATTTGACAGGCCCCGGGCTGTGGATTCATCACGTCAGCAGAAGCTGAATGAGAGACTCACCACTGAGACGTGAAGTCCACAAACTCAGGGGAAAAGCACTCGGCAGGCAGTTGGGGCGACGGCTCCTCCACCACCTGCTTGAGCTGCTGGAAGGGTGTGCCCCAAGAGTCATAGGGGAAACGCAGGATGGCTAGCTCGATCTGGGGGCCAAAGATAGGGGCATTTCAACATAAATGTCATTCACTAATTGGAATATATATTAGCATACCGGCAAATGTGCAGAATATTTACAAAGAACATATCTAATCATATTAGCGGCATACAGACAAGGATAAACATAGCAAACAATTGCGGTCTCATCTATGCATTTAATTTTGTAAGACATGTGGTTGGAATCAGAAATCACTTCTGGTAATGCTTCAAAATAACAATGTAACCTTGGATATAGAGAGTGTAAAAAAGACAGAGCGAGACTAAAATACCCACCATTGTGATGCCTAAACTCCAGATATCAGACTTGACATTGTAGCCCTTTTGGTTCAGCTCTGGGTTAATCCTCTCAGGCTAAAGGACAGTAACAATACTAGGTTAGACCCCCATAAGCACCCTCCCCAGAATCAGGGCTCCTGATAATCTCTTCACAGCCCCAAAAATTTGGCCCTCCCCCAAGCTCAGTAGATTTTAATTGTCAGTGTCAGATTTTAATATCAATAACAATTTCAACTTCCAACGATTATCAAAACAAAATAATCATAATAAGACAATAATTATGGCACATTTTCGCAATGATGCTCCCATTTTGTGTGTTGTGTTTGTGTTGTAAATCACTCCTTTCCGGCTCCATATTTGATTCTCGGTTGATTTATAGAATTAAAGGAAATCCACTGACAAAAGGCATTGTTTAAAAAGTTCAATAAATGCATAAAATTTTTAATGTCTTAAATAAGGATCTCAATATTGACCAAAATAATCGTGATTATGATTTCTGCCATAATCAAGCAGCCCTACTCACAGCCATGTACGGCTTGCACCCAGCATCCATGGTCTTTGCAACAGAATCTACCAGGTAGCCGCTGATCCCAAAGTCACACATTTTCACTTGGCCCTGAGTGTTGATGAGAATATTGGAAGGTTTCACATCTGGAGAGGGCATAAACAAAGCTGTCAGGGAAGGCTAACACCAAGACTAGCAGCAAGCAAAAATATATTTTTGACCAAAAGCTACCATATGGTCATGAGCTGCTTTCAAAGAAACCTAAAACAAACGTGGAATAAACAAGCATATATCACTGTACTGGCCATGATTTTCTGTTCTAAGCAACAAAGATCACTAAAAACAGTCTGTCTTTGCAAATGACCACTGGTGAACAGAGAGCTGGCATTTTCTTACCTCGATGGATCACGGATAGATTTCGGTGCAGATGCTCCAGTGCCTTTACAATCTAAGCAGACAGCAAGGAAATGAGAGGTGGGGAGCCAATCCATGAGAAATTACCCCTTCCCCAGTGGTGCCCACAACACCATCCCTACATAATCTACACATTCACTTTTAAATATAATAAATATAAAAATATAACAGAATGTAATAATGTTATGATCATCTCCCCAGCTGCAAAAAACTTCATAAATAGAAATTTTCAATTTCATGATAAATTATTACTCAACAACAAAGTTATAATCCAAACTCCACAGTTGGTGAACAGACCACAGTGCTGTTCTGGTAAGCAAACATATCGAAAGTGAGTTTGTCTGTGCTGTTTTGGTAAGCAAATGTATCAAATAAGTATGTCCATGCTGGTCTGACAAGAAAACGGATTGAAGGAGTGTACGTCCATGCTGTTCTGGTAAGCAAACAGATCAAAGGGGAGCATGTCTGTGCTGTACTGGTAAGCAAATGTATCAAAGGGGAGTATGTCCATGCTAGTCTGGCAAGAAAACGGACTGAAGGAGTGTATATTTGTGCTGTTCTGGCAAGCAAACAGATCAAAGGAGAGTATGTCTGTGTTGTTCTGGTAAGCAAATATATCAAAGTGTGTATTAGCATTAAAAATCTACAGAGTGCTGTCACTGCCTTCCGCCATGTCTTCACTGACACAAAACAAATGCCACATTGTATGCTGGGCCTATGTCGGGGAGACTTTTACTTACTTTGATTGATAATACTTAATAATAATAAATAATAATAATAATTGATACTTTGCTGGACAGTATTTACTGAGAGTTTTTCCAAAGAGCAGCAATTAACCATTTAATTACCAATCAATGGTAATTAAAATCTAAAATAGTAATACTAACTGTCAAGAATTTTACGGTGGTTCACCATGAAAGCAGTAATTATCCCATCCTAGAGGCATAGGTTTTCATATCAGTCAGGGAGAGATGTATCACAGAAGACTCATGTCATTCACCAACCCCATTTCAGAACACCTCATTAAATCGGACAGTGGAATATGTCTGCCCCTGGCTTTATTACAAAAAAAGCTTTCTGGCAATCAGCAGCAATAAGTTGGCAACCACTTACAGATACCGTGATCTTGCCCAGGATATCCTCTGGGATGGTCAAGCCCCTGTCAATCACCTGCTTGTAGAACTTGTCCAGAGATGTGTCCATAAGCTCCATGCAGATCCACACATCTCCCTTGTGATGGTTAAAAGATCCAATAGAATAAGCCAAGAGAGGCAGAGCACAGCATTCACCTCCACCAAAATAATGGTTTCAAGGGGACGATTTTTAAGGCATTTTTAACATACTATCAAAAATGCAGTGCCTGTGATATACCTCTCTGAAGAGTGCTCCATAGAAAGTGACCGTGAAAAAGCAGTCTACCGTCCTCATGGAGATGTCCAGATCCATCAGCAGGCGCTTCTGTTCCTGTGTGTTCACGGTGGCCCGTATTCTCTGGAAAAAAGGGCATGTAGGATTGGAGATGCCCTTGTGGTGAGATCGCTGTGAAACTCCCACAGCTTTACTGGACTGTCAAGATCACCACAGAAGGCAGTACAGTCCTTTATTCGAACGATTCAAATCATATTCAACAAAATCAACCAAGATCTACTTTTACAAAGATTGTGTACTTTTTGCGTACTTTTTTTGTATACACACCTGAATAGTTTTTAAAATGCCTGTAAAAAAATGAAACACCTTGATTATTTTATATAAAGGGCACTTCTAAAAGTTCTATCCCGGTGTTGGTGGATGCCTCTGCCCACTGCTGCTTACCTTCACAGCCATTATCAGGCCACTGGGGACGTGTCTCATCTTGTCCACCACGCCGTAGGCCCCCCGACCCAACTCGCAAATCTGCTCCAGGTCATCCGCCTTCACAACAAAGTTCTACTCAAAAGCCAAAGCCATGAGCACAAAATGAAGTATCAGTTCAAATCAAAATAAGCATTAATCTTGAGAACTCACTACCGTGAAACACAACATACTGACTTCCATGACGAAAAACACATCTCTATAAACGGTACCAGTTAAAAGATTTGAATTACCTTCTGTAATCTCTAATTATCATGGGTTTGAATCCCGTTGGCAATGAATCCCAAGCAAACCTCAACCCAAGCTACTCCAGTAGCTAACTCACAGCTTCTCACCTTTACCTGGCACTGACATACATACATACACACACACACACATATATACATAC
>JAODLD010000051.1:8235908-8246102 GCA_026781065.1 Mormyrops boulengeri | reverse complement strand
CCCCCCCCCCCCCCCCCCCCCCCCCCCCCCCCCCCCCCCCCCCCCCCCGGGTCAGTGACTGACTTGGCATCTTGAACTGGAACAACATGGCCTTCCCCACTGACAAAGGGACATAAAAGTTCTCTCTTGATCTAAGGAACCTAATCAGTAGGGGTAGTCAGAAATCTAGAGTCTCAAATCTCCTAGCCTGCCTGTGCCACTCGTTTCTGGAGCATTGTACTCTGATGAACTACCAGCTGATTTTTTATGTTATTGTGTTTATGTAATGTGTAAATTTCATGTCTGTGACCTTGTCCTGGGTATGACGTTAAACTGTGTCTGGAAAAATTTGAGGGTTGGTGGCAGGATTGGCCCACCTTAAAAACCTCACACAACTCTGACGAAGCGGACAAGACACCATTCTGCTCTCCGCATGAGTAACTCTGCTGCAGCCCCCCATCATGAAGGGGATGAGGGGAAGCCCTTGGAAGCAGGGATGTCACCAGAACCAGTACTTTTTTTTTTTTTAGAGGTGTACCGATCGAAGTGGGCACTGATCCCTACCTATTAGACGGATCAGGTATCAGCCATATGTGACCGATCCACGATCCACGTCCAATACTTACTTATTTAGTTTTCGTAAGTCTGTAAAAAGTTAGCTCCTATTTCTATTTGTTAAATCAATTTGAACAATCAATCGTACAACAGCTCTTTCCCTACTCAGTGTTTTGCCACTCAGTGGGTGTGAGCACAGTGACTTCTGCCTGCTGAGACGTCATGCATATACCCTCTGCAGCAGCAGGAGCTTCAGAACAGAGGGTGATGATAGCAAATGCAACTTGCATACTTGCAAAGCAAACCAACAAACGTCTGCAATCCGGAAGCATTTTATGCTGAAACAATCAGTAGCACCAAAATTTTGCAATCTTTGTTTTTACAAAGTTTCGAGAGGTGGAAGAAGCACATAGTGAAAAATCCCTCTAAACAAAGCGCACATAATTATGCGAGACATGCGAGTAATATGAAAACAGCAATGGATGATTTGGGGATCACTAGTTGGGCTGTTTTGGACACTTGCTACAGTTTTTGATACATGAGGGGCTGCTATTGCAACAACGTGTAAGTGACACTATGGGACATTTTAAGCATTCGTCACTTGCATATACTCACTTGGAAGGTATTCAAATTGAATTGCAAATGCCTCAAAACTGCTTAAAACGAGATGTACAAATGAGGTGGATCAGTACAGTATGCATGTTTCAAGTAGCCTAATTAAAGATTTTATGGCATACCTTTTTTTTCATTTGTATTTACTAGTTAATTAATAATATAAATTATAAATTTGCATATATTTATTATATTCAAATTTTAAAGTAAAAACAGCTCTTGTATCGGAATCTTTATCAGTATTGGCAGTCGTGTATCGGAATCGGATCAGAACTGAAAAAATGTGGATTGGCCCCTAGACTTATTATTCGCAACTTTGCTCAGTGGTTGATGGGTGCCCACGAGGTGACACTCCTCTGGTCATGGGTGACATCATTGTGACCACTAGCACTGACAGGGCTAGCTATGAGGAGTCCATATGCATGTTCCTCAGGTCAGAGGTTGCGGATCACTGGATCCTGGTTCCAGCGTCCTGAGCCGTATGATTGGATTCAGTCCTCCAATATTGGTGGTGTAGTGAAGAAGATTGATCCTCGTGGGCAGACACTGGAGGCTCCTACAGAACTGCAGAGCTTGCAGAAGTATCCGGTTTGTGAATTCTGACCACAGACTTGTTGATACTACTCTAAAGATTCAGCTTAGGTCCAGTAAGCTACCACTTACTAGGAAAACGAGGCTGGATGTGGCCAGATTGCAAGATCAGGCTGTTTCTAATGAGCTTGCACACAGTTTGTGTGAGGAACTTGCAGACTTGGGTGTGACTGCTGATTCTAATGTGATATAGGAGACCTTCTGTGACAAGACCCAGAAGGCTGCCGAGGGTTGCGTTGATGTTGCTGGTGTTGCCAGAAGGCCCAGAAATGACAAAGAATCTTAAATGTAAAGCTGCTCTGCCTCTACCTGATCCTGATCACCTGATCCATACACTTTTGGAAAATTCTCCACATCATACTTAAGATCAGCAGCCCTCCATCCTCTAAGCTGTCGTAAAGTTGTCTTGACTGTACAGCACTATTTTTTTGCGCCGACCTGCCATTGTGCAAGTGTTAAAATTTCATCAGATCTTTTCAACTAAGCAGATAAGTAACTTCACCTCTCAGAATAATAAACCAACAGAAAATAACATCAGTCGCAGTTGTTGCTTCCACTATGCTAAAACAAGCCTCAAAATTGAATCACTGTGTGAATAAAATTACAGCTTACTGGCATGTCCGCCCCGTTAGTGTCGCTGTTTACACTGGGAATGGTCCTCTGCGCAGAATCGGAGGCTGTTGGACATTTGTAACTTAGGCCTTGTCCACACGTACATAGGTATTTTTAAAACATAGGTTTTTCTATGCATTTTGGCCTTTTGTCCACATGCAAACAGTGTTTTACGTCACTGAAAACTGAGCTTTTTTAAAAGCCTCATCTAGGGTGGAGATTTTCAGAAACTGCCTTTTCAGTGCCGACGTGTAGCGTCGTTATCCACTTTGTTTGACGTCAGAGCGTGTGTAGTCCGCTGTTCACGAGCCGTTTTCAGAACTGGTAATAAGACTTCTGATTGGCCAGCATGGCTTTACGGTTAGAGTTATATCGCCACCTGTTGGTTTGGCATGCTCTTGACAGCACATTTTAGCATTTTCATATGGATGGAGTTTTTTTATTATTAACAGAGGAGGAATAACAACGATTTAAAAA
Organism: Mormyrops boulengeri; assembly: GCA_026781065.1. Lineage (NCBI taxonomy): Eukaryota > Metazoa > Chordata > Actinopteri > Osteoglossiformes > Mormyridae > Mormyrops > Mormyrops boulengeri. The sequence continues at coordinate 8,243,276 of JAODLD010000051.1, read as the reverse complement.
AATACCATTGTGTGTGGCAAGGCCTTAATTCCAGGCAACCGCAGTTTGTGTGTATCTAGCGAATGGTAGCATCAGTGATAAGTCTGAACTCTCAGCAGTTTGATGGTCTAAAACTGGCAGGGAGAGAAACAGGTCCCAAGTAATAAGGTTAACTAGGCCTTGATTGAGCTGCCTCTCAGAACACAGATATGTGAATCTGCACTGCTTGCTGACTGCAGACTGTCCAGCACACTTCAACGCTTCCATTACTGTACATGTAGGACACAAAATCATGTCAACTGTGCAATACCTGTGTGTATAACAACTAGTGGAAGTGTCTCAGTAAAAAAATCGGTAGGGAGAGAGCCCTGAAAAGATTAGCTTTGGTAATGCAAAGAAAACTAACTGAACTGGAATATTTCCAGGACCTGGCCTGTCAAAACAGTATGAACGGAATCCCCTTTCAATATAGCAAAGGCCTCTACATGCTATCAGTCCGAGTAATTATCAATCCAAAACAGGACAGGCTAGGGTAATATGATAGGCAGGGTGTGATTAGAAAATTCCATGATAATATTACAATACAATGATTAGTCATCAAAACTATACATTTTCATCTGTTTACTCTCCTAAGCCAAAAACGCGGTCATACCTTTCCCATATCTTAGCCATTAAATGCCATTTTGTACAAATCAAGCAATGTACCGGAAATCATAAAGGGTGAGCATATCGTGCATTCATCTTCTACGGTAAATTTACAAGCTACAAGCGACAGACAACTATTTTACGTATTCATTAAATTTTGCGATGGTCCGCACAACCATATTACTGGCGTAGACGTGCACCAGTCCTACTCCCAAAAGATATACTGGAATTATATTCAGTCGAAGGCATTTTATTGCAGATTGACTTCTAGCTTGGACCTGGAATTTGCTTGGAGGCTAATACCCTTTATATTGTCAGTTTCAAAGACACAAACCTTCTATCTTTAGCTTGCTGCATTTGTGAAGTGTACCTATTTATTACACAAGCGGAACAACACTGTAAGAACAGACGTCAAATCGAGAAAATATTTTCCATTACGCACGTAGGCAATGAAAACAATCCACTATCAAGTTGTTGAAATAATTAAAAATTCTGGAAACATCTGTTTCACAATATCGTCCAACACCACACCATGTCATCCATTGTACAAACTTCGGGAGTAAGTATAATATTTTAATGTAAATGTAATTGAAAGGTAATTCTACAAATGCAAAGTGTTTCAGACATTGAATCAGATACATGTGTTTATGGCAAATCGAATCCGTACGAATAGAACTATTGGCTTTAAAATAGCATAAATGGTTTGCATAAACTACCCGCCCCGTTTTGCAGAAGTTGACTATGTAAGATGTAGAGAGGGTTAGCGCAATTAGCGGTAGGACTGCACGTAATATACAGTCCAACTGTTGCCAACATGGTCTTAGCAGAAACTCCGCAAAAGGGCAGATCCGTAACAGGAAACACAGCTGCGCGTTCTTGGAGGTGCATTTGCCCAAAAGAAAACGCTGCAATGCACTAAGCAATAAATGCAGTCCAGGCTGCATTACGGTGGTTTTGCACAGACGTCTCCTGAATTCTTACCTCCTTTGGGCACGGACATTTCCCCTTTGCTTGAGTGGGGGGGAGGGGATGCACAAAAGACTTCGCCTTTCTTCTCCCTCCCTCCCTCCATCTGCCTGTTTAGGAGCAACAGCAGCGCACTCTGCAACAAAGGTGCAAAATCCAAGTGGTGATCCACATGCAACTGGAGCGTTTTTGCCTTTGGGCTGCAAGTCTCCAAGCGGACGAATCCAGTGTGCATGCACAACTCGCATAACAAGCTGGAAGGGGGAATTCTCCAAATACACTGCAAGGAAAAGCTCAGCTACACTTACATGAAGGGCCAAAGCTGGCAGCTGAACGCTCCTAACTTGGATCCGTGGGAGTCGAATAGACGTTCTTCCTGCATACGAACCAAAGCATTGTGGTAAACGTAGTTTTTAAACGCCAGCAATTCCAAGATTTGCCACATGTATCGACTTTTTCTTCAGAAATCTTTTTCTCTATATTGTTCTGACTGATGCTAGCTTGTCATCCCCTTTGTTATTAAATTAATATTACGGAATTTTCATGGTCACTGCTGTGCATAATAGGAGAACATTTACGAATGTGGTGATTGCCTGTATTGTGATTAACAGCTTCACACCATTACATTTTAGCTCCCTGTACTTCAGTATAAGTTTGTGACTGGTTAATTATGGTTTATTATAACAAAGTAATCAAAATTGTACTTACATAAAAGGAAAGGAACAATGGGATACCAAACCCTTAAACTGTAAATTGGTCACAAAGCAATAAATCATTCATGGCTGAGTGCTGGACTGTGGAACAGATCCCTCTGTTTTTCCGCAGCTTGTTCTGCAGCATACGTACTATGCAGGGATTGACATTGAGCAACGGCGAATTTTTATTTTGATAAGCACGTAATTCCTGTCACCTTATTACTATCCATACCGTTCTACTGTTGTGTCCTGCTTGACTGTTTACGTTTTATATGTTAATTACTAACTGGTGGCTAAGAAACTGAGGAAGTAAGAAGATAATACATTTTTCAAATATTTTTAAGTGACAATTAAATTTTAGTAATGAGTTACTTCAATGTTTCTTGTTTTAGAATTTAATCTAAAAAGAGGAGGCATTACCTGATCTACCTCTATGAACCAGGTACCAAAAAAATATGAGCAGTGTGATATTGCTATTATTATGCTGTGATTTGTTTTTCTGTGGCTTATACTATAGGGGCGCAGTGGGACATAAACGATAGCGAATTGAGAAAAATGTCTTTATTGAAGAGAATTGACTGCCAGAGGGAGGTGGAGCTCAGGCGAGTTGGAGGAAGGGTGTAATAATATCCATAATTAAATAACAGAAGCAACTACACTAAACATGTTTTGTTTTATGACTTAATTCAGAGGTACAGTCATGTACTTTAAATGGTCAACAGGTTAGAATCCTGGAAATAATCACAGTAATAATTATTTATAAGAAAAAAGCTGTATGAGAAACATTTCTCCATCTACCAGAGATTAGCTGATTTAAAGGAGCATCCCCAAAGGGACTGGGGTAGCATCATCACTATACTATATATCATTTCCAGAAAAAGTGTAGTTTGTACTGGGACACTACGAGAGCCTATGCAACTGGATATAATGGATAGCTAGCCTTGTAAACATATGTTTGTCTGCATATGTGTCTGTCTTTCCCTGTGTATGTGTATTGTGTTGTATGTTCTTCATGGAAACCAGGTAGCACCTTAGAAATAAGAAAATCCCAGATCGGTACAAAGATTTAAACATGAATCAGTGAGGAGGTCCTGATGATGTTGCATATTTTGAATAAGTATGAATGGTGTAACGCTTCTGAAACCAAGACAAACCACAGTACAAGCGTTCACGATCTCGTGATGCAGTTCTGGATGACATAACCATGATACCCCCCTCCAACACGCTGCCAGCACTGTAGGTGCAGCGTGTTGAGCTCCCTTTACGTTGTTAATGTTACACCAGTCATTTTTCATTTCACAGTTAACACTGTAACACATGTAAATGACTAAAATATTATTCTATTTAAAAATAGGGCAAGGTGGACATTTGGTAAATATTACACATTACACCTATTTTATTGTCTCCCAACTGCGTCTGTCTCGTGACTATTTTAGTCCAAACATGACTGAGTGATCACACTTGCAGTAAAAGCTAGGTTAGTTTCATTAGCTCGGGTAATAACCTTTCTTTAATGTTCCAAATTGTTCATGATCAACAAAACCCAGAACATTTCCTCGTTTTTTCTTTTTCACCCCCCACACAAAAAAATGTGGTTTAAGAATCAAGGTCTGACCCGAACCACATGTTTGGAGAATTGTTACACCCCTAATAACTATCACACAGACAAATTCAATCCTCAGAAAACAGATTTGAAGTTATGAGAATGCAGATCTCCAAGCTAAGGCTTGAGGAGCGGAGGAGAAATTTACACGTGCCATAGGATGGATCTTGGGTGCCAATATCAGAACTCTGATTCAGTGTTACTGAGCTGGCCAGTGGGATGGAGTCAGTAGTAGCTGTGAGAAAAGCAGCCAGATGAGGCTGAGATTCATGAAACCTGACGCTGTTTTGCTCTCTGCACTGGTTACATGCATTAGATGATTTTCCAGATGTGAAAAACAAAGGTCAAGCTGCTAAGAACACAAAGGGCTGGCTGGGAATGGGGATGGTGTGTGTGTGTGTGTGTGTGCGTGTGGTCACTTCCTGGCCACAATGAGGCTGTGGTAGAGGGGCTTGACCACGATGTGCAGGTAGAGGGAGCTGTCGATGAGGTACTCGGAAGCCCTTCGCTGGAGATCGGCTTCGGCCAGGAAGTCGCCAGTCTCCTCAGTGCTCTGGTGGAAGTTGTAGATGTGCCGGAACACCACTTTGCCCTGCTGCCGGGCGGCCACAATGACTGTTTTCTGAAAGCTGACCCCGGCGAAGTCAGCGCTGGAGGTCGCAGGTGTGACGACGATGCGTGGGCGGCCCCCATCAGCGCGAGAGGCCTGCACGACGCCACCCCCATCCGCGTAGGCCGAGCGTGTGCTGAGTGGGAGCCAGCGTGGTGAGAAGAGAGCATTCCACGTCACCCGCTTGCCAGCGTCATGTCCACTGGGACCCAGCTGTGTCTGGAAGCTGGTGCTGCGGTCATCCCGTGTGGGGTTGTTGATCACCCACTGGGCGCCCCAAGCTGCGGACAGGTAGTTGCGCGGTGTGAAGATGCTGCAGTTCACATCAAAGTACTTGGCGAGCTGCATTGGGGATGCCGAGTGGAACTGGAAGGCGAGGTAAAGGAGGTCGCGCACTGACTCCTGGTGCTTCAGCATCAGTGGTGACTGCTTCTGCAGCCGAAAAAGCTGCTGCGGGGGGATCATGCCATAGCGGATAGAGCGCAGGGCTGCCTCTGCCATCAGCACCGTTGGCTGGTTCCTGCCCACCCAGGCCTCCAGCGCCTCGTAGAGCTCCAGCTCACTGTGTAGCACCAGGTCTGAGCGCTGCAGCAGTGACAGCAACAGCTCAGTGCCCAAAATGCCCCACTCGCCGCTCTGCAGCACAGTCGACAAGTTCCATGAGAGGTACTGCAGGCAACTGTCACGCAGTGCAGTGTCACCTGTCTGGGCTGCATACTGGTACCAGCCCACCACATGACCTGCCGGCGAGTCACTGGCCAGGTGCTGGCTCATATAGAGGCTCAGGCCACGTTGCAGGGCCTGCACGCGATACTTGGTGGCCAGCTTGTGCAGGGGGACGGCCTGCTCCAGGCGTAAGACCAGCTCTCCGCAGTACAGGTACCTACGTGGTCACAGGAAGTACAGGAGACTGGGTATTTTTTAACCTTCAGTGGGGCGGCTCTCAAAGCCTCAACTTTGATTTCTCTTCTCAACTGGTGCAGGAAGTGGTATATTAAATGGAGCAATTATACATTTCTCTGAAAATATTGCAGTGAAATAGAAAATATACATCTTTCTTCACCAGCGGAAGCAGTCCAGAAATGGATGGATGTTTCTTAAACTACCAATCAGTCATAATAATATTAAAACTGTACAAAGTTGGCATCACTAGTAACTGTAACGGTACACAAATTCCTCATGTGCTGTTCGGTAATATCATTTCAGTACTCACAATGAAACAAATGAATTGCCTGACACAGACAGAACCTAGATTCACATGTTCAATATGGAAAACATTATGCTAAATGTAAGTTGGTTACAGTCAGTCATAATCGGTGGTTTGGGAACATTTTTGTTTCCCAATAAATTACACCAAAACTGGAGAAAGTATGGTTCATAAGACTGTATTATACTGAACTCGGATATGGTTCTGCAAACACATATAATGTGCTAACTCATTTGAGATCTCATCATCGTGTGCATAGGACCGAAACAGAAATAGTTTCTGCAAGTTAGTCTCCTCATGGAATTTAAGGCACTTTTGCCAGGACTGGGGTTAAAAATAAATAACTAATGCTATGTGGATGTTTATCACTAGAGATTTGCGACCATATACAGTTGTAGAGAATACAGGATCTAGACTAGACGACATTTAGTTTATTATGACACAATTAGCATAATGTTATGATGCAGTCTTATTTTTGAAATTTTTTTTATGTTACATATTTGTGCAAATAAGCATCTCTTTTTTCTTATTCAGGCACATCAACAGATGCATTGCTTTGGTGTACAACTGTTCTTAATTGTTTGCAGTTTTAATAATAAATAATTTCAAAACAAATTCTGCTTTCCCTGCCGTGTGCCAAAACAGCACCAAACCATGAATCCAGAACAAAACTTTGCACCAAACCATTAATTTTGTGTACCGTTCTACCCAATATCACTAGCAATGATATTTGATTGACTTTAGTGTTTTCATAGTGACCTAGACTTGCACTAATTGCTGTTCTGTACCAGATAAATTTCCTAATTAAACTGTCCTGTTCTGTGTATTGATTTTTATTTTCTCTTGTGTGTAGGACTGGCTGAGCTGCTCGAGAGAGACACACAGAGACATAGCCACACAAGCAGCATGGCATCTCACCGGATGAACTTGTCAAAGACAGCAGCGCAGTCTGCAGCTTCTCTGAGGGTGAGTACACTGCCATTGAGCGTCTGCAGCAGCTCCTCAAACACTTCGCTCTGCAGGGACAGCACCAGCGAGTGTGCCTGGATCACCTTCACCTCATCCGAGTTGGTCGTCTGCACTCGCAGGGACACATCACTGCCATTGCCCTGGATGAGCAGTGCCTCCATACGCTGCACCAGTGCCATCGAGTGGTTGATCAGGGCGGCACTGTTGTCCAGAACTGACTCCTGCCGCAGGACAGCTGTGAAACAGTGACCCATTTCCTGAATGAACAACTCACATCCACCAATGAATGAGCACCTCGCACCGCAAGCAACCAATAAAAAGGTTTATGTACATGCAGATCAGATTTAACCCAGATAATATCCCACCTGTTAAGAAACAACATGACACATTTTTTTTCCTATAACTCCTATGTATAAACCAGCTGTGTCTTAGGTCTGAATTATTCGGCAACCTCTGTATGGGGAGGAATTTTTAATTAAGCCCAACACACTAACACATCTGTCAATTCAGGTCTCAGCTTTTCTGTGCCATCTGTACAGATCTGCCTGTTTATGGATTCAATCGATTCTTCCTGTGGGGGTATGGGACTCCAGCTGAGAGGCTGAAAGGTATTTGAAAGGCGCCCCCGGGGGGGGGGGGGGGGGGGGGGGGGGGGGGGGGGGGGGGGGGGGGGGGGGGGGGGGGGGGGGGGGGG
>JAODLD010000051.1:8177893-8219894 GCA_026781065.1 Mormyrops boulengeri | reverse complement strand
ATGTATCATCAATGGTACAGAAATGTTCCTCAGAGTCCATTTCTGTACCTTAAAAGGCACAATTACCTACAGCTAAGTGTACCATTGGCAGACCCTTGAGGGTACAGCCCCAGTGATAAGCAAAGGTACAAATTTGTACCCTTTTTTCTGAGAGTGTGAATCAAATACTCAGCAACCATTCTGGTCTATAAAGGGTCAGACCTTTGTTGCCACTCTGCTAGTACAGAAAATGAAATGAAAATTAAACTGGCTGGAATGAAATTAAGCATATATTCAGCTCTCCATGGGGCATCTCTGTGGGCTTGTAGCTACAAGTCCCTTATATTTAAGCCTAAAGCCATTAATCCAGTACACAGGACAGATACATATATATTCTTCTGTGGCCTGAATTAGGGTGAATTAGGTCATCCCAGAAACTGAGCTAGGTCAGGATTTGTAAACTACCATTTCATTTAAAAGGACCTGAATTTCATTGCACAATAGTTCTTGCTGTGTGCTGGCTGGTCAGTCTCTAGTAATCATGCACGTGTCACCGATGCTAATGTGAAACACCTGGCTGAGCCTTTAAATCAAGCAAAAATACCAGTCAAAGTTCAATAAAAAACAAACTATTTAGCCAAGTACAGGAGCCTTTCAGTTTTCAAGTAGTTCGTAAAACCTGAAGTAGCTCAAAATATCCTCCCTGACAGATTATCTGGTCACCCTAACCTGAATGGAGAATGAAACATGCACAAAAAATTGCTTTTATCATTACCATGGTTTACTCAGTTTTTTTGTAAAGCACCCACAGAGCTTAAGCCTCATTAAGTTGCCAAACATTTTGCCCAAAGACTGAGCTGACCGTGGGTGGGTGTTCATGCTTGCTTACCAAGCAGACGCTCAATGTCATCCACCACCACGCAGCTTAGCTGTGATTTGTAGGCATCGTCGAAGATCTGTCACAAACACAGTGAGAGCCTGGTTTCAACTAATTCAGGGGACATTGCAGGAAAACGTGTGGGATTAAGCTATCTTGGTTTCCTGAATGCAAAAGGCAAGGTGATCATTTGAGAAATGGCCACCCCTTTCACCTTCTTAATCGCTTGGCACTTAGAGATCTCTGAGTGGCCAATCATCTTATCCGGAGAGCAGATCTTGATAAAGGGAAACTGGGAATCCTCTGAGATCTTGGCAGCCAGTGCAGTCTTGCCACTGTGGGGTGGTCCTAGGAGAGTGGCAAAACGAAGGCTTTAAACTCCCTATAGCACCCGTGCCTGGCTTTTAACACCTTTAACAAAAATTTCCATGTGACAGATTCAACATTTAACTTCCCCTTAGAGATTAATATTATTTTTAATTATTAAGTTTATCCATCTTTAAATATCTTGTTTCAGAAGGTTATTAACTTGCCACACGCATCTTATGTAAAGTATGAAACTTGATTTTTAGTTCATTCTGAAATAGTAGTATTCTGTTTGCTGTCAAAATCCTGGTTTAAGTCATAAGTGGTTTGTGCCACCAGTATTATATGGTCTAGGTCCTTGGCAGGTTAAAGTGACCAAACATATTTTTACTTTTTCATTCTTAGATGTGATGGCTTAAATTATTATGATGGCTTTAAAAAGCATAAATTATCTTAACACTGTCTATTACAGACAATTAATGCAGCTAGCAGCCATCAATCTGATATTCACAAAATATTTCAGATGTGAATTCTTCTTGTATTCTCCTCTCATAACAGAATAAAACTTCATATTTTGTATGCTTGTCAGTTAATGTCTTCTATATTCAGTAACTTTACTGTAAGGTTTCTGTGTGACGATGTCAGCACAGAATGAGAGTATTTAAGAGTCTTCAATAACCTTCCAGAAGCACAGCCACTAGAGGTGTACGATCACTGTTCTTTGTCTGCTGAACCAGCAGCTCCCCATCATCTAAGACGCGGGTCACAGGGTCTCCCCATTTAATGATGCCATTCATAATGTAGCTGGCATAGTCTTCTTGGTTGGTGCCAAAAGCCTAGTGAAGGAAAGACGTAGAATCCCAAGATTAATCAATCAAGGAAAGGATATATTTTCATATGAAAAATTCACATGTACACTTTACTAACAAAAAAATTTAAGCTCTACCTTCTAGAACTTCATTTTCAGAGACTGTCTGTATCATCTCAAAGCATCTAATGATTTATTAAATGATTAATAAAACACTGCAGTCTGATTTGGAGTCCAGGGCACAAAGGCTTCTAGCGCAGGTCAAAGGGGAGACTTACGGGCTTGATGTCGTTATTTAAGGACCCTAGGAAGTCTGCACGATGGACTTGCAGCTTCTCCGCTTTCTCCATGTCCACTTCTACTGTGGTACTAGCCTGCACAGGAAGACAGCGCATATCAGATAAAGCAAAAGCTTATGTGGTTTAGTTTTAGCAGTGGTATCCAAAAACAAATGTAAAATGTAGCAAAGGCTGCATACAGTTTACCTGGATCACTGCACTCTCAATAAAAATCTTTTAAAATTATTAAACTAGCCAGAAAGAAGAGTTTTCAAATTCAACTGATGTCTAAACACAATCCAAAAAAATGCCATTTCTACTGTAACTAATTTGTGTAAGTCGTAAGTTTATATTAACGAAATAAACAAAATAAATGTTTCTACATTTACACCTTTAATATTTTTACAAATCAGTTATAAGACATGTAATTTACATTCAGTTTTCATTAATTTTAACACATTTAAAGCATTTATCATTTTATAAAATGTATTCCGGTTTAAAGGTGCAGTATTTATGTTGAGTACTACAGCACAAAGACAGCTTGGATAATGCCTGAGAGCTAATTTGGTAACATATTGAACTGAGCGAGCCACGGAGAAGGCAGAATAATTGGCAGTGCGGAAAACACAGGGTGGTGACGGCAAATGAAAACTGTGAGAGAGCAACCCGGAGAGGAAGCTCAGTGTAAGTGAGTGAAGGACCTTGATGTGGCGGTTCATGGCAGTGGACTGGGCAGCCCGAACCAGGCCCTCCAGCTCAGCCCCACTGTAGTTCTTGGTCTCTGTTGCCAGTTCTGCCAAATCCACATCGTTCGACAGCAATTTGAACTCGCGCATCTTGGCTGTGTGAATATTAAGAATCTGCAGCCGGCCCTTTTCATCAGGTAGGCCTGGAGGGGAGGATGGAAGACTTTGTTTTAAAGACAGTAAAACTAACGAGACATAAGTGGTCAGAGATACATGAAAGTAATAGCAGAATAGAAAGGTTTTATAAGAAAATTAAAGGTTCTGTGCCACTCATACAAATATATTAAGATATATCATCTATGAGGATCATTCTGTTAACAAGATTGCTAAAAAGGTTGTTTTGACATTATGAAAAATTCATTAACATACAGAGTTAATGTTTCCTGGGCTACATAACCAAGTCAACATTTCCTATATGGAAGATGTCTTACACATTCCATATTCCAAGATAAAACGTCATTGATTGTTACCTAACTAACATCGGAAGTTTTCAGTCTGTCCCAAAATTATAAAACATATCTGAATTTATTAGTGTATGTTGGTGGGTCTCTATCAAATCTACAGATATTACACCTAAAATATGGAAACGCTTAATAAACTAGACCAAGAGCAGGTTTTTCCTGATGGCGGGCCAATTTTTCTTACCAATTTCCATTTTAACCTCAAATCTTCCTGGTCTCATCAGAGCTTCATCAATCAAATCTGGTCTGTTTGTCATTCCTAAGGACAAGTATTGCCAAACAAACACATGTTACACAGTCATCTCCGAAAGAAGGGTGCATGATTAGATTGCCACAGCAGAACATCAAAACATTTCACTTCACCGGCCGCTAGCCTTATGCACGCTCACAGTAAATCACACTCCTTTCTGCTGAGTCTGCCTTAGGTGGTAGAGCCACCTCAAAATCCATGGAGAAACTGTCACACCTATGACAAGGATGTTGTTTAGCTGCTCCACACCATCGATCTTGGACAGCAGCTGGTTGACCACCGTGTCATGAACGCCTGTGCTACTGGCTCCGGTGCCACGCTGCTTGCATATGGCATCAAGCTCATCGAAAATTATGATATGCAGACCACTGTTAGCACCTAGCTGTAAAGACCAAGAGAGAGCAAAGTTAAAAGCAAAAACTGACACTGCTGTACAACATGTGGTTGGGAAAGCAACATCTTTAATGTTGTCAGATAGCATTGAACTAACTAATGAAGTAGTGATAGGAACTGAGAAAGAAAACTGAAGTAAAACCTAAAAAGCAGGTCTGTTGGAATGATAACATTGCATGCCCTGGACAGCCCTGTCACCTGTCCTGCCCATCTAATCCGTACTCCTCACACATTCACCAAACTGTACAATTTCTAGAAGTACTGGATGGATCAACTGGCAATAAATATGTTTTTACCTGAATGCTCAGGGTCCTAACTGTGACATGTAACTCTGAAACTACACCTATTCATTTATTGTATATTTCACTTAAATGCCAATTTGCAGAATCTTTCCCCAACAATTAGGTAGCTACCTGTATTTCTTTGTGCCTGTCTTAATGTCCATATCTTAAAGTGTCATTTATTACTTATATTGTTTATATACTATATTGCCAAAAGTATTGGGACACCCCTCCAAATTATTGAATTCAGGTGTTACAGTCACTTCCATAGCCACAGGTGTAAAAAATCCAGCACCTAGGGACGCAGACTGCTTCTACAAATATTTGCGAAAGAATGGGTCACTCTCAGGAGCTCAGTGAACTCAAGCATAGTACCGTGATAGGATGCCACCTGTGCAATATGTCCATTCATGAAATTTCCTCGCTACTAAATATTCCACGATCAACTGTTAGTAGTATTATAACAAAGTGGAAGCAACTGGGAACAGCAGCACTGGACTCTAGAGCAGTGGAGACGTGTTCTCTGGAGTGACGAATCACGCTTCTCTGTCTGGCAATCCGATGGGCAAGTCTGGGTTTGGCAGTTGCCAGGAGAACGGTACTTGCCTGACTGCATTGTGCCAAGTGTAATGTTTGGTGGAGAGGGGCTGCTGCATCCCAAGGGAGTCAGGGGACATTGAGCCTGAATGGGCAATATTCTGGGACCCCATTGAAGATGCAGCTGTGCGGAGCTGTGACCGTAAGGTTGATGGTGCCTGTCATGGTGGCAATTCTCAAACCCAATAGTGGACACCAGCAGTAATAGAAACTGCCAAGTTGAACTAGGTGGCCTTCCAAGCTCGGTTAGCTCGTGGAACTCCTGAAGCAGCTGGAAGGTATCGGCAGGCCAAGTGGAATGTGGCTTCGGCAGTTACTGAAGCAAAAACTCGGGTGTGGGAGGAGATGGTGAAATCATGGAGCAGGACATTTGGTTGGCCTTGAAAAGATTCTGGCAAACCATCAGGCGACTTAGGAGGGGGAAGCAAGGCTTTACCCATGGTGTTTACAGCAGGGATGGAGAACTGTTGATCTCAAATGAAGATATAGTCATGCGGTGGTAGGAGTATTTTGAGGACCTCTCAAATCCCACTTTGGTGGATGCAGAGCTGGAAGACATAGAAGAGCCCCATTATGGAGGCTGAGGTCACTGAAGTAGTCAAAAAACTCTTTGGTGGTAAGGCTCCACAGGTGGATGAGATTTGCTCTGAGTACCTGAAAGCTCTTGATGTTGTTGAACTGTCTTGGCTGACACGCCTCTTCAACATTATTGTAGAGGCTGGGGACAGTACCTTCAGACTGGCAGACTGGGGTGGTGGTCCCAATCTATAAGACAGTGGACCAGAGGATGTGTGCCAACTTCAGGAGGGTCACACTCCTTAGCCTTCCAGGGAAGGTCTACGCCAAGGTATTGTAGAGGTGGGTCCAGCCTCTGGTTGAACCTCGGATTCAGGAGGAACAAGGCGGATTCCATCCTGGTTGCAGAATGCTGGACCAACTCTTCACCCTCACAAGGATAGTGGAGGGTTCATGGGAGTTTGCCCAACCAGTCTACATGTGTTTTGTGGACTTGGAAAAGGCATACAATCGAGTCCCTTAAGGGATCCTGTGGGGGGTGCTTCAGGAGTATGGAGCCATCAGGTCTGTGTATAAATGAAGTGAGAGTTTGGTTCACGTAAGTCAGACTCGTTCCCGGTGGGTGATGGAGTCCACCAGGGCTGCCTTTTGTCACCGATTCTGTTTATAACATTTATGGACAGAATTTCAAGGCATAGCCAAGGGGTGGAGGGGGTCTGGGTCAGGGACCTCAAGATCGCATCTTTACTTTTTGCAGATGATAGTCCTGTTGGCTTGACTGGGTTGCAACCTGTAGCATACACTGGGTCCATTTATAGCTGACCTCAAAGTAGAGCCATTGCTCCTCCGCAATGAAAAGAGTCAGTGGAGGTGGTTCTGGCATCTATGTATGATGCCTCCTGGATGCCTCCTTTGGCAGACATTTTGGGCATGTCCAACCAGAAAGAGAACCCGGGGCAGACCGAGGACACATTGGAGAGATTACATCTCTCAGCTGGCCTGAGAACACCTTGGTATTTCCCCAGTAGAGCTGGAGGAGGTGGCTGGTGAGAAGAAGGTCTGGGCATCCCTGCTTAGACTGCTGCGCCCACGACCCAACCCAAGATAAGCAGCAGAAGATGGATGGATGGATGGATGGATAAATACAGGTTATGTTTTCTTCTGTAAAATATCCACCTCCACATCTTTCAAACTAAATCAACGGAATGATCATCAGTTTAGGAATATGATGTCATATAAGCAGTAATCAGTACTTCAGCGTACCGCCTGTGTAGGGCACCCATGCAAACTTTTTTGTTTGTTCTAATTTCATCCACTGTCCACAAATGGCATATATAATTGATGCCGTGGGGTTGATCAGCAGGACTAATTATGCAGTTACCGGTAAGCTTTGCACTACACCTCACACCTCCTTAAATCATATAAATGAATATATGTATTAGTGTACTTATGTTAATGGTATATTGGTATATGTTGTAACCGTGTAATGTTTGCTGTGGAATGTGTTTGTTTCATTAGTGTGTAACCATAAAGTGTCATGTAAACTGTTGACTACCCTGTCCGTGCCGCTGCTACTATTAAACCAGTAATGGCTGTTATTAAAGAGAGCAACTTTCATTTTAAATGAACAGTCATCTCCATCATTGAAATGACACACACTTGCCACAATACGTTTTTTGCACTCTGTATGTGGGTCTGCTGCATTGAAAACACTCTCCCTCTACCCCCCCAAAATATTTTTTTGTTTATGTAATGTTTCCTATTTAATACATTTATTGTCCCAGAGGAAAAGTTTAGACAACAAAGTTATAAAATTTGAATCAGTCTTCAAACTAATTTTAAAATTCAGAGAAAATGTATATGTTATGGTAATGAATTTGTATGAATGGCCCATGAACTGTGTTAATTTTATATTCAGTTGTGGGGATTCAATGTATAAATATTTATGATTATAAGTTATAATATTAAGTATAATTAATTGCAATTAATCACAGAATATTGTGCGATTAATTCATTAATTTTTAAAATTTATTCCCAGCCCTAATATATGTGTATGTGCGTGTATTCGATATTAACGAAAGGAGTCACAACGCACGACTTGGTGGCAACTCCAGTCTGAGAAGGACAGCTGTGAGGGCTCTGAGGACAGATAAGGAGGTGTTTGTTAGACGAATCTGTGAGCAGGTGACACAGCATCTGTGGTCTAGTTGCCCACGTCCTGCTTACAGAGGAATCGAAGCATTACAGACATCTGAATCTGTTCCTCGGAGACTTGCAGTCTGGGCGGGTGATGGGACGGTCCTTACGGATGACACTGCAGTTGTGACCCACTGGGCTGGCTACATTCAGCAGTTGTTTAAAGCTGACCCTCCAGCTAGGATTTTGGACATCTCTGCATCCACGATTCTTGAAGCTGATCCTCCGATCAGCTGTGAACCATCCAATCTCACTAAGATTGCACGGGTGGTGAATCAGCTGGGGGCAGGGAAGGCCACAGGGATCTGTGGTATCCGGGGTGAACTTCTCCAGGCTGGTGGTAAGGCTGTCCTCTCCTGGCATTGCAGGCAATCTTTGCTTCCGTTTAGGAGTCAAGCAGCATCCCAACTGACTGGAAAACGGGACTTGTAGTCCCTATCTGGAAAGGGGAGAGTGATCGCCTGGATTGCAGCAACTACAGGGGGATAGTGCCGGGTAAGGACCTTGCTAGGGTCATCCTTAAAAGGATCCGTGATCACTTGCTCGCCTGTCAGCGACCGGAGCTGTCTGGTTTTCCACCTAAGAAGTCTACCATCGACTATATCCTGGCACTGAGGGTTCTCATCGAGCACAAGCGCGAATATCAGGAGAAGGAGATCTAAGTGATAAAACATTTGATTACTTTATTGGCCAAGGATCACATTTTTTTTTTCATGTCCTAAATCTCGACAAATCCTTTCTAGCCGCGCCTGCAAAACAATGGCCACAGCTGGAATCATACTAGCATGCAAAGAAAGTTGCAGAGTGCGGTGTTGCGCTTGCAACTGTGGGTGAGAGCACGCTTGGCAATGAAGGGCAGCCACCAGCTACAGCTCCCATGGAGCTGGGGGTTAAGGGCCTTACTCAAGGGCTCACAGATATGATCATTCTATCAAAGCCAGGCTCGAACCAGGGACCTTCCGACCATAGGCACAGAGGCTTTACCCACTGAGTCATACTAAACCATACACTTTAGTATATATTAAACAAGCATTATATTATTATATGATTATAATGGTTGTTATTATCATATAATGTTTTGTTATTAATGTATATTAAAGCTGGGAAGGTATGTTAAGATGTTAAGGTATACTTAGATGCTGCTTATGGTACACAAATGGCAGTTTAATTATTCATTCTAAAGGTGACATTTCATTTATTCATTCTGAATAACATGACATTTTTATGCCAATAATAGAATATATGCTGTGTATTTTAACATATTTATGTGTAATTCATATTGAAAAATGAAGCTGCGTTGCTGAAAGCTGCACCAAAACTATGTAACTGAATTTGTTTGAATTAATTTCCTTTTTAATTCTACTTCTTTAAATTCAGAATTCGAGCTGCAATTCTGCATGCGGTTTTCAACCGCAATTCAAATTCAATCCAAATTCACAAATTGAATTCGAATTTCAGGGCCATTCTCAGTTCAGGTTTGAATGCTGCACAACTCTGCTTCTTAAGTGCAAACTCAAGCTAGACATCCCTTTTACCGCCTGCTCATCTTTTGTGTGTGTGTCGTAAATGTGTGTTTGTGCATGGTTTGTTTGATTTTCCTACTATACACTGCCAGAAAAAGGGTACACCAATGGTTTTCCCTAAGACACAAACAACATTAATGTATCCCCAATGGTACATTTACTTACTGCTAGGGTACAGCCCCAGTGACAAGTAATCGTACCATCAGAAGGTACAAATTGGTACTTTTCTTCTGACTGTGTGTACACAAGCATATGTGTAACTGGCAAGCCTGTTGGAGTTGTTACTTACTCTCTTCTGCTCTTCTTCAGCCTCAGCAAAGAGTTTACGAATGTTAGCCTCTGACTCCCCCACGTACTTGTTCAGAATTTCAGGCCCATTGACAATCTTAGGCTCACGGGCATTAAGCATCTTCCCAATCTGCCGGGCCATTAGAGTCTTTCCACAGCCAGGGGGGCCAAAGAGCAAGATGCCTTTAACATGCTTACAGCCTAGAGGAACAAAACAAATGGAGGCACAATTATGACCTAGTATGTTTATAATCCTTCATCCTAAGTAAAGGAGTTTTGGAAGTGACCAATGAATTTCATGGCATCCATAAAAAAATAATAAACAAGCAAATACTTTCCAAGCTATACTTCATTTCTTGGATTGTCATAGGTTTCACTGTGAAGGCCATAGATTTAATTAATTTCACAAAGCATCACAATAAAATAAACCATAAAATAAGAATTATAGTGCTTACAGAAATTATTGCATACACTTTTCTTTACAAAGTTGATTGGGTCACGCTTTGCATTAACTGCACCTTCATAATGCTTTAATATTGCATTCATAAAACGTTCAGTATACCTTCATGATGTATTCATAAAACATTCATAAACATCATGTATCTTAACATCCTAACATCCCTTAACAGCTGTAACATACATTAATAACAAACATTATATAATAATAACAAACATAATAATTATATATTATTATATATTATTATAATATATTAATTATATATTAATATATTATAATTGTATAATCATGTAATGTTTGCTATTAATGTATATTAAAGCTGTTAAGGGATGTTAGGATGTTAAGGTGTACTTACATGTTGCATGAATGTTCTACGAATGCAGTATGAATGCATTATTAAGGTGCACTGAATGTTTATGAATGCATAATTAATGCATTATGAAGGTGCATGTAATGCCTTTGATGGTTTTGTTAGCTTACTTAAAATGGATTGATAGAATTTTTTGCCACTAACAGACACAAAATACTCTGTAATGACAAACAGAAACCACATCTCTAGGAATTCTTGCTAATTGAGATCTCCCATCTAAAAACTGCAGTCTTTAGGTCTCCCCACAGATTTTCTATTTCACCCTTGGCTGGACCACTCAAGGACACTGAAGCTATTCCAGCATTGTCTTGGCTAAAACTTCAGTCCAATTTTATACATGATCTGGAGGAAGATTTCTTCAAGGACCTCTCTGTTTTTGACTTCATTTACCTTCCCGTTAATCCTGACCAGTTCCTGCCACAGAAAAGTAACTGTCCTTCTAGCAAGATCTCCTATCTTGAAACAAGAACTAATGCTCTGTTACAGTGGCTAATGAGTTATTGGTCACACCCTTGATAAAGATCCTTCTTGCTACCCAGTTTGGCCAGTCGCCTCTTACACTCAATATTGATGGAGGTCACAGTGATGTGGATGTTGCTCTGTTGTGCACTCTGATCTACCTTTCTACGTATTGCCCAATCAAGTAAACTTGTCATAAAAGGTATAACAGTATCTCAAAGGAAGAGCTTAATTTGGAATATTATAGCAAATTCCAAGTTTTTACATTTCAATACATTTTCAAAAATACATAAATATGTGTTTTTACTTCATTAATATGGGGTACTGTTGAGTGAATTTCATTTTGCTATTAATCTGTTATGAAATAACACACGGTAATGTCTGGGAAAAGGGAGGGCTCTGAAGGCACTGTATGCCTATAAATGAATTAAAATTCACACTTTCATTTACCTTCGTCTTCCCTGCCAACGTAATTTGTTCTGCATCCTAAAATAACTGTCGGAATTATTCTGCAGATCTGCTCTGCAGTGTTGGGTGGGAGTTTCTATGGGTTCGTGTTTTCAATCCCACTTACTATTACATCAGCATATATCTCCTTCCCAACTGGCTGATTCCCAATTTACCACATCTGTCAAAAGTCAAACACTAAAGAAGGAAACATTACTTTTACAATTTGTGTTGCTTTCTGTGACTATTAACTACTCTCTCTTCAATGGTCAATGTGCTTGACCCTTTCACAGTTCTGTGCTTGAATGTGTAGCCCTCTTGGATCCAGTTGCTTAGATCTTTTTCTGTAAATAGTACCTACATAATTGGAAATTTTGCATACGTTGCGAGTAGCTGTTAGTTTCCTCCGTGCTTATGATAAGATAGCGAGTTATGCAAGTCTTGTGCATTTTTATTTTACTTTTCATTTTGTTAAGAAACTAATCTCTCTAATTGGCTGTATTTTTGTTTATTTTGGCTTGATTGGCTCTCCCCAAATTCATTAATAAGCTAGAAAGGGGGGCTGTCGGAACAACAGGTATTCGCAAGACTATGTCACTTCCTTCACCCATTTAATCTATTCGTTACACACTCACCAATTTGAATATAATTCAATTTAACGTTTTAGTTATTTGTGTTCTTGTCTAAAACAAACGACTACAAAGCAAGAAGTTGGAGTGAAGTTGGAGTGAAGTGCACAACTATGGGTTTTATGGTAGTAAATTTATTCACTCAAATCTTTGTAATAATACATATGCCTCCCAATCTAACGTGGTCTTATTCTGCTAGAAAGCACATCTACAGTTTGTTTCCCTGTCAGTTTTCACTCTTTTCACGTCCCCTACATGCCAGCTCCGATTGACCCAAGAATTAAATTGCATTAATCAGCCTTTTCGGAATATCGTGGTTTTTCCTTCACCGTTTCGTTGTGTTCGGCTAACTGGACACGCGAGCCTTCGGCAATTAAAAATCAGTCCTCAGTAAGGATGCCACCTTAGAGTGCAAAAAATTATGGAGGCTTTATGGAGGCTGCCCCCCCGCCTCTGCATGGCCTAAAACTACAAGACAATGCAAGTTCAAAACCGGGCACAGAGTTTTATTTTTCAATACGGGATGAGTGTGCAATTTAATGGATGTCACATATCCCAAAAGACTTACTTGCACGATTACACTGACATGTTCCTTTTCCACATAATAAAAAAACAGAACAAAAAACTAAAAAGTGGGCGCGTTGAGAATGATAGCAGTGCATTCCCTGAACAGGCCTGTCACCTACTCCACCCATCTAATCTGTACTCACACACTCACAGTCCTCTACAATTTCTAGAAGTACTGAATATATCAACTGAAAATGTGAAAGCCAATACATGTGCCCTAGGTGTATTGTAACACTTTACTACATGTATTCATTTACTGCACATTTCACTTGCATGTCAATTTGCAGAATCTTTCCCCAACAAAGTGGTTACCCCTTTTTTTTTGAAAATACAGGTAAAACAGGAAAGATATGTGAATATGTGCAGTTTGTGTGTGTGTGTGTGAGTACATATACATACATATATATAAAGCTGTGAATTAAATAATAAATAGTCATCATAAATAATGTATTTAAATTAACTCTAATTGCACATGTGACTAATTGTGATTGCACCTAACATTAAACGTTACAATCTTAAATATTTACACATTTAATCTCCGAATTCTCATGAACTAATTCTGTAACATATCAATTTTCTCGAATTTTTTAAATATGTTTGAAGACAAACACAAGAAATTATATGACTTAATTGTTTAAACTTTCACTTTGGCCTATCATACAAATTGATAGTTCATTGTTTATCCATGCCGCTAACGCACTCCTGAACTTGAACATACAATCTACAAAGCTTTTTGCAGCACTGTGGAATGCCAGGAAGACATCCTACTCTGGTGACCAAGCAGAGGTCTTCTTTGATACCTCAGGACTCACCCATTTGCTCCACAATGTCGGGGGGGAATACCCGGGAGGCAAAAGCCCTGCGGAAAATGTCGGAGAACTCCTTGTCTAGACCTCCGATGCCCATACGTTCAAAGTTCCAGTCAGGGTTGATGATGGTCTGCCGGGCCTCTTTGGTTTTGGCTTTTCCTGAGTTGGGGTTGGAGTTTATTCTAATGCATTATATTATTTTAATTCATTTCTCACAAATCTGGTTTCAACAACAAAATTACAGCAATAAAGCATTATACATAACTCATATTACCATAGTCCTTTAACAATAAGTGTTTTCACAATAGACATAGCAGAACAGACATATATGTATAGTTTATAAGCTATGGTATTACAAGACACCTTTTAAAGACAGATATATTATTTCATAATGAAATGAACAAGTATTATTCCTGAAGTCTTGAACGATGGTTAATGATCAGTTTTACACTTTGTTGTTTTAATTATCCCATGCCACATTTCCTGCATTTCGATGGATTTTTTTCTTCATAGCCTAATAAGACAAAATGCACCCTCTTGAAATTGGCAAACAGTAGTGTGCCAGCTGATATGCCACTTACCCACCAAGCTGAGGGAAGAGCTGTCCGCTTTCTCAAAAATCACCTGACTATTACCCACCAAAAGGCCAATATCAATCTAAAACAGAAACACAGGAGGATCTATTAAAAATCACAGTGCTACAAATGGTGCCCTCAGTAGAACAAAGAACTATACAGTATATTAAGAAGGCTTTCAACAGGTCTTCACAAAACATGAACCAGTAGCGGTTCCAGATGTCTGAATGCCCCTTTCAAACATTGAACAGAACACATGGATTACAGTGGATGTGGAAACCAAAGACCTTGCTTTGAACAAAGCTTGTTTTGTTATGTTACAAACTAAAATTCTAACAAATTCATACATAAAGAACAGATATGCTCTTTCACTGTTAACCTATAAATAACAGCAATATATGCAATACCCACACTTGTTATTTCATAATTATTATTCATAGTTATAAATAATCTTGAGTTTTTGCAAACTCTTCCTTGCAAAACTGCTGTTGTATGTTATTTGGATAGCAGCAGTCTGCGGCAGGGTTCCCCAGTTCTGGTCCTTAAGGGACGCACACAGCCATCTAGTTTAGGACCATTTGTGCAGTGTTCATATTTACTTTATTTTTTTTATGAAGATTTGCATTCATCACAAGAACTATCAACAGTCCAACCGGTGGGCGGTGGTGGCTTAATGGTTAGCGATGCGCACTTGTAATTGAAAGACCAGCAAGGCACCAATGAGGTACCCTGAGCAAGGTACCGCCCCCAAGCACAGCTCCCTGGGTGCTGAATTAGCTGCCCCCTGCTATGTCACATATGGGTTAAATGCAGAGAACATATTTTGTTGTTGTGCACAGTGTGCTGTGGTGTGTCAACAATGACAATTAATCAGTAAATTGTATTGCATTCTGGCACTCCAGAAGCAGAACTGGGGAACCCAGGTCTACCGTGATGCTTGTCTTTGGACTTTATAGCACGGTCTGCTCACAATACAACTATATCAATGTCTATCAGTTCTGCTGCATTTTGATAAGTCCTCTATTTCATGCTGATGAGAAGCCCAGCAAAAGCATGATTGTACCAGCACCATGTTTAATGGTACTGATGGAATTCTTCAAGATCTTTGCATAATGAAGGTGAGAATAAGCTTTTCTCAAGTGTGACTTCCTTCTTGCCAGTTTAAGACATAGGCTTTAGGATTTATATAGGATTTATATAATACATATGGTACTGTATAGTTGAGTCCTTCATGTTTTCCTCTCCCTTAGTCATATGACAATGGAGGTCTCTGAGGGATGCTGTTTTTAATTTAGAAGATGACCCAGTTCTAGGTATTTTTACATGCGCACTGGATACTCAGAGCGTTTGATATATTTTTATGTCTCTTCACTAAATTGTATCGATCTGCATCACTTATTAGCCACTCTCCTCATACAGAGAGCTGGACTCGTTTCATTGCCTGCATATACTGCAGTACACTGTAATGTTGTGATTTGATAAATGAACTTTGTCTTGATTCCATTTAACCATAACAGCTGTGTTTAATATGAATTATCATTTACACATGTATGTATTCTACTCAACAACTATGCAACACTGCTCTACGTGCCTCAAATTGCCCCTCGGGGACAAATAAAGTTTTCTGATTGATTGATTGATTGAACTCCACGTTCTGTAAGCCAGCTTAGGAAGCAAATCCTGATTTCCTGAGTTTAACACGTCCCTGGGTCAACGAGGGAGGGGTTAGCATTTCACTTCTTTAACCATTCACAGTCTTAATTGCATGACATCACCACGTTAATTAAAACCAGTGTTTTCTGTTAAGTGGCAAAGTGCACAGATTTGTAATGGACCCATTTTATTGTGCATGCCTTTTGTTAAGGGACATGTCACGGACACAAAACATAGGAACATGCTTACCTGCAAAGGCTGTATGGAGCAATGAAAAGGCATGTTTTTATTTCATAATAATAATAATAATAATAATAATAATAAGTTGGGGGCTAAGGACCTTGCTCAAGGGCCCACGGTCATGTGGCTACTTTGCCGAGACTGGGCTCGAAGAGGCAAGATAGGTAGATACAAACAAAGTTGCATTTCAATCCAGGTTACACTGAAAACTCAATTTAAAATAAGTACATCTACTTGCACTGAAACCCAACATAAGACTATAGTATCATCTTTACCTTCTGCTTCTTTCCAGAAGCTGGCTCCCCTTTGAGGATGCTTGGGTCCATGGCCTCAATATCCTTCACCACTAGCCCAAATAGTTTGTCACAAAAACTGAACACCAGCTGCAAGGAAAAGGCAGCCAGAAAAAGAACTGATTCAAAAAGAGAGTAACATGCTTTTGTTTGGGTGCCTGCACTATTAAATATTTTTAATTAAAATCAGAGCGAGAGCAGTTGCATCCTCTCTGGTAAATCAAAACTGCAGAATGAGGTTTGGATTTTTAAAATGAGATACCTGAATGCTCAAAGACACACTGAATACAAGAAATATATGCCAGGGATAAAATTTACCAATCCCTGTGAATACTGGCAGTAGTCCCAATTCAAATAAATGTCTGCAGCCATTAACATTGAACATTCATATTTAAAACCAGCAAGGCCTTTTCTCTTGCAGTCTTGCTTACCTGCTGCCCCACGCTGAAGCCCTGATTGTTGAACTGCTGAATGAATTCACTGGCCATCTTGTCAGAATCGTAAGGACTGCTGTCCGTGCTCTTTTTCTGCAGGAAGTCAATCTCAATGGTCATGGCTCCAACACACTGCCTGGACTTGTCAAAATTGTAGTTGGACACTGGGGGTAGATTAGAGGACTAAGTTATATTAAAAAAATCCAAATTGCCAGTCAAAACCACTGCTCCTTACAGGGGAATGCATTGGGGGGCGGGGGTTAACATAACCAACAGAGAGTGAAACTCGATAATATACAGTCACCCCTTCACATTCGTGAGAGTTAGGGGTGGAACATCCGTGCAAATGTGAAAATTTGCAAATAATACTTGGACACCCCTAACCTCAACCCATAACAGTCTGCTAGCTTGAACAATAGACTTTTTTATTTCATTTATTACCAATTTTCACACGAACAGTACTGCCCTGTACACTTCGCATGTCAAACTACTTTGTCATTTCCTAACTAGACCTTTTTAGAGAAAACAAAACTATGGCCCTATATGTACAAAGGTACTACAGTATGCACTGGGAACCCTACACATTAGGTCCAATATTAAGATTAAAAATTAACAGAACTTTTAAGTTTGAATGTTACTGCGTGAAACGCGAGATTCCACAGACACAAAGACTGCAAACCTGTGCATAAAAATTCCCAATTTGAACTGAACAATTTCTGATTTGAACAAAAACGTGATGTCATTCTTAAATCAGTCTAATCAGTAAACAAATCCATCCAACAGCCCTTACCTTCTACTTCTTGACCAATCGAGAGGCCAGCCCATTTCCTCTAATAAAAAAAAAAAAAGGATACAAGTTAGCAAGAGATAGTAAACAGGAGGGAGGGTAGAGTCGCACCACGGACACCAATAAGCTGCTGTGGCTATAGCTAAAGCCACATACTTAAATATAGCGCAAATTTTTTGGGTTATTGTTTACAGCTACAATCCAACAATTTTGAATCTCTGTGAGCTCTTAAAACTGGATACCTGGATGATGTTAAGAGGACAACATCACACTCCTACTGGCATTATTTGTAAATTAACAGTTCTTCGAAATGTCACTATCAAGCCAGGGAGAAAAGCATGACAGTACATGAGGTGAATCACAGAACTTCTTTTCAGTGTGGATTTCATAATAAAGGACTCCGATTAGAATGGAAAAAGCAAATGATGTGTCAGGTTTTGGTGACATACTTGGAAACCCTACTCTACAGAACCACACAAGATTCATGGGTGAAGTGCTCTGTCTCGTGATGTTTTCCTAATAATAAATGCACTGCACACAAAACACAAAAAAGTAGAAAGGATGCTGCCGGAATGACAGAATTGTACTCCCCAGGCAGCCCCGTCACCCCCTCCCGCCATCTACCTGTTACTCCTCCCACACCCCTCAACCTCTACAATTTATAGAATTACTTGATGGATAAACTGGAAATGTGAAAGCCAATGTGAAAGACACATACGCCGATTAGACAGGACATTATAAACACCTGCCAATATTGTGTAGGCCCTGCTTGTGCTACCAAAACTGCTCTGATTCTTCAAGGCATGGACTCCACAAGACCTCTGAAGGTGTTCTGTGGTATCTGGCACCAAGAAGTTAGCAGCAGATCCTTTAAGTCCAATAAGTTGCGAGATGGGGTCTCCATAGATCAGATCTGCTTGTCCAGCACATCCCACAGATGCTTGATTGGATTGTGATCTGGGGAACCTGGAGGCCAAGTCAACAGCTTGAACTCATGTTTCTCAAACCATCCCTGAATAATGTTTGCAGTGTGGCAGGATGCATTATCCTGCAGAGAGTGATCACTGCCACAGGGGAATACCGTTGCCATGAAGGGGTGCACTTGGTCTGCAGCAATGTTTAGGCAATACGTGTCAAAGTAACATCCACGTGAATACTAGGACCCAAGGTTTCCCAGCAGAACAACACACAGAACATCACACAGAACAACACACAGAACAACACACAGAACATCACACAGAACAACACACAGAACAACACACAGAACATCACACAGAACAACACACTTCCTCCCATAGTGCATCCTGATGCCATCTCTTCCCCAGGTAAACAACACACATGCACCTGGCCATCCGCATGATGCAACGGAAAACGTGACTCATCAGACCAGACCACCTTCTTTCATTGCTCCACGATCCAGTTCTGTAGGTTCTTTCGCCAGTGGACACGGGTCAGCATGGGTGCCCTGACTGGTTTTTGGCTATGCAGCCCCACATGCAGCAAGCTGTGAAGCACTGTGTGTTTCGACACCTTTCTATCATAGCCAGCACCTTCTGGGAGGTACTGACCACTGCATAACATGAACACGCCACAAGACCCGCCATTTTGGTGATGCTCCATATGCTTGCACATTTTTTCCTGCTTCTAACACGTCGACTTCAAGAAATGACTGTTCACTTGCCTCATAGATAATGGCACCATTGACAGGAGCCATTATAACGAGATAATCAATGTTATTCACTTCATCTGTCAGTGATTTTAATAATCTGGCTGACCAGGGAACTCTGAACCTACACCTATTTATTGCACATTTCACTCACATGCCAATTTACACAATCTTTCCCCACCAATCCGATGATTAGCTGTATTTCATTGCGTATACTTTAATATCCATGTCTTTAAATGTCATTTATATTCTTTATTTGTCTAGATATTTATATTGTTTATTTCTCATTTGCACTATAACCATCATTTTCCATGACATAACAGTAAGAACTTCAACAGATACACCAATGGTACACTGAGCTCTGGAGGGTCCATGGACATGGAAGTGCAGAAATACTCTGGGTTATACAGTACTAAAGTTATTCACCCCAAATCTTTGTGATAATGCATAATATTTCTCCCAGGCCAACTTGGTCTTTGTCCATACAAATTTTTCTGACCATATGGTGGTAATTTGGGCTTATGGTCATCTAATTTTTAATACTGTGCAGGATAATAACCAATACAGTGCTTCCGCATTTACTGTATGCGGTCAATTGGCTCCACAACCCACTGCGATACTCCACAACCACATATGTTTAAGACCGTTATATAAATGTGCATATTCACTCTGTATATGCACCTATTCCCAACTTGTCGTATACTTTAAATCATGCCTAGATTACAGAAATGTATCTATATTATGTAAATTCTATGTGAAAATAGTTGTTATAAGGGAAAAATTATATTGTACATGCACATCACAGGACGAGTGCAGCACGAGTGCAGCTCTGCCACAAACCTGTGCTTGATAACGACTGAGTTAGGATGCTGAGCAGTGGATGTCTGAACAACAGAGAGCTCAATTCACACTTACGCACTTTGCACGGCAGTTTGAAATTGTGCATTTTGGTTTTAAAACTATTTCCCAAACTGCAGCTGTTCTAAACCACATAAGATGCAGTCCTGACTATGTTTGTATACACCTGTCAACCCATGATCTCATCCCCAGGACCCACAGCTTTACATTACTGTTTCGCTCTACATCAGTGGTTCCAAATGTGGGGGACCCCCTCTGGGGGTTGTGAGAAAGCAGTTAGAGGTTGCAAATTGATTCTCGCAATATGACATGATACAAATGAAAAAGGTCGTTCCATTTTAACTGTAAGACAAGTAATTGCATTAAATCTACCAAGAAGGAACCCCTCAACCACTGGTCGGTGAAATCTCGTTATGGGACCCCCCCACCTGTTGACAAAATCTAGTGATGGGACTCCCACCCCCCAGGTCATCAATATCGAGACCAGAGGCTTAAAAATTTAGCCACCCATGCTGTACATTATATCATGACACTAACACACAACAAAAACTGAACATGGTTGTAGTGGGAAGGCACATCTATAGTTTCCTGTTGGAGTTTTCACTCTCATCATGTCCCCTGAATAACAGCTCCTGTCCAAAAAATTAAATGTCATCAATCAGCCTTTTCAGAATCTCATTGTTTTTCTTCACTGTGTCATTGTGTTTGGTTAAATGAAGTTGCACAGCATCGTCAACAAATCAATCCCCACTCGGGTTGGGGTGTGCAAAACTTGCTGACTGGTTGAGCACAAGTACTGGGGCTAAGTTTATGTTTTGCGGAAATACAGGGACAAGATGCTTTTCTGTTCCTGGTTTTTGCATTTCTGTTTTCTATATAGGAATTGCCGAGCTACAAATGTATTACTAATGAAGCACAGGGTAGAGTGTGCAAAATGGACAGATGATGTACAAGTGTTGTTGAGCATTTATTCTGAAGATGATACACAGAGAGAATGTGAATCCTGTTATCCTTTTCACATGTCCACTTATCCAATTCACCCTTTTCTTTGCTGTCACTAAGCACTGTTGGTTAAATTTTGGTGCAATTCACCCATACGATATGTCTGCCAAGGCTGAAAAAGACCTGTCAAATATTTTTTGAGTTATCAAACTAAAAGTATCAGGTATCTGAAATGCCCCTTTTTTGATACCGTACCACTATGCGTCAGTTTTTGGGATGCGTCTCAAAATTTGATCACTTCTAGTGTCTCACCCATACAGTGTGTATGCAAAGTTTGAAAAAGATCCAGGAAATACTTTGTTCACTGTGTTCATTGACTGTGTAAAACCAAGTTTGTTTAAAAAATAAACTCAGGTGCAGATCTTATTTAAATAAACACGTGAATCACTTCTGTATGCAAAATCTGCCAAACATTAAAGGAAAGAGGAGAAGAGATCAAAAGCTATTTGCACATTTCAGGATAACCAAACCTCCTAAAATGTTTATATGGAATGCCATAATTCTCTAAATGAAATAAATAAAAGTATCTATAAATAAGTAAATGAATAAATAAACATTTCAATTTGGATTGGATTCCTGACTGGGAGTTCAAGCCCCCAGACAGCCCAATACAAAACTATATAAACAATCACACTATTATTATATGTTTCTATTAACATATCCATTATCTAGGCTATTGAATGCACATTCTTACCTACACACTTTAATTTTGCGTTCATGTAATTTTTACCGGCATGTTTCACCAAAATAAAGCGTGGAACAGCTTTGACATAAATAAGGAGGCTTCATCAAAGTGTGCATTAAATATATGATCTTTGCAAATTTCAAAACATCTTTAATAAATCAATTTTTAGACAATTTATTTTTCCTGAATTTGTGCGGAACATTAATGATGCGCACTTTGACATTGTTTCCGTGCGAATAAGTTACAACAGTCCTATATTAAACCAACTTCCCAGTAGATACAAACTTTTTTTTTGTTGTTGTTGTAGGGAAAAGATGCGTTGTTATTCACAATGAGCCATTCTGCACTGACAGACGTTCTGACATAAATCATATGTCAAACACCGCTCACGTGTCTAATGAGTTTTTATGTACTTACAGCCACAGAAAGACATCAGCTGAGTAGGCAGTCCTTCATTGCAGACTGGGACACTTTCGCATTCACACTGCTGTAAGAATGTGGCCATATGCGTCCCAGACCACCTCTGAATGTGGCTTGACCAATCAGATCTCGATGCATTTTCAGTGCATTTTGGGTGCGTTCACACCTGCGCTGTGATCGGATCACTCGGGACGCATGTTAATACCAGGTGTGAATAGGGCCTTAAATGTCATCTGCTATCACCATTCCCTTTTTGCTGCCACCAAGCAACGATGCTTCAATTTTGGGACAAGTTGTCTCTAAATTTGACCAGTCCTAGTTCCTCACCCATACAATGTGCCTCCAAAGATCCAAGGATCCTTCAAATACTTTTTCAGTTCTAACTATCATTTTAACAAAATCAAGTGTCAAAACTGCCCATTTCATTGATATCACTAAGCGGCGCTCCTTTGATTTTTGGCTGATCTGTCTCAAAATTTAATCAGTTGCAGGTTGTATACATGAAATGCCTCTGCAACACTTGAAAAACATTCGTAAAATATTTTTTGAGTTATTGTCTTAACAAGAAAGCATTTGCAGGGTGGTGGACTGGTCCTAAGACCAGATGCATTCCCTGTCCAGGAAATACAATAAAGACATACCTGTGGTAAACTGAAAGCAATGGTCCCAGGAACCACACTGTGGTGGCTCTTGACAGTGAAGACGAACTTGTGGGTGGGTGTGGTCTTCACAGTCACATGTCTGCAGGGAATAGCAGCGGGTTAGCAAAACAATCAAATCTGAGAAGCCTGTAGAACAGGAACAGCTGAAATTACAACAACACATTATACCAAAAAGTCAGAGGAACATATCTGATTAACACATATTGTGAGAATGTGACAGGCTTGTGCCAGTCAATAAATAAAAAATGTAGCTAGTTTCACATTCAATGAATTAGTATTTAAAACTCAGAATAGCTAAATAATGATAGGTTTGCTGCATCCTTACTGTTCTTGAATAAACAAATAGAAAGACAATGTAACTCCTCTTAGTGCAATCTAATAATAAAAGGATATCAAGAAATGGTACAGATTCTAAAAATACAATAATCGAAATGTCAAACTGAAATTGATTTTATGTGCAGCAGGTTAATTCTTCTTCCTCAAAAAATAAATACTACCATCCAGAAACGGGCAAACACATAATGATTAACATGAATACACACTCACACACACACTAGGCTTGGGCCAATCCACATTTTTCAGTTCTGATCCGATTCCGGTACACAACTGCCAATACTGATACAGATTATACTTTATATATGAGCAATATTTAGTAGTAAATACAGAAAAAAACAAAAAAAAATCTTTTATTAGACTACTAGAAAAACGTCATTAGTACATCTTGTTTTAAGCGTTTTTGAGGCATTTTGCAGATCAATTTGAATATCTTCCAAGAATGGCAAATGCTTAAAATGCCCCACAATTTTTCTCACACATTGGCAACAGTGTCACTTAGACTTTGTTGCAATAGCAGCCCCCAAGCTGCAGCAAGTGTGCAAAACAGCCCAAGCTAACGAGTCCCAAATCATCCATTGGTTTTTTCAAATTACTCGCATTGTCTCGCATGATTGTGTGCGGTTTGTTTAGTGGAATTTCCACTAAACGCTACTCCCACCTCTCAAAACTTCGTTTTTACAAAGACTGCAAATCGCCATGCTACTAGTTGCTGTTAAAAGCATAAAATGCTTCCAGATCGTCACCCTCTTATCTGATGTTCTTACGCTCCTCGTACCGTGAAGGGTATGCGCATGACATCGCAGCAGGCAGAAGTCACTGCGCTCACACCCACTGAGTATCAAAAAACTGAGAGACAGCGTTAGTGTTCAGCTTGCAAAAGCACATCTAAAATGGAAAGAGCTGTCATGCAATTGATTGTACAAATAGATTTAACACGAAGTAGGAGCTTCTTTTTAGAGGATGCAAAAACCTAAATAAGTAAGTATCGGATGTGGATTGGTCACGCATGGCCGATACCAGATCCGTCAAACAGGTCTGGATCAGCGCCGATACCGATCTGAATATCGAATCGTTGCATGTCATATCATATTTTGTGTTATATAAATATTTTAGTTGTATAAATATTTTATTGTTGCACCATTGATAAAGAACATACTCAACCTGGTCTGTAGGTAATCTGTCTATAATAGCCTTTTGTATCATAAAAGGGTTTCATAAATATTTCAGAAGAAACAAAAACAAAACAGAATCAATGACTGCTCTGTATATCAGTTCAATTCCACTACAAATGGTTGTACTCACTGCCCAGACTGAAGGTCCTTTTCGCTCACCACAGCACAGTTAGTCAGTGAAAGCTCATCTGTTGGGCATCGAGCCGCTTGCATCGTCTGCAGAGAAGAGAGAATTTGATGAGGTTCCAGTTATATACCAAAAATGCAACTTTCATTACAACACAATGACACGAAGGGCCTCTTTAGGGTGTTAGCTGTTCTGTCCCAATCTGAAGAGATCTGAACTTTCCTATGGGAAACACACTGCAGTTGAGGAGATTAAGGTGAGATTGGAATCTTACTTAGACACCAACTGCATGTTTGCTAGTATGCTATAGCCACAGATAAGCACAAAACAGCAAGAATTCGTCAGGGGACTAAACTGTGGTACCACCGAATAATAAGATGGTCCAAAGAAACCAAACTAACATATTTCAGTTCTCCACAAGGCTAGTTTTATTCTTTCTCACATTTATAATAAAGAAAAAAAATTATTGAAAATAACATTTAAGGGTCACTGCATTTGACAGTTTTTACGTTGTCTGAACTAAACAGCAACCAGTTCTCTGGGTTAGATCTCAAACTAAATGAAGCCATACAGTTCCAGTAACACCTAAATTAAAGTAACACACTATTACTGTCACTGTTACATTTACTATTGTCCACCTTAAGGTCCACCTTAGTACTAGAATTTTCTGTTTAATATATTTAATTGGTTGCTAATCATTTATCCAGTTAAGAAGGAGTATGTACATAGTAACAAATACAAATAAAATATTCAGAATGGAGCATGTTTCACAATCAGGCCAAAATTTCACAGGCAAGCAAGCTATCTCTAATGGACAAAAATGAGTCTTGTGGAGAAATGATCCTATAAACATCATCTCTTTGCACTGGTTTGTGGACCACCCTACTAAGTATGAAAGTGAAGTCAGACTCAACATGACCAGGCAGCTTACACATACCTACCTCGAAGCATCACAGCACATTTACCACAAAATTTATTAAGGGCTTATGGGGAGAGCTCAGCATTTTCCGGTTGTAATGGTTATCTCAGATTTTTCAACTGCAAAGGACAAGCAGCAAGAGAATGTAGCTTCCCGCTTCCCTGCACACAACCTGTAGCTGTGAAACCAACTCAAGAGAGGAGGAGTCAATAGATATTTTCTCCATTTTCTTCACCATAATTTGTAACAAAAAAAAATTATATATATGTGTGTGTGTGTGTGTGTGACCATAGACGACATTCAAATAAATTCCCTCTCCCCTGTGTGGCTGGGCATGAACTGGGGAGGGGGCGCGTAAGTCATGTTGCCAGCAATGGCATTTAACCCAAACTTCAATACAGTAATACTGTAGGATGCTACACTGTAATGCTCACTGATACTACAGTTCCCCCCAACTCTTGAGAGTACTTAAATAGGAAACCAGCCACAAAAGATGATTTAGTAAAGGCAGCCTCAGAGGCCCTGCTTGTTGTTCCTGATTAAAGTGATTTCTGGGAACATTCAGCTTTCCTTTCAGATTAATCATCTATTTCTAGCAAAGGTACTCCGGCCATGAAGCTTGCATACTGTGAAATGTGAATCCTTTAAAGCTTTTATCCATATATATCTGAAATCACACCAAATCCTTTCCTGTTGACACAGGTGCGGCAACACCAGATTCCCAACTTTTCCATTTTTCAGCCAAGCATTAGCCATTCACAACAGCATTTATACAGGCAGCCTTGTCAATGCTAAAGCATGTCTAAACACACCGGGTTACTGCAGCTGAAAGACATGCATAAGGCCTGGAGGCCCTCTGAATCCACAGCTGTAATATCAGTCCTGTCCACTCGGGACAACATTTGATGGCCAGTTAGAGACAACTGAATAAACAGGCTTTTGGCAATTCTGTCCAAAAAGGAGACAGGGCACAAACTGCAGTCACACCCACTATAACAGCAAAAGAAATAAAGCATTAGCATATTTGTCTTAGCATAATGCTTCTTCCCATACACATTCTGCATTCTGAAAGGCTGTGTCACCCTAAATCTTTCACGTTTTCAAACCAAAACAAAAAGCTTGCACTTCGCATCTTCTGCACCACTGATACACCATACATTGGAAATTGTATCATTACATCAAGGTTGTCATGGTGCTGGATTTTAAAAAGAAACTATATTTAGAAATTTAATAATGTGTAATAATATGCAACACTGGCAGAATTAAATCATTCTGAGCAGAAAGAAATCATGTAAAAATATCTCTCAACATCAATGCATTTACCTTATATCTTTCTGAAATCTAATATACCAGAAAAGAGCCAAATGTACCCCATGACTTTGTCACCAACATTCTGGCTATGGCAGGCGTCCTGAGCACTGTACCTTCATCTCTGCAGGCAGTGCAGCCAAACTAAAGCAGTTAGCAGTTAGTTACATGTGACAGCATGTAGCCTCATCTTTCCACTCAATGTAGGGTACAGCGTGATATTTCAGACAGTGTTAAGATTTAAGAATGCAAGTGAGTGATTAAATAATTCTACTGAAAGAGATCAAACGCAAAAAAAACTTGGTTTTTGTGTTCTTCTTCAGCATTCTCCCCAAATTAAGCAAAATTGCCCTGGTATACCAACTGACTCTGCATGGTTGTCAAACCCATCTTTTCGTTTAAAACAAAAATGGTGTTTTGTTAATGAGGATTACAAACATCCCCCAGGACAACTGACATATTGTGTTTCTTGCTTTCAAGAAAATATACATACCTTGAAAAATATTACGACCTGGGGGCCAAACGTACGCAAGGGAAAGGGAGGGGAAGAGGACATCAGATACAGATTGCAAAAATGCCAAAATCCCCATTATGGTGCTCCAGTCGGTACTTCAGTGCATCGAAAGAAGCATTTCAAATTGATAATAAGGTGGGTTAAGAGTTGAGGTCAATTTTCACATTACTCCTGGCATGTCTGCTAACATAAAATGTACATCCGAATTTTGACAACTGGACAAATCAGTCTACCGAAACATTCCACTCCACTGCAGTTAGAGAAAGTAAATTAGTTTTGAAGTAAAATGTCAGATCTATTCAGAATGAAATTGACCCCAAGTCCTGAGACAGAGAAACTGAGCATATACATTTACATTGAAGAATAACTCATCAACAGCTGATTTTTTAATGTTTTTGTTGCTTGAGTGTTTGTAACATTGTAAGAAATATTTGTTTGCAACAAATATTCTTATAAAATACTGTTGAAGAAACACTATTATACACACACACACACACACACACACACACACACACACACATATATACACATATATAAAAGATGCATCGATCTGTAATGTCACACTCAATTTTTGGGGGGAAGAGATACTCCAACTTCACAGTTGCAAGCTCTTGTTTTAGAACTAAAAACACAACTACTAACATAAGAGAGACATTTTCACTGGACGACCAGGCATCTTCTGTCATGGAGGGTGAGGTATTTCGTTGGGCCTTTCATTACTTTTAAGAGGTCTCTAATTACCAGCCAGCGACACCTTTATAATTCACCATTAAATCTGCGCCGCTGATCAATCTTCCATTTTCCACTAAATAAAAAACAATATAGCGTCATTCCACTAATCCTCCAATTAATAGTGCTTCCTTCATGTGCTTGGTGTTTTCATTACAGTTCCGTAGTTGGCCGTTTGACTTGTTTTCCCTGTTTAATAATATAGATTCAGAAATTCTGCTTTCCTTGTATTCCATTAATAGTGTATAATTAAGTGCCCATGGTAATACTTCAAAAAACCTCAGTGAAGTGAAAAAGGTTTGAATTTATGTTACCATATTCAAATCGATTCGTGATAGAAATGAAAAGACTTCTGACTCATCAAATCGTTCCCTCAGTAACAGTAATCGAATCGCCTTGTGGCCAAAGATTTACACTCCTATAAATATTAATTGTGCCCTTTGTAATTTCAACACAGAGTCTCACAAAGGCTTGAAGAGCCTGCAATACTGCAATACTGACACCTACTGGCAAAAGGGCTTGGAGCTGTCCGTCAGCACCACCCACAAAATGAATTCCATTTTAGAACGAGGCACTACACACTATGCAACTTTCAGCCATCTCTAAGCTTTTTAAAATATTTCACATATTAAGCCAAAGGGTCTCATACCATATTAGGTATTCTTCTGCTATGCCTTCTGAAGAGAGCAGCTCAAAAATATCCATTTACAGCACCCATAAGGAATTTGTATCAGAAACCACGAGGACACTATTGCCATGTCACAATTACAAACATTTTTATCATTTTACATTGCTGATCTAAAGAGAAACCAACTGCAAATAAAATCAAATAAGAAACAACTAAAACATTTATTCTTACTGACATTGTTTTTCTCTATATGCACACCATATAGTAAAGTATACTGTTACTTAAACATATGCACTCTGTATACCTTCTATATTTTCTATATTTACGCACAGTCTTCAGAGTGACCAGGTGTACTTTTCGCTACATGTTGTACTCATATAATGCGCGTGACAAATAAAGGAATCTTGCATCTTGAATGTCTTGTATCTTAAGTGGCCAGTATTTTTAGGCTAAGTGTTCCTAAAACACTTTTTATTCAGTAATAGATACTGGACGAGGGAACACGAGCCTAACAATTTCCAAAGGCTATTAAACACAAACTCAGAACCCATAACCATATTATCCAAGCACAATACCAACTTTCATCGAAACCTCCTGCTTAACCATGAAGTGCTTTCTTCAGGGAATTCATTCTGCACATTTAATGGAACAAGATCAATCAATAACCAATAGCACATAAAACTCTACATAATATCTTAGCAAGCAGCAAGGCCAACTACAACAAGTAATCCTCTATGGACAAGTGAATGAGTTCTACAGTATACTATATTATTCTACGTACTATACTGACCGTTCACTCTATGTGGCTTAGCTTTCATCTAGCCATCTGAAAATACTTTGCTGCACCTTAAAGCAAAGTACAGGTAGAAATGATGATATGTGTGTTGCTAAATTTGTGTGTGCAGTATTTAAGTTCAAATTATTAACTCTATGGAAGGTTGTGTAAAGCTTTTCCAAAAGATTATCAACTTAAAGAATGTCTGTATTTATTCTGACTCTAACCTTCCTACTCTGCTCCCCGAAGAAACTAGTTTGCAGTGCAAATGTAAAAGTTGCCTGTAACATATTTCTTTCACCCCTAAATATTATAAGGCACTGATCAACCCACATCTGTGACCATAAATTAATCCTGATTAATCATGATTATGTGTTTTTAAAACAGCTGTGAAGAAAATACACTCCACTGATGATTATGCCACTTTCCCTTTCGCCAGCTTGTATGTTTGTTTCAATATGTATGGTCTGGGACTGATAATACGGAATGAGCTTTCTGATGCAGCCAAATTTTAAAAATGTTGTCTGGAGTTGGCAGGTATTTTCAAGGTAGTTATTAAAATTTGGAACTGAACAGACCATTAATAATCTGTGTCAGTATTTTAATTCAGTAAAGGAGTAACTACACTAGTGGCCAAAATTGTGGAAACACCCAGCATTTTTGGCATAATGCTTTAAAAATTACTACACGAATATTGGTGGTAATGTTTATAAACAACCAAAGAATGTTTGCAAGTATCATACATTGGATGATTAAATAAGTAATTTGAGTAACTGGAATAAAGTTCTGCAATTTCAAAAAATTTGAAGTTTCCATAATTTTGGCTAATAGTGCACCAAAGTGAAAAACCATACACACAGCTGATATTGTTATTACAACAGCAGCAGAAAAAGCAAAACAGTTCAGTACTGTGATTGGTTGATAAGTATAAAACACAGCGACCAATGAACACAAAGCATGCAGCTGACTGAGCACACAAGATGATACATGTCTTTTTTTATTAAGACTCCACAGGGAGATAATTCATTACAAACCCCATTCATAGCATTGATCCAAGCGGCACCCTCTTAACTCCTGTACTGTAGTCTAAGCAGAAAGTCTAAATATAGCACACCTCAGGGCTTATAAAGGGGAGTGCGAGAGGACAAGCCAGAGGAAGAAGGGATTGGAGATACATTATCTCTTTCAACTACACATATAGTCAGTCTGAAATTATCATTTCATTTAAGTAGGGCTGCACCTAACAAGTATTTTTGTATTGATATGATGGTTCATTTGTTCAATTAGTCGACTAATTTAGTACTTTATCGAGTGATTCTTATATTTTTATAATTTTTCTAACTTATTCTAATTTTACATCTTTTTCGAAGGGCGAGCAAGCAAAGTAAAATATCTTACATGGTACATGTTTTTTACTGTGTATATGACAATTAACTTCTTAAACTTAAACTAATTTAAAAGCTAATTAGTTGAATAACCTTAAAAATTTCAGCTACACCATAAAAATTTGCAAATTAATTAGCAAAAAGGTAACATTAAAAGCTTACTAACAGAATGCAACATTTGATTGGCTAATACAGTGCAACAAGGTACACAAACTTAAAAGTTTTTCAAATAAATGCAAATAATTCCAGTTCAAGAATAAAGTCCTGATAGCGAAAGTAGTGTAATTTAACAAAAGTAATGCAGTTCAGGGCAACACTGAATATATAACAAAAATTTGAACAGGACAAACAAACAGTCAGATCAGATTTTAACTTCACGTAACACTGGATATAACAAACTACTGCAGTTTGATTTTAATAACACACAGAATCCTGTTTAGCAGTCCAGTGTTAGTGGAAAGAGCTTGCACTATATGGACGACAACTGAAATTCCTTAAAATGGAAAAAAAAAACGTATCATCATTCCTCTGAAAATAAAGTTTTACTGCCGGCACCCCCCCACCCCCCGCCCAAGCTTGGGAAGTAGCTCAGAGGTTAGTAATGGTATCAGCTAAATTACACAAAAATATAATGATTATCAAGACTTTTGATTCCATGGTCATCTACACAGAAGATCTCCATTAGTACTAGGCACTGCCACCATGCCCTCTTCAAAGTGCATGATGCCATGACATACACCCCACATTAATTGACATATTTGCAACCCAATTACATCAACACATCATCCCAGCACTACAGACCAGCACAGATACTTTCACAATGTCTATAAACCATTCGAGTAGTAGTCCTATACACAAACGTACAAATACTGTATACAGTATGCATCAAACTGAATCACAGTCATCTACAGAATAAACTTCCAAAAATATATAATTGGGGTGTAGTCGGACTCTGTGGGTCGTGATTGGGAGGCTTCTGGTTCAAATCCTGTGGCTGGAATAGTGCAGCAAGGCCCTTATATCCCAACTGCTCATAGGCTTGGCCTACCCTGCTCTTAAACACAGCGACAATTTGCTGTGTCTGTGCTTTTATTTGATTGGTAGCAGAAACACGAAGCTTACCTCATTACCTAGCAACTGCGTGGGCTACCGCGCGCATCCACACCCAAGACCCCAGCATGACTTAAACTGCTAGCTAGACTTCACGTTAGTAAAAAAAAACTTTCTATTCATTTTGTTGGCTTTGTGAAATGGGGGAAGTGACAAGCGAGGAAGACGGCAAAACATCGGACGAGCCACCGGTGTCAAAGAAAAAGTGATTTACAACATACAATGCAGAGTGGCCAAAGAGGAAAAACTTTTGTGGATGGCTAAGGCCCAACCAAGGCGACTTTGGGGGTTTTCCACAAAGCAGAATTTCACAGTTAGCCTGATAACTTAAGCCACATGTGAAAACTGTCCAATAGAAGGAGCCATAAGCGACCTTCTTATCTGGCAGCAAAAACCATGAGAAATACACATGGAAAAGAGGTGAGAAGTGTCAATGTTATGTTGTCCAAATTCATTAGGTTAACAGGTTGTTTAAAATTTATTAAAATATGTATAATAATGTTTTCATTGCTAAAGGGACATATTAGGATTAGGTTTCATAATATATTATGATTTGAACAAATAGAAATTTCCACAAATCGCAAATCATAGGTGGCAACCCTACCAGTGAAGCTGCGAATAAGAAGCTAACTTGAGCCACAAACTAAGACGCCATGAAAAAGAAGCTAAATGAATCGGAAGGTGCAAATATATAGCCGTGTGTAACTGCCATTAGTGTGGGCGACACGAATGACCCTGCACAAGGAACACAAAGACAACGGAATTGGCAAACGCACTGAGAAAGTGCAGCAGTGATCCATAGCTCCGCCCACTCCCATGCTCCAATTAACATATATTTGCATATTGTGAACTTGAAAATTTAAAAAGAAGGAAATGAAAATTCAAATTGGAAAATGAAAAGACAAAAAGGTTTTTTAATTATATTTTTTATTTTCCCGCATCTGACTCATGAGTGGAAAATTAAAATACAAATGGTGCCATTTCATTTTAATTTTCATTTTGGCAGGATATTTGTGCATTGACTTTGAAAACTAATTGGCAAAGTGGAGACTGCATTATCATTTTATCATTTTCATTTTATTTTTTGGCGAAAATACCTCCCAAAGGTAGGCATTTTCTACTGCACACAAAAGCAAACTCTCTTGTGTTTGTGAAGGGACAAGAATCGCCAACTCGTCCTTGTATGTCTATGGGAAAGTGAGGAAGAAACTTTCATACAGTCCAAAGTTTGGTTTTTGCGTTGCTATTTTTTTTTTTATTTAGGCCTACAATCAAGTCTTTAGTTTTATTTTGTTGTTTAAGTCATATTCACCTCCAGACTGTATTCACCATTACCCACCTCTCCCATCATATTGCATTCCCCATTGGGTCAGAACACCTGAAGTCAGGCTATCACCGCAGATGGTGTTGCTGTGCTGCATCTGGGCCTGCACCCTCCTCACCACGCCACATGACATCACCAACATACCAAAACACAACGCAGAGTGCCTCAACGGGAGGGTCCCAGGGTTAGCGTGCCCTGTCCACTGGAGTTACCGAGCGGGGAGCAGCATATACCCAGGGTTAAAGAAATATTTCATTATTTGTAGAAGGCCTATGCCAGGGGTGTCAAACTGCAGTCCTGGAGGGCCAGAGCCCTGTGTAGCTTAGTTTTTTCCCTGTTCCACCACAAATGATTCAGCTCAAGAGCTTTGTGGTAATTAGCACAAGGAGCTGAATCAGGTGTGTTAAATGAGGGGAAACCCAAAAATATGCAGGGCTCCGGCCCTCCAGGACTGGAGTTCGACACCCGTGCCCTATGCCTTTATTATTTAGAAATATAACCAATAATTTTATATTTAGATTCATTTCCTCTCTCTAACCTATTTCTCAAGTGTACTCTTTCATCTCCAGTACTCCACTGCTATCCGTTGGCCAAGTCTCGCTCAAGTTGGAGGCGTGTCTGGCATCGCATTGCATCGCATCTTGTGGAATCATACTGCATCACAATAGGGGTGAATCGCATCGCAACAGTAGATGCTGTATATGTACCTTTAATGTATCAGGTTGTTGGTAATGCATTGAGAAGTGTATAAAATCGCCTCAGAAGTGGAGATGCACATCCCTACTTGCCTATTAACATGTAATATGTAATTATATGGTTAAAGTTTAAATAATAATGAGAAACCTGGTTTCAAGCAGATGTTCTTTTGAAAGGTACAGTATGTTTAATGTAAAGCTTCCAGAAATTGAATACAAAAAAATGTGGAGAGTGCAAGTATGCATATATGCATCCCTAATGACAATATATCTTTGTAACACACCATTGTGACGTAACAGAAACACTGAATTCTCTCCATAAATTCCATTTTCTACTAATTTTTTTCTTAAAGTAAGGCTGCTTAATTGACATTACATCCAGGGCGGACATGATTCAGGATTAGTACACATAGAGTAATATATATTTTTTCTTCTTTTTTTACTACATAATATAAAGTATACGTATAATACGCGTTTTAATAGTAAGTTATCACAACGAAGAATATGCCATTGGTAAGCCAGAGAAATCAAACCAAAGACTTGAGGATTGCGATCTAAATGATTGCCAGAATATGACACTGATGTTAAGGAAACTATTATTGTTGTTTAAATAAGCAAACAAACAAACCCATACAGAGAATATCTTGCGTCTTTAAGCTGCTGTCTACAGTAGCCCTGTATCTACTGATGGTGGTGAGCCGATCTGCAGTTGCGATCTACAGTTTTGCGACGTTTGCAAGGCAGGGAGACGTTAGAAACTCCGTTTTCACCATTTTAATACATCAGATGTAAGGTCTTTCACCTTGATGGTGACATCACCGAGTTCACGTAAAGGTACGCAAAAAGAAATAAAATAAAACTCGTATTTAAAGAACTTTATTCCCTCAGGGCCTGTCAAGGTTAAATGCCTTTCTTGTTACCATATTTATGTATTATTCATTCATTCATTTGTTTATTTATTTATTTATTGTCATAGGATTAAAATAATCCTGAAACGCCTCGCCTTGTCAAACCTTTAGCATATCATATGAAATGCGGTAATTCACATCAAGTAATGTATTTTCCCCTTAAGATGCAGGTAACGTTAACTGGTAAATGTCAAACAAGCATCGTATGCCAATACACACCAGTCCCGTCTCCATCTCCTAATCTTTCATCATTAGTTTGTTTCTAGGTTACCTAACAGCCCATTTCAGATCTCAACATAATGCGCTTTCGGCAATTTCTCTACAAAACGCCGATCTAAATACAGAATCCATCGTGATCCTGAAGGATGTAAAAAAGGAAGGCATTCGGAGCATAGTGTTAAAGATGACTTGCTATATACCGGGTGCACCGTCACCCGTCTGCGGCAAGTCCCGGACATATCCACCGATTACGTTCTCTAAACAACAGGACACGGTCGTGTCTGCAGAATACCGAATTAAATGCATGCCCTAGATTGCACCTAGAGTCTGCTACGGATTAGTAAATGATTATTAAGACTTACTCGGGCCGCCATTTTCGCATATGCCGATGCCACTGCAGTCAGCGCTGAATGACTCGGCTCCCCGCACGGATCACTGGCAGCGAATAGCGGACAGTCTGCGCATGCGCGCCACGACCAGCCGGCCAGTAACGCTTCATGCTTCTGTCCACACCGGCAAACCATTGCACAGAGACAAAATGGTTATAAAATACGTTAATAATAATTCGACATCTATTTTTTTCTCATATTAAAACTGTTATGTTCAGGTGCTTGCTTTTCGCTGAATCTTTTTTCTGGTGTTCACATATATGTGTATATTATTCATGAAATGCGATTTACAGCTTCTTCACCTTTACTGCAATTGTTTCACCTCGTACCGTATTCCCTACAGGGGCG
Organism: Mormyrops boulengeri; assembly: GCA_026781065.1. Classification (NCBI taxonomy): domain Eukaryota; kingdom Metazoa; phylum Chordata; class Actinopteri; order Osteoglossiformes; family Mormyridae; genus Mormyrops; species Mormyrops boulengeri. Next base: position 8,184,496 of record JAODLD010000051.1, on the reverse strand, counting down.
GTTCGGTGCGGGAGGGCAGTGCCCCCGTGACAACGTAAATGCCCCCACTAAATACGTATGCTACTAGGGTCTGAAATAAATGTGTTATTATTATTTACATTTATATATGTGGGCTTCAGTTTTGTGCGCTGGGATCTGGCGAAGCACAAACGTAAGCACGTTTTTTGACGGACTGCTATCGCGGAAGGGGCCAGGTGGTCGAGTTAATTCAATTAGTGAAAAGCGTAATTACGTAAAGACGTAAGGGTGTGTTGCATATTTGTAAAAACTGTCAAATGTACCTGCAAAAACTGCATAAAATGTCTTTTGTTTCTACTGCTGGCAGTATAGTGTAATTAATATTTGGAGGACAGTAAGGTCAAATACATCTGGTTCCCGTAACAAAACAAGTGCTCCCTCCTAGTTGAAATGGTGTAAAATTGCAACCGACTCCATGACGTAATATACAAAAGAAAACTCGAGAAAAGCCATATTTTGAGAGAGCCAAAATTAGATTATCAATTTAAATTATATTTTCTCATTTTAAGGTAGTGACCAAAATAAAGCTTGATCTAACTGAAATTTAAATTGAATATCAGTTTGACAAAAATGACCGAAATACGTCCTTATACAGAATGTAACAATAAAAATTTAAAAACTACCTAAGCGTTTTCAAAAGGTTTCATTTGGTTCAAGGAGTAAATTGTACTGAAGGTAAATTACAAGCTGTAATCCCAGGGGTACCAGAGGAGCATGGACACCCTGGCAGATTCAGGGGGTCTAGCACTTTATAGGGGTCCATGAATACAAAAAAATTAAATAATAATTTATATGCTTGGGGAATATTACACCCTTGTGAAAACCATTCTGTTGCAAATTTATACATTTCAAAATTAGTGGCATGCAAAACTGAAAATGTATTGTTTAAAGTGATAACTACCACTTTAAATGAGTACCAGTAAAGGAAAGGACTTAGTTGACTCCACCCTATCTACATAAATTATGAAGACCCATGACGTACCATATTGTAAACCAAAACTCATGTTTCAAAGCAGAGGGGATGGAGGAAGCAGGGAAAACTGTTGTGTCTTGAGGGATGAAAGAGGCAGGGGTTGAAGCAACGAAGGGGTTTAAACTCAAAAGAACCAGGCAGGGAAAAAAACTATCAGGGATCTAAAACAAGTGAACAGGAGGGTGTTCCACGAAGCAGGACTTATTTCGACAAGTCTGGCTCATGTAAGTGGGAGTTCCATCTTTCGATGTGTCTTAAATGAATCCCCGCTGAGCTACAATGGTAACTTAGGCAAGTGAACAAGTCTGCTCCGAACCAGGTTAACTGTCTCGCTTAATTAAGCGTGGTCTCAAAGAACGTCCGATGTGTGGGAACAGATTCCCAAAAGATTGTTCCGTCGGATGAAATTCCGCGTTCACTCTACTCATGTCATATAATAAATATAATAAAGCCTATAAAAAATCACACCTCAGCATTCTAATAAATTCCAAAATAATAAAAATAAAATGACAACCTACAAGAAGGAACCAGGAGTTTGACGAGGAATCTACAGGACAGGAACAGCGATAGGGGGAGGAAGGAGCCATGATTTCACTCCTGATCTGCAGCACTCCATAGCGAAATAGGTCTGAGCGGCTGCCACAAACAATGTGCCCCCATCTCCCTCTCCTGGAGACAGAGTCTCAGCCAGCCCCTCCTATGTACCCCAGCTAACACCATTGACGGCATAGAGACTTCCGACCAGGTCAGTGTGGATGTTGGACTGAGACAGGGCCCCACAGAGTGGGACTTGGGGCAAGGCCTCTGGTCGGGCGTCAACAGGGTCAACCCTACCCAAACAGGGCAGATCATGGTCAAAGCACTTCTCTGGGCCGGGAGCCTGGGGCCCGGGCAAAGCAGCCCTCTCTGGGCCAGGAATCTGGAGCACGGGTGAAATTACCCTCTCTGGGCTGGGTGCAGCAGTGGCCTTTTATAGACTGGACTTCATGAGCTTGGGCTAAGCAGCAGAGACCTTACCTGGGCTGGGCGCTAGAGGAATGACAGAGACCTCATCTGAGCTGAACCCTAGCTACACCGGGTCCAATGACACAGGCTTGGGTGCAGGTTCAGTCTGCTTCCTCTGCTTTTATTAGCCTCGGCTGGAGATGATGAGAGGGGAGCCAGTGGGTGGATCGGCGACTCACTAAGCTGTCTCACGCTTAGCAATTCCCCTGACCTCCACCAGCAAGCACCGGACCTTCAGTCAGTGTGCACTTATAGGATCCGTAGAATACTACTCTGTCCCCTTTAGGTGCTGAACTCCAGCAAGTGAATTCCAGGTAAGCCTAGGCCTCAAACAGCCCACATTTAGTGCTCTGTGGGAATCCGGGAACATCCAATAATACATCCAGTCAGAATGTATCATCAAGAAAACCCAGACTGAAGGGAAGATCTTATACTTAGAGTACCACTCATTCAGGCCCAAATGGCATAAAATATCACTCATAAAAACATAAAAACTCAGACTTCAGATACTAGCACATAAACAATGGACTGACCTGGATGCCATCTTAAATACCTCTTTTCCACATGTTGAGTAAACTGTTGAGGACTTAATTTGGCAACTGCTAAAAAAAACTGCAATAATTGTCACTGAAAAATATCTGGCTTGTATTAATTCCTATGATTAAGCATCTCAGGATGGCATTGTGGCACAGTGGTTAGCATTGTTGCTTCACACCTCTGGGACCAGGGTTTGAGTCTCTGCCAAGGCTCCATGGATGTGGAGTTTGCACATTTTCCTCGTGTCATTGTGAGGTTTCTCCCAGGTACTCTGGTTTCCCCCACAGTCCAAAAAACATGCTGAGGTTAATTGGAGTTATCAAATTGCCCATAAGTGTGAACGGTGCGTGAGAATGCCCTGTGATAGATTGCCTTGTGCCTGTAGTCTCTGGGATAGGACAAGCAGTTACAGAAAATCGATGGATGTTAAGTGTTTGTTTATCTCCATAGACAGAGAGGGATCATGTCATCTCTAATTTGTTTAAATGTACAACAATGCACTGACGTCAGCATATTTTTCAATAGTACCACCCCCTTCTACGTCTCATTACCCTCACATCGCACCACTTGATCCACAGGGAACTCTGAGGAGTCGGATTACTGCATCATTCAGAGATACATTTGTCTAGGATTTCTGCAGATTGAACATTCAACGCACTTGGGCCTACATAAACAAACGGGTATGGTGCCTGAGCCTAATTTAAACAAGGTGATACCTCCTCACACACCAAACAAGGCTGGGAAGGAAAGGGAGGAAAACTAGTCAAAGCAGGAAAGAAAAGTGGCCCATCGTATCCCATGGTCGCAGCTGCAAAGGACAGGGAATACTAAGAAAATATGACTATGAAAGACAATTTATGGCACTGACCTTATGACCCTTGATTCTATAGCAATGGAATTACACCAGGCAAAGTTATTGCATTGTAGCTGTGTTAATTAAGAATGTTCCTATGACACCTGCTGTGAGACACCAGAAGGTTGTCAGCTACGTTGACTGTGGTTACTTTTACAGGCTACACGTTGAGATGGCCAAGGTTATGTCTGTGTTGGTCACCTCTTTACCAGAGAATATTCAGAGAGAACTTCATCAAAAATCTCTGAATACATCAGCAGTTCTTGTTGTGTCCTTCACCTGTACTGATGGAACATTTCCCTCTTTCAACTTAAACTAATGATTACAGACATTTTATTGTTTGCTGAATAATTAACTTTTTTCTCCAGATGACTTTTCATCTGACAATGACCATGAGAATTATCCTGACAGAAGCAGATATTAGAAAGATCACATGGAGTCCAAAGCCCAGTTCAGTAGATTTGTTTGTCTAAAAAGCACATTCACAATTGAGTATAATTTCACTCTACAGTTTTTGAGACCAAGAATGAGCTAAACTTGCAACCTCACAGATTTATCTCAAATCCCTGAAAAACCAACTCTGAAAATCATTCCCGTGCCTGGATTAATGTTGACAGTGAGATCAAGTGAAAATATGAATGATAGTAATTACAGGAGTGCCCTCTACTTAATCACAGGAGGCAAGAAAAACATTCCAAAATTCTCTGTTGATATGGAATATAGACTCCATAAGTGCAATTAAATATATATGAAGGATGAGACATACCTAAAAGTGTCAAAGAAGTTGAAACTGACATTAGGTGCTTTCATCTGAACTTTTTTCTAGAACCAGAACCTTTTTCCCAAACCAAGGACAAACAGGATCGTGATGGATCAAAACGGGAGGGATGGAATGAGGTCGGGCTCAGGCAATGGGAAGGTATGACATCGATGACACAGGACTGGAAGCATGCATATACAAGACTAACAAGGGAGCTAACTAGAGGCAGCTGAGAGTGATTAACATGAGGGTAGGAATGATAGGAACAAGAGATAAGACAAGCGAGTAACAGGTGTGACTTGTTAGGGAGGAAACAGGTGCGTCAGGTGGATATGGCAGGCAGGAAGTGAGACTGGGGTACAGGGAAACACCTTATGTAACACCAAATATGATGGCCGGGGACGACTACTGACCAAATGGGGAGAAGACACATGGGACAGAGCCAGACGAGCACTGATTCTGACACACTTTGAGTGCATTCAATATGCCCACGTGCTACACACACACAAACACTTTTACAGTGTGGATTTAAATTCTTTTAAAGATTTAATAATTAACATGCACAATGATTGTCATAATTATATTTTACTTCGTGCAGACAGGTGATTGAGCATGAGATCTTTAAATGCTTAACAGGCTGTCAGTTGTAACTTGCTTCAATGACATGTGTGTATCCTACCAATAGCATTCGTAGTAGGAAGGCTATAAAGGCTATGTTTGAAAACTAGCAGGGGAACACCAAAGAGAAGGCCTTGCCGAGTTACTGAACATCCCAGCAGTTAATGTAAAAGACTTGTGGGCCCCCTTGAACATTGACACAAACCTTGCCACAAGGCAAGGTGACAAGCCTGATCACAGACTGTGCAGCAAGCATGGTATCCCGTGCAAACTTGTTAAATCTGTGCCACATTTCCTGTTCTGCTCATGTCCCCAATCTCATGGTTAAGCGATCACTTGGCCAAACCCCCGAACTTGAGGATATTCTAACTCGAGCTCACAGAGTCACAGGCCATTTTAAATTAAGCAGCACAGACAAAGAAAAACTGTCACACATCCAAGCATAAATGAGTTGCCACAGCTTAAACTAATTCAGGAGGTTGATACCTGCTGGAGCAGCACTTTTGCCATGCTGGAAAGGCTGTGTGAACGGAGGGCACCACTGGGAACACCACTGCCAAGCGACATCATCCATTTTCCTGCTGAGCAGTTTGACAAAATCCACTAACACCTGCAAGTGCTCTGGTCATTCTGTTCCAAACACAAATGAGGCAGGAGCAGATAGAGGAGTCAGGGGTCAGGGTCAGAACCAGGGCTAGAACAGGTGGGTGCTGCAGGAACTGCAGGGCAAGGGGGCGCTGCTGGGAATGCAGGGCACGGACCTGAGGGATAAGAAGAACCTGAAGGGTGAGAATAGGGAAGGGGGCAGGAACAGGGACAGAAAGGCCCCGGGGGGCCTCCTGCGCAGGAGGGTCCTGATGGGCCAGCATGGCGACCACGGGTGCCATGCCCCCATCTCCTTCTCTGGGAGACCGAGACATAGTCGGCCCTTCTCCTGGGCCCCTGTTAACACCAGAGGCCACCTCAGGACAGGGGTGTTCCAAGTTCAGGGTGGGGACCACGCTCCATGATACGGGACTCACGGCCTTACCTAGAGGGTCCCACTCCAGGTTGTCTAGAGGATCCTCCTGTGGGTTCGTCCCCTCAGAGCAGGCAGCAAGCAGGAAGTACAGAGTCAGGGCTATGGGCCAGCGGAGGGTTGGGGTCGGGGCTGGAAATGAGCTGGGGTTGGAGCAGAAGCCGACGGGGTGATAGCTGTAGGTGAGCGACAGGCAGGAGTCAGAAACTGCAGTGAGCGAGGCTGGGCTGGGACCTGGAGATGAAGCTCAGGCGGAGCATCTCGGGAGACACATGGAGCTCAGACAGGACGAGTGGATCTGGGACGTGCTTAGGGAAACTCGTACCACATCGCCGCAGCCTCCTGGGGATCAGAGTCTGGGATGAGCAGAGTGAGTCTTCTACCCACAGATCAAAGTAATGTGGCTGCCTCGGGGATCTCCCCTACCGCTGGTGTGTTCCATCTCATTTGACAAGTTTGTGGGAGGGAGATGTACACCTCCGTCTGAACGCGGTTGGGTTTCCATGGCAAAAGCAACTTGCAGGATCCCCTTCTCCAAGCCACCCAAGGAATACCATCCATCGAGTGGAGGTTGGCTTGAAAGCCGTGATAAAGTTTGGTGAGTCCAATCATACTATTGTATTCCAAACACAAAGAAGGCAGGAGCAGGCATGAGGGCAAGACAATTAGGAATTTATTAAAGGACCATGAACAGGGCAAACAAACACAGACCATGTAGGACCAAACAAAAGGCAAAACTGGCAATAGGGCAGGGGTCTCCAACTCCGGTCCTGGAGAGCTACTGTCCAGAAGGTTTTCTATCCTACCTGGCTTCTGATGAG
>JAODLD010000051.1:8161566-8177793 GCA_026781065.1 Mormyrops boulengeri | reverse complement strand
ATGAGCCACACCTGTTCCTGGTATTTACCTGAGAAATGGTGTGGCTCATCAGAAGCCAGGTAGGATAGAAGACCTTCGGGACAGTAGCTCTCCAGGACCGGAGTTGGAGACCCCTGCAATAGGGGAACCACCAGAGCACACACTAGGGCAATGTCAATGACCGGACTGGGGAGCACAGAACTGGGAGGCACTCTTATACACCACTCATGAGGAGCACACGAGAGTCATCTGGTGTGAATCACACGAGGGCTGAAACGAGAGGGAAGACAAATGAGCAACAGGTGTGGCTTGTGGAGAGAACGAGAGGGGCAGAGATGCAGGACATGACACATCAAGCCACTGGAGATGTCTGAGGAACAGAAGGGGTCCAGGGTAGCTAAACAGTGTGCATAAATCATTTTTATTATATAAGAAATAATCTGAATGAATGAGTGAAGAAGGGAAACTGTACCGTTCTGTTGTATTAAAGAGAGAGCTGAGGCAGAAGACAAAGCTTTCAATTTACTAGCCAGTCTACATTCCTACCCTCAACTATGGTCATGAGCTCTGGGTATTGAAATCGCAGGTACAAGTAGCAGGAATGAGTTTCCGTCACAGGGTGTCTGGGCTAGGCCTTAGAGTTGGGAGGAACCCAAAGTAGAGTCCCTGCTCCTCTACATGAAGAGGAGTCAGTTGAGGTGGTTTGGCCATCTATGTAGGATGCCTCCTGGATGCCTCACTGGGGAGGTATTTAAGGTGTGTCCAACTGGGAGGAGACCCCGGGCCAGACCCAGGACATGCTGGAGAGATTATGTCTCTCGCCTAGCCTGGGAACATAATATCCCCCCCAGTAGAGCTAGGAGGTGGCCAATGAGAGGGAGGTCTGGGCATCCCTGCTGAGACTGCTGCTCCTGTAACCCCACCCTGGATGAGCGGCAGAAGATGGATGGATGGATGGGTTGATATCTGAATATAAAATTTTCAGTAATAGAAAGGATTACTGATCTGTCTTTAGCTATGATGTTGGACCCCAGATTTAAAGATCTAGAGATCAGGAATGTCAGCTGCACTCAGAAGCTGTGGAAAGGCTGACAAGGGAATCCATCACAGAAGTAATCAGTACCTTTTGCACGATCTGGTCCTCAGCTCAGCAGTAAGTGGATCTCTGGGGTAGGCTTGGCCGTAATGTGGATGCACAACAGCAAGTGACCAGTGCAACAGTCGGCGCCACTGCAGAAGTCCAAAAGTAAAGTACTCTATTCTATGCACTTATTCTTTGAGAATGCCTTTCATAGAATGACATTTCTCTTTCTGTCTGTGTAGGCATGCCAAAGATTCACACATTCCAAGGTCAGAGGACCCATTGAATTACTGAGCTGCTCACAAGGATGTTTAAACCCGTATAGGTGTTGCATGGCAACTTTATGCACACCTGCCTCAACTATGCCTTGGAAAAAGGATCTTCCACTAGGCCGGTGAAAGTGTCAGCCAGAAGATAAGTCACTTTAAGCCTGGCATAGTTGAACAGGTACATTTTAAAATAAGAACCTGGCATAAATGCCTGCTGTACCTCCCATACCACATTTATATATATATATATATATCGCTAATCTCACACCAACATTCTCCTTTCACACGGAATTAATGTCAGATGAATATTAATTATTAATAAGCAACCTCACACACATTCATTTACATAGGTAGTATTTCCATAAACATTTAATTGTCCTCACATTTGTCGCACAGATTGCATGAACAAACATAAAATCAACAGTATACTTCTATCCTTTGCAGTTTGAAGGAAATGGCTGCTGTTTTTTTATTTACCACTAGATGTCACTGTGCTAATTGTTTTCAAGCTTTGAATCTTTTTACGACACAATCAGAAAAGACTTTTAAAAGACTCAGAAGGCTACGTCCTCCCATCTCTGTGAAATTTACATCACTCACCCTGTGCATGGACCATAACAGCACACAAGAAACCTGAAATATGAATTGGCCTAAGAGCAATGACAGTGATTGCTGTGGGCAGTTATGCTCTCTGCTCTGTTTAAATTAGGATGAGATACATTACCACTTGGCCCCGAGCCACAGAACAGGATCAGCTGCATGATTACTAATCAGGAACAGGTATGACGAGTGTCTGATTTTGTTCTAGAAATTTGGGTTTTTGTGAGGATAAGTTGTCTTTTTGTGTTTATATTTCTGAAAAAAATTGTGTTAAGTGATTGCAAATGTGTTTTATATGGTTGGGAAAACCGTAGTAATACATTAAAAATTATAACTGTAGCACTGGATATAGTAACAATATTCATCATACCGTAATACATTTTCACAGAGCTGAGAGGCAGCATTATTAAGGAAGTAGACAAAGGCAATAGCAATAGTGAACATGGTAATAGGCAACAACATTATTCACTTACGTGAAATTCACAGGAAAGTGCAAAAAGATGAGGATACATTCTGGGGCATTCATCAATCAGCATTTCAATAATAGAGACCACAACCTGTTACAACAGGATGGAAATGAAATGAGTTTGATGGAGTGGTGGGCGCCATACTATAGTAGGCATGTGGAATGTAGCTCCCAAGGTAACTGACTATACCACCCTAGGACTGTCAGAAATGGGTCTTTCCCTAGCTCAAGTCTAGAGGCATTAATATTCACCCACTGACACACCAGGAGTAAGACATGGGGTTCCAATACAAAAATATACATATATTTTAAAAGATAAACAACAAAGAATGAGTGGGACTATGGCAGTGTGGTAACGCCACCCACATATACACAGATCATACAGACACTTAAAACAAGACACCAAAAAACCAATGACACTCATTACCTGGGTTGGGATTTACCAGTGGAGAGGTACTAGCAGGGGCAAAATCGATACAAAAGAAAATAAATAAAATAAACTAACAGTCCAAAACAGGGCCTCGTGCAAACCAAAGGGGGCAAAGTGAAGTGTGGGAGAGTCCTCCCCCCACAAATAAAGGAAAAAATGATGCGATTTTCTGTAAATTGTCATGTCACACCCTACATTACTTCCCCCTCATTCTCTCTGTTGTGTGGTTCTCCAGTCCAGTCCACATATTGCAGCTTGCAGTTTTCCCAGAAGCCTTTGGCTGTTCTCTATTTTGTTTTAGAGGCCTATAAAGGCAGAAGAGGGGGACACATAAGAACATAAGAAATTTACAAACGAAAGGAGGCCATCAAGCTTATTTGGGGAAAACTCAACTAATAGCTCAGAGTTGTTAAAATCTCATTTAGCTCTGACTTAAAGGACCCCAAGGTTTTAGCTTGCATTACACTAACAGGAAGACTATTCCATACTCTAACTACATGCAGTGTAAAGAAGTGCTTTCTCAAATCCAGTTTAAAATGTTCTCCTACTAATTTCTACCTATGGCTACAAGTTCTAGTATTTGAACTAATATTGAAGTAACTATTTGGTTGAACAGCATCCAGACCAGTTAGAATCTTAAATACCTGGATCATGTCCCCCCTTACTCTCCTTTGCTTGAGGCTGAACAGATTCAGCTCGGCTAACCTCTCCTCATAAGACATTCCTCTAAGACCAGGAATCATTCTTGTAGCCCTACGTTGAACCCTTTCTAAGGTAGCAATGTCCTTTTTAAGGTATAGTGACCAAACCTACACACAACATTCTAGGCGGGGTCTTACCAAGGAATTGTATAATCTTAGGATCACCTCCCTTGACTTAAACTACACACAGCTTGAGATGTAACCCAACATCCTATTGAGTTTTTTAATTGCTTCTCCACACTGACGAGAGTGGAACATGGAAGAATCAACATACACACCGAGGTCTTTCTCATAATCAGCTACCTTTATTTCAGTGGAACCCATAAAATATCTGTACTTTATATTTCTGCTCCCTGCATGGATTATCTTACATTTATCTACATTAAATTATATCTGCCAGTTATCAGCCCAGTTACTAATTAAATCAGGATCCCGTTGTGCCTCTGTGCTGCTAATTCAGCATCTGCTACACCACCCACCTTGATGTCGTCTCCACATCTAACCAATTTACTGTATATATTGTTGTCAATAACTTTAGCTGTTACTAGCCAACTATCTTGCAAAGCATGCCTATTTTTCCATACACATTTGAAAAAGAGATTGATGCTGATGCTCTGGTAACTACTTCAATAACATACTACTGCAAAAGAGAGTTCTGTGTGTGCGCGTGTGTACTTCCTCTTGTGAACTTTGGAAGAAACTAATGCCATAGGGAAGGGGGGCATAAATACATAATATAAAAAATAAAAATTAAATAAAAACCTTAGTATGGTCCTAAGCTCTCATTGCAGTGACTGGATATTCCACAATTCAGTGCTAAAAGAAATGTCCAGGTGTCCAGACTCCACTGTGGAACATGGAAGTGTTACCAGCAAAGAACAATGGAATGGGGAGGGGATTCCAAAATGCAAAGTTCACCCCCAAAATTCCACCTTCTTATAAGTTGGGGTCACATTCTGCTATTAATTTCTGTCATGTGGGTAGGCGTGTCCAATCAGCTACCTTCACATCACCACACTAGCATACCCAGGGTCTATGTAACACTTCTCCTTCTGAATTTTATTTTTTATTATCCAAGTTGGAAATGTACAAAACCTAATGAAGTTGCTTTCTGAAGTAGGACTTTACAGTGGAAAACAGAAAATGGGAGATTGATATTCTGTGTTACTGGCATTACAAATAATTGGGAAGTTTGCTCAAAAGAATCCTTGAATGACTATTTATCCATCTTCCAATTGCTTCTCGAATCTTCATCAGATTCGCAAGGAGGTTGGGAATATAGTGGGCAGCACAGAGCACAAGGGTCCACCCTGGACATTATGACAGTCCATTGCCGGGCGCTTACAGAATCATACATTACAGGAACTGCGGAGATAGCAATTATCCTAACTGCATGTATTTGGACTGCAGGAGGAAACCTGTGCAACATAACAACATGCAAAATCCACAAACCCCCATATACTGAGGGAGGGGGAGCACAGCATTAATGCTACCCACTTAGGCACTACTTTTTCATAGTATTATGAAATATGTAAACTAAATATGTAGAAATGCCAAGTGCCAACTGCATTAAAGGGGGCTTAATACAAACTGACAATTAATGCTTGCCTGTGTTTTTAGAGCTTCAGCAAGTCTTACACCTGGAAGTCTCTTGTTGTTGTTTTGTCTTCTGCCATAATTAGCCACTATTTTTAGTCTGGAAAGAACATACTGCACCATATAATGGCCATGATGACAGGGTAGCGGCAAGAATCTTAAGTCAATAAATAATAATAATGTAGCTGATAGGTTTTGACTGTGGAGACATTGTCTGGCCAACTTTAAGCCTAACTCTAAGAACACAATAATAGAGTTCCCAGAAACACAAGCCCCTCATATAGTCCTTGATATATCTCATTATCTGATGTGGAATTTGAGTTAAACACAAAACTCTTACATTATTTGTTAATGGTTTCATCTTTTTCATTTTGGACTTTGTCTTCCTGCAGTCCAGGGACATGTCGGTTGACTAATTGGTGTCTCTAAGTTGCTCATAGAGTATGATTGTGTAGGTGCCCTATGATAGAGGAGCATCACATCCAGGGTGTCTCCCAGCCTCATGCTACCTGGGAAAGGCTCTAGGCCTCCCCGTGACCAGTATAAGTGGTTAGAAGATGGATGAAAGTCCAGTGTAATAAGTGCTATTGAAAGAAACAGCACTAATACACTTCCAGCTGGTGCATTTTACATATGCACAACAATGGACAATTCTAGTTTACAGTTTATCCATCCATCCATCCATTCATCCATCCATCCATTCATCCATCCATCCATCCATTTTCTGCTGCTTATCCAGGGTCAGGTCACGGGGGCCGCAGTCTCACCAGGGATGTTTACAATTTATTCCAGCATGGAAAATAAAATCTACTCAGTTTACAACACATGCATAAAATACATACACAAGACGACCAGTATAATCAATAAATATTTTATTGACATATTCATACAGATTTTAATTTACTCCAAGTATATATTCATGAAAATCGTATAGTGCAAATTAGTGAGTCAGATTATTCATAACCAGCAACCTTTACTCTATCAAAAAAGGCAGATCTTTGCTCAGAATTTTTTTTCAACCAAAGGTAAAGTTTGCCTATAAAGAACAAAAAACACTCAGAAACTCAATAAATAGAATGTGTGAAATTTAAACATCATTGTAAAGACTTTTAAATGTTGTAAGATATTGGTTGACATCACCATATTTCTAAAATAGGTATTTTGTTGCGCTTGAATGAATGGTGGCAAAGACCTTCATTTATTATTCTTAAATTATCCATTGTACTGCAATAGTCCTTTGTGTTGCATGTTTTTTCCACAGACCATTTTTTTGGTTAATCATTTTTTGGTATTTCCTGTCTTAAACTATTCACAGTTTAGCTTCAAAGACACCTTGTTTTTGTATAAATATAGCTAAAGTGGCAGAGTGCTGTCAAAGAATATTATTTTCTGAAATTTGTTTTTGTGGCTTTCATTTACCAAACCATTTCATTTTGTTCCCTTACCACCAAATAGTTTATCTGAATATTTTGCTACATTGCTCATCTTATTCCCAAAGACAAATGTATAGATATACAGACAAATGTATCTTTATAAATTATTCTGGAAAGCATCATACGGAATGGAGGCCACAGCTTCTTTTTAACCATAGTGTCTATAATCTTTTTCATCCAGTAGCTTATATATGTATAACTGAAATAGCTGAGCTAAAAATAAGAATCACTCTAACGGCTAATGGTAGCAGACAGCCTCATACTAAGAGTGCCCCCCCTGGCTCTGTGGTGCTGCTCCAGTCTCCATTGGAATGAAATAGCAGAGAGGTGCATCGTGTATGTGATGAGGATAGACGGGGGGCTGTGAGAAACTCCCCAGGAGCTCACGTCTACAATATGGGGAGGGAGCCATTTGGAGGGGATCCAGAGTCCTCAAGGAGCTGTGGTTTATTGCATATCCACAGAGACCTTGGTAAAGATTCAGGGGAACGTGGGGTAGAAGGGGATGAGGTAATGTGAGTGCAGCCTGGCCCATCACATAGGCATACACACTGGGATCCAGGGGATGGGGCCAGCTCAGCGTCTGTCTTTGCCGTTTGTCTTTCATCCTCCTGTTTTGGAACCATACCTGAGTTCACAAATTCACAATAGAGAGAAAGAAATTACTGCATTATATTACAAATTTCATACTGTACGCCATCTAGACTTATAGTTGCTTTGGAGTTTGTTATGAGTGACTAAAAAGATTACACATAAATCAAGTGTGACTCAGTGGGCTAAGCCTCTGTGCCTGTGATCAGAAGGTTGCCGGTTCAAGCCTGGCCTTGGCACGTCTGTGGGTGATTGAGTAAGGACTTTCACCCCCAGCTACATGGGTGCTGTAGGGGGTGGCTGTCCTTCATGACCAAGCTTGCTCTTATGAAAAGCAAGATGTGAGTTTCCCCACAGGAATCAATAAAAAGTAGCCCTTATTATTATTAATAAAAAAACTGCAATAAAATAAAAATAAACCAAGTTACAGTCTGGAGTGTACACAATGATAACTTTAATATTTTATTTTTATGTATTTGTTGTATATATGTATTCATTTATTTCAGAATTTTGTTTGTTATGTACCTTAATAGTGGTCTCGGGTAAATTGAGGACTGAAGCTAACTCGCATCGTCTGGATTTTGACACGTAGCTTTCCTTACAGTACTCCCCTTCCAGCTGGAATAGCTGTTCTCGAGTGAATGCGGTCCGATGCCTCCGACTCTGATCGGCTCTGTTCCCCTGCGGGCTGATGGGGGACGGTTCTGCCTTCTCTTGCTTGGTCTCTGGATGAACATTTATTTAAAATCATACCATTACAAGACTTTTAACGTAATACTTCCGTGTGTGTCATTTTTAAAACAAGTATTGCAAAAAATGAAGTTTTTAAAACTACCATTGATTCGTTAACTCTACATCTCTTTAGAATGACTTAATTTTAAACTTCATGATAGTAGTATAGAGTGCCAAATATCTTTCATTCGTATCTACAATTGTTATTATATTCTAATGAGATGCTATACAAAATTTCTATCAAACCGTACTATTATAGTGCGTGCATATATTTCTCGACTTTTGAAGGGGTTACGTTCCGATTAACCCCTCATAAGTTGGTAAGTATCGTACTATCGTAAGCTGTATAAGAGGATGACGTCATAAGTAATTATACATGGATATCAGACAGACAGATAGATAGATAGATACTAGCTAAATACTAGGGTAACACTTGACAGAGCACAAATACTTATATTACTAATATTACTCAATTACTACTGAAGTACCAATTATGAACAAATTATGAAATGAACAAACATAAGATCAGTATTTCACGTGTTATTCATTGCTTGTTCCTTCAGTAGTTCACAAATGTTTACAGAATTAACAGATATAGTAACAAACATAGTAACTGCTTTGGATAAAAGATGCATCATGATTCATTAATGATGAACAGACATGAGCAACATTTTACGTGTTATTCATGGCTTGTTCCTTCAGTAGTTCACAAAGATTTACTAAATTAGCAGATAAGGTAAATACAAACAGTGAGATAAAACAGATGTCACGATTCATTAATGATGAATCAACATGAATTCAGTATGTAACTAAAACTTTATGGTTAATTATTACATTATAGCTTAAAACTACATTATTTGTGCCCCGTCAATAAAGTGTTACCAATATCAGAAACTGAAAAGTAAATAAATTAACACGTTTACATTACGTTAAATCGACCTTAGTACGATATGGCGTTAAACACTGTATTAGATTATCACGCTCGCAACCATAGTAAGACTGGATGGGTGGATGTTGTTATCGCCAGCACCAGTCAAGTATCACACCGCATATCGCTAATGCCGGGAAAAGATCAAAATTAAAAGTTTCATGACTACTGAATGTGCATCGCTATCGCACCATAGTAGAACATCTATATTATTACCATCAATGTCAGCAATATTATAATGATACATTTCAATGCTCAAGTGCGATTACGCAACACACGTGTGTGTGGATAAGCTCCATACATTACTTCAAGATAGTAACGGTGCAATTGCCAAGAATGACTAATTACTTAAATATATTATTATTATTGTTATTATTGGTTTGAAGTATACATGTTTGAAGTATACATGGTAACTAAATGGATACTTACGCATTTTTGACTGGATGACTTTATCCATTAACAATCGCTTTTTGTATATTCTCAGGTCAACAAAGGGCAACGTTACCGGTTTATGAAACCTATAGTATATCTAGGCCTACGTTAAAAACAGAAGCAAATATTAGGTTATTCCTCTTTACAATTTATCCAGGTTTATGTAGTTATGTCATAAGTCAGAAAACTTAACTTCAGATTTACCATCACCCATTCTGTCTCTCTTCGCCTCTTTTATATCTCTCAATGTCCCATCTTTCCTAATGACAGACACTGTCATTCCACCACGGCGCCGCCCAGTCTCTTTAAAAAAGGAAGTGTTAAATCGTCTTTGGTCCCAGACTGCTCTTTGTACCTTTGTTGTGGAGAATTAAAATAAATCACCCCTTCCTTGTTGTTAAAGAACATACCCTGGAGATATCAAGTAATACACATTGTTGTGGAATACTTGATGTATTATATGTCAGTCATTTGTTGTCTGCAAAGTCCTTCGGAGCCCGTTGTTTTAAAAAGAGTTCTTTAAATTTCCACAAATAGGCCTAATGCTCATGTAGTAGCCAAAACATCTTGGCAGTATTGGATATAGCATTACCACCTATTGCAATCAAGTGGCAGTTTTTAAAAGGTATAGGCTGTTTACTGAGATCCCTAAACTGAACTGAGGGCATACCAAGTTGCAATTATAGCATAGCATTCGCATCATTTATCCAATTCATTCGCTTTTCTTCATGATTCCCTCCTCTGTTGGCGATTATCATCTATGTGATTGCACTGCTGTATTGGCCTTTGATCTTAACTACTCAGGTATAATTGTCTAGGTGGGAGATCTCCATAAAGACTTTGTTGAGATGGCACGCCTGACCATAAACATCCTCGGAGTGGCTTTACAAAGCAGGGTAGCTAAAGATAATAATAAACCATTCTATGTGGCTGAATTTCGTAGTGATTGAAGTCATGTCTAATTAAATCGTATTTGGAGATAATTCCAATGCATTACGTTTTGTATAACTCTTAAAACTGTGTACATTTTTTTTTTTACTGCCAGCTGTATTAGCTGTCCATTGCGCGATCAACAAATTTATGTTTAGTAGTTAATAGTTATTATGCATATCTCAGCCGAATGTTAATGTGAATTGACTATGCGTTGCTCAAGGATGTGTTTCCCGATAATGATCGATCTTGGTGAATAAAGTCCTTCTTTATAAAAAAATCAATAAAAACACGCAAAAGGACACAAAACGAAGACCAAAATAACCTATTTTGTAGAAAATATAGGCGTATAAATGGGCTCAAAACGTAATGTTACTTCCTTGTAAAAAATAACAATGGTGAGCAACAATAGAAAAAGGAAGCAACACTTTTCAAAAGAAACGTTAAAATAACTTATTAGGGAGGTGTCCCCAAAACTACATTTTATAAAACAATTGCTGCATAGCACACACAGCAATAACAGCAGGGGGTCCAGCTCAACTAAACCAAACAAAGTGAACCTGAGATAAATGGTGTCACAACACTGACTTTCAGCAGGGAGTGCTTTTCCACCGCACCAAGTACAGCACTTTCGGTATGGTACTTTAGGTATGTTTGCTTTTCCGTTGACTTCCAGTTGAATACCAGTACCAAAAGTTTCAGTACCGAAAGGTTCCAACCAGGTGGGGCCACATACCATGGCAATATATGGGCTACATCACAGACCAGTGGCCAAATCCCCACCCCACCCCACCCCACCCCACCCCAAAAAGTGACCCAGAAGGACCAAACTAGGCTCATGTTGACCAGGCTGATTTGTGAAGTTCCAGTACCCAAAGTACCTAAGCAGTACTTTGGGATGAGACTTACATTGTCAATTTGTTATAAAAATAGCCTGACTCTGAAACAGAATACAACAGGCTGTCATGTCCTGCACCCCATGTCTGCCTGACCCTCCTATCTCCGCCCTGGTACCAGCCGTCATGTTGGCCCATGGGCCAGCGCATTCCTGGGTTTTATCGATTGGTTAATCAACATTCCTGCCTCACTGTCGCCTGCCGTCATGTCGGTTCCTGCCTCGTCTCCTCATTGGTGCCTCTTCTCCATGGTCACCCTCATCGTCCCCAATGGCCTCCAGGAGGTGCCACACTGTTCCATGAGGTCTTGTTGGTACCTGCTTCATCGTCTCCAGCTATCAGCTTCCAGACGTCCCCCTTATTGTCTCCTGCTGACATCACCCAGGTTCCTGCCTTATTGCCTTCCCCCTCAATGCTCTGGTGCCCATCTCGTCTCTTGTCCTTGCTGCCAGCCTGACACCTGACTCCCTGACTGCCACCAGCCCAGATAGGATGGACCTCGACAATGGCCATTTGGAAGACTTGGAATGGGACCCTCTGGGCCTTGCCCTAAGTTCCGCTCTGTGGGCCCTCACCTCAGCCCTACGCAAGCACCAACCCAGTCCCAGGTCTTGGTGTTGTCCCCGGGCAATTGAGGATCCATAAGAGGAGCAGGTTGAGTGTCTGTCTCCAGAAGAGGAAGACGGGGAGATGCTATTCTACCTTTTTTCCTGCACTTCTGTGTAACTTCCAAATTAGTGCTAGTGCTGGTGGTCAACCAACCAGAAAGCTGTCACTATAAGTGCCTCACCAGTAGTTCATGTTCAAAGGAAAAATACCTAGTCTGGAGTAAGTACTAAAAAAGGTTCTGGAACTGCCCCCGAGGAACTACAATCAGATCAAGTTCCTGCAGTGTGAACACGACCCTTCACTCCCATGGTAGCTGTACACCTTAAATATAAACATACACAACTGTCAGGGTCAGCAGCCATGTGTGTCCCTTCCCCATTTGGCCAGCAGGCATCGCTGGTCATCCTGTCCCTTCTGTCAGTCTTTGTGCTTCCCCTGTTCCCTGTTCTACCTGCACATTCCTTTGTTGCGTGTTCGAACCCCACCTCCTCTGTCTTTGTATTTTTGTTCCCCCAGTTTTTCTAGTTCCTGTGTCTGGTGTTTTGTATTTGGGTTTGGTTTCGTTCCTTGTGCCCCTGTTTGTGTTTCTACCTGTATTTCCTAGTGTTCGGTTCTGTTTCCCTATTTCCTTGGTTAATATTAGTTTCTTGAGTTAATTAGTTCCACCTGTTGCCTGTTCTTGCGCCTGCCCTTGTGTCTTTACCTGATTGCTTGTTGTCTTGCACCCTCCCCGATTGGATAATTGTCTGTCTCACTCCTGCTGTCACATTAGCCGGTTTAGTTTTAGTATTTAAGTCCCTGCATGAGTTCTATCCCTTAGTGGTTCATTGTGTGTGGTTTGATATGTTTGTTGTAGTTTACCGTTAAACGTATGTATATTGGATATTCTCTTTTTGTAAAGCAGCCTGCTTACCCTTTGTTGCCCTGCCCCTTTTTGTTATTAGTCTTGTTTATTCGCAGTTGCTTTTGACCCCTCGTGGTCCTTTGTTTTGTTAGTATTTTCTTGTGTTTTTTAATTTAGTTTATAAAACCCGTTTTTGTTCTTTGAGCCACAAGTGGTTCGTCCACTCCTTCTGCCTGCACCATGCCATGCTCTCGTCCGTGCACCAAGTCCGCCCTGCTCCATGACACACAACATTCAAACACGCACACATGCACCACAGATGTAAAGTTAAAAATCACTCCCCTGGGTCTGGGCAAATGATACCCTCCTCTGTACTCCAGGGGAAATCAAAACAAAACACAGGAATGCAAGGGTCCAGCGCATTGCTGGGTCCAAAATAGTGTTTTTTTTATATATATATATATATATATTATAGCAAGGTCCTCCACATTTACTGTACTTCTTCCTGACTTTATCATGTTGCATATTTGCCATCTTGCACATTACACACACATAACACTATCAGGTGCAATTTGTAATTGTTGCACTGTAAGAATTGCTATATGTATTATACTGTGTGTATGCACAGTAAGTTCCTTGTCTTATTTTTCCATTTGCACTGTAAAAGTTGTATGTACGGCATCGTTTGTATGCACTGTTTGTCCCTGATATTGTTTGCACTGAACCACAACCAATTCTGGTATGTTCACATACTGGCAATAAAGTGTTCCGAGTTCTGATTTTGTTTCAACCGACTAGCTGTGCATGAAGAGTCACAGTCACGGAGTACTCAATTGGCTGGTTAAAACAAAATCTTGGTCTGGATTTTTACTTCCTGTACGTGAACTATCCGCCTATGCGTCGGACAATTATTTATTTAAACAATGGGAAAAAAAATCACAGTATCTAGATATATGTAACGGGATTGATACGATATTAAAGACATTTAAAATTTAAGCGTGCAAATATAAATTGCGTGAACAATGTATAGTTTTACGTCATTTGAAGTTTTTTTTCCCAAATCCATGGAACATTCGCTGGACCCACTGAGGGTGCATATTACTTAGATGTGCAGTTTGTCTGGTTTTCTGAACGACTCCTAGGACTTCACGTATTTGCTTGGGTGGCATTTACGTTTAGTAACGGTCGGTAGGTGGCGTATGCACTTTTCATTTGGTGCCTAATACCCATAAACCCACAGGAGATGACTGTGAAGAACGCGGGCGGTTCTTTCCTTCCACTAGAAGCCTCCGTGGTGGTAGGTATTGCATTGCTTTCCGCTTCCCTTGTAAACTGTATTTGCTATAATCAAGCTTAAGGTTATGCGTGGTATAATATATACTTTAATAATGCACGAGATCTTCTGCGCAGTAATGCCTCGCCGTTGTTTTATAGTTCCTGGTATAATTTTTTAAGCCTCACTTGATAAAACCCACCACGTGGTAGCTCACTGATGCGTAGAATATTTTGTCTTACTGGGGTATTTACCTTTATTATATTCTGAAACTTGATGTTAATGTTGGAGATTAGTCTTATATTAATGTCAAACGGTACATTAGAACAAGTTTTATCTGCGAACTATTTTTATATGCGAACGATCTCGGACATTTCCCAGAAAAGTCGTACGCGTTGAAACGGCGAACATGTGGGTCACTAGTCTGGCACGTTGGGAGTCGTGGGCTATTGGATATTCGTTTTGCAAACATTTCCGGGCATTGGTGCTTTGGTTATCACACTAAGAAAACTTGTTTATTTTTTTTTACACAATAATAGTGGACAAGTGCCGTTTCACTGAACGTAAAGCAACCTGAAATTTTAAATATGATGGATGAGTAATTTGACTAATTGGGAATGTGCCATGTGCTACTGCTAAAATGTAATTTAGTCGAATAGCGTTTATAGAATAACTGAGGAACACGCAGCTATGTCACTTTTTAAAATTAACATTACACTTAAACCAGTGGTTCCCAACCCGGTCCTCAGGGACCCCAGACAGTCCACATTTTTGCTCCCTCCCAGCTTCCAGCCAATCGGGAACACCAAATACCTGGAACAGGTGTTAGGAGCTAGTAAAATATCAGTGCGACCAATTTTAATACCTGAACAACTTTTTATAGAAAGTCAGTATTATAGTAACTGTACAAAAGTAGTGTTCCAGGACTGCATCTATAAAAATATCTTATTTTAAAGAGTTGCATTTAAAACAATTTGAAATGTGTTATATTCATTTATGGTTTTCATTATTTTTTGCCTTGGAGAAAACCTACCTTAAATGTAAGTGTTTTGGAAACACCTTGCATAAGGAAATACATACAAATACATTTTGGTACTACATGCTTGTGTGTGTGTGTGAGTCTCTCGCTCTGTGTCAGTCACATACATACAGACATACATGTACACACACACATGTGCACAACTTACTTAATAGAAGTTCCCACAAAGCTCTTAAGATGGAATGGAGACCACTGGTAAAGTCAGCAAGAAGAACAAGCAGAACGTACAAAGCTGGGATAATTAGGTCTTGTTAAATTTGTTATACAGACAAAAGTCAGTCAATGAAGAAAGATCATGCACCACTCTGATGTTAGTGATGCTCTCTAATCATGATCCTGAGACTGACTTGAGCCCCTTACTAAGCTAAATGTAAATGAGTTAAATGTTCATATGGCTCGCTTTGTTTGTATCATTAGTGCACCTGTTACAGTTGTCACTGTTATGTCGAGTTCAAATGAGAAATGGGAGTATGGATTAGATGGGCGGAGAAGGTGAGAGGCTTGTCTGGGGAATACAACGGTGTCATTCCAACAGCCCCCCTTTCTAGTTCCATTATGATTGGTGCAGTTAGTGTATATTTCAGTTAACCTCCCCAGAAAAAAAAAAAATCAGTGGATGCTGATGTTCATTGCAGCTTAAGGCATTCTACTTGGCAAAAGTTGAACTGATTCAGAAGGCCCTCACTTATTTTGTTTTGTCCATTTATTGAGGTTCTTGGGTGTTGCAGGGTTGTAACGGCTGAATCCGTTTTTTGACTGAACTTGGGAGTTAGAATTAAATGAATAGGTAGTAATGATATAGGAACTGTAATGCTGGATTGATTTTCCTCACGCTGCAGGATTTTGGGCCTGTCTGAGGATTCTGTCATTCTGAAGCTGGAGATGACAAGGAAAGTGCGGGAGTCTTACAGCGACATGCCAAATTTGTGGGGAGGCTACACATTTTTGCACCAAGGACCTGGTTGAGAAGCACTGGTTTAAACCCCTGCATGATTTTGTGAGTGTTTTTAATAATCCTAGAACTCTGGTACAGAACTAAGTGCAATGCAGCAGACTTGACAGTGGAGTTCTTCTTATTTCGGCTCAATTTTAGCCACAATTAGTGTAATGTTTTTGTAGTGAACACCTACTTCTGAATTTAGGTTCCACTAGTGTCAATAAATGTATGTCAGTAAATGTCCAGTATTTCACTCTTTGTACCGAACTGACAATAATGTGCCGTATGGTACACAATGAATATGTGTACCATTAGAGCCTTAGTATATGTACCAATGAGCCAAAACATTATGATCACATGGTGTGAACCGAATAATGTTGATTGTTTCATCTCAGATGTAGACATGCACCATTTTTACTAGATAGTCAGCATAATTCACTTAATGTGGGAGTGGACATAGT
>JAODLD010000051.1:8121883-8161466 GCA_026781065.1 Mormyrops boulengeri | reverse complement strand
ATGTAGATGTTGAGTATTGCATAGGGATATGCCTAAGGCAAACTGTTTCACATGTACCTTCGCAGTCCTTCCTGTCTGTTTTGCTGTAAGGCTGACTGTTTCTGTTAATTTTTCTTTTTATCTACACTTTTGTTTTTCTAGGTGGTGGTACCTGTAAGAGGCAAAGGGGACTGCATTTTAAACAGCTTAGCTGTTATGCACTTTCAGTAGAGGTGAGGATTGAGTACATGTCTTAATTAAATTAAATTAAATAAAATAAATAAAAGTTTACCTACCTACCTACCTACCTACCTACCTTAATTCATGTGATATATTTCTCAGAGTCCTTTCAAGGGTTTTACTTGTCATATGCAAGCTGTAACCTGCAGTGAAGTAATAAGGTGGTCAGCTCCACCAAAATAATAGTATATAGAAAGCAATAACGGCATAAAAAGTTACAATTTAATAAACACATAATGAATAAGGAACAGAAAATTACTCTGACAAAAATGACTGGAAATGTATGTTGCACAATCAACCCTTCCACATAGGCGGGGTTAGGGGTGCAGGGTCCCCTCAGTCTGAAAAGACTAAAATATTTTTGGTCCCCTGAACAAAGTCAGCATGCAAGCAGTGAAAAAATATGAGAAACATGACATACTGCAAGATGTCACGTGAGAGGCTGCTGTAAACATGCTTGGTATCCTCCAAACCAGCACTGTACATATGTTTAATGCATTTGAGTTACTAAATTTTTGTGTCTGCTGGCCTTCGCTTGTCATCTGTGGCTTTTAAAAACTCTCATTTAATTTCTTATGCTGACTCCATTGGATAGAGTGGTGGCTTTGAGGCTAAGAATCTGTGCCAGCAACTGGAAGGTTGTTGGTTCAAATCCCATGAATGCCCAGCGTGATTCCACTCCGTTGGGCCCTTGAGCAAGGCCCTTAACCTGTAATGTTCTTATGTTCTTAATTGCTTCGCCCTGGCTATGACGTTAATCTACATCCAGCCCTATAAGGAGGTCCTCCAACTTACAGGGAATATCTTGGGGGTTGGTGGCAGGATTGGCACTGGGAAAAACCTCACACTGGTCCATTCGGACTAGTGTAGTGCTGAGGTATCACCTGCCCCATGGCTACACTCAGGTTCTCATCCCTGAGGTGGTTTGTCGTGTGGTAGGTGCAGCAATGCGCTGTAATCAGTGCATGTTCCTTACCTCTCTTGCCCCATGATATATCGAAACCACAATGAGGAACGTCACAATGCAGAAGGGTCTACTGTACTTTGTTTGAACTACGTGCTGTATGAGAAAGGAGCAAGTATTAAGTTATAACTAGCAATTAAGTAATTTAAGTGATCTAATGGCATGAGGGTACAAACCCCTACTGAACCTCTCAGTTCTCATTGAGAGACAGTAGCATTTACCAGCCCTCAGCCTGGTGGAGAGGTGGTTGTTAGGGTAGGTTGTGTCACTTTTGCATTACTTTTCCTGCAAGGTCTGAAGTAAGGCTTGCAAGGAGGGCAGATAAACCTTGTTGACATGTTCAGCAGAGCTTTGCAGTCCAGGACGGAGAAATTCTTATAACAATCCTCATAGCTCTCAGAATCTTCATCAGAGGATGAATTAATTTCATCACTGCTGTTGGGAAATGATTGAACTTATTGCAGAGCTTCTTCGGCGAAAAATGAAGCATGCCATTGTGAACTGCCTGATTAGGTGTGTCATTTTACGTCATTCTTGGTCGGTGTTTTCACACGTGACTTATCTCTACCTCTAATTAACTTCTCATTGGCATGTACATAGCTACGTGTGCTTGTGGACAGGTGGACAGGTAATGATGTGATGGGGAAATGTGTAAGCTGATTATTTTGATAATTTCATATAAAAGCGGAAGTTTGTGTTGGTTGAGAGCACGCTCTAAAAAAATTGTCGGCTCAACTTAAAAAATACGTTAACAATTTGCATGTTTTCAAGTTATTCCAGTGTAACTTATTGAGTAAATTATACGAGTATTTTAAAGTTAGACTATGCTGACGACACCCATATATATAATTCAGTTACACCTAATGACACCACAGCTATTGTCACTTTAGCTTTTTGCTAAAGACCTGGATGACTGAACTTTTATCACTAAATGCACAGAAAACCAAGATTCTTTTGTTTGGAAGCAAGTCTGCGGATAGCAGTGACATAATCTCTTAACCCTACTCTAAGGGGCTGAACTTTTCCCTCAGCAACTCAGCCCGTAACCTAGCCGTCATCTTGGATATAAGCCTCTCATTCAAATCTCATGTGGATGCAGTTTCAAAGGTGTGCTTCCTACAGTTACGTAACATTGCCAAATTATGATGATTCACTATTGAAGACACTGAGAAATCGATACATGTCTTTCCATACAGTAGGTTATTGTAATGCTCTGTTATTCAAATTGTCACCAGGAGCAGGAAGGTTGAACACACAACCCCTGCTCTTAGTTCCCTGCACTGGCTCTTGACTGACTTCAGAGTTCTCCTACTTACATATATGGAACTTAAAAGGTCTAGCATCTGCCTACCTAACAGAATTACTTAGTTTACAAGCCACATCATCCACTGAGATCACAGAACGCAGGTTTCCTTGTCATTCCACGTATAAATAAAGTGACAGTTGGCAGTGAAGCATTCCAATATTATGGAATGGTTTGTTAGCCTATGTTCGGGATGCCAGATCAGTCTCAAGTCTTTAAATCTTGACTGAAGACCTATTACTTCAGTTGAGCTTACCCGCTACTTACATAACACTGACTATGTCTGTTGGTTCTGCTGTACATGCCATTTTGCTTTTTTATTAATGTCTCTAGGCATGTTCTGACCACCCACACTCTCTGCCTTCCTTCCCACATGTCTGAATGGTGCCCAGATGTGCACAGTCTGAGTAGGAGTCCTGGATCCGTCCCATGGAAAGCTGACACTGTGGATGTGACTTACAAACTGTAACATCGTGGGCGCAGACTTCAGTCTGCTACCCTACACAGACTGGCACGGAGAAATGACTCATTCAAGGACTTTGGCTTTGACCTTGATCACATTCTACACCTTGCTTTTAGCAAGCAAGCCCGCACTATCTTTTTCAATAATGTTATCATGCCCAGCGGGGGTGGGCGGCCAGTTGACCTTGGACCCCTAGGGGTTTTTTTTCTCCCTACTTTTGGAGTTTTTGGTTTCTCTCTTCCGTTGTGACCTGACTTTCTTTAATTTCTGTTCCCTTTACCATGTTTTTGTATTATTCTGTCTTAATGATGATGTAATATATCACAACACACTGATGTAAAGCGACTTGGGCTGACTTTGTTGTGAAATGTGCTATATAAAAATTTATTGGAACATGATTGTATTCCTGTTTCTTCTATTATAAAATATTTCGTTATTTCTTTTATAATGTATTGTTGCTTCAGGCAAATTATAACTATTTCCTGTATTATATTTTTTCTGATTTGTATTTTACAATCCATAGTCCACTTCACAAATACTACAATTATTCCTTGATTTCTTCTCTTAGGAATACTTGAAGGGTTAGGGTCAAGGTAAGTATGATCTTAACATTAAAACATAATTACAAGAAATATTGTCTGCGCAGATTATACTTTTGTCAGAACAAAAATTTTATGCTTATTAATAACAATACTCCTGGCTTTTATTTTCTGTTCGGGGACGACTTGAGTACGTTTACATGCTAAGTAAGAAAATCTAATTATTGTTAGTCAAATTCAATTCAATGGGACTCAAACTGGCCTAGGCGCTCTACGCATGCTCCATAGTCCCCCCCCCTCCGGGATCCGGAACTAACAAAAGAAGCCTTGTGTCATTTTATTTGTCCACGCATCCATTGTTATTGCTTTTATTTTTACGTCTGTGACATAAACAAGCTGAAGCCATATTGCCACCTATTGTAGCGGAGTCGGACATACTTAGATCAATAAATCGATTCCCCTCCCGTGCTTGGATACTAGGACAAGGACAGTAGTCCGATTAAATGGCATATTCGAGCTGTAAACGTAACTGGACTTGTGCACGTAAACGTACTGAGTGGGATTACTTCATGGGCGCGATTAAAGGTGAAGTTGAAACTTGATTGGCTCGTCAACTGAGAGAGCCGTGTAATACTCTGAAATTTGATTGGTTCTTCTAGCGGAGCTTTTAATCAACGTAGACAAAACATTATTGTCGCTGCTGCCTCGCTTTGTCGTGGGCCACTCCGGTCTCGGGAACGCGTAAGCGAAGGTGGAGTGTGCAGGGACCGGTTTGGG
The DNA here is from genome assembly GCA_026781065.1 of Mormyrops boulengeri. Classification (NCBI taxonomy): domain Eukaryota; kingdom Metazoa; phylum Chordata; class Actinopteri; order Osteoglossiformes; family Mormyridae; genus Mormyrops; species Mormyrops boulengeri. The sequence goes on along the minus strand of JAODLD010000051.1, from coordinate 8,157,201 downwards.
ATTGGGCCTGTATTTATTAAGCAGATGACGTGTCGCGCCCTTTGGCCAATCAGATATCAAAGCTGTTTTGCGGCTCTTTTTGAAAAACAGAAATGGCGACGGAAAGGATTGCCGTGTAAGTGGGCATGTAATTAGTCGTTGGTGGTTTCTTACAAAAAGCTCTGACATGTTATTATATAGTCATTGTGTATATATGCTTTATGATGTATAGATTGTGTTCTTTAGAAGTTATTTTGTGATAATTTAGGTGACCAGACGTTCCCGTTTGGTCTACGCGTTCCGGTGTTCCGAGAAGTAATTTCCTATCCCAAAAAGTTTTAATGTGTAGCAAACATATCAGTCGGCATACACATGCTACACGTGAGTTCTATGTGATTTTAAATATCTGGTCACCCTAATGATAGCTGTTTTCTCGTTCGAAACGATTTGGACCAGCCCAGGTTCACCCCTAGTATATAATAATCTTATGATCGTTAGGAAATTGTTATATGATGTCCTCGATTTCGTACGGTAGTTATGTATATAATAACGGCAATAACAGAGTATTCGTTAAGTTAAATGAATTGTGTGGTCCTCTAGGTTGGAGCAGCAATGGGAAGCTGCTCGAAGAAATCTTTTGAATGTAGAGGATGCTCAAATCGCTGGGGAAGTGGAGCTTCCAGCCGCAGTAATGGTGCCCTTTCTAATTGTGAGTATCTGTCACATAAAGACCAAAAAACCCACCCTGTATCTCCACAAATCACACCGTCATGTGTCACACATACACCTAAACACAATTAAGTCACCTACTTCGAGATCTTGATCACCAAACATGTAGAAACAAAGGAGAAACTGAAAATATATAAATCTTCAATTTTCAGATGTCCATTGTAATCTAGTATGGGTTTTATTTGAGATATCTCTATGTGTTATGGTCAAAATAGCTTGTATTTTAAAAAAATCTATGGGACAGAACACACAAAAAAATGGATGCCAGCATGGAGTGGTTAGCCCATTAAGCTATCCATGGGATGCTTAAATTCTACATCGTTCCTCCTTTGACTTTGTCAAAGAAAATTAGTGTTTGGCACAAGATTGTGAAGGGGAAGAAAATGATCATATGCTGTGAACAGTTTAGCTTTTTTTTTCTAATTGTATAACATGTTGAAAAAAGGTTAACAGTACAGCTGAGATTGTACTTTTATGTGACCTGTGAAACCTGAGGGTGTATTGTGAATACAGCTACCCCCAGACAAAATTATGGCAGAGGAGCAAAGCATTTTAAAATCTTCTATTTATGGCTTTTTATGTTGGTATAGTGGAATGTTGGCTGATGTTTCCTTGGTGGAGAACAAATATTCATGCTATAATAAGTTGGACACGATAACAAATGGTGGCAAAATCAAAATATGGCCTGTATAGCCAAACCGACTGAACCGTGTTTCTGCACATCTCTCTTAAGGATAGCAGGAGGAAGCTGAAGGTGATGAGCCGGCAGCTGTGTGTGCTGGACTACATGCTCAAGCTTCTGGAAAGTCTGGAGTCACCAGAGGAGCTGCTGAACAGCTCTTGCCCTGAGGGCACAGGCAAGGACCATACAACAGTGCACGTCACCACGCATTTACTCACACTCATGCATGGACATAATTAAAACCAAAATATTTCTGTTACGTCTGTTAAATCACACAAGTACACTGTCTTAAATTCCAAGTGGGGTGCTTACAGAAGACCCTTTTCCATTTAATGCGGGACACCTATTTCTTCTGAAGCAATGGAAGAATGCTGAAGTATTTCATTGGTAATTCTCCATGAAATGTTGCAGATGACTTTGCCCACGCTCAGTGGAAAGCTCTGAAGAATGAGCACAGAGAGGGCACACAGGGTGTGCAAGACTGCATCATGGGTATACAGGAAAAAATGGAGCAGGCAAATGAAAAGAGAGAGATGATTGGCCAGCTGCTGGTTACTTTGGAGAGAAAGGTAATAATTAGAGAATCTAGTTGCAGCATAATTTTCTTATCAGTCTTGGGTTATATAGTACTTATTGTAAAGGCATCAACATGTCATTTTAATTTTGCTTTCTGTGTCTTGAATTCCTATCTCCATGTTAGACTGTTCCATCTCTTCAAATTAACTTCCTGAAAGTGCACGTTGCCCATCCCCGTATTATTTTTAATCAGTCAATTATCTTCCTAATAGATAGCAGAAGCAAAGGAAAAGGCAAAACAAAAAATGAAAATGGACAGAAAGACTGAGGTAGGTGTTTTTCTATGCCTTTCTAGTAGCTTATCTCAGTCAGGGTCACATGGTGTCTTTCCCAAGCAGTTTAGGGCACAAGTCTCGGGTGCCCTCTGGACAGGATGGCAGTCTTCATACGATGTATATTTTATTATGCCAGAGGCAGTCCCATATTGGCATGAAAAATAAATGAGCAAATTGATTTTCTATTAAGTTTCCTATATAAGCCAAACTTTCAATAGTTTTTTCCTCTTCATTTTTGGGTTTATAAGCACTAATGATGTACTTTTCTAGGTTTTTACTCTATCTGTTCTTAAAAACTTGGATTATTGTAAGTGACCTGCTAGTTTGCTTTCTACCTTGCGCCCTGCTCTTCAGAGAGAGGCCAGTGTGAAACTGCAGGAGGTGCAGTCTGCCCAGGAGGCCAGCCAGGAAGCTCTGCGAGTGACCGAGCAGAGGATTGCAAATCTTCAGGCCAAGATATCCTCCTGCAGTGCTCGCATGGACAACTGGGTGCTACTTAGAGACCAGTAAGTACTGCAGTGTGGATAGCCAAGATTGTGCAGATGAAAGGCAGTGGCATTGTAGCTTAAAGAATGGCAGTAAAGGTGTACCTAACCAGTACATCTCGCTCAAAACTTTCAAACTATAATATTTGCATAAGAAGATAATGTTGGATATTTGTCTATTGAATTTTTAATTCAGTACAAGTAACAGAACTATTATGCAGCTCTAGATTTTAATTGGCTTTTGTATAACCTAACAACTATGGGATCTTTTCAAAACTGAGCACTGACTGGGTTTTCCCCTAGGTTCCAGGGAGAGGGCAGGTGGTTGGGATGTTGAAAAATTTTGAAAAGGAAATCAAAGGTCGTAGGAGAAAGAATTTGTTGATTTATAACATTTAACTGCAAATATCACAGCCCTCTTTTGAACACTGAAGTTTCTTACCTTTGTTGGCTCTATGAAATCTTCAAACAAATCATTTGTGGTCCAACATTCCGTTTTTTGCTTAGTAGTTACTGGTAGGGATGTCACAGTACCAGAATTTTAATAGTCTGTGCAAATACCAGTAAAATTGCACAATTCTTAATATACCAAGTCAATACCGCGGTAAAAAATAAATCCCATTTACTTCAACATACACTCTTTATTAAAAACACATGGTTTTACACCAACATGAAGATCATTTAAGCATAATTTTTTTTGAATGCCTAAGACTTTTGCACAGTACTGTGCAAGCAGGAAAAATCAACAATTGTGATTGTAGTTGACTGGGTCAGAGCATCTCCAAAATGGCAGGTCTTGCAAGGTGTTCCTGGTAAGCAGTGGTCAGGACCTACCAAAAGTGGCCCAAGGAAGGCCAATCGGTGAATGGGCCATGAGTCATGGGCACCCAAGGCTCACTGATGCGTATGGGGAGTGAAGGTTAACCCACCTGGTTTGATCCCACAGGGGTCATTCTGGCTCAACTCAACAGATGGTCCATGCTGAACTATCTCAGAATTGAACCTTTTTGTTGTATTTTTGTTTACACCTGGGCCAATATGAAACATCCAAAATTTCTCTAGCCCAGCTCAAATAACTTATCAAACGTTTTTCTTATATGTTGTGAAGGGAACCTAGAACTTTCAAATGATATAGTGGAAGGTTGTCTCTACTGCATATTAAAAAACCAGGATGGCGTTTTCTGTTGTAAGGGTTTTGAGTTTAAGGGTTTCGTTTTTGATTTAAGGGTTTTATTGACAACTTGATGCTCAATAAAACCCTTAAGATAGAAAACACCATTCTGTATTTTTAATATATTGTAAAGGGAGTCTAGAATTTTCAAATGACAGCAACAATATTTTCTCTACCCCTTGAGATTCAGGGCCTCTTGACAGATTAGAGAAATATATATATTTTTTTTATCTTAAGCAGAGTACATGCTACAAGCTTACATACATATTTGGAATTAGGCCACAGACTTGTATATCCACAATTATTTTCAGGTGCCTAGGTTTTACCGTTGCAGATACAGCCATCTGAAAATGGCCGACCGAGCAAACAAAGAAGAAATCTCATTGAGAGATTTCAAGCCAGCGTAACTCGCTGGACCCACAGGACAACTACTATAGCAGAAATGGCTGAAAAGGTTAATGCTGGCTATGATGGGAAGGTGTCAGAACACAGTATATCACAGCTTGCTGCGTAGCCGCAGACCAGTCAGAATGCCCATGCTAACCCATGTACAACCCTGAAAGCACCTGCAAGGGGTGCCGCACGTGAGTGTCAGAAATGGACCGTGGAAGAATGGACGATAAAGGCCTGGTCTGATTAGTCATGTTTTCTGTTGCATCACATGGATGGCTTTTCGTTTTTCACTCTAACATCAGACTGAATTTTCTGTAATGCATAAGCTAATGAGTTGTTTATTTTATCAGAATGATGTGCTGCAGTTCCATTTACAAATATGCTTAACCACAATGACTGTTCGCAGATGTGCTGACATTAGTCAGTCTTGTGAAGCTGCGCTACAGAGACTTGCTGTCGTATAATGTGGTTTCTCATTCGTCACTTCCAGGCTGCAGCAAACAGTGCAGGCTACGCTGGGCTTGACTGGCTACAAGCTGCGATGGGTGGGGGAGAAGAAGCTTAACATAGAGCTGTCGACCCAAGCATGCCGGCCATCCCTGGGGCATCTGGAGCCACTCTCTCTCTCACTCACCTGGAACACTGATGGAACGTTTGACTTGGAGGTAACCATTTTGCTTTTAATTAATAATAAATCACTAACTATCTGTTTTTCAATAAAATAGAATACCTTTATTGTCATTGTACATGCACAATGCTAAATACGACTTTTATAGATGAAGAATTAAAGTGTAGTAGTGCAGTCATTCGAATTAGGGCTGCACATTATTGGAACATTTTCAGATATTGTGATTTTATGTATTTTGCAATATATATAAATCTCAATACTTGAAAATTTAACCAAGTTCAGCTGAAATGGAGTATTTCTACCAATAATTTATGCCATCTACTGCTGTATAATAATATTTAGGTTCTCGCCCTCAAAAATAAGACAACCCCAGTTTTTTAGATGTATTTTTTGGGGAACAAACAAAGTCTTATATTTGCACCAAAACATATAGGAAAATGACAAACATATCATAATACCGCGGTTTATGTGTGCGTATTGAACCATCCAGGACACACTGAACGGTCCGATAGTATACCGTGTACTGTTACACCCTTAGTGTTGACATTGCGTTAATCTGCACCGTCAGTCTTTGCAAGTTCTCCCTATACTTGTGGTCCACCTGCAGGGTTAGGCAATTTGTCCAGTGTGCCTGGAACATTTTGTGTGACTTAATGTAATCAGATCTGCGTCGGTTCTTTCATGTGCCGCATCTGACTGGGACTAGGGTTAAGTGACATGATTAAATTCTCCCACAATAAATTTCCCCAAGAGTGGGGGGCGGGGGTGCACACATAATGAAAATATTATCTTAATACTGCACAAGCATACCCTACACTTCCAAAAATTTTTTTACTTAACTCAAAATTTCGCTGGCAAATTTTATCTATCAGACTGCTACCATTAAAAGTATGGCTGCCAAACCGTCCACTGAAAGAACATGCACTCTCATGCATTAAACTTTGCCTTCAGACATAACACACAAGCCTTTACATGATGAACACAATAAGACACCACAAATGTTCAGCTTTGCACTTTTTTTTTCCTTAATGTACCAAACCAGTACACAGTGAAGTATAATTGAAAAACGCTAATAGAGAAATCAAAAACTTAGTTTGCCACAGCATTTCGTCTCTGGAATGGATCTGGCCAAGGAATCTCATCTACATCACTGGCAATATTAGCCTTAGCCATGGCAGCCCTCTGGCCAGAGACAGTCACTCTAGCCCGATGACCAATTATGTTCCTCCCCCTTCACCTTTTGGTCAGGTTAACCCCCTGGGGTCGAGTACATCGTCGGCGATGCAGCGTACTTTTCGCGTCTATTTCAGTTTATATCTAGCTGAAACGTTCGTGTAGAATCATGGAAAAAACCGGCTAAATCCGTAATCTGTCTTCTTTTTAAAACGTCCGTTGTCAGAAGTATTAAAGTTTTTTTTAAATTAGGTTAAATCGGCAAAAAGTAAACCATGTCACCTTTCTTTGTTTCACCTGCATCGGGGTCGTCTTTGCTTCAAGAAATTTTCTCTAACTGGACCTCTTTAAATTTTAGTTGAATACCCCTGGTTTAGGCAATGAGAATTGAAGGGATTTGTATGTAGAGTTGTGCTCTAACAGTTCAACAAATCTGAATCATGTGTCAAAACAGGGGAATAGTGTGTGTATAGTTTAGGGTTTTTTTGGGTAGCTGGTGTAATGGTTTTGAATATTTAGCTCATAAGCCTGGTAATAGTTTGTAAGCTCAAAGCAGCAGGGATTTTTAGAACTGTAGCAGCTTGGATCAAAAACTGGTTAACAGCAGGTTGGTCACCATACCTTAAAAAGGACATTGCTGCCTTGGAAAGGGTTCAGCGTAGGGCTACGAGAATGATTCCTGGTCTTAGAGGAATGTCTTATGAGGAGAGGTTAGCTGAGCTGAGTCTGTTCAGCCTTGAGCAAAGGAGACTAAGGGGGGGGACATGATCCAGGTATATAAGATTCTAACAGGTCTGGATGCTGTTTAGCCAAATGGCTGCTACTTCAATATTAGTTTAAATACTAGAACTCGTGACCATAGGTGGAAATTTGAGAAAGCACTTCTTTACACAGCGTGTCGTTGGAGTATGGAATAGTCTTCCTGTTCAAGTAGTGCAGGCTAAAACCCTGGGTTCCTTTAAATCAGAGCTAGATAAGATTTTAACAACTCTGAGCTATTAGTTAGGTTCTCCCCAAACCAGCTTAATGGGCCAAATGGCCTCCTCTCGTTTGTAAATTTCTTATGTTCTATAAGAGCAACTGTAAGAGATGCTGCACAGGCCTATTGGTCAGTTCTATAACAGCCTGTCAAGTGGAAGAGTGTGAAAAAGAATGGAATTTAGCAAAATTGGAAATTCTGTATATGTGACCCCTAATCCTACTTGCACCTGCTTTCAGGTGTTCCAGGGCACTGCAGGAGTTTTCCCCGAGTCCTTACATGGCCCCATCTCCCATGTCAGCACTGCCCTACTTGAGGTTTTGCAGCGCTACCTGAGCCAAGCTGAAATGCTTGCTGAGATTCAGAACCTCCACTCCAGGTAAGTGGAAAACGACTTGCGTTGAATTGTGTGAGCCATCATCTCCTAAGTTTCGTGGTGCTTCCTCTGATGGTTATTTTTTCTAAGTAACAACCAGCTGTTATACATAAATCCATATAACTGCAGATTATTGTAATATGCTGCACACTTGTAGGACGTAGCATTAGATTGATCAAGTGACCAACTTTCCTGTCGCTTCGGGTTCTATAGGTTCGCCATAGACTGGCAGCCGGCACAGCAAGAGCTGGTTTTCCTTAAGTCGGCGTCGGATGTGTGCTGCTTCCGTGTTGATGCAGGCTACCCACGCACTGGGAGCGTCACCCTTATGTCTGTGCGTGGAGAGAAGGGTCCTGTCAGTATTGCCGCTCTGCAGGTAAGGCTCTGCTCTTGTATTTATATGAGCTAAACTTTGAAAAAAAAATAAATATTGCTCTACTGATTGAAGTCTATAATAAAGCAGAATTCTTGTTTAAAATGTGAAATATTTACAAACTCACAATTATGCAAGCAGTAATAAGGTTCCTTTCAATTGATGAGAATTTATTAATCGTATTGGTATTTACTAAGTGTTTCGGTCTTTGCACAGTGTGCTGGTAGGGCAGGTGGGAGTTTCTGTGAAGATAACCTGATGATATCTTTTGTTTAGCCCCCACAGGAAAATCCCTCCCTGACTGAGTGGCTGGAATACCTTAGCAACTGTCTGTATATTTGACCAACTGTACAAATCATGCTTATAAATATTATTGCAAGAGCATAGGCATTGAGTGTATCATTTGCATCAGCTATGAGGGAGAGCTAAATACTCCTATAACATTAAAATGTTTTAAGTGTGTTAATTACCTGTTTTGTGCAGCATCAGTGCTAGTTCCAGTTATATTTTACTGCAAATAGCTGCTTCATTTAATGTACATAATTAAAATTGATTATGCTCTGTTTGACAGTAGCCATATTGCAAGGTAACTACCTGGAATCTGGGATGGATGCATAGATAGCAGATTTAATGGTCCTGCACAGTAGGAGTGTTGCAACACATTTCGCACATTTTGATGTTCCTGGCAAGGAAGGGAAAATATGCTCCTGTCATTAACGTCACAGTCTTTGGACATTTAATTCAGTTAATATCTTGTGCATTAATTTTGGGCCAGACATCATTTATTCGGTATATATTAGAAAAACTCTCACAGTGGTATTAACTGAAACTGAAATTCATATCATAATAAACTGTAAACTTAATTAGGCAAGTAAAATTGCTCACAGAAAATGTTGGGATAAAATGTAGTCATGCCTTTTTTTCCTGTTTAGGTTAAAGGGACAGTTCACCCCAAAACTGACATCACTGTGCAGAAGATATGATTGGTGTGTGGAGTGACTGGGTCATGATTTCTGATGAGATTTTGCTGTTGAATTTTTCAGATGTATTTTTTTTTTTGGTGTGTTAATTGCCATGGAAAGAGTGCCAGTCAGTCCCATTATGTTCGAGATAAGACAACCGATATCTGCAAAACTAGGCAACTCGCAGCAGAACAGCCTTGATGGATAGATAGCACTAAACCCTCTCTAAAACGCGTCTTTTTTCAGTTTGGTGATGCACTGCCCCTTCAATATTTTGTTGCATATCCATTAATTTTCACAGCAGCTTTAAGTCTAAGTGCACAGGCTTCTTGGTTCCTGAGCTGACGCTTAGCCAGACTTTACGGTGAACTTCAGAATGCCTTTTCTGTGTGCTTCCTGATGAAGATTTGCATTCATCACAAGAACTGTCAACGGTGCAACCGGTGGGCAGCGGTGGCTTAATGCTTAGGGATGCGTACTTGTAAGTGGAAGATTGCAGGTTCAAATCCCCAACCAGCAAAGCACCACTGAGGTACCCTGAGCAAGATATCACCCCCGAGCTCTACTGCCCCCTGCTATGGGTCACATATGGGTTCAAGGCAGAGAACATTTCGTTGTTGTGTGCTGTGGTGTGTCAACAATGACAATTAATCACTAAATAATAATAAAAAAATACGTTAAATACAGTAATTAATAAATACCAAGTCTCCTGGTCCTGAAACTGCCACACATGCGCCTGCCTTTACAGTCTCTCTGCTGTACTTCACAGATGAGGTATTTTCAGAATGTTGACACATCCTTTCTCCACACAGTTGCCTAAGCAAATAATTTTCCAATCGTCCAGCTAATGCCTTTTGGATGAGTGGGGGTGGCTGGTTTAGGACTTTTCCTTTTTACTGCTTCATTACATTTTGGACACTTCATTTTCAATCTATCTGATATCTCCCGCACAATTTCTAATTGTTAGAATGCCCTTTTCACCGATTAATTCAGAGTCCAATTCATTCAAATCTGTTCTTTTCATTTTGAGCATTTATAGTTTATATTTTATAAATATATATTTTATATATTTCTTCATTTTATATTTATAGTACTAAAAAACAGCTTCATGATGTTAATAAAGTTTCAGATCTGTATTGTGACAAAGATGCTTGCACAGATTTCTCCTTATCATACCAGGCCAGCACTCCAGTATCACTGACAGACTCTGAGAAGCATATGGAGCCTTCCCCAAAAGGCAGGGGAGACAAGTTGCTAGTCCATCACTGAACACACATAAGAGAAACTAATGCAAGGACATGATCAATTGGAGCATGGTCCAGGAAGCATAGGCACGAGGCAGGGGATGTTCAGGATAGGGTCCATTGTATAGCTTACCCAACACATCACACATTATGGATGTTTTGGAGAAACTGTGTCCCTAAACTGCACGTATTTAGGCTTTGGGCCTGTGCCAACATTGCAAGAACATGCAAACTCCACATCCAGAGGAGTGATGCTACAGTTTGGACCCCTTAGCCACCCTAACATTCAAGTGCTACTTGTAAAAATGAAACCAGAAACGTATGTTTCTGTTAGTTAATTTACATGCCGCTTGAATTTCATACTATACTCTTAACAAAAATTGCAATTTTCAAGCAATTAAGTTTTCATATATTTATAGATATTTGCATGATCACAGTCACATTTTAATGTACATGCCTGTGCAATACTGCACACATAACAGCATATGTAAAACACATAACATAAATTGTATGCATTTAACAGGTGCTTGAACGTACCCAAGACTGGCCTGGGTTTAGGAAAGAAGACCCTTGGAGCTGGGAGTGTTGTCAGTGTAGAGGAAGGGACATCTGCCCTGGTCTGTTCTGTCTCATTGTAGTACCTGTGCTGGGAAGCTCTTATGTACAGTCAACCCTGAAGGCTACATCAATCAGCACCTGAATCTTGCTCAGTAATCTTTGTTGTGGTCTTTTACTTGTAATTTTGGTATCTTATAGGATGATTCGCAAATAGATCCCAGTTGTCATCCTCTGTGTAATAGAAGATAGGAGGAATCAAACAAGCTCCACAGGAGGCCTGAAAGAATTCTCTCCATGTTGTTTCCTCAAGTCCTGTCCCAACGCTGAGACCCCCTCAAAGTGGCAGACAACAGGACTTCAAGCATCAATGCGGAAGGACAGCAGCTTTTCTGAGTGCATATTGTTGAGAGTGCGCAGATCGGGCAGCTTGAGCAGCAGCTTAGTGAAGCGTGAGCTGTCCCCGGGATCGTTCTTGTTCACGAGGGTACGCAGAGCTCGGATCAGGCTCTCCTGGAGTAGCTCCACGGAGGTGACATTTTCGATCCCAGAGCGATCTAGGAAAAAGGAAAAAAGTAAGTAACCGGCCGTCGTCAGATTCATCATTTGCATAATTGTTAAATACAGGAATAAGGGTCATCGAAGTTATCACTGGTTTCTGGTTCTTAAAAAACCTAGGTCTTCTTACCTGCCGAAATCAGCACCACAGCAGTGAACAGGCCCAGCTCTTCTGCTGACAGCTCCAGTCCACTGAGCTTTTCACTGAAGTCAAACATAGTGCCTAGCAGGTCTCCCATGCCCATGTCACGCAGGGCTTCCAGACTGTAGGTGACGCCTGAAACAAAGGTCACAGTCTGTTCCTTGACGTTGAACAGGGAGGAAAAACGCACCATCAGCACCTGTAGGGAAGAATAAAGATATATTACTGCAAATACAGCATTGAGGTATTGCCTGTTCTGACAGCTGGTAATAGTTTTACTTGTATTTTAGTAGGAAGTTAAGACCATCTGATTGACTTTTAAAACCTACCTCAAAGGTACCAGCCTTCAGCAAAGTGACTTGGTCGTGCTGCAAAAGCTGACTGAAGCCAGGGATGTGCTTAGCAAACTCCACCACTTCACGCACTGCTGGTGTGAAGCTGAGTGAAAAGTCCTCCCAGATCTCCTGGGCAGATTTGCTGGGGTCAGCCTGTGGGCACATGTTCATTGGGCAAGCCTGGGGAAATATAAGTAGGAGTGGATTCAGTGGAAACGTCTCTGGTGCATCACAGCAACCACAAGGATGTAAAGATGTTTCAAATGATGTATGTAAAGTGGCTTGTTCTGAAAACAGGTCTACGGATTAGCTGGCATACTCACTAATAGGATTTCTTTACGTTCCTTCCAGGGACAGTTGCGATCCTGGGGAGCAACATTGACCCCAGGTCCATAGTGGCTCCCAAACATATTGGTGTTGCTTAGGCAAGGCCGATAACCATTGTTCTGGTGAGCCAAACCATGCTCTGGCATAGAATTATATGTCGATACATTGTTGTCATGACGAAAGATGCTGTTGAGGCTGTTGAGGTGGTAACCGCTGGGGCAGCAGTTTGCCTCATATTTGTTGAGCTCCCCACCATTGCGGAAGTACAAGCCTTTGTCCAGCTTGTCATAGGCATAGACGAAGGTCTCACGATGAGCCCGGGCAACTATCGAGATGGTATGTTCTACACTGGGGCTAGGGAGGGAAGCAGCAGGTGGGGATGGACATGGGCTCTGGTTGGGAAGGGATGGTAGGGGAGAAACAGACATAGTGGCAGGTGGAGAAGGGGGTGGAGCCATGGTCTGGGCTGGGCGGGGCTGTGGGGCAACAGCCAGGCCTGGGGAAGAGGGGGACGTCAGGCCAACTATTTGGTTATTTAATATGTTGTTCATAGCACTCTGCATCTCTGCTAGCATGCGCTGCTTCTCCCGTTTAGGGATGCGGCCGAAACGCACAGCTGCGAAGAAAACAAAGGAAGGTAACATCACACATCGCTAAGGTGTAACTCATGGCTGACGGAAGGCAGAGACGCAGAACTCACCGTCACGGGACATGCCTACAGACAGACACTTCTTGAAGCGGCACTGCTGGCAGCGGTTGCGGTTAATTCTCATGACGGTGCATGTCTCATTCTTCAGGCACTTCTTATATTGGATGTTCTGCTGGATGCTACGGCGAAAGAACCCCTGCAGACAAAACCCAGGGGTCAGCGCTCCTTTCTGCTCTTAGCCATGCAGATGAGCTGGCAGAGCCTGTATACACAGGACACAGAGCTTACCTTGCATCCTTCACAGGCATGAACACCGTAGTGGAAGCCGGAGGCTACGTCGCCACACACTTTGCACAGAAGCACCATCCCATTCAACTCTGGTGAAGCAACAACCATAGAAGACGAATTGGTATCTGGGCAAATCCCTTTAGCAAAAGCTTCTTAAACAAATAAAACATCCATAATAAAGTATAGCTGCAACTTTGACAAGCTTATGCACAGTCTCTATTATATACAACCATATGCCTGTTAGCTGTAAGCTAGTACTTACTATTAAGGCTGACTACAGACTTGCTGGGGGAGGAACCAGAACCGCTGCCCTCATCGTGTCCATGAGGTGATCCCCCAGATCCCACACTGGAGCTGCTACTACTCAGATAGGTACGAGTAGAATCCTGGGATCCACTGGGTGAGGGTGGAAATGAGCACCCAAAAGAGTTCTGCGAAAAGGCCAGTGACTGGAAACTACTATTCGAGTTTTCACTGTACATAGACATCGGGCTGGTGCAGTTTGGGGAAGCACTGGATGAACCGATGTAGGAGATCACACCCCCTATTGAAGTGGAAAAAAAAGAATTGCTCATGTCATCATTAGTTCCAATTACATTCATTAGATGTACATATAGCAAGGTATCTCTTGTCAAATATACAGGCTTTTGTGCATTTTTAGAGAAATGCTTTCAGCACACCGTGCTGCTTTATGGCAAATTCTAGTGGCTTTGCCTCTGTGACAGTTTCTCTGTCTCCAGAGAAAAACCTTTGTATGGTGTCACTCAGTGCTTTCAAAACTTTGACAACTGGAAAACACTCTCATGGGTTACAGGCTATACGAATAGGAACTAAGAAATCTTTATTTCAGTTTCAGTGCTTAAACATATTAATTATGACTGATGTTTACAACAGCTATAACATTTGTATTCATTTTGTACCATCTTGTTACATTAAACTTTTTCATAGTTAATAAAAGAAAATAAAAAGATGTCATTTTTATCATGCAGAGATGTCCTCCGCAATGTAATAAAAACCTGTCATTTTGACATAAAGATGTGTGAATGCAATCAAAAAACTAAAAATGCCAACAAAAGTCTTGTATTTTGTTTGGTTACTTATGGTTAAGGTTAGGGCTGGGTTAGGGGTGACGGTCATCATGTTGGGATTAGAGTTTTTCCCATAGAAATGAATGGAGAGTCCCCACTAAGATGTAATTACAAACCTGTGTGTGTGTCTGTGTCTGTGTGTGTGTGTATTTGCCCTGCGATGGACTGGCACCCATTCCAGGATGTACCTCAGTCTTGTGATGCTTGAGAGATCCTCTAGGCTTCCCCATGACTCTGCTCTTAAAAGGTGTTTATTAAATGGATGATAGATCTAAAGATACCAAACAGGGTAGGTGATCGACTTGGGGGTTCGGGGGTTGGTATATTTTGCAGACAGGGGTCCCCATCAGTAAATCGCTACTGATTGAAAATCTGGTGCACTTTCAATCATTCAGGCGAAAGGGCTACGTGCTCACGCTCCCCTACCCCCTGTACATCCCTGACACTACATATAAGTAATACTATCATCTATCCATCTACCACTGTTTAATTTCAGTATTATTTCAAATATATATTATATATTACTGTTTCAAAACCAAGGTTTTACTGTTTTTGTTTTCGATATGAAATGTTATCAAAGTCCAATTCACTAAGTATAGCACCAGAAGAACAGCTGCAGGAAGCAGAAAACTCGTGTCCACCTGACCAGCCATGTGCGCAACGTGGATCGTCTTGAATCACGCCCACCATACACGTGCGCCCCAGACCACAGGCTCGTCAACCATGCCAGCTAGTAGCAGGCACACTGCTCACACCGCCTACTCATTGTCTCATATTAACACGATCCCTGCTATTGCACGTCTTTGTACTGTAGAACTGGAAATCATTAGGCAAGCAACCCAGAAACGATATGAGCTCTCTTTTATTTCCTTTAAGTCGTTTAAGAAAAATATTTTATTTTTCAGTCAGGACTATTAAAAACGTTTTACAGACAAGCTCTGACCGTGTATGTGACAATACATTCGGCAATATATTTTCTCTAAATGCGTTTAAAGAACGATTGACATTTTAAAACTCTACTTCATCCTGAGGGAACGACATGGGAATGGGTTGTACCAAACACACTTCGGTTATTTCTCTTCCTGCTATCCAATCAATGGTAACTTTAATACATTCGTCATCAACGGGCGTGGTCAAAGAGGCCGGAAACAATTATGTAATGAGGTAGCGCACCGCCAATAGGAAAAGAAGAAGACTGAATGAAAACAAAACGCACATGGTTAGCCTTGAAGGTCCATGTGAATAGGACGACAGCATCAGCTTTACCCGCATCAGAGAAATATCTGAACACCTGACTTTGCCACGTTGACCTACTTAGCACGTAGTTTAGTGGGATTCATAACTCTGATCATTTTTGTCCACTCACGTTACGCAAATTACAATGTTCGCACATCACGACGTTGATGGTAGAGAATTGATAATATTCAAGTGTCAGCAACATACTGTAATAAACAAGCAACAAACTCTTTTTGGACTGAAGCCGTGTAGCACCGTAGCCTCCAAGATAACAGCGAATCTGTTTTAAAAGTCTATTTGAAGTACAACGAAGCAAACACTTACCTTTTCCTTGCAATATTCACTTACACTCATCGAAGTCGCAGTTAACGGTATATTTACCTGTATTGTTGTTTGTGTCCATTGACGTTGTCATCTTGAGCTCCAAAAGAGTCATACAGATATTGGGGATAAAATGACACCTCTAACACAAAAACATAGCAATATGTCTGAAAGCTGTGTATTTCTTTTATGTTAAATGATTAATTTCTTAAGAGTAAATATACGCTAGAAACATGACATTTTATTTGCAGTCCTTAAAACAGTTTCGCTATAGTCTTACGATTCATTAAGTTGGAATCATTTCATGGATCTCGTATAAGCTTCTCTGAAATATAGTGCATTCTCAATATGAAATAATTAAGATTGTGTTTACGCGGTACTGCCACTTTGTCTATCGCTATCAGTCTGGTCTGCAGGTTTCTATTCTACCAGGTTCTGCTCGATATATCTCTTCGTGTGGAATGCAAGGAAGCACCAACGACACATGCGCAGTAGTTGCTTAACTTGCGGCACGAGGCTGAAAACGGGACCATGTGACCTCGGGGAGTGCCTCGTGGCCCAGTGACACACTTTTTCATAAGTATTTCTGACTTTGTTTTATTCGGCATATACAGTATATGTGTGTGTGTGTGTGTGTGTGTGTGTGTGTTTGTAAGTGTGGTAAATCCTGTAACTTTTTACCCTGAAGGGACATTTTTCAGCCCCCACAAACATTTCACTAAAATCAAAAAACGAAAAATGCGACAGGTCTTGTATTTCATTTGGTTACGTATGGTTAAGGCTCTGGCTGGGTATAAGGTTGTGATAGTTAGGATTAGGGTTATGCCCATAGAAATGAATAGAGAGTCCCCATAAAGGGTCTGTATGCAGACTCTGCGTGTGTGTGTGTGTGTGTGTGTGTGTGTGTGTTTTAATCTGTGATGGCTTGCACCTGTTGTTTCTGGGATAGGCTCCAGACCCTACATGATGAATATATTATTTATATATAATTCTCATTATTCATCATTAACTCCTCATTGACAGTGATGTCCTGAGCTGATATCAAAGATTGGAATTGGGACCGACCCAGGCATTTTTTAAATGATCAGTATCGGCTACCACAGCCAAATGCACCGACATGTACGTGCATGTATATTTAAATATTAAAAGAACGGCCCAGACTTGGTATTGGCAGATATAAATATTGAATGGATCGGATCGGTGTACCAAAAAAGTGGATCAGAACATCTCTAATTATAAACACACACACAGAAACACACACACACACATATATATATACATATAAACATCAGAAATACAGTAGTATGCATATCTTGTTCGTGTTTGCAAAACAAAAAAAAAATCTCGAATCCGGCATCTACAGTAAGCACGAGACTGTACCCGTGTTTATCCACGTGGTGATATACTGCCAGCCGAAATATTCCTAGAGGTAGCAATTTAACAACCAAGGATCGATCCATTCCAAAGATGTCTGAAACTGCTGGTTTTGATGCGGAGTTTCCGAAATATTTTGTCTGGGAAAAGGCAAGAAAAACTGTAGGACTGTTTAAATCAAGCACAAATGCAGGACTAGCTCATGTTCAGGGCAGCTTGAAATATCACAGCACAAGCTGCTCCAGGAGGTAGAGACACACTAGAACGGTATTTATTTAATGTTTCAGTGTCTCTGTGACCAGAAAGGGCCTGTTGGAGCTGCTCTGACAAATCTGAGGACAGACATTACTTCTCTGAGATATGTAAAGTTTTATGCTTGTTGTTTTGTGTTTAGTTTTGAGGAAATGGGCCTAAGTCAAACTTATAAATAATTGTGAAAAACTAAATATGCAACAAACTTATAACACCGATGGTTTCAATTTTGCTTTGTCTCGAAGTAACAAGCAAAGCGGCAGCGGCGGCAGATTCGTCCCAAAACCATATGTAGGTAGTTTACAAAATGTAAGCAATTTTTTTAAATATTACTTAGAATGATTATTGATGGTGTTCAGGTTTTGACACATGAACAGGATTTACGTAAACAACATTTTGAATCAGATTTTAATCAGACCATTTTTCCTTATAATAAGAAACAACATGACTCATGAAACAGACTTAAATAGTCTGATACAAGGGGTAATAAACTCTGAGCGGTGGTGTTTTTTTATACTTTTTATATGCCAAGTTAGATCATTAACACTTTTTTGTCTTTCAACACATCCCTATTGAATAGCACACTGCACTTATAAGACAAATGCTCAATCATCTCTCTACGGGAATTGTCATGATCTGCCTCTGTCATGTCCCCATTTGGCCAGCAGAGGTCATCACTTACCCAGCCCTTATGTCTCGAGTTAGTCGTGTATATACTACCATTGCCTTCCTCCATCAATCAGTCATTCTGTTTGTCATTTGTGTTAGTTGGTAGTCCTCAGTGTACCAGTGTACTTCAAAATATAATAATATTTCTATATTTCATATCAATTACTAGGGCTCCCTTTCTAGTATATGATTTCTGCGCTCTTGCTCGCTGACGTCTAGTTCTTGTACGATTTCTATGTCCGTGAACCCTAGGAGGCACACGCACGCGCAATCATAGCTGCCAGTCGAGCAAGAGCTGGTTGGCTTTTGTCTTGCTGTCGGACCTGGGCAGTGATCCGGGTGCATGGAACAGTAGGCATATGATTATTTTTAGTTAACTATTAAAGCTTTTCACATATATTTAAAGGATCGGCGTTTGAAATACGCTGCACCCACAGGATACGTTTAGACCATTTTTTCTTTCTTCCTAAGGGTAAGTTAGATTTTACTTTATTTGAAAAATCATCCTGATCTGCAGTGGTGTTTTTAAGAGGGTTTTGGCCAACGATTCCGTCCATGCACAAAACGGTCAGCCGCTTTCTGCTAACGTGTAACGTGCTAACGACAGATCTGCATGGTTCACTTTATCGAGTCACCTTATCGTGCGCAAGATTAGCTGGTTTGCTTCGTTAATGTGTGTTCAGGGTTTGTGCAGAACGGCGTGTGATTCTTGTCAACATGGAGGAGGCGGGTAGAGCCTAGAAATCAGTAGTGGGGAACCCATTAATAGTTGGTCAAAATAGCGATCGAAAGACTAAACTGGTTAAAAAAAATCAACACGTGTCTGCACCTTAGAGCATATAAAAGTAGATTTTTCAAGATTTTAATGAAGTGTATCCATTCCGCTGTTTACCTTCGCATCTCGTTAAAAAAAGGGGGGTGGGTGATTTGTTTTTATTTGTGGATAGTCCTGATTTTCTGTTCATCTGTCCATCCATTTTCTGAGACCGCCTATCCCGTTCATCGCAGAATTTTCTGTTCATTTCATTAAAACGTTATTTGCTCGGACAGATCATTTTATTGAATGAGTACACAAGGTCTGCGTTGAATGTGTTCAGTGAGGATGATACAGTTACTAGTCTCTATGGAAACGCGTTATCGTGCAGCATCAATCAACTTGGACCAGCAGTGCCGTCTGTGACACCTTTTTCACGTTTTATACGTGGTTTGTGTCCATTATTATTACGGGTCGACCGATATGGGGTTTTCAGCTGCAGACGCTGGTTTAAAACAAATTTTTTTGGGGGGGCGATAGGCAAGACTAGGCCGATTTTAATAGTATATTAAAGTAGAAAGAACAAATAAGTAACACGATTGCTTTACTTAAATATATACTTAAAATTTATAACATACAAAAGCAATAATACTCTAGGTACTAATCAGTTTAAACAAGTGCATGCAGCATTTTAAGTTATAGAAAATAAAAGCAATAACAATACTTTAACTTTCTGACTAAAGTAAGAAATATTATGTTGAAAACTGAGATTTATTCGGCTTTGTGGTGATGTTATTCATCAAGTGAGTGATCCGCGTAGGGCTGTCGCCATATATTCGCGATCATATGCCGCACACACAGTAATCGTAAGAGCCTATATGATGGGCATTAACTTTTGACCGGACGCCAGCTTTTTGGTTCTATACTGATGTGAATAGTTTGGTAAGTAGATTAGTAGTATGCCTAAAATATTACTAAAAGCCATATTGTGATGCCCAAAAGTCAGTCTGTATTAATTCGGAATATCCTTATGTTTAATAAACGTGCTGGACTTTAAACTGTGCAAAGTACTGCCACATCACCGACGTTTTTTTTACTTGTTTATCCACAATGTCTCATCTTTAGAAAGATGTTGTGGCTCTTGGGCTGTCCCTTTCTTCACCGCCACTTTAGTGCGTATAAATCGCTTCCATGGTTTGCCAAAACAGTAGTATTTGGTGTGTTCTGATAACTGAATTTAATAAACACAAGGATACAAGACATTTATGCATATTACTAACTCTTGGGCATCATAATATGCCTCTCATTAGTATTTTACGCGTCCTACTAATCTGCTCCAAAATGTGGCTGTTAGTAAACGTCTGTGTTGTACTGGAAGGCTGGCGTCTGGACAAATGTTTGCCCATCATATAAAGTCTTGGTGATTATTGCACTTGTGTCATGTGATCGCAAGTATATCGTGACGACCCTAACTGCAGGTAACAAAAACATGACAAATCCGAGTGTTTCATGAAATAGCATTTTTAAGAAACTTGTATACTTTTGGGGTGCATATCTCATGAAGGATGGCAAGTAAAAGGTCAATGTTTAATATGCAAGTAGGCTTAGTATACATATATATTTCAATTTAAAAAGAATAGGTGAAATAAATGAGTCACGATACAATTTCCATTCTTGTTATCAGTGTTTTTCAAAATATAGTGATATCTCTGTATTTCAGACCATTTACTCTTGTTTTCAATTACAAGGGCTTCCTTTCTAGTACATGATTTCTGCGATTTCCTGTCTAGGTCTTGTACGATTTCTATGTCCGTGAACCCTACGAGGCACAAGCATGCACAGTCGTAGCTGCCAGTCGAGCAAGAGCTGGTCGGCTCTATTTAGGAGAAAAATTCCTTGTTTAGGAGCTATAATCTCCATCATATGCCAAATGTGAAATAAGTTAAAAATACTTACATGGCACATTTTGTCTTCGGTGTTCCTCACACTTCTTTCTCCTGTCTGATCTGCTTACTATTGCCTTCTGCAATCATATACGTAGTAAGATAATAATAAATGACACAAATATGCAATATATAAGCAAGACAGCTGGGCTATTGAATGTGAAGTGCACACGTAAACATTGAAATATTAATTAAATTTGCCCGTAAAGAAATCTGGAAAACCAAGGAGTGTTGCTTTCTTTTGTTGAAAGATATTACAGCTGGAAAGTTCAATATAAAGCTAACTTTACTGTGGTCTCAAAATTAGGTTTTAAACCTGTAACCGCTTTCGGGTATACCTCCCTGGTATTCTCGCTTGATGATGTATGTGGGGATATGCAGATCTATAATGAAGTATTCCAGAAAGTAGGTCAGAGTTTAAACCAATTCCACAGTTAGCTTTATATGTAGTTTTCTGGCTGTAATATCTTTCACTTTTTAAAATATTTTTCAGCGCTTGTTTGTGCACTTCACATTCAATAGTCCAGCTGTCTTGCTTAAAGTCACTGGTGGTGAATGAACACTATACAATTATTAATAAATACATATAAAAACTCCTATATTTAAGTTAACTAGTTGCAAAATAAAAAATCTAATCACACTGGCGACCATTTTAGTTGCCATCTAGAGCCCTGGCTGCTGTGATGTCACATGCATACCCTTTGCAGTAGGAGGAGCATAAGAACACTGGATAAGAGGGTGATGGTCTGAAAGTATTGTACACTTTTAACAACAATTAGTAGCACAGCCTTTTACAATATTTTGAAAAACAGTTTTAAGTGGTGTAAGTGGCATTTAGTGGAAAATCCCACAAAACGAAGTGCACGCATTTGTGCGAGGCAATGCAAGTAATATGTAAAAAAGCAATGGATGGTTTGGGACTCGTTAGCTTGGGCAGTTTTGAAAAATTGTGGGGCATTTTAAGCATTTACCACTTGCATATTTTGTCTTGGAAGATATTCAAATTGAGCTGTAAATGCATCAAAAATGCTTAAAACAAGATACAGTACAGTACAATTAATAGCCTAATTAAAGATTTTTTTGGGATACATTTTTTTCATTTGTATTTACTAGTTTAAAATATATTAATAAAATATAAAGTATAGATATTTATATAATATATGTATTCATTATATTAAAATATTAAAGTAAAAAGAACTCTTGTATTAGAATCTGTATTGGTATCGATAGTTGTTTATTGGAATTCAGCAAAATAATTATAATGTAATACTCCATGTTGATTTCTTTAATTTTATATCAGCTAAGGGTTTATATTTACTGGACCTTTTTGACTTTTTGTTAAGTGCTTCCAATCCGTGACTGGCAAATGAAAAGTTTCCCAGTGACTTCATTACTATTACCACTGCGTAGCGTCTTTCCAAAATACAGGAAACCAAGAGATATTTGAGATCACGGCTTTGTTCCAACTTTGTAACCTCGAATCTAGGTCCCTCTGCACTCTGATGAGAAGGGCAGTGTTTTAACCGGCTTTCATATTTGTACTACCTAAATAATGACCTTTTTTGAATCATGAGCGAAGAGTACAGAAAATCCTCTACATACGAATCTTGAAGATGCGAACGTGCATGTCCAATAAATAAAAAATTGCTTAAATAATTGCAAAATTATTCGCTGTTTGTGTCATCATAGCATGCTCCATTATCAAGGGGCATGATAGTCTTGTTTGAGCCAGGGAAGGAACACACATGGGGCTTGGTCATGCAACCGAACCTGTCGTATTCATTAGGTGCTTTCCTGGAAGTTTGTATTTAATGCATTTGAATGAAACTGTCGAACATTCTGTTGAACAATTTTCTTACTGATTGATGGAGTGTCTATAGCGATACATATTGCTATCGTTTTGTCGCCGAGGCCCATTTCATTGTGATGCAAAATTTGTTTTGGGTTTTTTTGAGTTCAGGATCTTGACACGTGACTGGAATCAAAATACGATGATTTTGATGTTTTTGCCTCTTAGTTAATGTGAGAAAAACATTAAAGAATTTATTGAAGATTGTAGAATCTTGTATATCTAGTTCCAATGTGTGCATTATAATAAGAAAAACATCATTTTAAGGTTTTAATTTTATTGGGTTCTCACTTTAAACTATGATCTTTGTCTTCTGGTAAAATGTTCCAGAAAGATAAAATGAATTGCAGCATCTGCAATGATTATGAATCATAATTCTCTACATAGTAAAATTTGCTGGTGGGAGCTGAGCTAAAGTTCCTGTTTATATATTTTAAATGTAGTTGGTGACCGTACAGTATGTAACACTAAAGCATAACGGCAAGCTGAATTACGCAATCTGCTTCTTTTACTGAGACGGTTACACGATTTGATATATTTTAGGGTCATTCCATATCAAATTAGCCAGAAGTGAAAATAATTTTTGTTTCAAGACTGTTTTATTGATTTGCAAAGATATGACAAAATTTCACCGGCAGTAATGATAATTACCACAAGAATTAGTTCATTTCGGGACTTAATCATTGTAAATAGCATTCAGATTCACATTGACAGTAGTCAAAACTTTCATAATGACTAGTCAGCATTTCACCAAATAGTTTTTAATACAGTGTTACAAATTATTCTGACACTCCTATAACAGTTATAAACGTCTCTACTGCATATATAAAGCCTAATATGTCATAAATGACAGGAAAAAAAATTGCTTCAGCTAACATACTGCCGGAGTGAGAAGCTCTTGAAGGGGGTGTTTTGAATTTTCAGACATTTTCAGAGCCTTGTAGGAGGAGAAGTACATGAGATATAGCTGGTCTTACTTTTTTGAATTCTACAAAGTTAGCCCTAGTCACAAAGTTTCAAAGCCGTAAATGCCATATCAAAGGAGTTATGAATGTTGGAATTTGGACTGCAACACTGAGTTGGCAAAATGCATCAAATTAATTAAAAATGCAAAAGGCTGTATTTGCAAAACTATTTGAGATACAGACCTAATGTTTGGAATTTCTCGTTAGGTTTGGTATTGGAGCACCTGTGAATGATTTCAGGGGAATCTGCACCTTGTGTAAAATGAAACTTCTCTTTCAAAAATCTTAAATTTATTAATCAGAATAATTACAAGTGTTTTATTAAATTTCATACATTATATTATATATTATACTTTAATTTATTTAAAATTAACCAGTTTTGTTTTGCTGATCCAGAACATCTTTAGTTATCTACAGTGTAATCACTTTTGAGTATATTAGTTGTTTATGTCTGTATTATAAGTTAGCTTGCTATAAGTAAATTAAAATATTGACTGTGTTGCTCCAGTGGTGCTAAAGTGATATTTGTTCATCCATCTATCTTTACTGTATTTTATCACCTGTTGTATGTGCAAAATGAGCAGTTTGCACAAGTTACTTCAGATATATGTACAAGTGTTTTCTTCAATAGAATTTTCATAACCATTTCTTATACAGGAAGCACATGGCAAACCAGCATGCATCCTGGGCAGAAAGTGCATCCATCACACGATATGCAAGCAGTTACACACTAAGAGCAATGTTGAGACTTCAGTTTTTAGGCTCATGGGCAGAGCTAGGGAAGGAATTAGCCTCCGAGGTCCTGGACTACTGTGCTGCCCTCAAATTTGTATAATTAAAATACAGTTGAGATGCTGAAATATCTGTTGGGCTGTGTGGCCATGTTTTCCGGCTGTCATTGTCAACACAGACCCTCAGCACACGTTATTAGGATGCTGGCTTTGCTAAGATGATTAAATAGCATTAAAAAGACTTGCTTGGGAGGCATGCGACTTAGAATTAGAATTTAGAATTTAGTGATCATTGTTGACACACCACAGCACACAGTGCACAACAACGAAATGTGTTCTCTGCATTTAACCCATATGTAACAGTGTGACATAGCAGGGGGCAGCTAATTCAGTGCCCGGGGAGCAGTGCTTGGGGGCGGTACCTTGCTCAGGGTACCTCAGTGGTGCCTTGCTGGTCGGGGATTCAAACCTGCAATCTTTCAATTACAAGTGCGCATCCCTAACCATTAAGCCACCACTGCCCACAAAAAAAAAAACAATTCAGGGGGGAGCGCAAACGCAGTCCCCCACTACCAGAAATCATGCAGTCGAGATTCCCACATTTTGGGAATTCGCAGGGGTCAGCACAGCTGCAGTGCGACGGCTGGGCCTCACCCCGGGTGAACCACCTTCGTGATCATGGTATCTCCCCTCAGATCATGGTATCTCAGATACACATCACTGGCCTTTCTACGAGCCCATTGCACT
The DNA here is from genome assembly GCA_026781065.1 of Mormyrops boulengeri. Taxonomy (NCBI): domain Eukaryota; kingdom Metazoa; phylum Chordata; class Actinopteri; order Osteoglossiformes; family Mormyridae; genus Mormyrops; species Mormyrops boulengeri. The sequence continues at coordinate 8,132,393 of JAODLD010000051.1, read as the reverse complement.
TTTATAGCAGGAGTCGCATGTGTTTATTTTGATAAATGCAATTCTTTAACCCTTGTTATTTCTCCCTGTTGTAAAATGAATTCCCTAACCCCCCCTCCTGCCTTTTCACCCTGTTCAGCTCTGACGTTGACAAGGAACCTGCTGGTTCCACTGACTCTTCCCAGCCCAGTATGAGCCAGCCTTCTGACTCCCCTAACCAAGCAGGTTTTTAGCTTTTAGCTTTTTTCTATGCAGATACACAGTAATGTTGATAAGAAATCTGGTTTTATGCAATCGATATAAATGTTTAGTTAGACCAAAATGTTGGTGTATATTGTGTGTGTGTCTGTGTGCGTGTGTGCATATATTGTATTGAAAAAATGCTACCAAGTTTTGTTTTCCTTCTCCCAGTTTTACCTTTCAGAAAATTGTAGATTTTATTAATAAGGCTTTGTAGATTTGTAGACTTTGATGCAAAAACAAATACACAAATACACAAATTCACTAGTACTCCTGTTTTGTAATTCAAAATCAATGTGTACAGGAAATTCCTGAAGTGTGACGTTTTTTGGTAGTCCATTGTTGTCAGTTTTTGTCATTTGTCATACTTGAAATCTGATGGGGGAAGTGCATCCAGTAAAATAAGTAAACATTTCTAGAACTAACATTTCTTAGAAACATTGCCTGATAAACGCATATACACTTCTCACATAGCACATATATTTATATTTAAAAATATATATATATGGTTAGATGCCCATAGTTATCCCTCTCTACTGGTGAAAGTACCGACAATAGGCACACAATCAACCTTAGACCAGTGGAAGAAGGTCACCTGGTCCAGTAAGTCCCATTTTCATCATTATGTCAACGGGCAGATACATCTGCACCGTTTCCATGTGGGACAAATATCTTGTTTCCTTCAACATAGACCTGGTGCCAGTGCCGGGCTGGTTCTCGCATGTGACTTGTGAGAATCGGCTCGTGTTTCTACTGGTGTTAAAAAAACAAGGGAATGGAAATGTTACATAGGCAGAACTGAGAGTACTGAAGTGAAATACTTAGCTTTTATCTGTTTTTTTTTTGCTTTCAATAATGTGACGGAGTATTATGGTCACATTGAGGGGGAAAAATCTGAGATTTTAAGGATAAAGTCAAAATATTACGAGAAAAATTTTAAAATGTCATAATATGAGAATTAAATTGTTATTTCAGAAGAACACCCTTCCGCCTGTGATAACAAGGAATGTGGATCAACTTGTGAAGTTATACTTCTGGGTAGGTGTAACAAATTACAAAATACTTACAGTCCTGGTCAGAATTATCGGCACCCCTCAATTGCAACTACAGAATGTGGAATATTTTCAGAAATAAATCAAATCAACCACTTTTTGTGTAATCAGAATATTTAAGAAAATGTCCAAGGTTATTAAACGACAACAACAAGAAAAGCTTCCATATAGTAAAATAAAACGTATAGCCATAAAATGTATGCTGGACACAATTATTGGCATCCTTCACTAATATTTGGTTGCAGAACGTTTGGCAACAATGTCAGCTTCTAAACATTTCTTGTAGCCATCTATAAACTTCTTCCCTCCATCTGCTAGTAGTTTCTGCCACTCTTCCACAGCTATGCATTCAGACTTTTAAGTTTGCAGAAGTCCCTTTTGCAATGACAGATTTCAGCTCTCTGCTAAGATTTTCAGTGGGATTTAGGTCAGGACTTACTGCTTTGCCGGTTTAAAACAGTCCATAATTTCCTTTTCCACCATTCTCTTGTACTGTTGGATATGTGCTTTGGTCATTGTCCTGCTGAAAGGTCCACGACTTTTGCCTCAAACCTAGTTTTTAGACACTGCATAACCCATTTTGCTGTAAAATGCCTTGATGATCTTCTGATTTCATCATTCCTTTGATACAGTGCCTCCAGTACCAGAGGTAGCAAAGCAGCCCCACAACATGATAGAACATCTACCATGTTTTACTGTAGATAGAGTGTTCTTTTCGTTATTGCTGTCATTCTGTCGTGTATAAACAAACTGCTACACTACATTCCCAAAGAGCTCTACTTTGGTTTATTTTTTCCATAGAGCATTATCGCAGAAATACTGTGGCTTACCTAAGAGTTTTTGCAAACATAAGTCTTGCCTTTTTGTGCCATGCTTTCAATAGTGGTGACCTCCTTTGCCTTCGCCTATGGAGTCCTATTTGGTTTAGTGTGTGGCATATAGTACAGGCAGAAACCACCACTCCAGATTGCTCAAGGTCAGCTTGAAACAGGGATTTAAAGTTCTTTGCCACTTGCCTTGTAACCTTGGAATTATTTTTTGTAATAGCAGTTCTGGTTCACCCAAACAAAGTCCTAAGGAAGTCTGAATATAATCCTTTTCTTTTAATTTAATGCCATAGCAAAGTTTTATATACATATATAAACACAATATATAGTTTTTTACAAGTAACAATTAAATGCTGAAATTGCGTTTTAAAATACGCTTATTTATTCAAGTGCAACTGAACATAAATATAGTGTAAAAATAAAATGTAATGCACAAGAAAGTCAGCTTGATAGTATAATTATACTGTAAAACAAAAGTATTTATCCACATGGTATCACTGCACTAAACGGAAACATTTATTTCTCCATCCATCTTCTGAAACCTAACTGGGGTCATGGGGACCAACCCTGGGTAGTCGCCAACACAACTACAGGGCCAGTTTAGACTCGCTAATCAATCTACCGTGCGCGCTTTTGGACCATGGGAGGAAAGCAGAGTCCCCGGTGAACACGGGGAGAGCGTGCGAATTCCACACAGAAACGACCCGGGACTGACCCCGGACCTTCTTGCTGTGAGGCAGCAGCGCTAACCACTGAGCCACCACGCCACCCCATTTATTTTTCTTACCTCTTATTTTTAGAAACCTAAACCAAAAATTACAACTAAAACTCTACAGACTATTTACAGGTTAATAGAACTGTTACATACGTGTAAATGAGTGTGCAGACTAGCCTCGAATTGAAAATCTCTCGCCAGCCAGCTGACCAAAGTTGGTGACACTGGTCAGTGTACTATGAACTTGTCCCAAGCATTTACGATAAAAGTCTGTCAGATATTTGTGGGATTGAGTTATATTAGGGTGTCACCATGGCTGAAAACGCCTTCTACTGCAGCACTGCTGGCAGACACAGCTAAGACTCCTATGGCCATTAGTGAAGGAGAAGTGCTCGTATTAATTGCCCAGAAAAAAATGGAATCAGATAAATCAAAGTAGTGTCTTGGCTGTAATGCTGGACTGGCCACAACATCTCCAAAGTATAGGGATAGAGAGAAGCCTCCGCTGGGAATTCCATCAGGCCTGAGTTATTGTTAATTATTGTTGAGCTAACGTTATTTGACATTGTAACTTACCGTTCTTTATGAAGCTTTAAATGTTGCACGAAGTTTGAAGTTGTTGCATTTCCATTGTTAATCTTAACCCCACATTCTGCAAGTGCCGATTCATTTGTTATTCATGAGAGTGTAGTTTTTTTAATTAAAATTAATGACTCTGGGGAATATTGTCACTGCTCGATCTGCAGTCCTAAGTTTGCACATGCATGCACTGCACAATGTGTTATGTGAATCCCATCATCTGAGTATTATTGTATGGCATTGCATCATTTCACTGCATTCCATGGCTGTTTACACCAAGCATCCTTTGTCATGATGTCCAAGTTCAAGTCCAAGTGTAAGTCATTGTTATCCAAGTCATAGTCAAGCCTCAAGTCTTTTCAAATTTGTGACTTGAGTCCACATCTGTTATCTTGTCTTTACTATTGTGAAAAAGAAACTGGAAGCAGTCAGCCCCTTTTTATGTAGTAATACCATCATAATTGTATTCAGCTTACATTTTATGTCACTATATGACAGCTTTTGTTGTTGTTATTCAATAACTTTGGACATTTTCTTAAATATTCTGACTATACGAAACTGGTTCATTTGCCTCTATTTCTGAAGGTATTCTACTTTCTCTGCTTAAAGTTGAGGGGTGTCAATAATTCTGACCAGGACTGTAGGTTTTTGGCACATGAGCACTACATTGTCATATACAGAAGAGTATTTATTTCCTAAAAGGAAAAAAAATGTAGAAAACATTTTGAGATTAAAGTCGAAAGTTAAACCGTAGAAACCTGTCAGTGACTAAGGTATCTGTAGGAGGTGAGCCATCTCATTCAGCCTGCCATTCAGCTGCTTTCTGGATTCATTCCACACAAAATGAAGGCTCACGTTCGCTAGGACATGGATTCCCAAACTTTTTAGTCCATGACCACAAAATAACAGTGCCAGAGACTCATGACCCCCACTAGGTCTCCAACCTTCATTATAGCGCAGACTACTGAGTCCCGACGGTATATTTTGCTGACTGGAGGGAGGAACTTGGTTGCAGTCACAGTTAAAATATGTTTATAGATATATTCTACAAATCATCTCGTGACCCACCACCTTGGTAACCACTGTACTAGGAGAAGCAATCTATAGAATTCAACCTCGACCTCAGAACTTTCTACTTTCTACTTTTTATTTCGATTTTAAGTTCAGAAATCCTGAGTTTTTTTCTTGGAATATTACCCACGTTCCCCAATTCAGTATTGTGTATTTTTTTAACTGACAATGGGCCTAATATGCAGTCATACAGTAATAACATGAAACCGCATTAATAATTCACACAAATGCTCTCAAGATGACGGGCAATGTAACATTCCTGATTTTTACATATTTTTACCATTGATTTGATGAAGATGTAACCTAATTAGCATTAGCCAGAAGTCTGCAGTTAATCAGAAGGGTGTGATAACCAGTCCCACTTCTGCTGATGTTATGGATCCAAGTTATGAGACTAGTCTTTCTGTGGTGCCATGCTGGAGGCATTTTTTTGCCTGGGGCCAGTTTTTTTTTTTTTTTTGGGTGGAAATCGTGTTGGTGGGAACAGGGTAAAGGTGCACTGCATGGAGGGAGTGTGATGGCAAGGTTCTGCTGGGAAACACTGGGTCCAGCCATTCATGTGGAGGGTGATTTGATGCACAATTTGATAAGGGCTAAATCATTATGGACAGACGACTGGGTCAGAGCATGATCACAGAAGTAATGTGTGATGACACAGAGGGCGTTGAACCCTGTTCTATATGGAGCTACGTAGCCACAGTCCAGTCAGAATACCCATGCTGACCCCTGTCCAACGTTGCATGCCCAATGTAGTCACTTTCAAGTGTCGGAACTGGACCTTGGAGCAATGGAAGAAGGTCACTTAGACCGATGAATTCATTTTTTTTGTTTCATCGCATGCATCATGTGGACGGCTGGGTACACGTTGAGCATCTGTGGGATGAGTTGGGCAAACAAGGCTGATCCATGGCTCCATATGGTCACCTGACCATAATGATTGTTTGCTTCTAATGGGGGTGGTCATAGTGTTTGGCAGGCCTAGTCTTTTTCCAAACCACTATTAGCCAGACAGGCAAACCACAGCAGTAACTGATTGACTAGTTGTCTTAACTTATCCGTAGTCTTGCAATGGCTCCCACGAGGAAACCGCCATCTGCAGTGCTTCAGAAAGTGACTGAGCACCTTGAACACTAGGTGGCTGCATACTTCAAACTAAATTGACGGAACCAACACTGCTTTAGCAGTCCATGTTGTATGAGCAGTGATTACGTTTCGGCACGGCACTTGACCGGTAGTCCTTTAGAAAAGAACAGAAAAGAAAAAAGAACATAAGAAGTTTACAAACGAGGAGGCCATTCGGCCCGTCAAGCTCATTTGTGGAGAACTCAACTAATAGCTCAGAGTTGATAAAATCTTATCTAGCTCTGATTTAAAGGATCTGAAGATTTTAGCATGCGCTACACTAACAAAAAGACTATTCCATACTCTAACTACACGCTGTGTGAAGAAGTGTTTTCTCAAATCTATTTTAAAATGTTCTCCCGCTAATTTCCACCTATGGCCACAAGTTCTAGTACTAATATTGAAGTAACTATTTGGTTGAACAGCATCCAGACCTGTTAGAACCTGATATACCCGGATCCCCCCTTAGTCTCCTATGCTCGAGGCTGAACAGATTCAGCTCAGCTAACCTCTCCTCATAAGACATTCCTCTAAGACCAGGAATCATTCTTGTAGCCCTGCGTTGCACCCTTTCCAAGGCAGCAATGTCCTTTTTAAGGTATGGTGACCAAACCTGCACACAATATTCTAGGTGGGGTCTTCCCAAGGAAAAGAAAAAAATAGGACTGCCACCTCATTATCATACACATGAAGAAATCCAAAATAATCTGGAAATCCAAAAATGTCTAAAGAAACAAATCAAGCAAGCTGAGCCAGAAAAACTGGGGATTTGCTATTTTCAGGTTTTTGGCAGGTGAAATTTTGATTGCTGCATAAATGCTTTTATTGACGTAGATGGTTATGTCAGCCTGCTTTAGCCAGTGGGAATCTGTGGTTCACGTGCCTGCATTTGGGACTTCAGTCCGAAACTGAAATGAAAGATTTATGGAAGCATGAATAATTAGCATTTTATTACGAAATGTTATGAATAATACAGACCAATTATCTCCAGCGGTGGCAACATTTAATAACACCTGCAAATTATGAAGAAAGTCCAGTCCAACTGCAAATGCAGCTCAAAGAATAAAACTGGCATTTTTCCCTTAGTCTCCACATCACTTTCACCTTCAGCCATTCGTCTGTCCCATTTACATAATGACATCTACTATTTAGCTGCATTAAACAAGTGAAATTACATGACTAGTTGCACACAATGATTGTTCTGCAACTGGTTTTACTGGTCAGAGTACCCCCATAGTGTGGTCCAGGATATTTGCCGATAGATATGACAACCAGTACATTTACGTCCTGCAGATGAAATATATAAATATCAGTAGCAGCCGGTGGTTAAAAAAGAATTGAGAAGGTAATAAGGTAACACATTTTTATAGTAAAACATTAGTGTATTTTTCCAAAGAAGAGAGAAAATGTTTTTAAATGACAATAAAATTTTAGTAATTTGAGAGTTCGTTATTTCAGAGTTACTTCTTTTATAATTTAATCCAAAAATAGAGGAGGTACTACCTGTTCTACATCTGTCGACCAAAAAGATCTATCCACTGGTTATAACAAGATTACCTTTGCAGTTTTACACAACTCCTTAAATTGATTTTATCCAGCCTGATACTGACTAGGTCCAAAATTTAGTCTAAAACCAAGAGAGTACTGAAAATTTTATTGCCGCTTGAAGTAATGTGCAATTTAATGTTTGATTATATGGGCACAAAGAACTACAAAATTCATTTTAAAAATGTCACACATATTTCTTTTATTCTGAAATTGATCTTAATAGTAAATATTTTTTTTAAATGACCGTAATCTGGGATTTAGGTTGTTGGTTAGTGTCAGCCTCATTATATTTCTATGTTCCATGCCCAGCGGCCCCCCAGGCAGAAGTCAAACTGGCGGCAACTTCCGGAAAGAAGCAGAACAAGAAGAAGGTGGAAGAAGTGGTTGAGGAGGAGGAGGAAGAGTATGTAGTGGAGAAGGTTCTGGACCGGCGGGTGGTGAAGGGCAGAGTGGAATTTCTGCTTAAATGGAAGGGGTTCTCTGAGTGAGTAAATGTGCGTCTGCAAACTGACTTATTAGGACTTTCTCATCTGCACTAGCAGGCAAGCATTAAGAAACCTGTCAATTTTTTAAGTTTACTAATGAAGAATCTTGCATATTACACACAGAAAATGTGTTGTCTGTTTTTCTGATGTTCAACATGCCAAAAATTCCCATCAAGCACTCAAGTCAAAAAAGTGTTTAAAATGTTAGATGCATTTGAGTTAAGCGTATGTTCCCCTCATCAGTGCAGACAGTACTTAACCCAAAAAAGAATGTATGGCCGTGCACAGAGTACTATATAGTTAATTCATCAACTGAGAAAAGATTACGGCATCAATCATTTTGGCAACGAGCAAAATGCGAAATTTGGACAATTTCATTTACATTACAAACCTAATTGAAATCTGCAGAAACCCTTATATTTTGAAAATGAAAACTTTGTGGTAGCCTACTACATTTATATTTGGTCATTCTCATGAACACAAGAATCCTTCGACGAAAAATGAAATGTTATGGCAAAATATGGTGTTTGAATTTTGTGCAGAGCAATTTGTGTTACTTATTAGGTAAATTAAAATTGTTATTTATAGCTTTGATTTAATGATCCCTCATCCATTTCCCCAAACAGGCACTACAGTTGCTTAGTTGTTGCACTAGTTGTTGATCAAATAAATCACAGCTAGATATAATGTTTTTAAATCTATTAACTTCATTGCAAGTAACCTAAAATAGACAGTTTAACAAGATGTGTGTTCATTTCCTTTTGTGCTGTATTTTCAATTGTTTTTCTCCGCAACCAACTAAATAGACATTTTAGACAATAACATAATGTGTCATCAAACTAATTTAAAAAATGAGAAAAATTATATGTTACGGTAATGAGTTTGTGAAAATGCCCCATTGTGTTTAAGAACGAATGCATATACGTCAGCTTTTTCAGAACAATTCTGTAAACAAGCAAATATGCCTAACTAATAGATATCATGTAAGATATCATGTAAGTGTTATTGATTATCAGTAGACTGAAAGTTTGGAATGCACTGCTGATAAAATAATAATGCAGTGAACTGCACAGTCCAATCAAGTTCATACACTGCAGTGTAGGAGGCAAAGTGTTTTTCCAAACCAATTGCTAGTCACTGCAACTAAAAGCCCACACCTCTACCCCATTAAATGTATAATGGTTATGATATAGGGTACCTCCGTCTGTCTCACTCCTACATGCACCTGTGGCTTAAGATTGCGAGGACACATCACCTCTTTTGAACCTATTTTTGATAAAAAAATAATTCTTTCAATTAAAATGAAATTGACCATTTGTTTAGCTTAATTGATTCACATGCAAAGCATGTTGACAAGGCAGATGTCCCTACATAATGGTAAAATGCTTCGTATATATTTCTATATACTGTTGCGTAACATAATTCTTATATTATTATATAAATTATTCACGTGTTTTGGATTGTAACATCTGTTTCTAAATGTATGATACATGTTGGAAAGTTTTCATTTTGTAATGATAATGAAATCATTTTGCAATATTGACTAAGTAGAAGCTCAAGACCTTAATTCAGCCCTGCAGAGCATGCGGGGGAAAAATGCACTTAAGTGCACTTAAGTCAGTGGCAGTGTGTGTTTATCGGTCATTTACATGCAACAGGCCCATATTTTGGTGTTTCTCCGTCCAAACTGTGTGATTTGCCCAAGTGCGCTTAAACCCCATACTTAAGTCAATGGGAGAATAAACTTACATCAAAAAAGCGTGTAGCTGCGCTTGCCATGTATTAATTATGGGAGAATCGATTCCCATAATGAATACATAGCAATGTCATAATTAACACATAACTAAATTGTAAAATTACTATTTAAAAGGGAGGGAAAGTCAAATTATTTATGTTGTAAAGGTACCGATGCTTTAGTATGGGCCTTGGGTCACACTAAATGATTCTAAGAGGTATGTGTTTAGGATGGAGAAACAGAAGTAGAAGGACATACAGGTGTTGTGGGTAACTTGCATTAAATCAGTCTCATAAAAATACACATAAATGAATGAATTTTAATTTTAATTAAAATGACAAAATTTAGGATGTTTAAAACAGTTAGATCACTGTATTCTTACTTAACTTACGCTTAATTAAAGTGGCAATACGGGTGATTCAATCCGTTCCGAAGGTTAAGAATTCTTAATGTGATGGTTTCAAATTGTATCTGAATGAACACAAACAACCATTGCTTTCAATAAAAGGACATTTATTGAGACACAAAATAGTAAACAACTACGGATGACTAAACAGGCTAAATATGGTGATGACAAACATGCAATGCAATAGTTTAGAGAATGAGTATGGTTGTATGTATGTGAGTGTGTTAGCAACAGTTTCACAGACGCAGTTGCAGCATGATTTTATTTTATGTCAGTGAAAGCATGGCAAAAGGCAGTGATAGTGCTCTAGAGATTTTTAATGTTAATGTACGCTTGATATTGTTTTCATATGTTTACTGTATTGGCTATCTTATTGCTTTAATGTTTATATGCAAGCAAAACGTGCATAGTGCTGCTAATTATATATTTGATTTTCAATATAAAACTTGTTGAAATGATTTCAGTTTGTGTATCACTACTTTTTGTACATTTTCAGCACATTTTCACAATGCCGCGATAATACTGATTACTGCGATTATTTTGGTCGCTATAATTATATTAAATTTTCATGCAGTTCCATATCTACTTGTGAGTATGATCAGTTGTGCAGTACTCAAGTTATGCCTGGGCAATATGTCTCTGGTCTAGCCTGCCTCAAAGAAGAAGACAAGTTCGACCAATCATAGCTCAGGATTCATTCCCCGGGGCGGGGGGGGGGGGGGGGGGGGGGGGGGGGGGGGGGGGGGGGGGG
>JAODLD010000051.1:8054123-8064511 GCA_026781065.1 Mormyrops boulengeri | reverse complement strand
GTGTTCTGGGCATACAGCAACTCTGGATATAACGGACTTTGGATATAATGGACTGTTTTGCCAGGTCCCTTGAAGTCTGTTATAATGGGATTTTACTGTATATCATTATCTGCAGTGTTACTTGAGCCTGATGATCTCACTGTTTTTACTGATAACCAGTTTGAAGCTGCGGCAGTGTTGCTTGAACTGCATTACTTTTGCTATCAGGCCATTATTCCTAGACTGGAATTGATTATTTTAATTTATTTGGAGTGACTATTAGTTTGTATACCTTGTTACAATAAAATGTTGACATTCTGATGTTAAGTACTATTTAATATTTCCTTTTAAGTATTTAATTCTTTTTTTTATGGAGTAATCATTTTTTTCTCAGCAAGAAATTCAACATAAGTTGTTAAATTAGTTGATTAATAGAAACCCACTGTTAGGTGAAAATGCATTTTAATACAGTACACCTAACAAACATCATAGCCTAGCCTACCTTAAACATGATTAGAACTTTTCCATTATCCTACAGCTGGACATAATCATACTATAATAAAGTGTTGAATATCTCATGTAATTTATTATTATTATTATTATGTATTGAAAGTGAAAAACAGAACGGAAATGGAATATCCATTGTAAAGTCAAAATATCGTAACACAGACCATCGCAACCCAGGGAGTGTCTGTATGAATATTAAAGAAAAAAATCCTCTCAAGCTCTCGACATCTGTTTTGGCATTTATTTGTACAGATGCTCCTCTACTTATGAACGGTCAACTTATGAACTTTCAGACATACGAACGAAGAGGACTGTGAGTCCAGATTGTGTTCACTGGGCTCCCGTTTCCTCTCCGCAACATCAATCTTTTTATTTCTGCGCTCCAGTTCCGCCTAGTACGACTTCTGGCCGCTACTCCCGCCGTGCAGCAGCGTAGCGCGCGTACTCCCGGGATCCTAGTTCTTTGTACTTGCGTATGCCCTTAAAATGATGTTGAATAATGACTTACGAACATTTCAAGTTACAAACAGCCCTTCGGAACGCATCTCGTTCGTGAGTAGAGGAGCGTCTGTAATCTCTGTATAGCTGAAATCTACAAATGCTAATTTCTAGATATGGAGTAAGCTTCTTGACAGTTCTCCACAAATATTGTTTTGTATTTGAAATTTTGGCCATTTTGCATAATTGTAATATTACAAAATCTGTTGGTTTTAGAAGCTGAAGCCCCTGAACGCATTGATACCTGTTGTTTGTCAAATCAACATATGATTGGGGGGGGGGGGGTATGTAATGGAGCAGTGTTTTTTTTTTTTTTTTTTTTGCGCAAACAATGTGAAAAAGCACCACTATATGGCTTTGGTGGTTTGGTGCCACCACGTGGTCACGTTGTGATGCTTGAGTACCTTTAGGTAACTGCAGCAGATGTCATAATGATTGTGGGACTAATTTATAACTGACAGGTTGCAAGCTCAGTATGGAGGAGTGCATCTGTGTTATGACCTCTTAATCTTTCTGCTGTTGTGCACCTAAATGTAGGTCATTTTAGAATGGGAAAATTTGGAAGATTTTTGCTCACCTTTAAATGTATTGAAGGCAACTTTTTAAATGTGTGTTACTACCTGAAGTTGCAAATGTTCTTGACATGTCTTAGAGACTAACTTGGTCTGTGATTGTGTGAGTATTGTTTTCTTTGTGTGTCTGCTGAGGGACTGGTTTCCCCATCTTGTATGCTGTGTCTTGGGCTCTTTGTTCTGGTATGGACAGTATGTACTTCGGTTACTATTCGATGGATTGACTAACTCATTTCCCCCTGCATGATCAGTGACAGGGAAGCAGACTGTCCTTTCTGTAGCTCAAGACTGGGTACCCATTCTGGACAAGGTCTTTGGCCAAAAGTGGTGCAGCGACTTGTGGCAGAACAAAGAGCTTGAAGGTGAGGAACATGTGGTCGCAAACAAGACAGGCGCTACATCCATGGCCAACCCAGATAGTGTCATCCCAGAGAAGGACACCCTCTTCACCAGCCAGCAAGAAACCACTTCAGGTATGATGAATGTGTAGAGTAGGCACCACAATCAAGGAGGATTTTACTCTCACTGTTAGAACATTCAGATGTACGATCAGTCAATGCAAAACTTAAAGATTTATATAGAGCAGATATTTAATTTTGGTTGATCTGTTTCCAAAGGGAGTTCCTTCATGTATGTGCATCCATCTGTCGGCGGAGATCACAGCCCCTGCCCATCTGGTGATGACCTCCAGCTCAAATCTCCTTCCATATTGCACAGACTCCTGACGATTCCATCGCAAGGGCTCAACGAGCTTCTCTGCTCTAACCATGACATTCCTGTTGAGCCGTTACCCACATCATCTGGTGCATCGCCGGACACACATGAGCATCAGAGGGAGCCACAGGTCCTTAATGTAGATCAACTACTGCCTCCTGGAGAAGAAGAAGCAGATGAAAAGGAGTATGTGGAGACCAGAACCCCAGTGGGGAGAAAGAACTACACCTGCAAGCAGTGTGGAAGAAAATTCAGCCGACAGCCCCTGCTGAAAGTCCACCTGCAGACACACACCACCGGATCTCTGGTGCGCTGTTCGCTGTGTGGGAAGCGCTTTTCCCATCCTGAGCGTCTGCAGGCACATCTCCGGACTCACAACACCACAAGAACTTGAGCAGTTACATGACATCTTCATACATCATCAGACACCTGTGCCTCTTACATAAAGCTTTTTACTCCATTCAATTTACTAAATGAAGGAAGCTGTTGGTCTGGCATTCGATGCATGTCATTTGTAGTCTATATTAAAGGTAGCTGAAGAAACAGAGACACCAAATGGAACTTAGCTAGAAATGGACAATGGTTTACAGTCAGTTGTCTTAGTCTTGCAGGTGAACATCATACAATAAACTACTGATCTCTGATAGCAAAGTAGTCATAGTTTATAACCAGTGACAGCACTGATCTTAGCATGAGGTAATATAGATTGACAAAGAGATTAAGTGCTCTGAAAATTTAAATGACCTTTTCATGTGCTAAAAATATGTTCAAACTATGTAAACTAAGTGTCATGTTTAAAATTCAACATAATCAAAATAGACCCATCTTACATTATAAAGATTTTTGATAGTGCAGATCTGAAATTATGCATTTCACAAAATGAAATGGGAAACATCCAGATACTTCAGCAATGCAGTTTTTATTACCTTGGTAAAAAGTCAAATGTATCAAATCTTAAATTAATCTGCTTTGGAGGAGATTAGACAGCCCAAAAAAAACCTACATGCAGAGGTAATGATAATTTGATACATCTTTTCTCCTGCAGTCTTATTCTTGTTTTCAGCCCACTTGCAGGGCTTAGTAAAGTGTGAATACGTGGTTGACCTATTTCCAATAGAAATGCATGTTGTTTTAATGCATAAATTTTTAAAATAAGGAACTTCTGATGCTTGAATATGTTTCCCAGCTTGGGAAAAAGAAAAGACTTATTGTAAACCAGAAACAGGTAAAAATATTGGTGAATTGGTACACAGCAATGCAACATTCCCTTCCAGCAAGCTTAACAAGCGCACATGTTCTGCAATGTTCATATTCACAAAAAAAGTAGATAAGAATTGGATTCAGGAATTGGCATATAATGTTCATTTTTTTTTAAAAATATTTTTCTATTGTGGATTTTGCTTTAATCCTGTTGAAATGTTTACTTGTCTTACATTTTTATCCTTTAAAAATGAAAATTTACCCTCAGCAATAAGGATGATTGCGTATAACCCCTGGCTTTTTACATTTTATATCATTGGCCATAGGTTGAACATATGAACTGTGTGTCGGCTCAGTAACTAAAAATCAGTCATAGGTTGCCACAAAGCTCAACACGGAAAAGGTAAATAATTGACATTATCAGTGCATTATGCAGTATGTCCCACTCAGCAACAACAGAGACATTCCATTAAAAAATTTCGTTTTCTTTATGTTTGATTTCCATATACATATTTTCATATAGCCAATGTTAATCAGTGTAAGAATAATGGGGCAGTATGGACCAGTACTCAGATATACATTGACTGACACTGTAGCTTCTTTGGAACAAAACTCAGCTGATAGAGTTGCTACTTGCTATATTTATTATTATTTTATTATTTACATATGTACCTCTCATTTTTTTTTTTTAATTCCATGCATCTGTTCAGAGGCACAGGACTCATGGGGCACAAGGCAGAGGAGACCTTGGGTGGGATATTGGTCCATCACAGGGTGCTTATACACATTTTTTGAACAGTTCAAGTAAACCCACACAGACACATGGCGAGCCAGAGGCAGGATTTAAACCCTGATATTATTTGTAATATCTGTTTGCAGAATGAATATATTACAATTTTAAGTACTTATTTCCTTCAGAATATTGAAGAGTCCCACGCTGGGTATGAAATATGGTGATAAGGCTTGGTATCCTTCGTCTACTGAGTGCAAGGGTGAAATTCAAATTGTATATATCATGCTAACAGAATGCGAACTGTTTTGGTAAATGAATTTCCAAACATTTTAATGACCTCTTAATTTTAAAGTAATTCAGGATGGAATATAATCTTTTTTTTCTTTATATTTGTCTGTTGGAGTTATTTTTGTCTTCAAATGTATAGTATATTACAACTCCAAAAACTTTTTTGACCAGTAAACCTCAAGCTGTATACTTCACATTTTATTCTACTAATAAAATCAAATACTGAATAGCTATTCTACCATGTTTTGTTGTTGCTGCTGTAAAGGTCTTTTTAAAATCAAACATGTACATAAGTCTACTTAGTGATAGGTTGGTGTTATTTTGAATATATGTAGTATTTCTCTGAATGGTTACTAGCACACATAATACAATATACAAAGTGTAGATGTGTTTAATTCAAATCTGATGATTGTGACACGTCATTTTATTAATGATTTTCACTAATATGGGCTATTTTGAGCCATTTTCTAAATTTGTTTTCATAATCCATTTCCCAGTTTTTGGTCATATTCCATAAGACCACATTACTAATATAAAAAATGTATTTCTGAATCAGATTGATGTAGCCTATTTTTCACCTAATTTGAGCAGTTTTTTTTTTACATGTTTTTTCATAAAAATAGGCCAGTTAGTACACATTAACTTATTGCCAATATTACTTTCCATTCACTGTATTTGCTCAAGTTCACATCGTTATTTTTAGTGATTCACTCAGGGTTTATTTCAGTGTGTACTGTACCAAACAGAACTAAGACACGTCCAGGTAAAGAAATGAAATATGTGATGTTTAAAATATTTGTGCAATGATGTGAAACTCATGCATTTAAAAAAACTTTTTTAGGTTATTGTAAAACAATAAGCCTCGAGTTGTCTATTGCAAGGACTTGTTTTGAAGTTTGTTAAACAATTTTATATATTAATGCATGTTTTTTGTTTAATGCGTGCACTAACAGGTTGCTTCCAATGAAAAGTTGGCTTAAAAAGTATGTCACATCTAGGAAAAAGTCATTCTGAATGAAGGGATAACATTTTCCCAGGTATTGGAATTGCCAGATGTTCTGACACTGTTATTGAAGCACTCAGTTTATAGAATTCTTTACATAATAATTGATAAATATTCCCTTTCAGCTTAGGTTTGATTGCAATACTTCTTGTCATTGATTACCAATGTGTTTGCAGTCAATAGATTGCAGAGAGGCTACCGATGCAGTAAAGGGGGTTGGGTGGGGGTAATTGGTACTCATATTTTTGGGCAGGGGCTGGAAGGGAACATTATGCTGGTTACCTAGGAGGGCTCTGGCTAAAACTCAGAGGAAATGTAGATCTGATTTCGTGCTTCAGTCCCTTTGACTAGTTGTAATGATTTTTTTTTCTGCTGAAGAGTAGCCCACAGAATGGTGTGCATTTTTTTCTCATACATGGAACTTTTATTGAACTCATTTTTGAAACTGATTTGTATTTACTGATGTATTTTATTGAATAATTTAATTTCTATGCTTCTGCATTTTTGTACAATTTGTTAAACCAATAAAGGCACATCCTGTTAAGGTTTTATGTCTGTGTAGTGGAACTTGCATGCCTGTACTTCAAAAGGTATTTCTCCTTTATGTAAATTTACTTGTCACTCATTACAAAACTTTCCCCTTTATGGGAAAAAGGCTGGGTCAATGAAATGTGTTTTAAATGGAGACAGGGCAGTTTTTGAGAAGGTATGGCATACTGTTCTATCAAACATATATACCATCACGATCAATAGGCATATTTATGGTCCCCGAACAGTTTTCCCCTTTTCGGAAATACACTGAGCTCGGGTTGCGCGCGCAAGTAAGTGTTCACGACGGAAATGCTTGCGCGAGACATAGGAGAGCGAAACGAGGGAGCGAAAACGGAGCGGAATTAGTCAAGACGAGAGAGGGTGGAGAACAGAGGAGAGGGGAAAGAAAGAGTTTGTGGTACGACGGCTGTCGGAGTCTTGGGCCTCGGTGGACGTGGCTTGGCTGATTCAGTCGAAATCTGCGAAAAACCCGAGACGAAAGATTACCAATAACAGGCAGGAAGAGAAATGAATCGGGACGCCAGCAGGTAGCTAGCCCGCCGGACCGCCGGAATTCTACTTATTTTGTTTATTTTCTCTTTCTGCACATCTAATTGATATTTATGAACGTATGCACGTATGTGGGTTGCCCATCGCGGGTTTAGCTGTTTGATATCTGGTTAACAAACTCTCTTTTGTTTCGATAATATGACGATACTGTGTTAGCAAGCGATGTGTGCACCTACCTAACCTACCGAAATAGTTCGCTAACTGCTGAGTCAAAAAGTGCAGCAGTCCGCTCTATAACTTTTTAATTTGTAGCTTTTTAGCCGAGTTGGCAATAACGTTAGCGGTAGGCAAGATGGCTACTACATTTTTGCATTACTACATTTGCATTTTTATTCATTTATGTTTGCTCAAATGTAATCAGAGACTAGGGGGGTTCTTGTTTCTTATGTTGCATTTTCACGCCTATATATTTTTTTTTTTATAAACTAGTCAGTGGGAAATTTACCGACCATCGTCATGCATCTGGGGATGTTGCTTTGATACGGAACGTGTTAGCTAGCTAGCTAATTTGCGTGACGTGTGGGTTTAAATGCGCTTGAAAACACCCTGCTTGCTAGCCGTTTGTTAGGTAATTTTAACAATTTACATCTAGAAGAAACATTTCCGAGATTTTTTTTCCGTATGTCTCATTCTTTTATGTGCTTACCACTGATAGGTAGTAAGGCCAATTGATTTTTTTTAAGTGTATTGCGCTGACGATGCATGATAAATTTTAACTGAAGTACGATTATCAACTACATAAAACGCGTGTCCCTATAATTAAAATCACCAAATGAAATGGGTTTATTGCACGACGACTGGCTGTTATCCAGAGTGCGATCTGAATCCGGCTCGACCAAAAGGCATCCTTTCAGGTCCAGTTCTCCGTTTCCAGATAAGTTGTAGCCTGCCGAAACTGAAGTTGTATGTAGAATTTTCTCTACTTTCACGCCATCCGTTTATTGCTGTATACAATAACACAAGTAGAGTCTCATGAAAATGCATCACATCGTGATGTATGGTAATTGGTTTTGTGGCCCTTTTTTGTGAGCAGCCCGTCTGAAGGGTGTGGTTTTGTAGCGTACCTGTACGTGCAGTTCACGGACGTTACTGGGGCTCTACTCTCACACTTAAATAGCTCCCGCCAAATATTTTTGTTTTCTCTGGGAAGTAAAGAACGTAGCATAGTATAACGGAACATTTCATCACATCTGTGTTTATCGAACAGCAGGTTCACTGTATCTGCAGCGGTTTGTTAAAAACGCATTCCACCACTTGCAATCCTGGTGAGAATGTTAAACAAAAAATACGTTAATGGCACCTGTAGCTTGCCATGTTTATGCACAAACAATAAAAATATAGGTTCTAGCAAAAGAATTGTACACACTATTAGCTGTCATGAATCTAGAGCTAGTTTATTGTGAAAAGAGTGTTTCTTCATTTTTAAGAAATTATAAGGGATTTTTTTAATTAGAGGGGATGGAATTGATAAATGCTGTATATCTCTGAAATGAGTAACAAGTCTTAAAGAGCCACTGGGAATGCAATAGTTGAGCTCATGATTACTTGTTAAAGTTGTTTGTTGGCTCTTGTAGTGGGTTAGAATGTGAATCCAGGTCTATGATAGGAGGGCTGTAGTATAGCGCAGTTGTCTCACGCTGCCGTCTTGTGCATTGTCATGATAGTAGAGTACACTGAGCATGTTAATACAAGCAAGTAATGTAGTGTGTAATCAGAAATGATGTGAAATAACATAATGGCAAAATCGCATGATATAATGAGAAATTGGATATCACTGGATGTGACCCATACACACTGAAAGCAAAATGGTTGTGAGCCACCCTCTCATTTATCAGTATCATTAATTGGCTGGTTTTTCAAATGTCATTGTAATACCGAAGCAAAAGCAAAAAACTAGAAGTCTAGAGGTTTGATTTATTTCTGCGTGGATACAAAAACCGTGGAACAAAAAATGTGGATTAAATATTTTGGTGTATTCATGGGTAAGTATAAATCTAATTTATTCATTTTTGTTATGTACTCCTATTGTTTTTGTAATGTGATGGTAACGTTAAGCAACTCTGTTGGTACAGTGCGGTACTTGTCGTTATTCGAACAAATCTGGTTTGATCTCACATAAATGAATGTTTTTGAAGGTAAATTGTTGATTGTTTTGTTTTTATCCCTGGGTGTCTGGCTTTCATTTGATTGCAGGGACTGTTTTGGGAGTTTTCTTTTTACTTTCTTCTCTTAGTGTCTGTGATTTTGTTAGACTCTTCACACTGTTTATACCCAGTCAATGTTGCCTCTGTCATACATAGTGACTAGTCTGTCTAATGTGGAAGGGTAAGAATGGCCCTTTTGGAAGTCTCCATGTCATATTTTTGAAAGCAGACAATTTTATGTACTTGGCTTACCTTTCATAAGTCATGTGGCACGAAAATCCATGAAATTCTGACTAGGTTATCAGTCACCAACTTTAAACAGAATGGGGATCATGAGATATAGCATGCTAACAAAAAAACTCCATGTTCACCAACTAACAAAGATCAGTACTGTTATTTATGGAACCAAGCACATGGAAACACTAGCATTTTAGCATTATTCTTACCATTCACAAAAAGTGACCTCTGCAAACTCTGGCACTGTTAAGGTTCCTCTCCGTATGATCCGCTCTTGAGATATTGTTTGGCAATTGTTGACGGTGCTTCCTAAGGTAAAGGTAAAACTTTCGCTCCTCTTTGGATTGCCTTATTTTTAGTGCTGCCACAATTAGTCGACGTAGTTGATGATGTTGACGCTGAAGATGTCAACATCAATATTTTAAATTGACGCTTCTTTTTTTATTATTTAAATGAAACCTTTTTGATTTCTAATGTTTACCTTCATTATAACGAATGTTTTCTTTGAACTTCACTACATAATTATGGGAGTAGTTCGAATGATCAGAAAACGATAGTTTGTACATTGCGCAAGATTTTGATGGCATACCACAGTGGCACTAGTGCTGTACATAAGCATCTGAAGAGAAAACACACTGGTGCGATTCTGGACCGCCAGAATAATCAAAACCACCATAAGTGCTGTTCATGTTTATTAAAATACCATTTGTATGCAGAGCTTTTTTTTATATATCCTTTATCATTGTAGCTGCTAAATATTATTAAAGCCGTAAAGTTGTCTCCCTGCTACCTTAGAATCTCCATTGAATAATTGTTTCAGAAACTGTTTAGGCTACAATCTGGTCTTATTCTACGTTTGACGGTGCCGGTGTGTTTGTGTGCGTTGGGTTTGTTGGGACCAGTGTTATAAACTAAAACTGCAATGAAAATGGACACAAAAAAATGTGGACTGAAATAAAAATGAAGACTGAAATCATTCACTGAACTCAATTAATAGCTCAGAGTTGTTAAAATGTCATCTAGCTGTAATTTAAAGGAACCCAAGGTTTTAGCATGCGCTACACTAAGAGGAAGACTATTCCATGCTCTAACTACACGCTATGTGAAGAAGTGCTTTCTCAAATCCAGTTTAAAATGTTCTCCCGCTAATTTCCACCTATGGCCATGAGTTTTTTGTATTTGAACTAGTATTGAAGTAACTATTTGGTTGAACAACATCCAGACCTGTTAAAATCTTATATACCTGGATCATGTCCCCCATTAGTCTCCTTTGCACGAGGCTGAACAGATTCAGCTCAGCTAACCTCTCTTCATAAGACATTCCTCTAAGACAATGAATCATTCTTGTAGCCCTACGTTGAACCCTTTCCAAGGCAGCAATGTCCTTTTTAAGGTATGGTGACCAAACCTGC
>JAODLD010000051.1:8015664-8054023 GCA_026781065.1 Mormyrops boulengeri | reverse complement strand
TACGGCTAACGTGTTTGTTGGCTAACTGCTTATAGATAAACAGCTAATGTTAAGGTGTGCACCAGCCAAGTTATTTTTGATAAATGTGTAATAGTTCAATGTTGCTGGAACCCGAGCTTTAATGACCTCACAAAATTTCTCAGAAAGACCGGGATGTTGGTCTTTAAGATGCTTCGCCAAGTTTGACGTGCTACTTGACCTTCTCGCCACAACTTTGTAGCACTGTTTGCATAGAGGCTCATCGACATCCTTAGCCTTTCCATGCTCGTCTGCAAAATACTCCCGAACGGCACTTGCGTTTTTTTTTGTTTTTTTTTATACTAAGGCAGCTTGCCTTTAACTGCAGCATATGCCATTTTCAGCCAACTCGGTATGTGTGTGTTAACCAGCATGAATGCCATCAGC
Source organism: Mormyrops boulengeri (assembly GCA_026781065.1). Taxonomy (NCBI): domain Eukaryota; kingdom Metazoa; phylum Chordata; class Actinopteri; order Osteoglossiformes; family Mormyridae; genus Mormyrops; species Mormyrops boulengeri. The sequence continues at coordinate 8,053,618 of JAODLD010000051.1, read as the reverse complement.
AGCTATTGAGAGGAGGGGAGGGGCTGCGCGAGTGTGTGCATGCGTGCACGCGCTCCTGCGCAGTAGTGGTGCTGTGTGAAGTGTGGCGAATGAGGCGAAAACGGCACTGTTGGTATCAATAATGGTGAACACAAGTATCGAATCATATACTAATTTTTAATATCGATTAGTACCTGAGAATCGATTTTTGACAACCTCAGTGTTTCATTATTTTCAACTCCAGCGTCAGGTATATCTTCCGTTTCTGATCTTTCACAGTACATTTTTAGCGGTGCAGCAGTGGAAAAAGGTCCCCCTTTAAACAGTTTCCGGCTGCACCACTTTCCGAACGTTGTGTAACTGGTATTGCGGTATAAGAAAAATTCATATCATAACAATGATAAAACGGTTTTTGCCCAACACTAGCTTCTGTACTTTTATCAGTGAGCTCCCTTGCCTGCAAATTTTCTTTTACATATACTGCAACACCACCTCCCTCACTTATCCAGTCCATATGGAACAATGTGTTAACCATCCTTATTATATTCTTCTCTGCCATTGTCACTCAGTCATGTTTTCTTTTATTCGTCTCCCCTCACCTATACTCTTAACTAACCTTCCTGCCCCTCCAGTCCCTAGTTTACACTGCTCGACTACACATACGCCTCTTCAATACACTGGTTCCCATCCGGTTCAGATGCAACCCATCCAGCTTGAACAGCTCCCACCTGTTCCAGAAGGTCCTCCAGTGCCCCATAAACCTGAACCCCTCTTTCCTACACCACCCTTTTAGCCACACGTTTAATCTTCTTATATCAGTTAACTTAGCCTGGCTCACGCATGGCATGGGAAGTATTCCAGAGAATACCACCGTGGACATTCTGCTTCTAAGCTTATCTGCGGCTTCTAGAAATTTTTCCAGCAGAACAGCCCCCTTACCCCTGCCTTTGTTAGTGGTGCCAACATGTACCACAACCACTGGATCCAACTGGGGCCAAAAGCTTATGCACACAATCCAGAAGGTCCCCTGCCTGGGCACCAGGCAGGCAAGACACAGTATAGCACCCTCTATCACATGTACACACATAACTGTCTGCACCTCTAATAATTGAATCCCCCACTACCACAACGTCCCTCTTCCTGGGGGGAGGGGGCTCCTCGGTGCCCACGGGCCCACCTGGCTCCCCAAGTCTCTTCCGGTTCTAATGCTGGAAGCACCTGAAAGTAGTTTTACACAGTTCTGGTGATGCCGCCTCTGTAAAGTGTTTACACCCTTTCTTATGTTTATGATCTTCAGTCACCCAGCTCTCTCAACCTCTCTGTTTTTCATTCTCCCCCCTCCCCACTTGTGGTATGCCTTTTAGTGAGATGGTGTGTATATTAACTATCGTTTCTAACTCCGTGTTTTGTCAGATGAGTGCCAGTTGCCCATCAAGGTCACGAACCTTGATCATGAGTGAGTCCACTAGCTGACATTGCTCGCAGATGAAGTTAGACTGGACACAAGCATCCAGAATAGCAAACATTTTGCAAACAGCTGACCCCATGATTAACTAACTCACTATGACCCCGTCCCTTACTCCCAACCCAATGTATTTATATACGGTATTTAACTTTTAGTTTATTTATTTAACATATAGTTAATATAATAAAGTGCCAAGTATAATAAAACACTTAAGTAAACACATACGTTAAAACAACTTTTTAATTATCCAATAGGGTCAGAGAGACAAAAGCTTTAAAATGAAACTTTTAAAATAGCCGAATTAGCTATTGATTACCAGAGAATAACTTCCTACTGAACCATGTAAAGCTAAAATAAAGCAAAGTTGCTCTTGGGAGGCCGAAAAACCCTTTTGCAGCAGGCTACTGCCAGAGTGGGAAAAAAGCGGAAAATGCTCTCCCAGCCCATAACCGGCAACTGAGCAAAGCGCAGGAGCAAGGGTCCTTTTCCAGTGCTAGTTAACGTCACTCATGTTGGATAATATTGCCCCGCAGGTGTTTGTTGCGAAGTTGCGCAGACAGAAAACACTGCTCACGTAACACCCGCAGCTGCAACTCAGTCGGTAACACTTGCACTGTTTATTAACAAGGTCCAACAAGCACTCATGCAGACCAAAAAACAAAAGCCACCCACATAAACTGTACTAGCGCACAAATACACTCCCAAACATCCGCTGCAACATGTGCACAACAAAAGTGTACACCATGTGTGCACTACTCTCTCTCAGTGCAGTACTCTCAGCAGCCTCTGCCTGCAGCAATCCCTGCAGCCTCCAAAGCAGTAAGTCCAGCGTGTCTTTTTACTGTGTTTAACCACAATATCTCCTCTTTTAAAAGATGTGGGTGCAGGTCTGTCCCTTTCTTCACCATGACTTCAGTGCTTATCATTTCGTTGATATAACAATAGTATGTGGCATGCTCCGCTAACCAGATTTAATAAGGATAATGATACTTTGAATTTATACAGGTTTTGGACATAATAATACGTCTCATTAATATTTTACGTATACTACTAATCTGTTTATCGAATTGTGGGTAATGTACTGTAAAGTCAGTGTCCGTTATCTAAAGCCCAGTTCGTTGATGTCAGAATAAAATTTAAATTTAAATTTAATTTAAAAGCTTAAATGAAATGGTCAGTGTGATTTTCTGAAGGAAAATTAACCATTTTGATTAATCTACCAATCAGTAAAAGAGTCAACAGATTAATCAGTATAAAAATAATTTAGTGGCCTCCTTTTTTTTTTATGTTTCTGGGCATCCTTTACCTTTGTTACAAACACTAACAGCAGCTCACCTAACCATGATAAACGTAGCAAAAGAGCACATAAAGTACACATTAATTATCATACCAGACAGGAATCTGTGTGGCATTATGGTACATGATGGCTTTTGCTTTTTTTGCTTTTGCTTGACGAGTTACATTGAGTTTTCTCAGTGGTATCAATTTGCAAAAGGCTGTGTCATATACCACAGTGGGATGGTTGGACTAGCTATCATGCATGGATGGGAGAGGAACTCTGCTCTACCTCCACTTCTTCGTCTCCTATTAGCTTTGTGTGTTTATGCTACAGGGAGTTTTCAGATGGTTGACAGGGATCTTTTTGGAGTTCACAAGTCCACCATCTGCAGAAATTGGCGCTTTCACAGCGCCATAGCTTGCTTTTTGGTTGACCACAAGCACTGGTGCTAACATGGAAGTTACGCGGAAGTGTAGGATGTAGCAGAGCAAAAATTGAGCAGATGGAATTATTTTTGTACCCCAATTACATTTAATGGATCAATTAATACTAGGGCTGTCAAAATTAACGGGGTAACGTAGATTAATCCATCATTATGATTAATTTGATAAATTTTTTTTTACCGCAATTAACCCATCTGCAGCGCAGAATGACTCATACTAAATGCCTCTGTCAACGCATTTCGGGCAGTTTCGGTGTGTTCCATTTGCCCTCGGAACTCTTATTCCGAGTCGGATTCCAAGTTTTGAAGCCGGAAGTGACGACATGCGCTCCCGTTTCTCGGAGATGCGAGAAATATCTCGGAGCAGCACAGAGGATCCAGAGTTCAGAATCCAAGATGGCTGTGCCCTTTATCAACAGAAGAGAAAGTTGTAGTTTTATACTGTTTAAGCACTACTACTCATTTGTGGCTCATTAAATCGGTCGCACACACTGTACCGTCCAACTTATCTGTGGACATGTTGCTACGGTGTTTTATACGTAAAGCACCACGTGTAATGTGTTATCAACTGAATTGCTAACAATGGCAATTAACCGGGATAGAATTGGACTTCATGATTAGTCAGATTTACATGAATGGTCAAGATGTTCAATAAACATGTTAAGTGCATATATATACCCTTTTTTTCTTGAGTCTGTTTGCTCATGCAAAATGAAATACAATTAATATAGATTAAAAATGAATGATATTTAATCGTGATTAATCTAAATTAATCCACAGCAACCCTGTGATTAATCTGATTAAAACTTGTAATCGTTTGACAGCACTAATTAATACATTTTTCTGCTTGCATCTCCATATCTCTGCATGGGAAAATTTGATTGCTAACCAATATAATTTTGTCTAATATGTCGGTACGCCGGTGAAACTTGCCAGCACTTATTAGTGGAATAACGTTACATAATTTTTTTTTTATTCTGCGGAAAATCAAAGATGTCACAGGTCATATACGTAAAATATAACAGGCTGTGTCCAGTTTTTATTGCGATCGATCCCCTCAATAACTAACCTCTACTGTTTTGGTATGGTGGTGTAGTTTTATATGAAATGTGTTTTATGCCAGTCATTTTAGTCAGTTAACCTATGAAATGTTTGCGTCTCACATACTTATTTTGATTAGTAACCCAGGTGGTGAGAATGGGGAACTTTTTCCATAATCGACAGGACTGACGCTCAGTTAACGTCCAAGTTGTGTGTAAAAAGTAAAAGTAAATCAGCGTAACTCAAACCAAAAGTGTGGTAAAAGTAGCAGCTTTTGTTTTTTAAAAGTTCATGAGACATTTGCGTTAACTTTATTTAGGGCCATATTTATTTAGCCTAGGATGCGTCATAAATTTATTTACTTTTCGTTGGAATCCATCATAGTGGACGCTGAACCTAAATGAATCCAATTTAAATCATAGTATGAACTGGTTTGACTAATCCAGTGTTACTATTAAGATATGCAATGTGTCTCAGATTAATTAAAATCCAGTTTAACCCAAGATTTACTTACCCTAGATTAAGTCTAAACCAGGATTATTTAATCCATTTTGGTGCAGCCCAGTCATAGTGTTCTCTTCTGTGTTGAAATTTTCCCAAGCCCGGTATGTCTAATGAACACCTACAGTGGATAGAAAATGTGTACATATCCCTGTTAAAATTACAGGTTTTTGTGATGTAAAAAATGAGACCACTTCAAAACTTTTCCCACCATTTGACCTAATACCTTTACAATTCAATTGGGAAAAAAAATGAGAAATTGAGAAAATAAAAAATGTACATCAAGCTGGTTGCATAAGTGCACAGCCTTAAAATAATACTCTTGTTGAAGCACTTTTTAATTTAATTACAGCATTCAGTGTCTTTGGGTAGGAGTCTATCAGCATGCTGGGCCATTCCAAAACTTTAATTTTCCACATCCTGCACACAAAAACAGAATGTCCCTCCAGACCTCCTTATATACCATTAGTGTATCTATTACAATTATTACCATTATGTCACAAATTTTGGTCATAGTGCAAAAGAGAAATAAGTGGAATATAAATATTTCATTTTCAAGCATGAACATTAAGGCATACCCAAAAGAATGCAATTTACCATCTAATTGGTTGGGGAAGATTCTGCAAGTAGAATGTGCAATAAACACATAAGTGTACTTTTACACCAACAAGAACTCATAGCATTTACGTAAAACCACATTTATTAACTTTGACTTCTCCTGGTGATCCATCCAGTACGTCTAGAAATTGTACAAGTTGGTGAGTGTGGGACAAGTATGGATTAGATGGGTGAACTAAATGACAGTGCTGTTTGGATTATACAATGCTATTGTTTCAGGACCCCCCCCCCCCCCCTCCCCAATCTAGTTGAAATCACAGAACTTGCTAAGTTTTGCTTTCTGTGACGGTAAAAATGTTTTAGCATAACTTATCCTAACCCAGCTTACTGTTGAGGTTCTTGTGACGTGACAATTTTATGTGCATAGCATATGATTTGGATATTAATATTGCACATTGTGCAGACTTAATATTGAAGGTGGTGTTGTGGGTAGTGCCGTTTCTGCACTCTGCTGCTTTGTGTATGTGGAGTTTGCATGTTCCCCCCCGTGTGTGCATGGGTTCAGGCTGGATCATCCAGTTCCCTTTCACACTCCAAAAACACGTTATTTAAGTGAACTGGAGGACCCAAGTTGCCTGTTGCTTAAGTTATCATGCATACACTTTGCATGTGTTATGTCAAACTTAGGGGTTGGTAGTTCGGTCAAAATTTCAGTATCATGATCCATGATATACAGTTTATATCACAATTTATATTAAAAAATTTTTTCTTTACAGACCAACCAATTTGCAATGTATGTAGTAATATAAATTGGTGGAGATTTGTCTGGAGTAATCGTCATATCGTGTCATATCGTGATTGTATGACCCTCAAATCCATATTCAGAGTTCTAAATGTCCGCCTGTGCTTACCGCTTAAGTTTTACATGTACAATCCTCATTTTACATTTACAAATCCTGATCCAAGTTTGATGCTCAGGTTGCCATTATGGATCTCAGTTTACATTTTTCAACGTTACATTTACGGACCACTAGTTACATGGGGAAAATTGTTGCCAGTGGCCAATGGATTTTGACAAAAATAGTTCTAGTCATTTAGTTCTGATGAGTGCAAGCCAAATGGAGAGCTCCAATTACTGAGGGGGCTGGCCTGAAGAATGGTTTATGTCTAAATTAACCATCCGTAAAAAAAATTAATTACAAATCTGAAATCAGACTGAGATTTTTTTTTTGTCATACAAGTAGTAATTCGTTAGCATAGTAGTAAAGTTTAGTAGTGAACTGTGACACGTAATCACATCTTGAACAAACTTTAGGAACCATTGGGTCTTAAACCCAAAATATTTAGGAGCCAAATGCTTTTTTTAGGAGCCATAATCTCCATCACATGCCAAATGTAACATAAGTAAAAAAAATAAAAATACATAGCAGGTTTTGTTACACTGCCATTTCTTTCTCCTGTCTGAGCTATCTGATCTGCCTACTCTTGTCTTCTACATTTTTATAAATAATAACATAATGATAAATAACACCGAAATATGCAACATGTAATATGCAGTATGTAAGCAAGACAGCTGGGCTATTGAACGTGAAGTGCTTGCTTTTGGTGAAAGATATTGCAGCCAGAAAACTGAATATGAAGCTAACTTTACCATAGTGTCATAGTCAGGGTTTAAACCTGAATCCAGTTTTGGGTATACCTCCCTGGTATTCTTGCTTGATAGTGTATTTGGAGAAATGTGGATTTATACTGGAATATTCTAGAAAGTGGTTCCGAGTTTAAACCTTTACATCAACACCACAGTAAAGTTAACTTTATATGCAGTTTTCCGGCTGTAATATCTTTGTGTTTGTAATATTTTTCAATGTTTGAAAAATGTTGCGGGATCTCACAAAAATCCGTCCCAACTTTGCAAGAGTCCATTTTTAGCCCCCCCCCAAGGCCCCTCCAGGGGCGCCATACTCTCTGCAACAGGCTGCTAGATAGTGACAGAACCCGCCCAATCTGTCAACATTTCTCTGGATCGATGCACACTTTAATCATGTGATAATGTAGCAGGAAAGGTAGATATTGGTTTAGAGTGCACATAACTAAAAGCCGGCACTTTTCTTGCCTTTTTAATTTTAATGTTATTTTTTCTTGGATTGTGAGAGGCAGTCGCCATAAACTAGTCACAAAATAAAAAATCTAGTCACTTTGGTGTCCATTTTAGTCGCCATCTGGAGCCTTGTAGAACGTCGTAAATTTGTCAGTTGCAATTTGTAGTTATAAAATGACGATTGTACTCATGCTGCTTAGGCACAGGTACACATTTTGCAACCCTGAATATGGATATACAAAAATCTTTGCCTACAAGTCAACTTTCAGATAGACAAATTTGTTTTTGGATTTGCAGTTCACTTTTTTTTTATACATAGATTTATGTCTGAAGTAATCATATCTCCATATAAATCAACCATTTAACTGATCTTTTCCAACCAGTTTAAAGATTTAAAAAACCATGGTTAAAAGATGAGTTAGCTGCACTGTAAATTGTATATTATCGAAGTATTGGCATTTATACAGGTAAGATGGAAAAAATATGAATGTTACATTAAATGTCAATTTAAGCAGTGTGCATAATTTTTTTTTTTTTTTTTTTTAACTGCCGCTCCTGAAAATTTCAGCAAGGAGCACCAGTGCTACTACTGGAAAAATGTACTCTGCAGCCCTGGTGTGTTAGGGGAAATAAAAATGCATCGTGATGAATGTTAATAATAGCATCAATCTGTAACCTCAGAGTCAGATCTAGTCAATTTGGTTGGGGGGGGGGCAGAATCCTCCATCCGTGTTGTTTGCTTTCACAGTCATGTCCTGCAGGCAGACATGCAAAGTGCCAGCACTGGTATACAATTTTCTGAAATATAGGATGCAAGGAAAGACTCATTAATATTCATAAAACACTACTGATGATCTTTGTGTTGCAACGCTTTGGGAAACGCCTCTGTTTTGAGGCACAGAATTCTATCTGGAATGGCTAAGAATCTTTGTGCTGCAACACTTTGGGAAATGCCCCTGTTTTGAAGCACAACAAAAGTTGTTCTTTTTGATAGCTACGGTAGCAGTGGTCAAGCAAGCTAAATAAAAGCAGCTAACTAGCCAGTTAAGTAAAGACTAATGTTAGCCTTAGAGATGCATGATGTATCAGTATCGGTCGAACGACATTTAAACTTTATTAATATTGAAAGCTAGCAACGCCAGAGTTGAAGACGCTTGATTAAGTTAAAAGGTATTTCATGGTCTTGGATTTGATCTTATTACCACTTCATAGAAAACATTTTGTGGATGAGATCTACACCTGATTTAATTTTTGAGATGCATGACCCCAAAATTGAAGCAGCAGCACTAGGTGGCAGCAAAGGATTGAAAGGCTGGCTACAGAAGACACTTGAAGGTAAATCTAAAAGTACTCCATGGATCTTTTTCAAAATTCCTAAGAACATTTTACCGGCCAGTGATTCTCAAACTGTGGGGATCTAAAAAATTATGATGTAATCCATACAACTAGCCAACATGAATGCATATGTTAGCTAGTACATATATACACCAATCAGTTATAACATTAAAACCACCCACCTAATATTGTTGAGGCATCAAATATCTAAGGTGTCTTATGGTATGTGGCACCAAGACGTTAGCAGCAGATCATTTAAGTCCTATGCTGCCTGTAACACTGTTCTGCATGACTGGTTTGGTGGTGGGTCAGTGATGGTCTGGGGAGGCATATCCATGTAGGGACGCACAGACCTCTACAGGCTAGACAACGGCACCTTTACTGCTATTAGGAATCAGGGTGAAATCCTTGGACCCAATGTCAGACCCTGCGCTGGTGCAGTGAGGCCTGGGTTCCTCCTGGTGCACGACAATGCCCGGCTTCATGTGTCTGTCACATGTGCTCAGGGTGAATCTGCTCTCATCTGTGAATAGCACAGGGTGCCAGTGGCGGACTTGCCAATTCTGGTATTCTATGGCAAATGCCAGTTGAGCTCCATAGTGCTGGGCAGTGAGCACAGGGCCCGCTAATGATCATCGGGCCCTCAGTCCACCCTCATGTAGTCTATTTCTGATTGTTTGGTCAGAGACATTCACACCAGTGGCCTGCTGGAGGTCATCTTGTAGGGCTCTGGCAGTGCTCATCCTGTTCCTCCTTGCACAAAGGAGCAAATACCGGTCCTACTGATGGGTTAAGGACCTTCTATGGCCCTGTCCAGCTCTCCTAGAGTAACTGCCTGTCTCCTGGAATCTCCTCCATGCCCTTGAGACTGTGCTGGGAGACACAGCAAACCTTCTGGCAGTGGCACATATTGATGTGCCATCATGTAAGGAGTTAGACTTCCTGTGCAACCTCTGTGGGGTCCAGGTATCGCCTCATGCTACCAATAGTCACACTGACTGTAGCCAAATGCAATATTTCACAAAACTGATGCTTTCTCTCCTAATTTGGATCCTCATCTGCGATTCGCCATATTGCCAAGTAATTGAGAAGGAAAATTTTGAGTAATCATGATAGCTCTACAGAATATTTTTTTCCCCATTTATGCTATTTGAGAATAGGGTCGGGCGATGTCTACCTAATTAGCATATGACATAGTCTACAGTGAATTTGAGTGAAACAACGTGATGGACGATAACATGGGGGGGGGAGGGTTGTCTTGTAAAGGTAATTTAATTTTCATACTACTTTTACCTTTTTTAATGACTTCATTAATGAATTCATTAAGTGCTTCATTACTGCTAGTTTACTATTTCTATTTTTTACACATTTGACCCCCTTCACAGCCCATCCTCCCCTCCTCACCCAGTCTTTTCTTACTTTTCCTCCATATAATCTGCTACATCACTTATGATTACAAAGCATAATGTGAGTCTCAAATTGCATACTTTAGTACAAATTTTGATTAAGTGAATCATCCATTTGCTTTTTCTGTTATTACTTGCGTTGCGTGTAATCACGTGCACTTCATGTAGTGGGATTTTCCAATAAATGCTAAGTTCACCTCTCAGAGGTTTGTTTTTACAATGATTGCAAACAGCTGTGCTACTACCTGTTGTTTCAAGCGTAAAATACTCACAGATGGTCACCCACTTATCTGATGTTCTCCTACTGCCAAGGGGACACTAATCGTCAAAAGTTTTTGCTAACCACAGGTTTGGCCACTTTTCCATTTGTTTCATAAACTGCAGATTTTTTTATTCTTGTTAAGCATTGGAAGGTTGGATGAACAAGTATAAATGAAAATATAAGTCAAATAAAACAAGTTTCATTTATAACATGGAAAGAGTATGTAACAGTGCGTGTCTGACATCCTATTAACTAGTTCAAATTCTAGGCTGTCATTAAATTTAAATGCACTAGTTTACAGTTTCATTCCATGAAATAAAACAGTATTTAATGTCATTTGTAGAAAGAATGCCTCAACTTTTCTCTTGCTGTTACTGCTAGAGGTAGTTACTGTGATGAGTCAAAGATGTATTTTATTGCTAATAATGGTACTCAAATGGTGAACATGCTGTAAATTTGTTGGCAAAGAAATATTGAGTGTATTTTTAGTAAAAAGTCAGTAACATGAATGTTAAATCTTAGTGTGTGCAAAACTTTTGACTGGTGGTGTATGTACATGCAATGTTCTGAAAACGCAGTACAATACAAAATAAAATAGACAATTTCACAGCAGGCAGTCACTGTGCTCACATCCACTGAGTGGCAAATAGACTGAGTGGCAGCTTTAGCACTCAGCTTGAATACCGCAAAAAACACATCTAAAATGGGAAAGAGCTGATGTGTGGTTGATTGTACAAATCGATTTAATGAGAAACAAAAAGGAGCTATCTTCTTTTTTTTTTTAACATACTGTCAAACTAAATAAGTATCGGACGTGGATTATTCACACAGGCTTGATAACCGATCTGTCTAATTAGGTATGGATCGGTGCTGATACCAATCAGTGCATCTCTAAAAATATATATCATCATATTACACAGCCCTACTTCTGCCAGTAGTTTAAATAAATTGCAATTTGTGATCTGCTGTTTGAGAGAGAGTGGTTTACATTCATGCATCCTTTTTCATCTCCATTCCAATGAAGCACATGTACAGTGATCTCCCGCTATATCGTGGTTCAGCTATCGCACCCCTGCTGTATCACGTATTTTTTCCTGAAGCATCACAATTCTCTGCCTATCGCATACCTTGCTTGTGGTCCGATTGTTGTGAGCAAACTTTTTGTGAACTTTTTGTTTTAAGTCCTACGATGGCTCCCAGTCGTACCAGTCATTTTAATACGTTTACATCCGTTTAAAGCGTGTGGGAGGGGCATTTTAGTGCTTAAACTATATATATATATATATATATATATATAAAATTTAAAAATGTTAATACAGTCTTTCTGTATCGTGGATTTTCGCCTATCGCTGATGGGTCTGGAACGTAACTTCCGCCATAGGTGGGGGATCACTGTACAAGCAACGCCCCAGATATATTTTTTTCTTGAATATTGTTTGTTAAATTTGAAGTATTGTTTCACTGTAGAGTTCTTGACTTTCCTATAAGTCCAACTCATTCTTGAATATGTCTAGTTTATTAATTACACAGTAATTACTAGTTTACTATTAATTTATTAATTGACTGTTAAAATCTGACATTTCTAATATTTTTGTGGGATCGATTAATATAAATTGTTACTAGAACTGAAAATCATTGCTTTTTGCATATTTTGCACTATAAAAATTAACTTCTTTTTCCCTTCTCTTCAATGTAGGAATTGCACAGCTCAATATTCTCCTTGATGAAAGGATAAAGCTTCGCCTCAACTGAACAGCAGTGTTGAAATTCTGGGACACTTATTCAAGACTGGAGTAAGCACCAACCTCAGGCAAGCCAGGTTCATTGTATGGAACTTGAACAATTTGACGCGACTGTGCAGCAGTCTGTCCACATGGCAGAGTTGGAAGCTGAAAGTATTACACTTGGACTGAACACACTAGCATCAGAGTGTGTTACAGCAAGCCTTAACACTCTAGTTTCTGATTGTGTCATGCCAAGTCTCAATACACTGGCTTCTGAATCTCTCATGCCCAGCCTTAACTCACTCACACCCGATTGTGTGACATCAACCCTTAATACATTGACATCTGAGATCGTTGAGCCTATGGTCATGTTGCCATGTGTGAAAAGTGAACCTAACCTAGACACGATTCGTACTGTGGATCTTTCTGAAATACAGTCTCTGAGCACTGCTGAGCTGGGTTCTGAGCAAATAAAAATGGAGATCAGTGGCCTTGATTACATCAAATCTGAGCACCACAGTGAACTCCATTTCCTTCATGGTACAGAGTTGGACACCTACAAGGGGCAATATGAATCAAGTTTGGTGTTTGATTACATTACTCATGTGTCTGACAGTCTGGAATACATCAAGTCAGAGCATCATACTGATCTTCAGTGTTACTATGCTGCTGACCTGGGCACAATTAAAGGTGAATATGAATCTAACTTGATATCTAGTCACAAAATGGAGATGAATGGCTTAGAGTCTATTCATATGGCTGAGCTTAGGACAGAGTTAAACAAGCTCAGACCTGAGAGTGTTATAGATTGCATAGGGAAAGCAGATCCTGTGTTTGGTGCTGGGAGCCTTTATGATTTGCCATCTGTCCAGGATGGTAAAGGGAATGCTGGCCAGGGTAAAACTGGGGGAAAGGTGCAGAGCACATCGCAGCGCAAACCACGTAACCTAACTGGTGAAAAGCCATTTTCATGCACTCAGTGTGGGAAAAACTTCAGCACTTTAGGAAACCTGAAGACACACCAGCGCATTCACACAGGAGAGCGACCCTACAGCTGCTCCCAGTGTGGAAAGAGCTTTGGTCAGGCAGGAAATCTAAAGAGACACCAACTTATTCACACAGGACAGCGACCATACAGCTGCACTCATTGTACAAAGGGCTTTACCAAAGCAGATGACCTAAGGGCTCATCAGAGGATCCACACCGGTGAAAAGCCCTACAGTTGTACTCAGTGTGGCAAGACCTTCAGTCAGCAGAAAGAACTGAAAGTCCACCAGATGGGTCACACTGGAGAACGCCCCTTTTACTGCAGTCACTGTGGAAAAAGCTTCAGTAAGGAGAATAGTTTTAGGACCCACCAGCAGACTCACACTGGAGAAAAACAGTACAACTGTTCCCAGTGTGGGAAGATTTTCAGCAACTCTGGAGTTCTAAAAACACATGAGAAGATTCATTCTGGAGAGAGACCTTTTTGCTGCAGCCAATGTGGTAAGAGCTTTGGTCGGTTAGGACATCTTAAAGCACACCAGCAAATTCACACTGGAGAGCGGCCCTATTCCTGTCTTCAGTGTGGGAAGAACTTTAGTCAGTCAGGCCACCTAAAAGCACATGAACAAATTCATAAAAGAGAGAAACCAGAAAGTTCTAGCAGTGGCAGTTGTAAAAAATAATAGCAATTAACATTTTTAACTTAGTATTACTGTTTTTATAAATGTCTTTTTTTCCATATTTTTCTTGGATATCAGTTATAACTGATTTGTTTATGCAAGTGTCTTATGAGCTACAATGATGGAACCAAGGACTGACAGACAGCTTTGTCATCTGTCTACACTGTACTGTATGGAATGCAATTCCAGCTGTTTTCCTCTTGTAGCTATTCACTGTGTATACCTTAATATTCTGTAAATTCTAAACCATGTACTGAAAAGTTATTAAACTAAAATAACAGCCTAAACTTCTCCATTTCTTTTTTGCTAATATTTACACCGTTTTAATTGTTTAATGCTTAAGTAATTTATTATATATGCTGTCAAATATGAGGAAATCCCAGTCTCATGTCATTTTGAATAGTTGGGGTTTGGGTTAGTTTATACTTGCACACTCTTTGTGAGACCATTCAACTTAAGATATACTACTTTGTGAGTCACCTCATTCCAGTTTTTAAGATAATCTGATGGCCATTTAAAAAATAATATTGATTACTAAATGGTTTGAAAAAACAATTGCTTCCATAAGTAGTTTGTTCTAGAATAGTTTCTTGTGCAAATATTTCTCAACATCACTACTTGAACTACTTTTTCCACTGTTTTTAACTTTTTTTGAATCCTCTACACACCAGAACTATATATTTTAAACACTGTTAGCATATTACAATTAGGGATTTTCAAATCAGCCTGTCGATAATTATCAAGATAAAATTCACGAATCATTATTTTCAATAATTCATTATTTCCCTGCTTTGAGGCTCTATTTATGCTTAAAAGTATTTATGTTTAGGATTCCCCTTAAATAGAATGTGAAAAGGATGACAAATTGAATGGAGTGCAAACTGAAATCTAATTTAAAAAAAATAAATCATACAATTTTTCTTTGTCGTAGGACAAAACACTGGTGATATGCTTATTGTCTGGTTTATTGCTCGGTTTATTTTTCTATCTGCCTCACCGCTCGTTTGCTAGGTTGCTAGTAGGCAGGTTGCTAGTAGAGTTGCCACCCGCCTGGTATTGAAAAATAAAATGCTATGTCCCATTTTGAACGAATACGGGAGACGACTGAAAGTTGCAACACTAATTTCTGGTGTCTGTGACTAAGCGCTTGCATTCTGTATCTTCTACTGGATGATAGTAGAACCCCGGAGTTCGTTAGTAATTTGTTCCAGAAGGAGTGACTATATGCGAATCCGACAAACACCGAATCTTTTTTTCCCCATAAAAAATAACAGAAAATAGATTAATCCGTTTTTGACCCCCCCAACCTTGCCTTTTTATACAAAAACATTACACTGATATTATAATTAAATAAGTTCAGAGTTAAATAGCATAATTTAAGGAAGAAACACAACATTTAAAAGTTAATAAAATTGGTGTAACAATTACAGCAAAAACGTAGGTCCCCTAGGACTGGGTTGATCTGGATCTGTGGACATGGATGTGGAGAGGAGGTTGGAGAGAGAGCGAGTCATTGTTTTGAAGGGGAATCCCCTTCCATAATAATTGGTAGTTGGTTTTCTGGAGTTGTGTCCCTTCTTTGTCTTTTTTTCACTAGGACCTGGCTGGCTAATGTGGTCTGCTGTTGGCTTTTTTTTTTTTTTAAAAAAACTTTTCTATAAATGTTAGCGAAATTGTCATCAACGATATTAATGACGCGGTTAACCTGTTCCTTATCAGGATGCATTTTCTCCCAATAAAAAAGCATTTGTTTTATTTCAGAAGGAGCTGACTCCCTCATCGTTTCCTCCTCTCCAGACAAAGTCAAATCTTCTGCCAAAATCTTCTGCTGCTCCTGTTGAAGTTGCTGGAGTTCCTCTGTTGTGAGTTCAGTGCTGTGTTCTTCCACCAGCTCCTCAACATCATCAGCATTGACCTCCAAGCCCAAGGACTTGGCCACAGAAAGTATTTCCTCAACATCTGGGTCAGGCTGAGGAAGAGGGTCAGCTGTAGCCTAACTAGGGGCATCCAAACCTTCAAAGTCCCTAGAAGGAACCCCATCAGGCCAAAGGTTTCTCCAAGCTGCTTTTAGAGTCCTCTTAGATACTTCTGCCCATGCCTTGTCTATTAGCCTAACACAACCTAAAATATTGAAATGTTCCTTCCAGAAATCGGCCAAGGTTAGGCTAGTTTCATTGGTCACGTCGAAACACCTCTGGAGCAGTGCCTTAGTGTACAACTTTTTTAAATTAGCAATGACCTGCTGGTCCATTGGCTGAAGTAGAGAGGTTGTTCTGGGTGGTAAAAAATTCACTGTTATCCAGCTAAATTCGTCTGCTAACTCTTCTTCCATGTCTGGGAGGTGTACAGGGGCATTGTCCAAAATAAGTGCCTTGAGTGGCAAATTGTTTTCCTCAAGGTATTTTTTTACAGTAGGGGCAAACACTTTACAAATCCACTCCCTAAAAACTTGCCTTCTTACCCAAGCTTTAGCATTTGATTTCCACATACCATTTAACTTACTCTTAAGAGCTTTGTTTCTTAAACACTCTAGGGTTTTCGGAGTGGTAGACCAACAGAGGCTTTATTTTTAAATCACCACTAGCATTTGCACACAACAAAGTTAGCCTATCTTTCATTGGTTTGTGGCCTGGCAATTTCTTAATTGTAATGTAGGTTCTTTTGCGCATTTTTCTTCCAAAATAATCCTGTTTCATCACAGTTAAACATTTGATTTGGCATAAAGCCATTTTGGTCAATGAATTGATCAAACTCTTTTATATACTTTTCTGCAGCTGCTTTGTCAGCACTGGCTGCCTCCCCATACCTTACAACACATGAATTTCACTTTTTTTCCTAAACCTACTAGCAAGAAACTCATGTTCGGTAGCACTTGATCCAGGTCTGTCTTTCAGGAGATCAGCATGCAAATGGATTGCATTTATATAGTGCTTTTCTACTCCTACGAGCACTCAAAGGACATTACAGTTCTTGCCTCACATTCACCCATCCACACACCGGTGGCGGAGGCTGCCATGCAAGGCACCAACCTGCTCACTGGGAGTAATTTGGGGTTCAGTGTCTTGCTCAAGGACATTTCAATGGGGTCAGGAGGAACCCCGGCTGCAACCTGCAACCCTCCGGGTGCCGAACGATAGCACTACCTCCTGTGCCACCATCGCCCACAGTGCAAGCTTTGAGCCTTAGCACAAATAATAGCCTCAGAAACACTATCACCAGCTCACTCTTTTTCATTTAACTACACTAACAACATTTTTTCTACTTCATCTGTAATTGGAGGCCTCTGTTTTGTCAAACTCGTAACCCATTTAACAACACTAGAACATCTTATTGACTCTTTATGTCTTATAAATGTACTTACAGTGGTTCTGGGCAGCTTGTACTGAGCAGCTAAATCAATCACACTTATACTGCTGCTTTCAAACTTTTCAATCTCCTTTCAATTGTGGTTCTTGCTGATTTCCTTTTCGCCTTCTCTGCACTGGCTTTCTTTTACCCATGTTTATTAGCAAAGAAGCTTATAAAAGCCACAAAAAACTATAAAATGCGATCACAACACTCAGAGCAACGTGCGAACGACCCGCAAGACTGATGCCAACTGAGCGTAAACGTTTGTCTACAAAGGAAATCACGCGGTTTTTTGGGACGGACTCCGAATTTTCTGACAAACTCTCAAAATTTTCTCATCATTTCGCGACAAAGACCGAATATGACGAGTTCAGAAGCCGACAACCTCCAGGGGTTCTACTGTATTCCAATTTTAGTCGGCACCAGCCTGTTGCATGTCATAGGCCTCGGTAAAAAGTACTACCACACCACCCACGCCTTTTTACCTGGTTTATAAAAAATATCTCCCAATTAAAAAGATGATGTGGCTGCTGTGCTTTCTTCACAACACTGAAATTTACTCAGAGTGCTTTTCTCTCCCATTATTCACAAGTATTACTAGAATAGTAGTATTCAGAGTGCTAACTCAACAAACCTTGCTGAGCATTTGTTTTGCATAGGTGAATGGAGGCAAGTCAGGTTATTTTAGTCCGCCAAAAACACTGCTGCTAGCATTCTCTGTTGAGTATTGATGTGTGGATTTCTCATGGACTGAATTTTACTGTGTACTTACATTTCTTATTTCACTGGATTACCCTTCTTGGATGGGTTGCTTTGGACTTACTTGCTTTCCCGGTGAGTTGCCCTGTTGTTTTGATTGTGTTGTCTTTTCGTCTTCCTTCAGGCCATATTGCATTCTGTTTTATTCAATAAACCTAGTTTGTTTTTTTCAGCTGTGTCTGTGCTTGTGCTCCATTGCCAGTCTAGACAAGCAGTCATGGGAAGGGAAGTCATTTATTCATGATGCAAAAACGTGACAGCAGGTTTCAAATCATATTGAACATTTGCTACATTGATATTGAGGGGAAATAATATTAACGCCTAACCCTAATTACAGTTGAATTATGATTTGTAGTCATTCATGTACCACCGTCAGTTTTGATAGCCCATCCATTATCCATCCCAAGCCCAGGGCTGACTCGGGGTCAGTAACAAATGGATGTACAGTAGAACCTTGGAACTCAAACACCTCTTAACTCGACCAGCTCTGACATCGAACAAGTCTGTTAAAATATTTTTTTACTTGTACTTTGATCGAAATCTTGAACTCAACCTTTTCTGCTAAAACTTGTATGGGTCAAGACAGGTTCAACTCAACCAATTCGGACCTTGAATGGGCGGTTGAAAAAAATCTGTCCGCACCTCGACCGAAAACTCGTAACACGACAACACAAATCTGACCTGCTAAAACGTGTACGAAGACACATCTCCCCTTCCAAACAATAATCCCTCCATCCCTCCTCTCCACCTGCCACTTCCAGTATGCCATCAGCTCACCTCAATATAGGTAAGTGCTCATACATAGTCATTTGTCATGTTTATTGCTTTTTGTCTGCTTTTTCATGTGTATATTAGTTTTATGTTGATTGTTAATGCTTTTTATCATTAGGTAGATTGGTTTTAATAGGTAATTATTCGGGGGTCTGGAGCAGATTACAGGGTTTCCGCAGAGTCTTAAAAAGTCTAAAATTTGACAATACTAATTTAAGGCCTTAAAAAGTCTTAAATACAAGCATATATTGCGTTGTAGGTCTTAAATTACATTTAGTTAAGTCTTAAATCTGTATGTCCATTTACTGCTTCCGTCACATTTTTCTTTCATCGTATTGGTTGCATTCGTAGTCAGTTCCATCTGTTGTAGTTCTTTATTAAATATCGTATTACCAGTACGCTGAAGTAAAACTACAAATGAGACTGATATGGAACTGAAGTGGAATCCAGAATTCAGCCCGGTCGGAATTTATCGCTGCACTAAACAGGCTTCGCGGTTAACATTTTTATTACTTCTGATTTGGGTCAGAGACTTATGTTTTCAAGAGAAACTCATCAACGTTAAGCATGGGCAGATGTAAGTTTAATGATTGTTGGCTTGAGTGAAATGAATTCATTGGTTGGTTGAAACGTGTGCCAAACAACCAATTCGAAGCGTACTGCACAACTGTGCAAGAGGACCCTCAAACTATGCACCCTTGGTGTGAAAGCATTGCAGTCACACGCAAAAGCAGATAAACACCAAACAGCTCTCAAAAGTCTCCTGCAAACTCATGCCATCACCCAGTTTTGTTCGTCATTTACAGCCAACTCTGCGTGAACCGAACGAGACTGCACCGCCTCAGTCTCGTCATCAAGTGACCTGCGGGAAATTTTCGGATCAACTCCTACTTTGAAAGCCGAGGTCCTGTAGATTTTAAACACAGTAACCAAACATCACTCGTACAAAAGCAATGACGGGATTGTGAAACTTTTTTTCAAGCAATGTTTCCTGATTCAAATATTACAAAAACATCCATCCATCCATCCATTGTCCAAACCGCTTATCCCAGTGGGTCGCGGGGAGTCCGGAGCCTATCCCGGAAACAATGGGCACGAGGCAGGGAACAACCCAGGATGGGGGGCCACCCCATCGCAGGGCAACAAAAACATTCAGTGGCAGTAAAAATAAGACTGCATACATAACAAGGTTTGGACTGATGCAGTTTATTAAGAAAGAGCTAGCTCATCTCGAAAGTCACTGGGCCATTTGTCCTCATGTTCGATGAAAGCCTTAAGCAAACAACAAAAAGGAAACAACTCGATCTGCATGTTCATTTCTGGGACAGCGTCCGGGTACTCTCCAGGGGCCTCATGTATAAACGGTACGTATGCACGAAAATGTTGCGTACGTTCGTTTCCACGCTCACGTCGAGATGTTTAAAAATTAAACTTGGCATACCGCTACGCACATTCTCTCAGCAGCTCCAGACAAGGCGTACGCAAGTTTCTGCTCAGTTTTGTAAACGGATGGCACCCAGTGGCAAATCATTGCTACTGTGGTTTCCCTTCTTAAACTCACAATCATGACGCTGCCTTTATCCAATACACCGGCATTAAATGTATGTTGTTTACAAATGTACAGCACCTGATTTTAATCAAGTTGTAGCAATAAAACAGTGCAGAAAATGACCGAACTGTTGCAACTACCATGGCTGTTCTTGCATTACTAGAAGATATCACAAATGTAAGAATTAGAAGAGAGCGTGTATTCAGTGATCATACTGATTTCCTGGCCCATGATGATGACTGGCTTCTAAGTCGCTTTAGATTTCCAAGAGCTGTCCTCTTGGAGCTGTGTTTGAACTGGGGCCAGATTTACAAAGGCAGACGATGAGAAATTGCGCCATACCTGTCCCGTTACAAGTTCTGTCCACCCTTGGGTTTTTAGCCACAGGAGCTTTTCAGCGTGAACTTGCGGGCCGATTGGGTATTTCCCAGTCATCACTGAGTCGCACCATGCCAGCTGTATGGGACGGCATAATCTGCTTGTCACCCAGATATATAAAATTTCCTAACACTGTGGTTGAACAGGCAAACATTAAAGCGCAATTTGCAACGTTGTCCAGTTTTCCCAATGTAATCGGAGCCATCGACTGCACGCACATTGCTATAAAGGCGCCTTCAGAGAATGAATTTATGTAAATAGAAAGCATTTTCATTCCATTAATGTGCAAATAATATGTGATGCGAAAATGCGTCTCATTATTGTTGTGGCGAGATGGCCTGGTTCAACCCATGATTCGTTTATTCTCAGAAATAGTAGTGTTGGAAAACAAAGTTGAAAATGGTGTGGTGCGTGATGGCTGGCTTCTTGGTAAGAAGACTTGTGTTTTATAATTTTGGGCCAAAATTGTAAGTTTCGTGTATGATGCAGCCATTTAACAATTTCTTAGGGGACTGTGGGTATCCACTGAAGACGTGGCTTCTCAGCCCTCTCGCAAACCCCCAGAGTGAACAAGAGCGACGTTATAATGACATCCATTCTTGGGCACGGGCGGTGGTAGAGCGTGCTGTAGGGCAGCTTAAGGGCCGTTGGCGATGCCTGGACAAGTGCTGCTCTATAGTCCACAGAAAGTGTGTTGCATTGTGCACGCATGTGGCGTGCTGCATAATGTGGCACGACATTGTGGCTTGCCTGTACCTGAAGAGCCGAGGAATGATGAACCTGACCTCGACCTACCAAATGTTCCGCCAAATGGGACAGCGTTACAACTTCATTTGAATGTCATAGAAAGAATGTAAAAACAGGTAATCAAACGCAGAATTTATTTTTTCACCAATTCTTTTAATGTGTGGTTAATGTCACATAGCACAGCATGTATATTTTTTAGTTCATTGGCAACATCTATTACCGCATTAACCATTGCACTTTGTGACTGCAGCACAGCTTCCATGAGCACACAGCCGGATGGTCGCCCCTCGATTTCGGCACGGGAGTGTGTGCAGCCAGCGCCGGAAGATGTGCTCGGCACAGCAGCGGCATCACCGCCAGAAGTTTCGTCCACGGCACGGGGATCACTTCTTGTACTATTGTCTGAAACAGAATAAACATGAGTACTGCCGCATCTGCTGCCTGCTTGTTCAACTTAACCATGCAAATAAGTCAAAGAAGTACGGTACAAAAAATAAATAAAAACATACACTCACCCGCGCTGATGTCGGAGTCCCCCTCACCTGCTGGCCGAATTCCCGTCAACAGTGTGTCCCCAATAATAGCAGCAACTCATTGCTCAAAAGGTGTGAGCCCCGGAATTCCACTACCTCCTCCAGTGGTGTTGACACTCCTACGGTGAGCCGCTACTTGCTTTTTGACGTCGACTCTACTATCCGACCATTTCTTTTTAATTTCGGGCACTGTGCGATTTTCCGAGCTTACATTTTGAAGTGCTTATATGGATTTGCATATTCAATTATGAATAATTATGGGACTAGTCGGGGTGTTACCGTGGGCTCATTCACGTAGGTAAAATTTCACGCTAATTGGGATTTATAAAGGGAATGTGCATCGGTCTGTGCGTATGCACAGTTTTGTGCATCTTGATTTTTTCTTCCGTACACACATTCCTAATTTTGATCGTACGCCATGTTTTAGTGTGAATTCTACGCACGTCGTTATACATGAGGCCCCAGATACCTGGAATCACAGTTCATAGGGCATGCTATGACCAAGGATTTAATTAAAGAGATTAAAGTAAGTGAATGTTTTATCACAATTCAAGATTTCTTTATTACATCTCATTGTACTTTTATAAGAGAGTAAAATTATTGGGGTTTTATTTGCAGAAATAAATAATAGTACACTGTAGGTGCTGTGTGTGTGTGAGAGAGAGAGAGGCAGCTGGGCACAGCTGGGGTGTAGTGGTTGTGGCCGTAGCCTGTCCTATAGCGGCTGTCACCTCATTGATTAGATCTTAAGCGATTGTCCCAGCTCGGATTCCACGACCACGCCCCCCACTTGCTAAAGAGTTGTAATTGGACACTGATTATATTTCGTGGTGGCACAATTTCAGCACGTACTTTTCGAAAATGAAAATAAGCCGATGCAGCAGAGCAAAGATGGCCGTTGCATTTCAGTGTGATGTGGCACAATTTTTTTGTTTAATTGTGTGTTATGTAAACCCTCCTAATTGTTTTTCTGCATGGTAGTTAAATAAGATGCAAAGTAATGGAATGATGGTTTTGCTTTTCATTTTGTCATGTTCACTCACTGAAAAGCGATGCCTCTTGCGCGTTGCATTCCACATGGCACGGTTTCTGCGTGCCGTGCGATGTAAAACAGTACGTTGCGTCGATTGTTTTTCTGTGCATGCCGAAGTTCTGTTTGCATTTCAAGGTGGCACAGATTCTGCTCTATATATTTGTACTAGCTTATCTGTAGACAGGGGAAACAATAAATCTAATGGTGTCAATCAGCACCATTCGAGCTATACTGGTTGAGAGAAGGAAATGATGACAATTCAAATTTATTTCTTTTTTTGAATTTTGAATTTTTGAAAGTTTGAATGGCCTACTTTATCAACTACTCATGTACTTAAACTTGACAAGGATGTTTATTTGAATTTGATCCAGAAAAGTGCAATTAATTAATTGATTGATTGATTGATTATTTCCCTAAGTAATGTGTGGATCAACTGGACCTCAGAAGGCTGGTCTCAATCTCAATGGATGGGCCCAATGTGAACGTGAAGTTTTTTGACCTTTTCCAGTCGGCACATGCCAAGCTCTATGGGGGTTCTCAGCTGGTATCTGTGGGGAGCTGTGGGCTCCACACGTTACACAATGCCTTCAAGACCGGTTTCTCCATGTGGCAGGTGAACAAGTGGCTGAAGGCAATGCATACACTCTTCCACAATGTTCCAGCAAGGAGGGAAGACTATGTCACAACACCAAATCCACAGTGTTCCCTCTGTCATTCTGTGGCCATCGGTGGCTGGAGAATCTTCCTGTTGTCAAGTGTTACCCTTACCTTTCTGTCGATCCTCAACCCTAGACTGGGGATCGTAACATAAGAGAGCTCTGGAAGTCTGGCCATCGCTTCTGTGGTACTTGGATGCTGTGAAAAGAAAAGAGCTGCCACACCCTGGTACAGCATCTTTTGATGTGATAGAAGCAGCCCAGAAAGATCATCTAACTTTATGACTGTAGCCCAGTCCTTTGATCCATCCCTGAGGAAGTATCTGACTGAGGAGCCAGTGATGCCTTTCCTTAGAAAAGACTTGGCAGAATTGACCAAGGTAATGATTTATATAGTAAGCACTACGTAATGCACAAAATTGATGATGTTGTGCATCCCCACTATAGATTAGATCTTATAGATGTAAGTCTGTCTAATGAAATCATGCAATCGTTGATTATGAATAAGAATTATGTCACTGCAGGGCACTTAAATTTACTTTTGCAACTGTCTTCTGACAGTCTACTGCAACACTTTGTGAAGAGAAAGGTTATCAAGCTGAACATAGCTGATAAGAACAGCTTGCTCCAGCTACACCAGGTTGACGTCGGCTTGGGTGCTGAGGCAGCCCTCAAGGTACTGTGGTAGCTTAATGTCAGAGATTGTGGTCAAGCAACAGGTGCAGTTTTTTTGTACATGCTTACATGACAATTATACATTCCTCTGTGCAGAGCAGCAAAAGTTCAGAGCTCAGGGTCCTTGAATTTAGAAGGAACTGCATGCAGGGACTCTCAAACGTCGTGAAAAAAGTACAGGAGAAGAGCCCCCTGAAATATCCTACTGTTAGGCAGATGGAATGTCTGGACCCCTTTGTCATGATCAGAGATCCAGACAGGTGCAAGAAGAAGATGAAAGGTCTTGTTCAGACATTTCTGCTGGACAGGCAGGAGGTGTTTCTGCTGGTAGGAATAGCTCTAGAAGGGGCTGACAAAAGTTAATGTTCTTTTTCCCTTTCCTATCACAATATATTTGAGTGTGGATCTCTAGCTTTTGTTATTCCCTCATCTTATGGTCCTGCACTTGTTCTGTGTGCACCAGCCATCAAAGCTGCAATGCTCCCAGATGATCTGCCCCTGATCACAGACTCTTCTACACAGTGAGGCAAAGCCTACAGCTTATTAAACACTGTTATCGGATCTGTACTCTGTATCGGCCGATACCCAAAGCTCAGGTATCAGTATCTGTATCGGAACAGAAAAAGTGTGATTGGTGAAACCCTAGTATTTTCTTATTTTATTTTATTTATTAACGTTTTATTATACAGCACAACTGGTCCTTTCACATAATCATACTGTCCAATAAAACACCAAAAGAAAAACGATATTAATTAAGTAAAAAACAAATTGGGTCATTAAAAATCTGAAAAATATCAGAATTGAGCACGTACTGTAATTGATAGGACATTTAGATTACTGAAAATGCGTTTCAGATATTTAGATAAGTCAGGTGGAACATTACAATGCAGCTCTCAGTGGCATATTGTATGTTGTGTAACGTCACGTATGGTGGATGTCTGTTGGACATAAATGAAGACACATTAGAGGACTTAGAAACTGTGATGCTGAAACACATGTACCGATGCCAACAAAGGATTTTATGCGGGCAGCAACACGGGCAAGGAAGGATCAGCTGGCAGAACAGCAGAATAATCTGTAGCCTGGTAAGGAATCTAAATTGTGAGAATTTTATTTGAACATTTTAAAACACCTGAAAATCTGTTGGTTGTGTTTTGTTCGAACAAAGATTACACTTTTATTTATATTTTGTAACAGATTTGTTTGTTGTGTTTGTTTAGGGGAACGAAAAGGGCAAAGACAGTTTGGACCCAGCACGGAAGCAAGGTGGACAGGAAAGAAATGAGATTGCAGAACAGGGCAGACACCATAGGGAGCAGCGCAAATTATAGGTTCATAGGACCAGATCAGAACAGACTTGGGTGACACGGATTGATAGGACAGGTGGACAACAGGAACACCGCTGAAGGGAATAAATGGAAACTGGGGCTGTCTGAGGAAGTAGAAGGGTGAGATTCAGAGGGAAAGTGGAACGAAAACCCAGGAACACACGGAGGAGGTAAAGGCCCTATAGACAATCCATGGGACCAAGTAGTGGGGCAATGGGCTAAAAAACTGAGGACCTTGAAGTTCTGAAGTGGAGAAGCGGCTCCACCAGGAGATGCGGGGCGCTGGCAAGAAAGCAAATGTTGACAGGACATCAGAAGGTGAGACGGGTGCCGATGGGATAAAAGGAGGTAAGAAGGGTGCTGATCTTGGGCAGGATGCAGGTCCCTGGGACGACCAAGACTGCAGGCATGGAGGACCCTGGTGAGACTGCTGGCAGTGCTGAATGGACCTCTGGAGACTGCAGGGGAGGCAGCAAGAAACCTCAAAAAGGCAGCTCAGTCTTTGTGGCACAGCATACAAGGCAAGGCTGAGGGGGTCACAGAGAAGATGGGTCTTGGATGAGCAACTGGGGTACCAGGCCTCTCCTGGGCAGGATGTGGGATCGCTGCGGGTTGAGCAGTGCCAGGCTATCAGAAGCTTGCAGTCTGAGCAACGGCAGGCTACCAGAAACCGGCGAGGTGAGTTACTTCCTGCTGCTAGTGGAGCAGCTTCAAGCAGTTCTGGTCGTGGAATGGCCATGCACGAGTCTGACACCACTTGGAGACTGGCGGTAGATGGGTCAGATGCTGCCTGAAGAACGGCGGCGGACGGGTTGGACGCTTCCTGGACAGCGGTGGTGGATGGATTGGACACTGCCTGGATCCAAAGCTTCGCCCTTTTTCTTCCCTTCATCTTCTTCTCTGGTGCTTGGCATGTGAGCCAGGGAAGACATTCACTGGAATGGAGGAAGGCACAGGGATGGAGAGCTATGCCTTTTTGTGGATGACCTGGAGCTAAGGCACAGGTGTGCAGCTGGCTGGAAACCCACAAGATTTGGACCATTCTTCTCCAGTGTGAATGATTCAACAGGACTGTGACCGCTTAAATCACTCTGTTCAGTGACCGCCATGAAGGACTGGGACCTTCAGCTTCTCTTTAGATACCGTGCAGCTATTCAAGAGTCCACTAACTACACATCTGCAGCACTTATGATGGGATGCATGCGCCAAGCACCATCTCACCTGAGCCAGCATTCGACAGAAGAGGAGCTACGACACCTATAGCTGTGGGGGGTCATTGGGGTCTTTATTAAGGTGCACGTTGTGCTTGAAGACATGCTTGCATTACAGAAGCATGCAGAGTGAAGTGGCTCTTGGTGATAGTGAACATGCGACACAAACCTACTAAACTCGCTGTCCCAGGTACCCAAACTCCTTCTGAGGTGGAGCGAAGTCACGCATACTCTACATGAAGTCTCGCTTGCTAAAGATGCCCTTGCAGCATGAAGCTGAAAAAACGTCATCAGCGTGCGAAATTTAAAAAAAAAATGCCGCGATGGAGGAGGGAGTGAATGCACAGTAAAATTGGCAGTCGTGACTCCTTTTCTTCCAACGATTATGTACAAAATAATATATACCCCTTATCAATGAAATATGTACTTTTTTAGATTGTTATTTCAACAAACAACTTCTAGGTACGTCGCAGATTTGGCTATGAACCCCATTTACAAAAAGGCGGGACACATTCTAAAAATTCAATAAATTCGTAGTGAACCACGACCCATGTCTGCAAGGCCCCCTTGCTTCATGATATATAACACGGTATTAAACATCATAACTACTTATGTAAATAATTTTCATGTCTAGTGTTACGTTTTCGTTAGATTGAATTATTGGTGCAAATACTTCAGTAAATATAGTATAGTACAGATGCAGTAGATAGACATTGGTGGGGACACGTCACACGGTCCAGACGCAATTCTTCACCCTTGATCTTTGCTTGCAGAGACTGTGCCTTTGGTGGATGATTCTTTTATACCTACCCTTGTTATCAAGTGTGCTAATTGAGGACCCTTCCAGAATGTTACTTGAAGGTTCCTCATTTAGCAGGTTAACTAATAACCGGTCTGGGTATTGAGATTGGGTAAAAAGCAGCATCCGCCGAAGGCTCAGTCTCTGAACCCCAGTCCTACCATTAATACTTTACTGTTCTTTTCCACTGAAGGTGAAAGATTTACATTATATGAAGAGAATCAGAGTAATCCACACATTTCTTTTGGTTCATCAATTTATTGCAGTATGGTATGGCTGCACATTTTTGCAGTTCTTCCTAGTCTTCTTATCTGTATTATTTTTTTTTCTCCTAGTAATGACAGGAATGCTGCAAATATTAAAGCAGACAGACTCCTGCAACAGGCTGCAAGGTTACCGAGGGGGGAGTCTGCCTCTAGCCACCCAAATTATTCCTCTGTTCAACCTGTCAGACATGAGCGTACCTTAAATCATACTCAGCCAGAAGAGAACACTATTCAGAGAAACTTGGTGAGGCTCTTTCAGCCAAATTTTCCATCTCAAAAACCCAGGAAAAGGCCAGGCGTGGCTGAAACATGGACTCACACCTTCTTTTGCCTTGCGGACAAAGATGAAGATCATGTACCTCAACCAGAACTTAGAATGGCTCTACGAAACATTGGTCTGGGAAGGAAAAGAATAACTTCTCCAGATAAAAATGGAACACGTGAAGACCTCTGAGACTTTGCATTCTTTTTATCCGCTTAAGGATGCAGGATGATTCCAAATTTTGAGGGGTTTCAGGAGCAAAGCCTTGCAGTCCATAATCATATCCACCAGTGGGTACAGTGTTAAGTTCCTTCGGACAAAAAGTGGTCTGAACCAGGCTGCGGCCTATGTCAGGCCACTACAGACTAGTATACCAATGATAGAGTTAAAGGATTCAGATAAGGTTAGTTTTCAATAATCTGTAATATTAATTTCATATCTGTCATATCTCTATTGATTCACTGCTTTAATAAAGCAGTTTAACACTGTAGCAGCTTTGTTGTTGGAGCTGGCTTTTAGGTAAATTATCTTTCTGCTGTATCCATCAATTGCTCTGTGAACCACTATTCTCCATCTATTCAGTACACAATTAAGACATTATTTAGGTAAAGATGTGTCCACGAGATTACCATAGTAGTAATAACAAAACCAGCATTTAGATCTTAATAGACAATACTTAGTGAATTAACTTGTGATTTCCATCTATATGCCATAGTGACAATGGGGAGCGGACACTATACCCCCTTCATTGTATGGTGTTGATTGTAAGACCCCTCAGAAAAGTTCCCACGGGATCCACAAGCCTCAAAGCCTCTCTAATTCTTTTTTGTTGCACTCTGAAGACAAAAGTACAATTGTAAATTAAAAACAAAAACTGCAGTTACTCTGGCAGCAATTTAAATTGTAGATCTCTCACAAAATGATTCATTAAAGTAACACAGAAGTCCATTTTTAAAAATGTACTTTTGATCAGGCTTTTCCTACTCAAAAGGACATCTGTCCATTCCTAAAAAATGCATCATTTTGACAAAACACACCTGCAGTGCATAAGCAAACACCATCAAAGGCTGAAATACAATAGTAAGATTTTTTTACTGTCTCGACTCACAAACCCCTTAATGTTCCTCAACCACACTGCGAAGAAACCCAGTCACTTTTTTGTATCCAGATTCTGGAAATTCAGTTATGAAGACTGATATCTTTTTTACAGATCATCTTGAGATATCTAACTGTACGTGCTATGGATAGACAAATCATATTGAGACATTCATCTTCTGACTGTTTTTAAACTTACACCCAACATGTTTGACATTTGTGGAATTTTCTGGAAGAAAAATTCCAATTGCGTGCGTATAATATTAATTTTGGGTCGGCCCCTGTTATCAGTGGAAACTGTTCCTGCCTCAAATCCATTGATGGCATTGAGTTTGGCTGTGCACTCAAAATATCTAAAACTTTGCCCAAGTTGTCAAGCACTTGCTCTGCCTTTTCTAACTCAATATTTTGAAAACATCTCATCGGGCATTTCTGCATTTGCTCCAGCCTGAAGAAAATGTAGTCATAATCAGAGTGTTGAAAAGTTGGGTTGAGGAGGGCTGTATTCTCTCAAGTATCTGCAGCACTCTGAAGAAAAGACAAGACAAAAACTGCATGCAAACATTGTAAAATACTGATAAAATACACAAATAGCACAACAATCATGCTTCAGCATGTCCGCCGGCACCACAATGAGCTCAATTCACCACCGTTAGAGCGGAGATTATTAAAAGGGCAAACCACACTAAAAAGCATGTTTGCAACTCCGATCGCACCAACCACTGCAAGGGCCATAGAAATTACAAGGTGCATCGGTGTTTTCATAGCGAAACATATGAGACCATTTCCCATAGTTGGTTAACACACTGGAGCCTAGATACTGTATACCATCACGCCCGCACTTCAGCCAGACAGTGATGCCAGAGCTCTACAGAGAAATCAAAACAAAAGTGGTTCACGCTCTCAGAGAGGCACACAGCATATCAGTCACTACAGACAGCTGGACCTCCAGGGCGACCCAAAGTTACAGCATCAGAGCCATCAGAGCTCCTATGATCACCGCTGAGTGGGAAATGGTAAGCTTTGTTCTTCAAACTCGTCCTTTTTGAAATGCACAGCGGGGTCAATATTGCCAAAGTTTTAAAAGAGGCTGTAACTGAATGGAAGCTGGAAAGGGCTAATCACGGAATTGCCGTCGTTACGGACAACGCAAAAAATAAGGATGTTGCTGTGACGGAGGCCGGGTTCTCACCACGTTAAACTTAGCCACCCAAGCAGGTTTGAGTGTAACACACGTCCGCTGGGTTGGATGAGGCAGGTTGTAACCTTCTTCCATCGAAGCCCCACTGTGCTTGCATCCAAACAGAAAGCATTACGCAGCAAAGACATAAACAAGCACAAGCTAATTATGGACATCGCTACGCTCTGGAACAGCAGTCTGGACATGATGGAACACTATCTCGAACATCATCTAGCTGTTACAGCAGCTCTTCTCAGTGAAAACATCCAACGAAATGCCTGTGAAATTGACACTAGACATGGTGAAACTTCTTAAACCCCTGAAGACACCCATCATCCTGCTAGTTTGTGGCTTATATTTTTTCCCTGAATTTCTTCCAGATGTTGGTTTTGTCATGACACTCCTGCCTCTGTAATACCAATTTACTCATACTAATTTATTTATAGACCAACTTCACTGTGAGAGACACAGATGAGGGAGGAGCAGGTACCAGTGTCCCCACGCGTTCAGCACAGCAACCTGCTAACCAGGCAGACACAGAAGAAGCTGAGCTACAGCCTCCTCCCAAGAAGACAGCATTGGAAGATCTTCTTGGAGGGACTCTCTGTCAACCAGCAGGAACAGCACTGTTTGATTCCATGAATGGGATCGATGCAGAAATGAATAAATACAGAAGTGAAACATCTATTTCCCTCAAAAGCTGCCCACTCAAGTGGTGGAAGGAGAAGGCTAAGGTGTACCCACTGCTTTCTTCTCTAGCAAAGGCACCAGCCACCACTATTCCTAGTGAAAGAGTTTTTTCAACTGCAGGGGACATTGTGAATTTCAAAGATCTCAGCTTCTGCCTGAGAATGTTGACATTTTCCTTAAACAAAATAGGTAGATTTAAATGTGCACATGCAAGCCTGAGTTTATTATTTATTTATTTGTTTACTTATTTTGATTTGGGATTTAAAAAAGCAGTATTTTATTCAATTTCACTGTTAAGAAGAGGACACATTTTGCACAGTTTAGAAAGATCCATCCATCCATCCATCACTATAACCGCTTAATCCCAAACAGGATCATTGGGGGACCAGAGCCTATCCTGAAACTACAGGCACAGGCAGGAACCAAGGCTAGGCAGTCACCAACACACACCGTAGGGCGCACGCACATGCACACAAAATTGTGGGGCCAACTTAGAATTGCCAGTTAACCTACCACACACATTTTTGGACCCTGGGAGTTAACCAGAGCTCCTGGCAGAAACCCATGCAAACTCCACACAGAAAGGTCCTATGCGCATTCTGGGGACTAAATCCAGGATCTTCTTGGTGTGAGGTAGTAGCGCTAACCACTGCGCCACCGCACGGCCCATTTAGAAAGATAAATAAAGGAATATTTTTAATAAATTTGTCTGCAGCTTATTCTGTTAAAAAATTGTGATTAAGTCATATCGTGAACTCAGAATCGTGAATCGTACGAAATAATGAGTTGAGTGTATCTTTACACTCCTATCAGTCTACTTTATTTCAATCAACTTTATATAGCACTTTTCATTCGAACACAATGTAACAGAAAGTGCTTTACATAATAAAAACAATATCCCTACTCCTGTTGCCACCATCACCCCAACAAAATTAAAATAAGACACAAGAGACAATAAAAACGGAACTGAGGAGAAGAAGAAGCTCAGCAGTGACTGTATCAGTCATGGCATGGTGTTGGACCATCTGTTGGATGTCATGTATGGAATACAGCTGAAAACACATGAAATGGTGCTGCACAGGGCCAGGGTGGCCCCCTATCTGGAGGGCGAGGCTGGACGACCCACTCCGTGCATAAGGGAGGCTGAGCTGCCGTCACCACAGGGGGTGCTGAGTTCCCTTTCACACATCATGTGAGGAACAGATGCAGAGAGATCAGACAACTTGTTTTCCCCAATATCTCAAAAATTATTAGTCCAATCTTTTCCAACCTTCGCAGACATGTTATAAAGGTGAAAATCTGGACCTGCTCAAATTTTGAGAAGCTGCACCAAAGTTGAAGCAACGGAACTTAGCAACAGCAAAAAAAGGGTAAAATGATTACAAGCTTATCTTTATGAACAGAATAACTCTATTTGGTATTTTTACTCTATTTTTAATGTTTTTGTTTTTTTTCGCCACTTCACAAAAACATCATATGGATGAAAATCTACACTTGAAAATCCTCCCCAATGCAATACAAGACAATGGGTTTCACTCCCAATCTTGTTTTAACTCAGAGTGCTTGACCATAGTTGTGAAGACCCCAAATCAACCCAAAATTGTAACAACAGGATAGAGGGCAGCAAAGAGTGAAACTGGAGGCTGCGGCCACCATTTTGTGAACACAGCCATCTGCCAGCTAATTATATATTCCATGGATCTCTTTGCAGACTTCACAGGAATGTTATTCTGGTCAGTGATTCTCAAACTGTGGGGTGTGAGAAGATTTTCTGAATATTGTATAGTATAATCTATATTGTTTTTTTGTTGTTAGCCTTCCCACTCGAAATTTATTGTGAGTTGAATTTAGTTGCGTCATGTGTTTTGGAGAGGTGAGAAGGGCATGTAAGGTAGGCTTGTAATAATATTTTCATTAAACAGCAGTATTTTCATTAGGCAATATTTATAATGGATGAGCCACCCTGATCACCCCGACCAAATTTATCATGGGGTAAAACATAAAAGAACTGGTGTATTTATGGTGACCCTAACTGCATTAAGGTAAGTACTCCAGGGCTGCCAGAAAAATAGCCTGACCATGCACTTGGACACCAAGCTTTGCTGTTAACTATGTGGGTGTGTGTATGTACATAGAGAGACATAGAGACTTTAACCCTTTGATATATAGAGAGATTCAGTGACTTTGCTCCATGTAGACATGATGGCATCATGCAGTTACTGCAGATTTGTCAGCTGCACCTTCATGATTCAAATCTCATGTTCTACCACATCCCATAGGTGCTCTACTGATTTGTGATCTGGTGACTATGGAGGCCAGGTACAGTGAACTCATTGTTATGTTCAAGACATCAGTCTGAGATGATATGAGCTTTATGACATGGTGCATTATCCTGCTATATGTAGCATTTAGAAGCTGGGTACAATGTTTAGTTGGTATTAAGGGTCCCAAAGTATGCCAAGAAAACATACCTCACACCATTACACCACCACCAGTAACCTGAACTGTTGATACCAGGCAGGATGGACCCCTGCTTTGATGTTTTTATGCAAAATTCTGACCCTATTATTCCAATGTCTTGGCAGAAATAACGAGATGGGAACGAAACTCATCTGAGCAGCAACACTTTGCCAATCTTCTATTGTCCAATTTTGATGAGCCTGTACTGCTAGCTTCAGTTCGCTGTTTTTAGCTGACAGGAGTGGCACCAGGTGTGATTTTCTGCAGCTGTAGACCATTTTCTTCAAGCTTTGACATGTTGTGTGTTCATAGATGCTCCTCCGCATACCCTGGTTGTAACAAGTAGTTATTTGAGTTGCTGTTGTCTTTCTTTCAGCTTAAACCATTTTCACCCAGAGAACAGCCACTAACAGTATGCTTTTTTCTTTTTTGCCCCATTCTCTGTAGAGCCTTGTGATGATTTTACGTGAAATCTCAGTATATCAGCAGTTTAGAAAACACACATACCAGCCAACAACCATGCCATGTTCAAATTCACTTAGATCACCCTTCTTCCTCATTCTGGTGTTTGACGTGAACATTAACTGAAGCACCTGTCCTGTATCTGCATCAAGATTGTAAACATTGTGCTACTGACATACAGTATAAATGGCCGATTAGATGTTTGCGTCAATGAGCAGTTAAACAGTACCTAGTAAAGTGACCAGTGAGTGTATATACACGGTTAGGTCCATAAGTATTTGGATAGTGACACAATTTTTTTCCCGACAGTGACTAATGTTGGACGAGAAGGTCGGGCTCACATTCTCCGCTCTAATTCATCCCAAAGGTGTTCTATTGGGTTGAGGTCAGGTCTTTGTGCAGGCCAGTCAAGTTCCTCAACACTAGACTCGCTCATCCATGTCCTTGTGGCCCTTGCTTTGTGCACTAGTGTACAATCATGTTGGAACAGGAAGGGGCCATCTCCAAACTGTTCCCACAAAGTTGGGAGCATGAAATTTTCCAAAATGGCTTTGAATGCTGCAGCATTAAGAGTTCCTTTAATTAGGACTAAAAGGCCTCTCTCCCCCAAACTGTACACTTGGCACAATGCAGTCAGAGAAGGTACTTGATGCTTTGCACTGCACTTGGTGATGTAAGGCTTGGATGTAGCTACTCGGCCATGGAAACCCATTCCATGAAGTTCTGTATGAACTGTTCTTGAGCTAATCTGAAGGCCACACAAAGTTTGGAGTTCTGTAGTTACTGATTCTGCAGACAGTTGTCGACTTCTGCAGACTGTGCCCCTCAGCATGCGTTGTCCCCGCTCTGTGACTTTACGTGGCCTACCGCTTTGTGGCTGAGTTGCTGTTGTTCCCAATTGCTTCTACTTTGTTATAATACCACTAACAGTTGACCGTGGAATATTTAGTATCGAGGAAATTTCACGAAAGGACTTATAGCACAGGTGGCCTCCTATCACGGTACCACGTTTGAGTTCACTGAGCTCCTGAGAGCGACCCATTCTTTTGCAAATGTTTATAGAAGCAGTCTGCCTGCCTAGGTGCTTGATTTTAAACATCTGGAAGTGATCAGAACACCTGAATTCAATGATTTGGAGGGGTGTCCTAATACTTTTGGCAATATAGTGCAATTTTGAAGTTTCGGGTGGCATGGTCGACTCCCCAGCAAATTTTATCCTCATGGACCCGGAGAGGTGGGAGTAGTCTCCTTCATTTCTTAAAATCAAAAGTGGCAACCTTAGGGATGATTGATGGTTTGATTGTCAAGGACATGTGTCTCCAGTTAGCCAGACACAATGACATGGCCAGGAAAAACTATGAGATTTTGAAAAGGCTGATTAGTCTGATTTAATTCTTGGGTTGTCAGGACCTGGCATTTGTGGGACACGATGAGGGTGAAAACCTTGACAGAAAAGGAAACTACAGATGTGCTTTCCCACTACAACAGGCTTTTGTTGTATTGCAGCTTGTGTGGCATCCTGGGCGAACCCCCCTGCTTCAGCCCCTGCCAACAAAAGCTTTGTGTCCATCTCCCATCCCACCCTGGCAAAAAAAATACACCATTCGGCTCACTTTTAGTAAGTCATTTAGAACAATACAAATAAATATCAATAGCATTTTTAATTAAATCAATACAAAAAATATAGTGCTGCACGTGCAACCCAGGCATCACAGCAGTGCAAACAAAAGAAACACATAACGGCTTTAAAAAAAGCATGTGTTTTAATCTTAGTCCCTCAATATACCATGCGAACGCACCGTAGCACATAATGCACCAATGCAGGGAGGTCTGATGCCATATGGTAAGGGACACACACTGTAGGTAGTTACACAATGGCTAGAGATATGCAAGGATCGGACAGGATTTACACATCACACAGGCAAAGGCACACATGACAATCAGGAGAATAAGAAGTATCTACAATAACACAAACAAGGGCTATTTACAGATAGTGTGGGGAATGCTGGGAGATGTTAATGGGCTCCGCTATGCTGGCACTACAATATATACCAGTGTTTCTCAAAGCGGTCCTCGAGGACCCCCAGATGGCTCACGTTTTTGCTCTCTCTGTGTCACTGATATATACAAAATAAGATTCATAAATCTCAAGAAAAAGTAACAAAGACAAAAAGAAACAAATTGTATTGTATAAATAAAAAGAATTTGAATTATTACATTATTGCCCGATTGGCTAACAAATATACGTTATACTAGCCTATTTCATAGGTATTCATATGTATAATATTATACTCATAAAGAGATGGAATAGCTGTATACCTTTATCTCTTTGGTTTCTTTCCTTCCTTCCTTTTTTCCTCTCACCTGATGGCTTAGACGCTTCTTTTGCATGTTTTAATTTGGCCCTCATTAATGCATTATCATCCCCCAACACTGTCAACCAAGAGTCAATCCACTTAATAAAATTTGCGAGCTTGCTTGTTGGCCCGAAGGAGGATGCTGCTGAACATATAGTTTTGCATCTGTACTATTTTACACTGCCTTGTATTGTTTTGCATCTTTAGTTTTTGTAGTGTGACTCAACAAGCAAGCATTCCAATGCACCAGTTGCCTGCTATATACTCCACTGACTACAAGTAAACATCTGTTCCACTTAAGTACGATCTATTTGGCCTTCTGAAAAGAGTCCAAGATATTCACTGTTAAGTACACCTCAAATGAACTTGCATTACATATACCTATGAACATTGACAATGAGTTAGGGAACACAGAATAATGCTTGCAGCTCAACGAATTTATACAGCACATTTCAAACACAGAAGCAATTCAAGGTATTTTACAGAGAGAAAAAAAAACAATTGTTAAAAGAAAGTGCAATGCAGTGCGGGAATTATTCAAAGACATGGATGAATCAAAA
Source organism: Mormyrops boulengeri (assembly GCA_026781065.1). Lineage (NCBI taxonomy): Eukaryota > Metazoa > Chordata > Actinopteri > Osteoglossiformes > Mormyridae > Mormyrops > Mormyrops boulengeri. Next base: position 8,016,742 of record JAODLD010000051.1, on the reverse strand, counting down.
CCCTTTTTAAATTTAGATTTAAATGTGTCTGCTTTCGGCGTAAACATTTTGACACAATGCAGTCAGGGAATGTTTTGTTTTCCCGTGCCGCTTTACCGTTAAAGCATATATTCGGCATACTACGAAGAAATACGGAGAGCAGCGCTCCTCTGCGCTTCTCGCACTGCATGGTGGGAACACGCACCAGTCACGTCCCATTAGTGATTCCTGCGAATCAGCGACCAAGGCAGGCGGTGGCCACAAAGAGCCGGACTCAATGGCAGAAAAGAAGAAAAAGAAAGATATATTTTAGCTCCGATATATTTCAACGGGATGATTGATAGAATCATATAGCACTGTCAGTGAACGGATTTGGGGGTAAGTAGTCGTTTAACGTCTTCATTCTGACTAGGTGATGTGCAATATTCCACAAATGCTTAGTTAATGAAATCTTTTGTGTTGTATTTAAGTTAGCTGGATACCCTCAGCGGAAGGTTTGCTACAAGGTAGTACCATTTTTGTAATATGCATAAATATGGCCAAATCCAAGCAAAATAACTAGTGTCACGTAGCAAGTTTCTTTTTTGTTTTATTTCTTGTCGAAGTAACGACAGCTAGCTGGCTAACTGGTTAGCTGCCCTTCCACTTCCGTCTTCGTTAGGTGTGTGAGGTGGTGGGGTTTTGATCGTCAACGCCGAAATAGCCCTAGCTTGTCTAAGTTCATCCTATGATAGACATACACGATATGTCGATGTTCTAATTTAATGGACTCTTTAATATATGAAATATTCACGGTATTAATTCAGTGTCGAATAGATGGGCAAGTCTTCGCTAAAAACACTGCGCGATTGAAAACCGAATTTGATGGGCTTAGTGTTATTGTAATTAATTTCTATTAGTTAAATAACTGTGCAGATGTATTGCAGACGGTCGCGGTGGGGTTACGGAGGCATTGCAAAGCTTTGAAATATGGAGGGCTTTCTCTGGAGAGAGCCAGGAATGTCTTCCTTAAAGGCATGTCTTATGGAAGAGTATAAAACTGCCGCGCCCGGGGGGCGGGGGGCCGGGGTGTGGGGGGGGGGGGGGTGGGGGCTGGGGG
>JAODLD010000051.1:8003245-8015654 GCA_026781065.1 Mormyrops boulengeri | reverse complement strand
TCTTTTAAAAAAAAAAAACTTTTAAAAAGTAATTGTACGTAGTTGAGGTGACATATTGCAATATAACAATGATTTTAATCTTGACATAATAGTCCCCCCCCCCCCCAAAAAAAACTTAAGTTAAAATATTTGTTACTAAATTTATGTCTCCGTGTTACACAATATACAATGTACAACTCTCAAATATATTAACACAACTTGGAATTTTGGTGGGTCAATAGGTTATTTCCTCATACCTCCAGGATTTGGGAGTCTGTGTATGTTTGCATTGTAAACCAGAATTGTTAGCAGAACTCAAATGTGCCAATAAGTTGTATTTATACTTGATGTTCACAACACCGCCATGCATATCCTGTGTTCATTCCACGTGTCATTTATGCAGCTATGTGTGGAATTAACACTATGGGTACGTGAGATGCACTGTCACCAAAAATCTTGGGGGCAGTATGGTCAACTTTTGTCAAGGGACTATGTGTTTATATACAGTACAGTCTGCATTAAAATAGCATCAGATTTTTTTTTTTGAATGAATGGCCAGAAGATATTCAAAATGGAATATTTTCAGAGGCAAGAGAAAAATTATTCTTAGAATTTTGTGGTTAATTGTCATTGTTGACACACCACAGCACACACTGCACAACAATGAAATGTGTTCTCTGCATTTAACCCATATGTGACAATGTGACATAGCAGGGGGCAGCTAATTCAGCACCCGGGGCGCAGAGATTGGGGGCGGTACCTTGCTCGGGGTACCTCAGTGGTACCTTCCTGGTCGGGGATTTGAACCTGCAATCTTTCAATGACAATTGCTAACCATTAAGCCACCACTTCTGAACACTACTGTGTGCCTCTGTGTACAGTAGGCCTGGGCAATACACATGCAATTCTCACATTGCAAGAACTGTGACTGCTGGGTTCAGATCCGGCTTCTGCGTACCTTCATACTGTTACAGATATACCACAGTATAAGGTTTTTTTTCACTAACATTATTTTTCAGCAGTTTTTAGAAATCTAAGTGAAAATTTGGGAAGTTTAAGTTTTAAAATATTTAGATTCTGTCATAGAAAAAAAACTTAACTTTTCAGTTTTAATGCTCGTTCCTTTTCAAGATTATCTATATGTTAAAAAAATGAAAGTTTACCACCACTACTGTTGCATGAGCTCTGCACGCTCTCTCCAGTGATCAGTCATTCTCATCCTTGCTGTTTAAATCACTCCTAGATCAGTTCATCAGAAATTTATTTTAAACTTTTTGCTTTATAAATATTGCAGTATTTATGGCAAAAAAAATCACATGATGATACTTGAAAATTTTTTGTATCATGTAACATCATAATAAGTACGAAATACTAACATATGATTTATAAATTCTGACATATAACACATAACGTACAGCATTATATAATTATTCTGAAATTGAGACCGAAACAGGCAAATTGGGCCCAACAGGAAGACTGTGATAGACTACATTTAAAAATCTGGTGATGAAAGTTCTTAAAATGTCAGCAAATAAATATAGTTTAATATGGACGTTTTATTAAATTTATAATATAAATACATAAAATACAATCTCAGAATATTTTGTTGCAAGGTACATCTAATGGTTTTTTTCCATCCACCCTGAAACCAATTGTAAAATAAGCAAATCTGTGATTACAACAAAATCGCATTGCAACATTTAAAAATTTTCCAATGCTGTGCTGCCCTAGTATTATATAAATTACTTTTATTTCTTATCATGGCATCCTGATCCTTGTTGTAGCTGTTCTTGTTTCAGAGGCAGGCTATTTGCATAAGCAGTCAAAAGAAAGTGTTTGCTAGTTTTACCCCAAAGGATCGAAGTACCCCAGCCGGTTTGGTACTTTTGATACTGGAACTTTTGGTATTGGGACCTGACTGGAAGTTAATGGAAATGAGAGAGTACGGTACCTGATGTGGTGGAAAAGCACCCTTAGATGAAGTTGAAAGTTTTAAAAACTTTATTGCATGTAACCCTCAGTGAACAATCAATTTGCATAGCAAGATGTATATTTCTCAATAACTTGCTCTGGATTTGATGAAATACTTTTGTTTATTGCATAAATTAATGGTAATGATTAACTACTCCAGAGACATAATTGACAGTTTATTTAATGAAGTCTTCAAACTAATTTTAAAAATTAGGGGAAATAAATATGTTATGGTTATGAGTTTGTGACAGTGACCCATGTACTCCAGATCAGGTCAGGTTGGGGAGCATGCGTTCATGCAGTGTATTGCCGCACCCACCACACAGCAAAACTCCTCGGGATCCCACCGGCAATCCCCCAGGCAGATACATGGTCCAGTCCCACCCTCCGGAAATGGCCATCCATCTGCTGCAGCCAGGTGTTACGTGGGCATCCCCTTGGCCTGACCCAGCCACTTGGGTCGTCAGCAATGAGGATCCCCCTCAGGGAAATGCGCCACATGGCCGTAGTGCCATAACTGACGCTCCCTCACAATACAGGTGATGTGCCTTATTCAGGACTCTAGCAACCGCTCATTCGACACAAAGTCAAACCAATGGTACCCAAGGATTCTCCGAAGAGACACAGTACCGAAGGCGTCCAGTCTTTGTCTCGGCTCACTGGATAGCGTCCATGTCTCACAGCCATACAGCAAGACAGGGAGCACCAGGATTCTAAAGACTTGGACGTTTGTCCTCTTGCAAAGATATTGGGAGCACCACACACCATTTTCCAGCAACCTCATGACCCCCATGATCTTCCAATCCTTCTGCTAACTTCATAGGAGGAGTCACCAGAGACATGAATGTCACTGTCGAGGTAGGTAAATTTCTTGACAAGGTCAACATTCTCCCCACAGACAGATACACTTCTGATGACTGTGCCTAAGAAGTCATTAAATGCCTGGATCTTGGTCTTTATTCAGGATACCCGCAATCCCAGATACTCAGACTTTTCGCTCAGTCTCTCGAGAGCCCCAATCAGAACCTCCATTGACTCCGCTAAGATCACGGCATCGTCAGCAAAGTCAAGATCAGTAAATCTCTCTTCAACAGACGCCCCACTGCTGCTCGACCCCACGACCCTGCCCAACACCCAGTCCATGCAAGCATTGAACAGAGTAGGCGCAGGAACACACCCCTGGTGAACCCCAGAATCAACTGGGAAGAACGCAGAGGTACTCCATCCACTCTACACAGCACTCAGTGTACCAGTGTATAGGCCGGCCATGATGTCCAGTAGCTTCAGGGGGATCCCGCGAAGTCTCAGAATGGCCCACAGGGCAACTTGATCAACTGAGTTGAACGCTTTTTTTAGCCAGTGTTTTTTTCATGATTCTACATGAAGATTTCAGCGAGATATAAACTGAAATAGACGCGAACAGTGCGCTGCATCGTCGACGATGCAGCCGGGCTCAGAGGGTTAAACAACTGCTCAAAGTAGCCGGCCCAGCGGGTCACAACAGTGTCATCCGTAAGGGCTGTCCCATCACCCACCCTGACTGCAAGTCTCCAAGGAACAGATTCAGATTCTTCGATTCTTCTGTAAGCAGGACATGGGTCACTAGATCACAGATGATGTGTCACCTGCTCACAAATTCATCTTAAACGCCTCCTTATCGGCCCTCAGAGCCGTCACAGCGGTCCTTCTCAGTTCCTGGTACAGACTGGAGTTGCCACCAAGTCGTGCGCTGCGACTCCTCTCGATAATATCCAGGGTGCCCTGTGAGATGAAACACATCCTTCTGGGACCAGTCACACCCAAGTCTACAAGTTCCTCTCACAAACTGCATGCAAACTCATCAGAAACAGCTTGATCTTGGAGTCTGGCTAAGTCCAGCCTCATTCTCCTAGTAGGTGGTAGCCTACTGGATCTAAGCTGAATCTTCAGAGTAGCAACAACAAGTCTGTGGTCAGAATTCACAAACTGGCCACTTCTGTAGACCCTGCAGTTCTGTAGGAGCCTCCAGCGTTTGCCCATGAGGATGTGATCGATCGATCTTCGCCGCACCACCAGTATTGGAGTACCAAGTACAATGATGTGGCTCAGAGCATTGCAACCAGGATCCAGCCAGTGTGCACTAGATACAATTTAGGATGAACTTTTGATACCTTGTTTCTAAAATCTTTGCGCCTGTAAAATCCAATTTATTAATGTAGAATAGTGAGTTAAATCATTTTTGTTTATTAATTTCATATTACAGTAGAGTCTGTCTTATCCGACTTAAATGGGCCGGCAGAATGTCGGAAAAGCGAAAAAGTCGGATAATGGGAGGTGTTAAGACAAAGCCTATTAAACGTTAAATATGTTATAATTTTACACATTATGAACCTAATAATCATTGTTTTAGTGTAGACGGGTGCGCCATTGTACAGTCGGGGTAACTAATTAGCTGCGGTAGAGTTGGGAGCAACAAAAAATAGACGACGCTCACACTCGCAACTTGCAGTTCTGGTTGCCGATTGATGCGTTTTTTTTTTTGGTGGGATGTCAGATAATATGGCGTGTCGGATTAGCGAGACTCTACAGTATTTACCTCACGACTGGTGTTATTAATGTTTTTGGGGGTCATTACGCTTCCAGACCACAGAAGGGCATGTCTTTTATTGTGAACCTGCTTGCGTTTGTAAGCTATTGGACACAAAAGCAAGCTTTGTTTTGTATCTGTGTTTGGGAAGCTGAAATATGCCTCCTGGCTCATTGTACTTTTAGGGGAATAAAATTGAGCCACCCATATGTTTACATACAGAAGCATATTTGGTAATGAGCTGGGTGGAAGTTTATTTGGTTGGTTAAAAGATTTTGATAAAATGTATTTAGCAGTTTTCAGAATTATATATGCATCACAACTAGGGCTGCAACGATTCAAGTAACTGAAATAATTATTACTGTTGCTGCATTACGTGAGACAGAGTGGTAGAAAAAACAGAGTGGCGACACTCCCATAGGGACCCATTGCAAAAATGGCGGAGAAATTTCCAGCAAACTTCTGGCTAATGGGGCTGGTGAATAGTTCCAAACGTTGACATTCACAGCATAGAATCATGTTCATTTCCATTGCTTGCCAAGCACTTTAAGCAGTATGTTGATAAAATAACAGATTTTTTTTAATTTTTTTTTTTAAAAACATTATATACAGTAGCTGCTATTAATATACTGAATATTGTTTTGTTTTTAAAAGTGTTCAGCATTAGCTGTATCGAGGCTAACGTTCCCATTTCACTGATGAATTTGTCAGTTGCTATTTACACAGGGTAATGTTACATATATTAAGCTGTTCTGGTTATCAACGGCTGCATGATTACAGTTAGCTGCACTGCTACCATGTTAATATACCTGATTAAAATATCAGTTTATAGTTCTCCTCTGGTCACATGGTTCAGTGTGAATTTACTAACAAATTTATGAGAAAATAGTTGAAATTATTTTGTGGTAATTTATTTGCAAAAAAAAACACGTTGTGGTAAAGTGTCTGTATTTTTACGTGCGCTTTTAAAGTCCTGCATTTGTAAACAGCACTTGAACAAAACGTTTTCTTCCACATTATTTCATCTCCCTTATGTTAAATTACTTTAATGAAATAAAAACTTCTATTTGTCCCTACTGACCAATTTTTTTTACCCTTACTCCCAGTCTTTACCCCAGTCATTGTCCCTAACATGCAAGGTGTAAATGGGACATTACATATAGTGGTAGTATTTGCAATGTCTGCCAGAGTTGCCCAATTTAGCTTGTTTTGTGAATAAAGAATGACAATGAATTTTGATCACGGGTCAGCATATTTTGCCTGGAAGCCTTTATTAAACATTATACAATATTATTATTTGTATGTTATTTCAATTGGAAAATGGTTCAAAATTGTTTGAAAGTTTAACACTTGTATGTTGATTTTTCAAATGATTTTTTCCCTTAAAAATTAAGGAATTAAATTTTAGCATGCTCCATGCGAAAATAGCAACTTCCGGCTTGCCGGGGGACCAGCGCTTGAGATGTAAAAAATTTGTTTAGAAACTGTTCTTAGTGTTCAGGGAAGATGTATTCAGAAAAAGTCTGCACAGTTACGGTTCAGTTATTTGTTGCTTGGCTTTTAAACCAGTAACTGGTTAAATATCACACCATTTTGTTGTATTTGCTTGTGTTTTATGGAGCCAACATTGAAAAGTTTAATTTGTGACTATTGCAAACTGTGGTCTGTAAAACAAGCTCTTCTGTGTTTGTGAAGGGAGAATTCCAATGTCATTATTATGTTTATGGGAAAGTGAGGAAAATCTTTCATACAGCCCAAAGATTTTTCACTTTGCTATTTTTTCCTTTAAGATTCTATTTAATTATTTTATTTTAATTAAGATTTAGACCTATGAGCAAGTCTTTAGTTTTGCTTTGCCGTTTAAGTCATACATACCTCCAGACTGTATTCACCATTACCCACCTCTCCCATCATATTGCACTCCCCATTGGGTCCAAACACCTGAAGTGAGGCTATCACCACAGATGGTGTTACTGTGCTGCACCTGGGCTTGCACCTCCCTCAGCACACCATGTCACATGACCAACATATTAAAACACAATGCAGAGTGCCATGAAGGGGGAGTCCTGGGCCTGGTCTGCCCTGTGCACTGGAGTTACTGAGTGGAACGCAGCACACGGCCAGGGTTACATAAATATTTAATTATTAGTAGAAGCCCTATGCTTTTATTATTTAGAAATGTGACCAGTAATTTAATATTTAGATTGATTTCCCCTATCTAAACTGTTTCTCAAGCACACCCTATCATTTCCAGCTCTCCACTGCTGTCAATGGCCAATTTCCTGTAAGTCTCTCAACCAAGTCTTTTGAGTTGGAAGTGTGTCTGCCGATGCGTTTAACCCATATGTGACAATGCGGAGGGCAGCTAATTCAGCACCTGGGGAGCAGTGCTTGGGGGCAGTACCTTGCTCAGCGTACCTCAGTGGTGCCTTCTTGGTCGGGGATTCGAAGCCGCAATCTTTCAATTACAAGCACGCTTCCCTAACCATTAGGGCACCACTGCCCACAATTGTCCATAACTGCCCATGATTGTATCATATTGCAATAGTAGCTGCTTCCTGTGTATCTTTAATCTATTGGATCACTGGCAATGCATTGAGATGCGTATCGCATTGCCTCAGCAATTGAGATACACATCCCTAGTACACATTCCAACTAATTCAGTTAAATTAAAATGAAGTTATAAATCAATAAACGGGTCATTCCATACCAACTCACCGAGACCTCCCAGTTCATATCATGGATTTTCTTGAACAAACTAATGTATTTTTTAAGTTTGAGCCTTGGAGCTTTTTTTTCCAATTCTTTGTAGGTGAATTCCAAACCTCAACAATTGCTTATTTTTCACTGGATTGGCTTGAAATTTAGTTGAAAGAAGTTGCCGTGCTGAAAAGGTTATATATACCATTATATGAAAACACAGTTTTGTCATATACTTCTCACTGTTGATTGAATTACTCAAGAGCTTTGTTTATGTAATGTTTGTCTTATGTGCTTAATATTTGCTTTTTCACCATAGTGAGTGACTGTGTCGTATGAATTCTGACCCCTCAGAAACACACTTAACACTTCTTTGTTTGTTTCTTCACAGTCATCCTTTGAGATCTACTTCCTGTGCATTTTCTCCACTGGAGTTCAGTAAATAGAATGGATTTTATAGAGTTGTGATGAACTGCTTTCTCTTCATTACACTTTTTTTATGTGAAAATTTTAAAATGGCTGCCTCTGAAAGCCAGCTGAAGCTTGAACTTCATTTTTTAAAAACTGCTTCTAATTATTTTTGGATCTCTTTTGAATATGAATGTATATAATATTAATTAGACTAAAGTCCTGCCAAACAAGAAGTATAATATTGTGTTCCCTTGAAGTGTATACAGCATGGAGTACATTGATACTTACATGCTGGAAAAGGAAAGTAGCAGGTTCAAATGTGAACAGTGTGGACGGTGCTATAGACATGCGGGCAGCCTAGCGAACCATAAGAAAGTCCATGAAGTGGGTTCCTTCCAGTGCCCTTTGTGTATTAGGGTACTCTCCAATGCCCTGGCTTTGAAAAACCACCTCCGGATCCACACCAATAACAAGAGTTTCTCCTGTTCTGTATGTGGAAAGGCCTTCCGGCTGTTTTCTCAACTGATTGTACACCATCAAGTCCACGGGTCTCAAGGATCTTATGAGGAATCTATAAAGAAGGAGCACTTGGAATCCAGAACTATTATGCAGGAGAATGGCGAAACACCAGACCAGAATAACTTAATCAAGACTGATACATTCAATGATAATAGTTCTACTGATGAGCAAAAGTCTGTCACTAATGATTCCATGGATCGACCATTCAAATGTGACCAATGTGAAAAGACATACCGGCACCATGGTAGTCTTATCAACCACAAGAAATCACATCAACTTGGGGTATTTCAGTGTCCCATCTGTTACAAGCAGTTCAACAACCTTGCAGCTCTGAACAACCACCAGCGCACCCACTCTAAATCTAAGTTTCAAACCACACCTGTCCACATTTCTGCCCAGCCCCAAGAAGCTGTATCTGACCTGTGCCTTACTGCTTCCCAAAAGAGTGCAACTGCATGGTTTTGCAACTTGTGTGACATATTCTTTCCCAAAAAGAGAAACTTAAAAGAACACATACTCATCCATAGTACCTCATCTTCTGCCGGTGAATTATCAGACAGTTGTTATTATGCAGACTCTGATGCTGTCTTACATTCTAAGAAACACTTTCCTCCCTTACACCAATTGGACAAACGGGAAGCTGGTGAGCATACTAATAATCAGTTGTATACCTGTGCATACTGTGGGGTAAAATATTCTGACTTGGAAAACCTTAAAGACCACTACTTGACTCACAATTCTCCATCCACCTCAAGTCCTCAATCAGACTCTCAAATGCTAGACTCTAAGCAGTCTGGCCATGAATTACAAGCACTGGAAATGGCATCTGCCAAAGAAGCAGAAGTGTCAAATTCTTTATCTGAGAATACTAAAGATCGTCGATTCACATGTCACATCTGTGGGAAAAGATACCGCCATGCAGGTAGCTTGATCAATCACAAACGTTCTCACCAGACAGGCAGCTACCAATGTTCAGTCTGCTGTAAATACTACCCACATCTTGCAGCCTTGAACAGACATTTACGCAGCCACAGGACAACGTCGCCTGGTTTGCCTTTTAATATAGAGGGAGATTGGCTTTCTCCTGAACCATTAACACTTGAGTTACAGCAGAGTTCCTGTAATCATCAGGACCAGGAAGGTAACAGTTCTCCGTTACATGAGAATGTTGCTGGTATTTCACACCAAGTTTATTATAACAACAATATTGATGGGCTAAATGAGATTCATAAAGAGTTTGGTATTTCCCATGCCCAGGACAGGTTAGAACACACTCTTCTACCGTCAATTAACCAAATGGTAGAGACACACATGTGTGCAGACTGTGGTGAAACATACAGAGACATTACAGGGATTAAGTCACACTTGTGCCCCCAGAGGTGCCAGCAACAACAGTATATAACACGTGGTGTTTTAGCTAATGATAAAGAAGAGTGTCCTCTACAAAACTGCAGGGACCTTAAATGGAACAACAAGCAAGGAAGTCTTTCCCTTATAAATTCCAGTAGTGGTGACACAAAGGAGGATGATGGAGAGGTGTATCAGTGTTCAGAGTGTGGGAATCACTACACAAGCCTTTGGGCACTGAAAAGTCATTTGCGTGGGAAAACTCATTTCCAAGGTACACCCATGAGTATGGACTTGTCCTCCATAGACGAAGAGAACTGGAGAAGGAACGTAGAAATGGAAGGCAGTTTAATCATCTGCAGTACCTGTGGGGAAAGCTTTTTCAATGAACATGACTTGCAGGCACACCAGCCCCTTCATGGACAGGATGGGGCAGATGAGGTTGCGCAGAGCAAGATAGACAATACATGCAACACAGATGACAAAACAGAGGAAAAAAGCCACATCTGTGGAGAATGTGGTATGTTTTGCACAGAGTACAATGAATTAGAGGCTCATGAGTGTGCTGTCAAAGGAAAAGGTAAAAAACTAAATGTGGAAAAACAACTTGAGAAAACTGTTGACCATAATGGTCCAAGATATTTCCAGCCAAATCTTGCTTCAGGAGATCATCCTCACAGGTGTGATCAGTGTGGCCGAACTTATAGGCACCCTAATTCTCTTTTGAATCACAAGAAGTCACATAGAACTGGGGTTTTCCGCTGCCACGTTTGCCAGAAGCGCTTCTATAACCTGCTGGCCCTCAAAAGTCACCATAGGACTCATTTTGATTTGAAGAGGTAAGCATTGAACCTACTGTCATATTCTTCATATTATTTTGTGCAAAGCTGTTTTGGAAATATGTATTTTATAAAATATATATATATATTGTAACGGATGGGTTGGATATCGCATTGATAAAATGTAGATGTAATCAGACTTTCCCTCTAAAATACTTTGCATAAGTATATGTCCCTTTTTTTTAGGCATAAGTGTGAGAAGTGTGGGAAGGCCTTTAAAATTCAGAAGCAGCTGGTGAACCACTTACAAGTCCATAAAGAAAAGAAACCCAAATTCCAGGATCTTAATCAGTTGCATCAGAGTTTTCAGCATGGATGTAGGACTGAAGCTGATGAAGTGCTCCCCAAGTGCATCCTAAGCAGAGATGTGTCTAAGAGAAAAACTCAGTCCAGGTGTAAGCAGCCCAGTGCTATATGCAGAAAATGTGGGGTAAAGCACAAGATAGAGAAGCCTTGTCATGACCCTGACAGTTGGATAAAGCAAGAAGCTGAGAGACTGGAAGGCACTGAGATAAGATTTCAGCCTTTTGCATATGACCACTATGGAGAGACCCGTTGTGATGCTGAGAGTCTAGTATACCACAAAAAGGCCCACAAGACAGTAGAGTACAACTGTACATCTACACATTCTAAACAACATACAATGAAGAATCATTTGCACATCCATCTTGCAGACAAGAAGTGTAGTTTACAGGACTGTGGAAAGATTTTAAAGGGGCAGAAGCGACTTTCATGTTATAAGTACTCCTTCAATGGCAAGAAAATGCCTCAAAGGGTCAGTCAAAGAGTTCACATGCAACCACTGGAGGTTAGGGGATTTAAAGGGTCCACTGACCAGCTAACACATTGCCATACTGTCAAGCTGTCTGATAACTCAGACCAAACGGTTACTGGTGACCATGAATTTGTACAAAAGGAGGATCGTCCTTTTGTTTGCAACATCTGTAATCGCACCTATAGACATGCAGGCAGTCTCCTAAACCACAAAAATACACACAAGACTGGAAATTTCTGCTGCTCCATCTGCTCCAAGCATTTTTTTAATGCCATGGCTTTGCGCAATCACACTCGTATTCACACACAGAAGAAAAAGCATGTCTGTACAACCTGTGGAAAAGCTTTTCGATTGGCTAGCATCCTTCTGAATCACCAAAAAGTCCACACACAGAAGAATATGCATTTCAGTTGTCCTACATGTACCAAGACTTTTCTGGTTAAGTCAGGATTGGAGCAGCACCATTGTGGGAAAAACCAAAAGCCATATAAGGAGGTCCGAAGAAAGACCCATGCAAATCCACAAAGGAAAAATGAGCGTGAGAACAGATTCAAGTAAGTTCCTCCCATTTCTAGAACTTTGGATGTAGTTTTTTGTTAAATGTTAATGCAAATTCTTGGTTTTCGTACAAATTTTATTTTAATGATTGATTTAATTGTAGAAATTACGGATTTAAACAAAAAGTTAACACAACCAGTTTATCAAATAAATTGTGTGTCTGTGTGTGTGTGAGCGGGTATACCTTACCTTATGGGGACACAATGTCCCCACAACATGATGAATACCTGTTTTTTTTCCCTTCCCTTTTTTCCCCAGGGAAAACTCAATTGAACAAAAATCTGTGAATGCAATGAAAAAACTAAAAATTCTTGTATTTTGTTTGGTTACTTATGGTTATGGTTAGGGCTGGGTGGGGGTTAAGGTTGTCATAGTTAGCGTTAGAATGTTTCCCATAGAAATGAATGAGCAGTCCCTGTAAAGATATGTTTACCCTACGTGTGTGTGTGTATGTATTAGGGCATTAACGAGTTTAGATTTTTCCACATCGACTTATCCGTCAATAAAGTCGAAGTTGAGTCGACAAGTCGTTTGACGTCATCACGCAGACGCACCGGAGGAACACAGGTGTCCAACAACGAGCAACTTTTATCAAAGTTCTCTGTAATATTAACAGTCAGCTTGACAATTAAACAAAACTAAACACAGGCTAATACCTTGAATTTTCTGGTATATTTAAGTGCACAACAGAAAGTGGGAACGGCTTAAGCCGCGGCAGCCAAAGAACACAGGATGCCACAGAAT